>OY968840.1:3703930-4303930 GCA_963695495.1 Hololepta plana
TTCCCGAACGCTCCCGCTTTAATTCCGATCCCTCCTCCGACCGCCACCTCGTCGCGCTTCCAATATCCGAGCGGAAAAGTGGTCGGAAAAATGCGACCCATTCATATTGAAATTAGTTTCGAAATTCGATTAAATCTCCAGTTCGCAAACCGACGACGAGAGCGCTTTCTGCCCTTCGCTTCCAGCCTTTGATTCGAATTTTTTTCTTTCGGTAAAGAGGAACGAAAGGAAGGACGGGGAATTTACCTTTGCATACGATGCAACACATGATTAAATCGTTAGCAAATCTCTCGCTGTCTCTCTCGGTCTCGCACAACACGTATTTACGTTTGCGCGAGCAAACTAACAAACGGCAGCGATACGATCGGTTTTGGTTACCGCATCGGTTACGGATTTGTCCACAATAAATCAAGTTCTATACACGTTGGAGGCGAAATAATACGTGGACGGTTAACGGGGGGGGGGGGGGGGGGGGGGGGGGAGAGAGAGAACGGGCGAGTTGGAAAACCTTTCGGGGAGTCGGCCGGCGGTAATAGACGCAGAGAAAAGGTGGGCAGGCAAAAGCGTACGCGGGATTGATTTACGGGACGGAATTAGTCGATGGGCTTTTGGCCGGATTCCGAGGGAGAGCGAATTAGTTTAGGAAAGGGCTTTGTTTGCTACTTCTTCATCTTCTGGCGGCGCAAACATCAATTGTCGATTCAGCTCGGCACACATTAGCGTTATCATCGTCATCAAAACGAGCCGCCGCAATCGACATCGCGTTCGATTATTATTTATTAATAACGTAATAAGGGGCTACATACACCTAGGTTGGTCAAAAAAATCGTATTTTCGAAAATACGTTTAATCGATTGTAACAACTTTGAACTATATTCCCTGAAAATTTTATTCAAAAATTCCTAAAGGGAACGAAGTTACACCCGCTTTTGTGCATTGAAGTCCTAAAATAGGTAGTAGTAAACATTCTAGTGGTAAGTACAGTATCGGACATAAGCTTGACAACTTTCATTTTTTATCCATATTTATCCACGATGTTTTTATCGTAGCCGTTCCTTTGTTTTATTTTTAGTTTTCAAATGACAGCTTGTTGAAGTTGGATGTATGGTTTTTGAGTACAATTTCCATTTTTCATTACTTTTCTTTTGAACTGATTATGTCAATCCAAAAATCCTACGAGGTTTACTAATTTTTTGCATAATGAAGCCCTCTGCAAATTTTGAAACGCAAATTTTAATTGATTTTAGTCGTACGATAATTATAGCTCGTCCAAACAATCAAAAACCCTGACAGTAGTGAAGTGACACTGTTTCGTACATTCAATGCAAAAAGTATCAAAATACGAGTAGTGACAGTGTCGACTTATTTGGATGATTTCCGTGATGCTTTCCTTGTTAAACTTTCTCTGAATATACTGCTATCCTCCCTCGGTCTCAACGTTATTTTTAACATTACATTATGAAAATATCAAATGTTTAAAAAAAAATTAACTGGTACGTTCCGCCGTACCTGGTATCGAACCACGGTCCTTTGCATCATGCACGATATCCAAACATCAAACTTTAAACGTCATTTTCTCCAAACTCAATTTCTGAAATCGGTACCCATTATATCTCGAAAACTAATCGTCCGATTTGCTTCAAACTTTGCACAGAGCTGCAATGTACAAAAATCTAGTACGTATCGTAGGATTTTTTAAATATCATAATTAGTTCGAGAGAAAATAAATAATGAAGCATCGAAATTGTACGCAAAAACCATACATCCAACTTTAACAAGCTGCCGTTTGAAAACTAAAAACAAATCAAAGAAACGGCTACGACAAAAACTTCGATTTTTCGTTGGCTTTAAGAAAATGTCAAATTTATAAAATTCGGATCATAAACCAAGGAGCTACATGGGGTACCGTGGAAGTCGTCCTCCGCATAATGTCCCCAGGAAATTACGTCCACAGGCTGCATTTTTCTTTTTTTTTCTTTTCAATTTGTGTATACACACAGCGGAAGGTGCATAATTACATACATATTCAGTAATTTTAGTGATAAGTTAATCAGAAGGCGGAGAAAAAATATAGAAATTTGCCATGTCATTACTAGCGCTAGGTGTATGTAGCCCCTTAATGACTAATTAATTCCTTTTTTCCGCCTAATTTTAATTTCGATCGAAATCCAAGCTGGACCCACAACCTCGACTAATCAATCCACGAATTGTCATAACAGGCGAACAAACAAAGGGAACGAGTGCGCCCCCGGAGCGACGATGAAAGTAAAGCGTTTTGGCGATGGCCGAAGAAAGGGGCGCAAATTAAATGAAGCCCATTTTCGCTGGACGATTTACGTAAGCGAATCTTGTAGCGCCGAAGAGCTACAATGGCAGCAAGAGCGGGGGAGATTTTGTGTTAAATCCTTGCGGCGTTCAAGCGTCATTACACCGTCATATTGTCGTTGTAACATAATATAATCGGGCGTCGTACCTCGAGGAAGTAAATAAAACGCACGGAAAACGTTTGATTTTCTCCTCATTTTTTCCCCCGTAATTTAATTGAAACCAGAAGCCGGGAAAATGACAATGGCTCGGGCTGGGGAAACGGCGAAAAGATGAGGAGAAGCGTTCCTTAATAATAATAATGGAAAACTGATTGTGTGGGGAATTATTTCGGCGAAGGCGACGACGACGACAACAACGGCGGCGAGAGCAAGAACCGTCGAACGGTTTTCGGATGTGTCGAGTGGCTGCAAGTTTAATTGAATTTCCGAATGAGAGCGTACGGTTAATGGGAATATGTTAAACGCCCGCGCGACAAAAAATAGAAAGATGTCGAGCGACGAACGGACGAAGAAAATTTCGTAATTAACTGCGAGAAAAAAGATTCCTCCTTCTCGGCAATTATTGCCGTTTAATGGATCCCTCAAATTGTTATTTCTGCACAGATTTTTTGTCTCGTTTAATTGCTGCGATTCGTTGCAATCGCGAGTACCAACGCAACGAGGAAACTTATAATATTCATCTCGATTCCTGCTGATAGCATTATTCGCAACTCCATTGCACGTCGCCGGGATTCGTACAATAACTGCGAATTTTCCATTACGATCCGCGCTAATTTGAGAGAAGTTTCGCATCCCCGGGGGAAAGTTTAACTGTTTTCCTAATTTAAACGACATAAATCATTCGCGTTTAATAGAATTCTCGCGCTCTCTCTCTCGCTCTCTCGTGCCTCTTGAAAAACTGTTTCTGCATTTCGTTTTATTGCGAATTTTCATGTTACCACCAGTACTATAAGATAATACGGATTAATTTAATTAGTAATAACTAGCAGTAGTAACTATTATTATTAATATTACGGGACGATTCTACTAGCAGCAGCGGCATTTAAATATAATACGGGAATTACACGGACTGAAACGAACTTATCCCAAAGAATTGAAAATAAACGAACGGAAACGGGATGGGGCAGAGAACGAAACTATTTGCGTTAATTAATTAACGAAATTAATTAACGTTTTTCGCTCTACGGCTCTGGTCGATTATTAATTTCGCAATCGAATGCACGCATCAATTGCAAAATATGCATGTGGCAAAAATGGTAGAAGAATAAGTAAGGAAATGCAAATAAATTCATGTTGCGAACAATATACAACAAAACCGTAGAAGAAAATGTTATAATGGAATAGAAATCGAGATCTTTTCCTGTCGTCGTCCCTCATCCTCCTCTCCCCGCGCTCTCCGCCTTGCCATTTCGTATTGCAAATTTTCGCAATTCATCTCGAGACGGAAATAATGAAAAAATAACCGGTCATTCGTGATCGATTCGAACTTCGCATCGATGAAATTCAATCAAAACGGTACTCTTCAGCCTGCAACCGAATATTATTACGCCACATGCCCTATTCCCATTATCTGCCATAATCGATTGCTCGCATTAATTGATAACGGCCACCGTTCATATTGTTTTTGGTTCGCAATCAATTCCTCGTTATCCAATCGCAAAGAGAATCTCCACCATCAACCAAACCTATTAATAAACTAATAATAACGTCGGATTTTCGCATCGCATTAATTATTCAGGGCTAAAGAACAAAAATCGCCCATCCGAGGAAGCGGGGCGCGGAAGAAAACGTGCGAGAACGAGCGGCGATAATGCATCATCAAGAATTTCGTCACGTGTCACGCGAGTGCGGATGCGAGCCGTGGAAACTCGAAGACGAAGTAGAAGAAGCGACAAAAGAGGAAAATGTATAAATAATGTGCAGTATAATAATAAATACGAGTTTCTTTCCCTTATTCCTGCAGCTCGCATCTTCGCGTTCGCGTATTTATTCATGAAGATCGTCCTTTTATCGCCACCTTCGCCCGCACCGTCACGGACAGACCATAAAGGGCACCGACTCCTAAATGCTACCCAAAGTCCTCCCTTCTTCATTGCGCTTCCCTATAATCCTCCTCCTCCTCCACCCACTCCCATTTATTGCCGGGAACATTATGTAATCGAAATGAATTGACGGATGGACCCGTCGTAGATGTTCATACGAATCCGGCCGTTTATTATTATCGTCGAGTTATTTTAAACTGCGAAATCGTACGGTTTCGATTGCGAAATTGCCAAATCAATGTTGCCATTCCCCCGCGTTTTCCCTTTCGTCCCTAAATCGCACGCACTCACGAGGAGGGAATATAAATAAAGCGGGATGCGTAATGGAAGAGAATGAAATGGATCAATCAAATTTTATCTATCGATAACAAATAAAAGAAGAATCCCGATTCTCTTCGCTCTTGCGAAGAATAACGCGGCGCGGGATGGGGCGAACGTATCGTTCCTTCATTCAAATGGCCATCATCGAATATATGCCGTTGGATTGGATTACCGAAGAAAATAAATTCCGTTGCCTAACAGGGATAAAGGGAAAAGAACGGGGAGTAGAGAGAAAAAGGATCGTTTTAAATGATCTACGATTTGTGTACGAGATCAAGTTCCGTATAAATGTTTCCCCCGATTCGTTTATTCCTCTTATTCTAACGCCGCCGAAAAATACGTGACAATATTGCTCTAGTTTCATTTAAATTTCTATCGTTCGTCCCTTTTCCCTTTTTTTTGCCGTTTTGCCATCTCAGATATGCTGAATCCCGAAAAGAATATCCGCGAAAAAAGATATCCCACCGAGAGGGATTTTCCGTTGTTATTATCATCAAATTGAACGTTTAACATTTATTAATATCGCGATTTTATTAGACCCTTCTAGGGCACAAGATCAAACGAAGAATTAGCGCAAATTCGGACGTACTCTTTGTTGAAATCGCTCTGTAATAATCCGGTTTGATCGTATCGCAAAGGCAAAAAACAGGAGGCACGTAACGCAAATAATTGGTCCCTAATGCCTTCGGGACGTTAGATTTTACATTGCGCCTAATTAAAATATGGAGCAAATCCGGAACGAAGGGCGAGAGGAGAACGGGACGGGTCGAGTATCTAAGGGACCGAATGTAAGGCCTCTAATTCGTTCACGCATCGTCGACGAACGCACTTTATAAATTATAATTTACTATCCTAATCACGATGTTTAATATTAAGCGATGGAGGAGGAATTCTTCAAGAAAATAAGTCCATTAGAGGACGAGAGAGAAGGAGAGAGAGAGAGAGAGAGGGCGAAAAAATTGCTATTTGCATTAAAACGAACGTGCAAATTAAATGAATGCACGTCCTCTTTCGCTCTCCTCCTTTTTTTCCTTTTTCGCATACCATCATCAACAACAACTTTTTTAAAAATTCCCATCGAATCGCACATACGTGTCATCACGCTTTATTAAGTCCGCAAATTAGATTCTTTTCGATTATTCTTGCCATACGTTCTTTTTTTGTTTTTCGGTTTGTTGCAATTTTTTGTTCGCTCGTCCCAATAACGTTATTATTGCACGCTTTCCGTTCGAATTGCGGCGAATTCTGTCGCTCGATCGGTCGGATTCGATGGATGGGTTCGTTATAATCGATGAACCTGCCACGTACACACGTACCATTAAGCAAAATGGATGGTCGCGAAAATTGGCGTGCACTAGTTTGCTATTTGCTAATTGTACAGTACGTGAACAAAAACAAGCTCGAATCGAAACGAAAAATTATTCGTCCGTCTTTCAGCCGGGCGCATCCACCAAAAACGCTCGTAAACTCGAAAAGTTTGCGATGTTTGTCGCCGGGTGAGAGCGACTTTTGATTAAGATTCGGTGAACTAGAGACCTAAATTAAACGATAACGGGGTCGACAAGTAGTTTGAACTTGGCGGTCGCGCGGGGCTGAGGGGCTTAATTTAAATTCCATCACGGGAAGGATTTTTCTGATTATAAATTAAAGAATTATGGCGTAATCGATTTCGAACCTCTGCGCGGACGGCCCCGGGAAGGTTGAGAAGTTGTCGTTTACCTGCCAAACAGAAAAAATACGCAAACTTTAGCGCACGGTTCGTCCCCCGATTGTAAATTGGATTCTATCCAAATAGAACGAAATTTCGCATTATGGCGTGTACGTTCGGGTTATGCGTAACACTAGAATGGCATTATTCGAGTCAATATGCGAAACATAAGCAAAAGTTTCGCTCGAATCGGCGCGCAATAATGGCGGCAATAATTACAGTAGCGAAAGGGGCAACAAAAGTGGACGTTGGGTTCGCTCGGCTTTTCGGCTCCAAAACCGCCGCACATGGCAAAATTCGTGCGGATCAGAGTTCAACGTTGTCGTAATCGTGCGAAGGGAATCGTAAAAGAAGCGAAACGGCCGAGCGTCCTTCAATGGCATCGATTAGGGTCCGAACTACAAGCGAAGGTGTAACAACGATGATAATATGCGAAATAGTTATTTGCAAATTATTATTTAGTTGTTTCGCGTTACGATTCGCAGCAGCGTGACCATAACGAGATCACGTGCACGCGATCCAGCAGGTGCCGTTTGCGACCTCAGAACCGTGTGCTAATTCCTAATTAAGGCGCTTTGATTGCCGGACCGCAATTTAATCCGAAACACTATCCGCTGCTGGTTTAACAACTACCACCAGCAAGTAATACGCCATCGTCACAATCGCAAGAACGTATCCTCCTCCTCCTCCTCCACGGTCGTCGCTTTTCGCAAAAAGTCCATTCTAAATTCGTTTCGTTTAGCAAACAGAGGAACGAGCGGGAAAACAGGTTGATATATTCGCGTAGTATATATCATAATATACGAAGACTATTATTTTCTGCAGCCCTCATCCCCCATTTGCCGCCCCTACGTCTCGTGACAAGCACAATAATTTACTTCTTACGTAAGCGTACCTGTTTTCCCTCCGTCAGTTAACTCGCTTTCCTTTTTCGTTCCGTGCGACGTTGAGGTATGAAAAATAGGATTCGTTTTGAGGAGGACGACGCGAAACCGTGTACGACGACGACATCGAATCATATTTTCCCTTCCAGCGTTAGGCAGCGAAGAAAAACGAGCAAACAAACGATCCTTTTATAAACAGATGTAGAAGAGAAATTGTTGTTAATGAATGGAAAGAGGGCGAAAACGGTTTGCGAAGCGAGGCAAAATTGGCGGAATCGGTTTGTTCGGCCTCATGAATAATCGAGGACGTTAACGAATCGAATAATTAGCAATTAAGGGCGGTGGTAATACGTTTAATAAAAATATTCCGATCAAAACAAGGATCGATTGATTGGGCTCCTTCTCGCACGTTCTTTTTTTTTTTTCGCATGTTCCAAATCAATGTTATGCGTAACAAACACTTTTTTTCCTTGCGGTGTACGTGTGCTGTTACGCAAAAAAAAGCGATTCTTTTGGCAGCGAGACGGGGAGCTAAATAAAATTTGCGATAAAAATATGCAAATTTATCAAATTTAAATATGTTAAAAGTAAGTGAGGGTTGTTTATTTATTCCACGTCCACGTTTCGTTGTGTCCCTTTTCCCCTTTCCCCGCTCACTTCCGCCCTTTTTTTGTTTCGTTTTCGGGTTCTGCTTTTGGGTCCAATTATCCAACAACACGCGTACGAAGATCAATGCGAAAATAAATTCCAATTCGGAATAACGCTCGTATTCCGCAACGTAAACGTAGAACGCTCGCGGATTAAGTTGACGCGAATCCCATCATCTCGTCTAACAATTCGCCGGAGGAAATTAATTGCTTCCACTTTAAAATTTATTAGCACTAAACAAAAGTTTAATTAATTAATTACACGCCCTCCCTCTCTGCCTGCATCCTCTTGTCGATAAAAAAGTCGAGCGAAGGACGTGTTTGAGGCTTGCCAAAAAAATCGCTACTTCTCCCGGACCTTATTATTTCCTTCTTGCAACATCAACTTTGCATTACATCAACGACCAGCAACAACATTCTTGTTACAACAGCAGCAGAAATAACATATCGTTCGCCCGTTGTTTGTTGTTGTTGTTGTTTTAATGCCATCATCTTGTTTGGAGCGTTTTGCCAGGACTTGGTCGTTTATTAACGTCAAAAACGTCGACAAGAAACGTGCAGGGAAAAAAACGCGGCTTCGAAATGGATGTTACGTCAATCTCCCTCGTGAAACGTTCGCTTGTATTTGACTGAACTCGCGATGACGATGATGACAATAGAAAGGGAGCAAACGAGCAAAAAAAAAATGCGCTTTTAATTCCTCCATCGGACGCTTCGATTCGCCCGGTCCGTCGTGGTAAATTAAAAGTGTTTAATAAGTAATTAACATGAATCAGAATTTCAATTACGTCTTGTAAACACGCCCTTTATGCGCGCAGGAGAATGGACGAGGGACGGGGCAGGAAAAAGCGTTTCTTCATTGCCTATATGTGCACAGTAATTGACAAACGATGTTTGCCCTTTAATAATTATTATCAAACAAGTTGCCTGCCCTTAAATGGAACCCACGCATGATTGTGTGTTGAGTGAAGATAGGTTCGTTCGTACAACAACAAAAGGCGCTCGCATGAAAGGGCCGGGGTCAAAAGGGAACGGAAAACAGATAGCGAGCGTGTGTGGGACAATTCGTACGTTGGAGAACATAATTTTCCAACTTCGTAACGCTCTAAAACGATAAACGAAAATGTAAACTTCGCAGTAGGGGATGAACTGGTTGAAAAGTTCGCAATCTCACGAACGCAAGCGACGGGGGGGTGGTAAGTGGTAGTTTAGCAATTAACCCTCTTATAGCGTGGTCCCTACTAGAAATATTGGGTTTGCAATTAGGAATAAATGCGAAAAATCGGGTCGCGATAGTCGATAGCGACGAAACAATAGTTCTTTCATCCTTGACCGCCCTCGCCATCGTCCAGCCGTTCTCCTATCAACTAACGCGATCATCTTTCATCGCCAGACAGAAACTTATATACTCTCTTTATAAAGATTTTGCGCCCTCTCCCCATCCCTCTCGTTCCGATCTCTCCTTTCCGTCTGTTTACTTCGTTACATATGTTCTATTGATCAATGACGGTCCTGATAAAAGGACTCATTTGTTGTTCCTTGTTCGAGCGATAAAAATGAGCGAGAGACGAGAGACGTGTTCTTATTTCGTCGGTGCCCTCAATAAAAGGAAAATCAAAATAGCAACGGTAAATAAGAGAGAAAAATTGATGGAAAAATCGTGGAAAACTGTACGGAAAATTACCTTTGTACATAGCGCACGTATAGTAGACACGTTTGATTAGGGAGCACGTGTTGACTTTGGATATTTTCGTAAAGAAAGACAGAAAAAAACCTCGTTTTCGCTTTTCGTTTTTCCTTTTCGTTTTGCTCTCCTCCAGCAGCGCGTTCGTTTGTTGGCGTTACTTATTAAACGCTCGTGACGAATGGTGGATCGTTCGAGTAAAGGATGTACTAATAATAATAATAAATAAATTGGAAAAATACAGAAAATGTAATCAGCAATGTCAATATGGCGAAAAATTCCCATGGCTTATATAGCGAACTTTCCTGTTTATTTCCCCTTCAACCAACCAACCATCCGTCCGTCCGCCAACGCCGAGAGTAAATCAAAAACGATCGCGGCAAATTAAGTTTCGAGGCTTAAGGAACACGTCGCATTTTTCCTTCGGGGAAATCAAAACCCTCGCAGCGGAGCAACACTCTCGCATCTCGGCCCCCGTTTCGTTATTAATTAATTAACTTTATTAACAATTAATTAACCGACATGATATGTGGGCCCGACACTACCTGATGCACCTATTATTCATCGTGAGCGCGCCACCCTCCTGTCGCTCGCCGCCGTCGCATTCTCGAGGACGCATAATAATTACCTAATTTAACTAAAACTGGACAAACACGCTGCGGCGGGCGTTAATTAAACGCGAAACGTTCGAACGAACCGAACGCCTCGCCGTCAAAATGCCAACAGACGCGTGAATGCAGTCGCGAGCAATAATCTCGCACGGAATTGCACACGTTCCAATTATTAACCGTTTGCCAATTATGCGAATTAAAGAGATGCCAAACGAATAATCGACTCAATCCCGACCCCAACTTGTCCATTGCCCATTCGTAAATCCCGCCGTTAACAACGCGCGCAAGTTTGTTCGCACGATTACGTCGACAACATTTTTGAAGGCAAGTTTGCGAAATTTATTGCGCCTCGCAAATTCTTGTATCTGTTACGATTCGGCTTTTTATACGAGTAAAAGACGTCGATGTAGTTCCCTTCTTCATTTACGACGCTCACGTTTAAACGTAATGGAAAGCGCAATTTTCGCTTCACAGTCTTACCAAGACTGGATTAAACTTTTTTACGTGCAAATAACGATATTGCAAGTTCGCTTCTTCACGGAAGCAAACCTTTTTAGCTCCAGAGCGGAGTACAATGCAATTATAAATGGGTCAGTGTTATTAACGTTATTAAACCGAGGGACGTCGTCCTCCGCCTTGTTTGCTCCCTTCTCGCCAAACGGCGCACAATTATTTAGCATTAACGTTCGAAATAAAAATAATCAATTTATCACTCGTAATGCACTTTCGGTCCGCGCTCTCCTGGGCCTCTCTCCGCCATTATTATCATTATTAATGGTCTCGTTTAATGTCCTCCTCTCGCCCTTTGCTTCATTTTGCAGTTTTATTCGCAACACCGTTCCGTTTTTCGCTTTAGTTCAAGCGGGCGACTTATTGAATTGTTTTATTCATACGTGTTGGTACATAGTCGGTTCGATCGATCTTCCCCATCATAATTATTATCGTACATGCTGGTCGTTGTTATGTGCGTGTTCGTGATGGATGTAGTGGCTAATAAATTTACGCAACTTCGAGTACCGCATATCATCATCGTCGTTATTCGCCGATGATTATTATTGCGCTCGCAATGTGCATATGCAGATTCGCGATTATTATGCTAATCGTTCGAATGTCTTCGCGTCTGTAAACGGCAACGCGTGCAAACGTTTCTGGCGAGCGGACTTCTTCCGATATCGATTCTCTTCTATATATAAATTACCCCTATTTTACAATTTACCCCGTTATAAAATTAATAGCGGATATAAGGTAACGGATGATATTGCTAATTGTAAATCTATCCGAAAGACCGGTAGCTTAAGCAAGAATTGGTTAATCAACCGTCGGGAGAGTTGCAGGTAATTGTTGTCGTAACCGAGCGAGGTTTAGCAAACAATTTAGTGGAATATTCGCTCGGCGGTCTTCTTAATTCTTCTTCTCGAATTGTTGATGGTTGTTGTTGTTTCTTTTGCCTTTCGCGATATTTTATGCAAATTTTAACGAGGCGAGACGTTCCGCTAATAGCGCCAACAAGAAAACGAACCGCCGCATTATCATCATCATCAATAGAGCATCAAGCGTTTATTCTGGATTATAATTTCATTCGCTCACTCTTTCTCTCTCTATCTTCGGCGTGGTGGTCGTACATTTCGGGTTAATTAAATTTAGTGGCAGAATTTTCTTCCTCGAAATAATTACTGTTATTACAACTATTTACTACTCCACTTCCAGTAGTCGTTTATTGCGTCTTTGTTCTTCATTCGTGCAGCAATCGTTAAAAAAGTGGTACAACACTTTAAAACTTCGCCTTTTATGCGCGAGCAAACTATTCGCGTCGCGTTTAAAGGTGTTAGGAAAATGTTAATCTCCGCGTATTATTTGTTACACGCTTTTCCATCGCGCCCGCCTCCGACTGTTATCTTGACGGAAAAGTACAACGCGATTCGAAAGTGATTAAAATTAATAACGACTCCTGCTGTTCGGCGGCAACGTCGGCTAAACGCTGATTCCGTCACATTTCGCTTGTATCGCAATCAATCTTTTCCAAGTGATTTCGTGCGTTTCATTAAAAATCCTTCCTCGACGAGGAAAAATATGCCAATAGCACAAACGATGCGAGACGATATGTGGGCGGTTTCACGTCGAATTAAACCTAAAAGGTTTCGCAATTCTCCTTCGTTTCGTTCTTGTCCTCTCGCGGCGAAAGAATAACCGTTACACGTACTAAAATATTCCATTAGACGGTGTAATGCATTAACTTATAAATCATGTAAGTAAGTGGGTAGGCAAAGGAGTAGGAGATGGATGTTATTAAACAAGGAGGTGGGCCAAATCGGCGAGATGCAAAGTGAAAGAAGCGCGCAAAAAAAAAATGCGAAAGATGCCGAGGGTGTGAATTATTATTATTATTAATAAAAATCGAGGCGGTGCATACGGGAAGGAAGCGTCGAGATGAGATCGAACCTGACGCGTACAAATTATCCGTCCGACGAATTCAATTTCGGTTTCTTTTCTTCGTAGGGCAAATGCACTTTGCGCTTCACATACGAACGTCGCTCATGTTCGATTATTATTATAATTACGCGAAGAATTCCCATCTTTGTTTCGAACGTTAATTAACCGTCGTTTTGCGATTTGTTGCAAAACTTATTTGCCGCTCTCGCTTTATAATGAAACGTTATTACAAAAGCATGGGCGCGGATGGATGGGCGACGAAGGGGAACATAGATTATTAATATCGAACGTGGAAAAACGAAATTTAATAAAAGCGCAGGAAGATGATGATGATGATGATGGATACAAACAAAAAGATGCTCCCCATATGTCGGCAATAACGGAGAGAAAGGGCAGGAAAGCAAATAATAACAAACGTTCGTTGCGATAATAATTTGAAAAATATTTTTGCTTCGCTCGGCAATAAGAGGAAACCATCATCCATCCATAATGCTAGACCATATTTTAAAACGCATTCCTTGTTTCGCTCTTTTACCTTTTTCCTTTCGACTCGTTCTTGGTAATGAATTTTTCAACAACAAGCGCAATGATAAAAAAAAAACGCTCGCCATAACGCGGATTGATGGGAACGCGCAAAAAAGGTTGCGAAAACTTTCGGATTCGCTATAAAGCATCGGCGTGCAACATTGTGCTCTCGTAATTAACCCGAGGATCGTTACGAAGGTGAATGCCAGTATAAAAAAAAAAACGAAAACGCCTCTCCTCGAGCGCAAAGCATTGGCGCCGAAGGAAAATGAAGTAATATTCTTAATTTTGAATGGCTCGCATATTAAAACAATTCGAAAAGTAACCGCAATAGATGTCGTTAACGGTTATCGTCATTAATGTTGCAGTTTCGTATTGTATAAGACAAGAAAGTTATTATCCCTCACGCTCGCTCACACACTCGTTCCTTCCGTCCTTCTTCGTTTCACTACGGCGTTAAATACGTTTACGGTTAAATGACGTTGGTGCTAAGCGTGTACGTTGCATAAATTGCAAAATATACATTGCGAATATGCCTTTTCTCTATCCATCGCCATAACTCGCTTGCTCCATCTTCTTCTTCGTCTTTTGCCATTACTACCGCCCCCAAATGCATTTGTGGATTTTAATTAAGTTGCCGTCATTAACATGCATATTAAGTGTGCATTATATATACGCAAGTAGAAATCGAGTTTACTGGGGAACGCTTCCCCCCTCGTTCTTATTCAATGCCTCCCTCTCTTCCTCTCTCGCCCTCTCTCTTTGCCTTTGCTTTTGCCCAATTTCCATCATCGTCATTGGGCCGACGTGCAGATGGCGAAAGTCGAAAATCCATTTCGCTCGGCCAGCTCCAGCAGCGTTTCGCCCATCGGCTTACCGATGTGAACGCGGGAGAATGGGGCGGCAAAAAGTCGTCCGGAATTCAACTATTGTTTCTTTGTTATTATGCCAAACCATCGACCATCTCCGTTAGGGTTTTTTTTTGCGAATATCGTTCATCATTCTTCGTTACCGTATCGCTTCATATCGGCGATGTACAAGCGGTGTTAAGTGAAAGAGAAGGTCGTCGAGCCGTTGACGTTGGCGCAAATTCGCGCGGAACGGAGGAGCGACGACGATGACAATTTTGTTATTGTTGTCGATGTAAATGATGTGTGATGGGGAGCGAGAGAGGAATTGGATTACGCGGCGCGTCGAGAAGAGACGGCGAAACGCCGCGTCGAAAGACAATATTATTAAATTGCGGACGACGGCACTTTGATATATCGTCGCCCGTCCCACTCTTGCGATCGTCATCGTTATTAGGCGGAAATTCAACAACAGCAACGAAAACTCCGGGCAAAGATCGACTGCGAACGCCACTTTTAATGCTTTTACGCCACTTTAAATACTTGTAATTGAGAGAGATTCGAATCGAATCACTAGAGTGTAACCGGTCGAGAAGAAGGGTAATAAACGGTGCGAATTCACAAACGAAACAAAAGAAGTTTCGGTTAATTTTGCGCGTCTGTAGCGTGGAAATTCGTTCAGAATAAAATCGTTCGCTTTGTAGTTTCTCTTTTCGCAAATATTATTCGATTAAACTCTACGAGAGAAACGTACGCAAGAACGGGATAAATTGCAGAAAAAGACGGAATTTATGGGATAGGTCAAGTGGCGTTCGCCATTCCTCCGCCGTTTCGCAACAAACCGAATGACGTAAGCCAATTTGCAGCGGAATGTTTTTAAAGTCTCCCCATCCAATAACTGATTAACAAGAGGGGAAAAAAACGAAGCCCGTAATAAATTATATCGCCGCCGGCAACGCGATCGATTTTCTCTCCTATCCTCCTTCTACGATTGTTGTTTTCGCTTAATGAACAATATCGCAGAAAATAATCTAATCGATGCGATCCAATTGAAAAATACCAAAAGAATAAACGGCGGTAATAGCATTCGGAGCGTGGCTTCGATAGTAATTTAACAAACCGCGCGAAGGACGTCGCGAGTAAGGAGCAATTTATAACAACAACAACAACAACAGGATCAATCCATTATCCTTCGCCCATCTTCCTCGTCCTCCGCCACTTCTTTTTAATAACCGCTAACGCCATTAGGTGGATAACGCGTGGGCAGCTTCACTTATCCGCGTCAAATCGTTCATTTCTCAATTGCAATTTATTGCGAACGCGTCCGCAATTACGGCGATCGAATGCAAACTGTGGTCGGCCACCAACGCACGTCTCGAGGTCTTCCATACGCTTCTTTCGATTGCCGGCAGGTTATAGCTAGTGCACAAGAAAATCGCTCTTCTCGTGTTTTTTGTTCAAAAACCAACAGTTGTCGATCGATAAACGATACAAGAGGCTGCTTGCCCTTTAACTTCTTTGACGCAGAAGTTCTTCGCCGTGAAGATGAAAGGGTAAACGGAGTCGATTTGTGTATAATTTTTTGCTTAAAACGCCAATTATCCGGCGATTGTTTTAATTAAAGCGAACACGTTCGCAGGTGAAGAGCGAGTTCGAGGAAGGCAGAGACGAAAAAGCAAAAAAACTGTAACAGGTAGTTCATTATTACTATCGTTGTTCTAGCAGGACGATGCTCGAAGCTTAATTATTTTTAATTAACGTGCACGCCGACGGCGAAGCGACGACGACGGCCATTCTTTTTGCATTTCCCGATGTCGTGTTGGTGACGATTATTCCACGCAGTTCCTTGGAACGTATCGAAAGAACAGCGAGCGAACGCAGAGTTTCTTCCTTATTGTTGTTCACTAGCCGTTTTCGCACCTTTCACACGCATTATTCTTCAGCGTTGCGTTGTTTTCACTAATTAAACGCACTGTTATTCCTTTTTTTTGTTTCAAAACTGCCCACCTGGGCGCTTATGCGGATTCTCGCTCGTTTTCCACGTTCTTTCCTTCCTGTTTCTTTCGTAAATTTTTGTTTTACTACTTAATGCTCCAACTTCATTATTACCGCCGTCATCAACGTTATTATATTTTTTTACGTGCGACGTGCTATTTATTACGTTAATCCGCTCGCTAACGTACGTAACTTTTTAATGTTATTAATTAAATGGCGACGCTTCCGCCGTTTGTTGTTGCTCGCCGAAAAAAGAATTATACAACGAAAAAATTACAGTTTACATCAACATCAACGACGAGCCGAACGGACGACACTGTTGCAACGACCTAGAATGTTTATAATTAGATACAAGACCGTGGAGGATTGTGTCGTGGAAAAAACGACTTGAAACAAAAAGCATTTCCTTCGCACAAAAAAAAAACGAAACTAACGCGAGCAAAAAAAACGTGGATGCGGATATCGATTTTGAAAGTTTCTCGCGCTTGGCTCCCATCATTTTTTTTTTGTTCTTCAATTGCTCGGTGATAATTTCGAATTGTTACGGTCACATTCCGCACATAAATATGCGAGAGATGGAGCGAGATTTGAATAGACGAGAGAGAAGAGAGAGACAGTTTGCGCACGTTCGCCAAATTAAATGCGAAATTCGTCGCTCTTGTTTTTTTCCGTTCTCGCGCATTATCCCGTCGCCATCCACCAGAATATGCTGGCGGTTGGAATATTATTTACTAAAATGCTGTAGCGTTCGCGATAGCGTTTGGTGGTAGCAAGAGAGAGAGAGAGAGCGAAACTGGGACACACGTATTAATATAAAACGTATATCTACGGTTCATATCTATTCATCTAACCGGCATGATGCTAATAATAAAACAGTGCAGAATCCTATTTGCGCCGGGAACTGTATTATCTGCTTGTTGTTGTTGTTGCTGCTGCTGTTTGTTGCATTCACTGTTGTTGCAGCAAGTAAAGTACGAAATTTATAAATCATTTCTGCCAAAATGTACGTGCAAGAACCGCGTAGAATGTCGCTTATAAAGTCGTGAAGACCGCTTTATAGAATCGAATCGAAAGATGGAACGAAAACGAATAAAATCGTTTGGTAAACATGATGTTAGACGCGAGTTTATGCTTTAAAACGAAGAGAAGCTTCGACGTTTAGCTTGGATAATTTCCATATTATTTCAAATCGACCGGAGTCGTCTTATACCTTCGTTAAAGACGACGTCTTCGGCGAATCACTGGAAGAGGGTCCGTGTCGCGTGTACAGGAAAGTTAATTGGAATTTCGCATATAAATTTGCAGCAATGTCGTAAATAATTTTACGCGTGCTTTTGATATTTATCATTTTATCATAACATGCATGTTAATTACTGGTTTGGCAATAGATCTGCGAAGAAGGGCATCGTCGAAACTCGTTAAGATCTTGATTAAGTTAAGACTAGTTGATATGCCAAATTTTGCTTTTTGATGAATATTTGCTTCGTGTTCAACCTGGTTTTACAATTATACGCACTTTTTGGCGAATTTTGAGATACAATGCAATTTGGTGCACTTTTGGGTTTTGTTTCTGCAATATTACTGAACAATTGACAATAATAACGATGAAAATGTAAAATATTCAACAAAACGACCGGAAGCAACATCAGCAGCAACAACAACGGCAATAATAACAATAAAATCATCTACCATAATCAGGGTTTAAATAATATTATTAACCAATAAAAGCATCGTTTCATTATATCAAAAAAAGAAAGGAAAAATTAAATCTTAATCCCTCCGGCATTCCCTTTTTGCTGCGCCAATAATACATCAAAAAATGCAAATGAACGATTAGTCGATGAGCTTTTTAGCCAGAAGCCTGAAGAAGTATTAGTAAACGTTTGGCTTTGATTTTAATTACTCGATGGATGGAAATTTGTCATTTAATGAGACGAAAACGTAACATTCAACATTAAAATAATCCAAAAGCAAGAAAAAAGTAATTGTTATGTTACTAGTTGGAGGACGGTTAAGCAAATAAGCTCTGACCATGAAAAAAAGGAAACTGTTAAAAGGGTTCTTGGGCGTTGTGAGTATCGATTCCGCAAAACGTTTCAACGTCTACACGACCTTGTCTACAACGTAACTTAACGACCTTGTGCGGTAAGTTTTTCCAGCAAACGTCTAATTATCTGATAGAAAATTGTTGAACCTATTTTCCCCGTTTCCCTCTTTTTTTTGTTCATTTCCTTTTCTTCTCGTGTTTGAGGATCGACAGTGCAAGAAAAGCAAAACAAAAACGAAAAGGAGACAAGGAAGATAGCGCGAACGAAATCTTTGTGTGGTCGAGGAACGAAAGGACGAGAGAAAAGTTTCGAAGAGAGAAAAAATCTCCTTTTGATTCTTGACAGTAGGATTAAGTTAAATACAATTTAATGTATATAGCTATTTTCCTTTTCTTTTATATCCGTTCTCGGGGAAGGGTTTTAGTGGCGGCGGCTGCTGCTACTGCTGCTGCTGCCGTTGGTGATGGCGTTCAGAAAAGAAATACATAAATGTTCCTTTCGCTATGTATGTATGTATGTGGATTTAATGCTTCAGGAGGAGTTTTGCGAGATTGAATAAAATAGGAAATCCCCTGTATACGTACGTATATATGTCTATGTATAGGAGGGTTGATTTATCTTTCGTTTGAATATCCCTTAGAGATTTCGACCGATAAGGGTGGCCCTTGACCCTCTCACTCGGCTCGACTCGACTCGCTCGCTCACCAATAAAACCACCCCCGAGAACCCCCCCGGAGAGCAGTCACATCGAATTTGTTACATGTAACTCATCCCCCACGCACACGTATATACATAGATCCGAAGACCGATCGTTCAAACGTTAGACGCAATTCCCTACAAAAGCTCTCACCAATTTCCTCTTGCTTTATTTTCCTTCTCTTCTTGTCGAGCGATTTTTCTTTTTCTATTTCTCTTGTCCCATTCTTTTATTTCCCTCAACTTCTTTGCCTTTCATCAATTTCGTCTTCCACTGTTCTTTTCCGTTTTGTTTGTTCCAACGTTAATATCGATTTTTTCCGCTTCTGCATCGATTTTCGCTCGTGCGAAACCGGCCAAAGCACCGTCGCTCTTTGATTTTTTCATCTGGCCATCCCGCACACCGTGCTTCCTCGCCATTTCCATCATTCGTTATTCCGCTGTTTGTACAGCAGAAAAGGGGGCCCATTTTGTTAGGAAATGTAACAGGAAATGGTAGAGGGTAGTTTATAGGTCTTTTGGGATCCATCCACCCTCTCTCTCTCTCTCTCGCTCTATCTCTCTTTCTCTCTCTGTCTCACTCTGTTTGTATCTTGTATTATGTAGAATAAATCCCCGATGGTTCACGTGTATATAAAATTATTCGTACTGACGCATCGGTGGCGTTGAAACGTCAAGGGAGAAACGTCCCTTCTTTCCTCGTACGATTCCCCATATCCATTTTCGCCATGACGTTATGCCGTGTTCTGGACCGGGCAAAAAAGAGGGACATCAGTCAGTCGGTCGGCCGAGAGCGACGACAGCGTAACTTTTTTTTGCCGTTCCGCACAAAGATAATGCTAAAGGATCCTCCGGTAGCCTTATAGTGCTCCTTTAAAATGTATGAATGCCATCGCCTAGGCTATAATTGTCGGTTTTTTTTGCGCACTGTTGCAAATGTGAACCTCTGCAGAGGCACATTAATTTTTTACAATTCGCCATCCCGTGTTTATTTATACGCGTAGAAAGAATTCTTTTTACTTTTCGGGCGGGATGGCTTTTAATTTTGATCGGCTCGACTCTACAAGAGACGAGCTTTCGTTATTCCCTTTGGGGGAAGACGATGTGGATACCGTCAGAGTTCGTAGTTAAAATCAAAAATTCCTTTGATTATGTCCCTCTGAGAGAGAGAGAGAGAAACTCCGCGTTTCATTTCCAAAAGCATCCCGAACAAAGTTACACCGCCGATTGTTTACGTCATAAGTAATTAAAGTGGAGGACCTCCACGACTTTTTCCTAACGATGGTACCTAATTAGAAAACTTAACAGACGAGCCGTAATTAATTTTACAGAGTTTGGATAGCAAAGCAAATGAAGATGACGAAGAAAACGAAAGAAAAAAAAGATTCCTCGTACTTTTTAATTGGACCTTAATTAATAAACATTATTCCCTCCTTTCTGTTCCTTCTCTCTATTACAAGGGCAATCAATGTTGCCCCAAGTTTATTTTCTATCCAATAATAAAGATGTAATAATATCGAGGGTGGAATTTATTTGTGCGTAAGGTCAAAGCCATTGCGGAAGATGGGGAGGCGAATTTATGTGCCTAATATAATAGAAAAGGAATAAAAAGAAATACCAAATTGGGTCTCTAGCCAACAATCCTTTTTCTCTCCACATTTTATACGGTTTCGGCGTAAATGGAGTTCAAAAAATATTCAGTCTTCTCCTCTTCCATTCGACGGATTACAATTCGTATCGGCCACACATAACAATGCGAACGGCAAGAGATGTAGGGCAAGGGGCAACGCGAAATATAGATCAATTTCGTAAACATCCTTCGCGGGGTTTCTTTTAAAATTCGCCTAATTACGCCACCGTAGCGGGGCGGAAATCATTTGAACGGAAGCCAACATTTTTGGCAACAATTTCCACTCCCGCAATTGCCAACGCGAAAGAAAACGGGGGCGGATGGAGCAAAAGTCCATTACTCTTATTATTGTTGTTGATGTTGCTCTTGCTGCTGCTGTTGTTGTTGTTCCAACCAGTAATTCGATACAAGTTGAACGTTATTTACAGTTAGTTGGTTCGTAAATTCTCATATATATATCTAAACTCCATTTTCTTCTTCTTCTTTGCGCACCTGACAAGTCTCGTAACATGTGTTGATAGAGTTAGAAGTTGCCGGGGCACGTTTCCCTTTATACTTTAGCAAATATATTTTGCCGGAACGAGCGTGGAAAGGGTGGAACTAGCAACGACGACGAAAAAAAAAATGGAATGGAGATAGATGAAGAAGAAGAGGAGAGAGAGAGAGAGAGAGACGAGGATGAAAAGAGTGCGAGACGCGTCAGAAAGAAATACGACCTTTGTTTTTAGCTCGAAGGCCGGATTTTATGTTATGGCGTTCCTCCCTTTTTACGTACGGCGGGAGGAGAGAAGAGAAAACGATCGCAGACTAGGATCGAAGTTTAAACTAACGTTATACATCCCGCTTATACGGGGACGTTGTCGCCGGTTGTGGTGGTAGTAGTAGCAGGATACTCGGTCCGAGATTCGAAGGGGAGGAGAGCGAGAGCGCGTCGTTTGTTCTCAACTCCACAACGGTCTCGGTCTGCGAGCTACGGCTGCCGCCACCGCAGGCGGAAGAACGGACGGCGGTGCCGACGAAACGGTTAAATGCACGTGCTTTACTACCACGCGAAAACGCCGCTATTGCACCTAGTGCTGGTGCAAATAGCGCACGGGAAAGGGGGACACGATAAGTGCCTTTTGCCAATATCAATTCGCTATCCTTCGCGTGAATGTTCCGAACGTCTTTCGCCCTCGCCCGCGAGGTTTACGATCTAAGAAGCTCTACGTGTGCGGTACTTCACGGATGTATGTAAATGTTGTATCAATTTATTGCAGGGAAAAGCCATTATAAAACCTGCGGCTGGCTGCCTTGTTTTCCTCATACCAGTTTAACCCCGCGTGTTTCACCTGATAGCACGTTATAAAAATTCCGTTTTTTGGTTCGCCTTTCACGTCTACCACTACCGCCAGCTGGTAGTATCAGCGAGCAGCGATACTTGCTGTTTTCCCTTCGTCCTTTGACCTCCTTCGTCGTGTCGGAGAGAGAGAGAGAGAAAACTCGAACGCCGTTCATATTTCATGGAGCGTCTTTTTAAAACGTGCACCGATATTAGTTCTTCTTCATCTTATGTACATCTCTCTCTCTCTCACGCAAAGCGAATTCGCCCTTTTCTCGTCCGCCATCCAGACATAAATATGGACTTTACGTTCGCAAACATTTCCCTGCAATTTCCTCTTTTTGCGTTCGTTGTATATTAATAATAAACGCGGAGGAGAGCGCGTAAAGAAAAAAGGAATAAAGAGGGAGGCACGTGCCTTCTTCAACATTAAATCGGGGAATATCAAACAAACAATAAATAATTCCTTGTAATCGGGAACGAGGAAACGAGGGAAAAAAAGTTTAACTTCGATGTTAAAATAGGCTCTTCCCCATTTTGTTTAACAATTTCCAGGAGAGACACGGTGACGGTGCGGGAAGAATCCGTCCTCGAATTTAGCTTGTTAATTCGCGTAATGGAAAGGGTCCGTCCTTAATGGATGTTATAATTGATCCTCTTAAATAATAACCAAACAGTCGGTTATTTAATTCGAACAATTTAACTTAACGAGGAAAAAATGGTACGCGAAATGATAAAGAATCGTCGTTTTGCGTTCGAGGAATGATTATTAACATAAATGGTCGTTTTTATTATTATTTCTCTCGCCGTTGTGCCAGCTGAAAGTCGATTTCGAAGCGTGTGCGTGTTCGAGAAAAAAGCAAATTGATTATTATAACTCGGTGACCTAATTTACGTTCGCAATAATAAACCGGTTATTTGTGGGCGGTTATTTTTAGCTGCGTTTCCTCTTATTTAAGAAACCGTCCAGCGCTATGAGCGACGCGAGAAAAAGTCTTACCGATCGATGCAAGAAGTTGGGAAAGATCGAATTTTCGCACATACCTGCAACAATAAAGAAAACAAAATTAGCATCATAACAAACTTAAAAATTGCAACAACAACAACAACAACGGCTCTCTTATTTTCCTCCTCCTCCTACTCTCCCATTATGTCGTCCTTTCTTTTACATATCGGAAGACCTAATGCACTTTCGGTGTAACGAATTATGGGAACAACAACGCGAAGTCTTACGAAGAAAAAAAGCGGGACTTGTCGCATAAATTCCGCGAGCGAGAGAGCAGAGGCGAACGTGTTTTTCCGAGGGTAATCGCTTTAGACCGTCCACGCGATCGGGCGCCCTTGCCGCGTCTTCCCTCGACCTCTTCTTGCTTCTCTACGGCCAATTTGGTAAGACGCCTGCCATCTACAACCATTTACGACACCGTCTGATGTGTTATCGACGTAATCATCACCATCGCCATCAAGTTTAATGTGTCGTAACTCTTCTTCAGCAAAAAAAAAACGAAAAGTATTTTGCGTCTCTTTTTCCTCTTTCTCTGTTTTCATTATTTCGTAGGAGTTAATAAAGTTAAGAGACGCACGAGTCTTACGGCGGCGGGGAGCGGGGGTGGTGGTCTTAAGAAGTTTCGCGAATAATTTACGCGACGCAAATCGGCGAGATGCGTGAATTTCGTGAAAGCGTCGTCGTCGGCCGTTGATTAATTGGGCGTTAAAGCCGTCGAAACCGAACTGGAAAAGTTTCGCGCTAACGAAGGTTTTACTCCAAAGCCAAAGACCTTGTTGTTTTTAATTAGCCTTCGCTTCCCGTTACGCTTAACGTCGCAAGAACGTTCGCGTTCTTGTGCGGCATTTCGTTAGGCAGGTGAGCATGATGGGCGGAGGAATGGGGGGGTGTCGGGCAAAAAGAAATAATGATTCCTCTTCCGCCAATTTCGCACCCCTTTTTTTCCTGGGGCGGTCTGTGATGTATGAGCTACGGACCAATGATGGGGAACGCATTTATTATAATTTTCTGTTATTGATGCGGACCGGGCTCTAACACAAACAACGCCCGTTCAACCGTTCGCCATATACAACGTTCCTATTTTGATTTATTACGTCCACACAGTTATTATTATTGCCTCCCCCAACTATAACAACAGCGAGCAACAATAACAAGAGCGAGCAACAACGTCGATACGGCAGCGAGTACACGCTTCTCCTTTTTCGCCACCTTTATTCGCCATAATTATTATTATTCGCCTGTCAATTTTTCCATTTCTCTTCCCCATCCGAAGCTATTATTACGTTAAATCCGGATTAATGCCTTTGAACTTGAGGTCGTGCATTTATTTCGACCTCTATCTGGCGAGCACTCTTTCATTTTCATTCTCGTAAACCCCCGCAATCGATCATCCGCGTTTACCTCGAGCAATCGTTCTCCTTCCGATTAGAAATTTTCTGCTCGCGCAAAGAAAAAGATAAATGCAAAGCGTCAGAATATGGCAGAGCAAAGAAAAAATATATCGTAACTTAGCCGCTTAAATTCCTCTTATTCCTTCGTTTTCCTCCCGCGTTCGGCCTCGTCTAATTTGAATAGGACGAGCATCTGCCACGCGTCAGCGTGCGAGGCTGCGATATAAATTAGGCGTCTTAAATTTGAAAAGTTTTAACAGTTTTTCCCTCTCGTCCTCGTCCCAATCCATTTCCTCTCCTATTATTACCGCCATTATATCCGAATGCCGCCATCATCGGCCATTCTTTTCCAATTTTCCTCCCTTTCCGATCGTTCGGCCTTAATATCTGGGCCGTCGTTAATGAAAACCGACGGTAAATTGGTATTTGATCGATTCTTTGGAAACGACGACTGGCGTCGCTGTGTAAGAGAGCGAAAAAATAAAGAGGAAAAACGGTTTGCCGAAATAGATGCCGCGTCCTTTTGGATGTGTGCCGAATGGCGGCGATGTAAATTAAAACGAAACGATGGGAGAACGGTCGCGCGGGAAGGAAGGAAGGAAGGCAGGAAGTCGAAGAATGGAATCTGGCCATTATTAAAGTTCAGCTCCAAACAGTCAGATGGAGAACGGAACGATGCGGGAGGGACAGTTTGAAATTAAAAAAAGAAGAAAGAGTCCGACTTTTTCCCTTGTAGCTCGTTCTCCTCGTCTGCCGATTTCTTTTTTCCTTCCACTTCTGGAATTGCCGCTGTCAGTCGTTGGATTAATGAGAATTCCATTCTGGCATTCGAATAAGCTCACTGCTCATCCTCCTCCTACGCATCGATACCAGAAGAAGAAAAACTTTTTCGCGATTGATAACAAAAATAAACGTCATTCACTTTTTTCACCCGTTGGAAATTCTTCAATCCCTCATTTCGACACGTCTTAAGAGAATCTCGACGCAAAAAGAGAAAGGCAACAACAACAAATGGAAAAGCGGGATGATAAAGAGAATGGATAATGGCAGGAGATGAGCACAAATCAAATAATAGACGGAAAATATTACGGTAATAGCGTAATGTGGATCCAGGAAGGGATGTAATAATAAGAGGTTTATATATGTAACGTTCGCTCCTTTTCCATCGCTCGCAGCTTCCTTCTTCGCATCCATCCACTTCTTATTTTCCTTCGCTTTTTCTTTTAACAATAAGAACTATGAATTTAAATTGAACCATTATGACGAAATAAAAACGCGAGGCGACAAATGGAAAAACGTATCGCGAAGCAAAAGGAAGGAGCGAGCGAGAAAAACTGAGTTAATATCTAAATAAAATGTTATTTTCCACGACATATTCCATTTTCCAAATATCATAAATATTTAATGCACAAACACAATAATAATAAATATATATATACAATGTCAAGTCTATGCTATAATATGATATAAGAGCATCTATTTTCGGCTGATTCCTTTCTTGTTTGGGGAGCAGGAATTGAGTGCGACGAACGAATCAAATTCCAAAGATAATTTGCAATGCTAAACGATAATAACGTCGCATTATGCGGAAACTAGCGAATTTATTAATGGTTTGCAGAATTTCAAGCAAAAAGAAAGTGTTTTGAAGACAAAATCAAAAGGATTTCTTGCTTCGGAGAGAAACTACAATTTTCGTTAAAAACTAATTGCCAATTTAATAAAAATTTCCAAGACCGAAAGGAAAAACAACGACGGCGATATATTTTCCGAAGAAAATATATTAATTTTTTCCGTTCTCTTTCCTTTTGCACGAGTGCAAACGTGGTAATAACTAACCACCAACAACAAGCGGCCATAGACGTAGCGATAATAATAATTTGCAGAAAGAAATATGAGGGAATTTTGCAAATAAATCAGCGCGAAACGTTGCATTCGTTGGTTTTCAATATTTACATGTTGTACTCTTCGTTTTTTTTTTTTCTCTTTCCTTTTCATTATTAAACAGTTTTCCTTTTCGCGTAGAGCGGTTGGAAAATTACTTAAAATAAAAATAAAACGTAGCGGCAAGAGAAAATGGGCGAGAAAGAGCGAGAGGGCGAATAAAAAAGCGAAGAGTGAGTTATAGAATACCGAACACAACAACACCGGATGGATGAAATGAATAATTTTCCGTTTCGATACAAGGATATTTAGAATAGAATAAAAAAGGGAAAAGAGTGGAATAAATCATGCGGAAAAAAATTCATACGTCTTGCGAAAATAAAATGGAACGAAATAAAGAGATACACTTGGCGAAGAAGAGGAAGAAGAACAGGGAGAAACGTGGAGGAGAAAGGAAAATATTAGTTGCGAAACGGGCGAAAGAGACCAAGATCTATATATACGGATCATCCTGTTTTCTTTTCTTTTCCTTCGGGCTTCTTTTTTATTCCACTCTTAAAAACCATCCATATAGGAATTATCGTATAAAGAAGAATTGCGGCACATCCAATTTCGCCGTTATTTTCTGCCCCCATCTACGTCGCCGCGGCCCATTTAAATGTGAAAGAAGAAAATTTCCTTTTGATGGATTTCCTCTCTGCAATCAATAATTTCCAAAGGATGGACGGACGCCGATTGAGAAATTAATCAATTCGCCATCGGCACAAATATGACGCGAGCAAAAAAACTAAAGGATCCGATTGCTGCTGCTTCTTCTTCTCTTTCCGTTTAATAAATCATAAAGACCGGCAATGAAACGCGCGATTTCCGCTTTCGCAGAGGACGTCAGGATGGATTTAATCATTTTATAACGTTGATCAATCCATTTTTTCCCCCTTTCAATTCCTTTTTCTACATCCTTCCCAGCAATTATCCGACTCGATTATTTATCGATTCCTATTCTGATCGTAATTGCTTCGGAGGAATTTGCAATATTGCCCATAAATACGAACAAACTGACGAGTTATTCAAATTAACTTCGGATTGTGCAACAGTAACGGTTTTCGACTAAAAGGTCACCCGTACGCACCTGCGTAAGTGCCGAAGACTTCTAATCATCTTAAAACGCAAACTTCTTCGACGCGAAGAAGCAGACGAACCGGTTCTTCGGCCAATTTGCTTTCGAGACGAGACGAAAAAGAGATCCACCACTGGGAAAAAAACGCAACCAATTTCATCCACTTCTTGTTTCCTTAATGGAAATCCGTTAATATTCATCATACGGCCCGCAACGGCACGTTGGAAAGTCTCCGCTTTTTCCCTCCACTCGCCCCATTTCTTTTTCCCAACTTCTTCTCATACCATCGCACTTAAATAACTACCCCGAAAAAAAAGTTTAAATTTAATGTATGTTCTGAAGGGCACGAAAATAAAAAAGAGATATAAGACGAAGGAAAAAGTTGGTTCGCGATGAATTCGCCCATTACTTATATTTCATTCTCTACCTTCGGGCTTTCAGATTTCATTAGTCGCCTATCTTTCTCCGTGCCGCCGTTTCCCTCCGTCTCTTTTCGAAGAGCGATACGATATGATTCGATTAATTGCCAAAGATGGCAAAGAGCGAAGCGCGGAATTCGTTTAGCGTTTTATTCTCGCTCTCGGTTTCTTAATAAGCGATTTTCCTCTTACTATTTATTAAATCCTTTCGAACGTTAAAGACGTGAATTTTTTTTGCTAGTTAAAAGAAAACTGGTGTCGTTTCGTATCATTTCTTTTAGAGCCAATTTTGTTGTGCATCCGCCATAAAAACAAAAGAGCAGAGAAGGGCATCTCCCTATAAAATAACCCCTTTTACATCTATATAATATATTGTATTACTTCCTCCTTTTATTCTTGTACATACACAACGACGGCGTTCGTTCGCTCTTCCTCGCAGCGCTTTTTTATTTTTATCTTTTGGTTACGTAAACCTTCTTTTCCATGTAGCATTCCAATCTTGCCGTCTCTTTCATTTTCCTTCTTTCTCTATTTTCTGTTTGTTAAGACTGTAGGAAACAAAAATATCCATCTCTTCCTTTACTACATTATCTACCAGAGGATAAAGGTATGCAATTCTATTTGCTATGCAAGCAAATAAAATCACCTCTAAGTGGATTCCGTCTGCTCAGGTGCATTATACGCGGAAAAGAGAAAAAATGCAACTACGGTTCCGTTATGTGTACCATAAGAACACGAGCATCGCATTGTAGAGGAAAACTAAGAAGTTTCTTTTCGGAATAATTAATGTCTCGGCTTTGAGGCGTCATTGTGGACGTCTTTCGGGCCCATCTTAACGCTTGATGGTCGTTAAGAAGTGGATTACGATTGTAAAATGTTAAAGACATTAAGCGACAAAAAAATAAAGAAACAACAGGCATAATTCCGGAGGAATGAAACCGGGAAAAATTGCCATCATTAAACGAAGAAAAAATGGGAGAGCAAAATGAATTGCGTTAGATTAAAAAAAAAACGAGTGACGAAGATCCGCGCAAATTCCTCGTAAGCGACAATTTTTTTTTATCATCGAAGAGCGTCTCGTTTTCGCACACTTTTCGCCATAAAGTAAAAAATATGGCCCCGTAATGTGGTACAAGGGGGCGAAAAATTTAACGGCCTACAATAATTACCAGCAGCAAAATAAAACAGAAGGGCAGCATGCAAAGCGGAGAATAATAATGTTGTTGACGAAAAAAAAAAAATGAACCGCCCAATTCGCGATTAAATTGTGCCAATTAAAATTCGTTTTTTTTTTATACCGTTTCTTATAGCTCGAGGGTGACGATTTTACATCGGCGTCAATATTAATTAGATTTTATTATTGGGAACGCACTTTCCTTCGAAACAGAGCAGTGGAACAAGAATATTTATGATGATTTATGAGCGAAACTAGGGTAAACCGAACGACAGGGAGGGTTTGAGGGACGCAAAGAGACGTGTCGTCTTCTACGGTGCCCTTATTTACATAGTCGACCCTCAGACGCGAAAGTTCTGATTATCCGAGTCGCTCCTCCACTAATCTACTTTCCCTCCTTAATCTTAACATCGTCGCTCCTTCTCCTCCGCCACTTTGCGCGTTCTTTTCGCCAATGGCGAATTCGTCATAATAATTTAGATAACGAACGGAATGATGATGGAAGGACAAGAAGAAATGAGGAGGAGATTATTTTTTTGCTGCGACCCCCCAAGAATTTCGTTAAATTTTTATGGATGCCCTTTCCAAAAATGAAATAAAGGAAAAAAAGAGGGGAAACAGAATAATGCAATAGGAAATGTATATGTAGTAAAAATCCTTATAGTTTTTCCGGCCTCCCCGCTTGATTTACGAGTTGTATCGAGGGCCGCTTTTTTCTTCGGTCTCTTCTTGTGCCATACTACGAATAAAAGCAACAAGAATTAAAGGAAAGGGATCAAAAGAACCGAAGAAAATAAAATGACGAAGGAACCGCCTAATCGAAGAAAAAAGGCAATCATGTGCGGCTTAGCGGAGAAAAATAACAAATCGTCGCTCAAAAAAAAAAACAACCCTTCTTGCGATAACTTGGTCGTTCGAGCAAAAACCAACAGAAATAATGAAGATAAAGTTAATCAAAATTCATTGTCGTCGTGGTGAGTATGGCAATTTATTTAAAAATCCTCATAAGATATAAGTGGTTGCATAATTTAAACAGAAGATCTTATAAGTGAAAATCTCGTGGTTGGAAAAAAGAAAAAGCAAAAAGGAAATGACAATCTCGAGGATGTCGTTGTGCCGAAGGAAAAACCCTCAATCACGCACACGAGGAAAACGAATAAACCGGCGGGGGGTTAACAAAAGGAAGAAAGAAAGGTTCCTTGTAATATCAATAAAGCGGAAAAGACGGAAAGGGACCGCCACATATACTTTCCCTTTTGTCCATTTCGTTTTTTTTCCCCTTTTCTTCCCCGTCATCAACCCTATCATTAACCTCTTGTTCATTTTGCGATTCGGCCACCCTCCCCATTCGGTTATTTAATGTTTTTTCTTCGCCGCTGCTTTTCGTCTCGCATTATTATTTCTTCCTCTCATATCATTTTCTCCTTCATAACGGGGCATCTATTATACAACAATCAATTATTATCGAGAAGAAAAGGAACCGGCAGCAGTAATAATAATAAACCGAGTGGAGAATCGAAAATAAATTGCGAATCGAACGCAAACGATAATTTATTGTTTTCCTCCGAAAAGAAAACATAATTAATTATTATATTTCATAAAATGGGGCAGAAGAACGAAGTGCGGGGGCGGCGTTGTAGACGAGAAGATGGGCGAATCAAATTTTCTGCAAATAAATAAGGGCCAAATCGGTTTTCCATTATCGCTCGCACAAAACGGCGAATTGTTCGCTTGATGAAGTATCTCCCGGAACCGAAACAACGAGCACGGGGCACACTTTTCGCAATTTAATTCCAATCAATCGGCATTGTTGTCGATATCGATTCGTTTCGGCGAGAGAATGGTAATAAGGTGGGCGAAAAAATTCGTACCATCGTCCATTTTAATTTAAAGTAACCCAGAGGAACGAAGAAACATTAAACTTGATGGGAATAAATGGACGAAAAGAAGGGCCGAAAAATGTTATAAAACTCCCGTTGGAACTAGTTATAAACGAACGGGCAAACAAAAGGAACGCCAGAGAGGGGGAGCAATAAAAACAAATCTAAAACTATGTAAATGTGCAGGAATCAGCAAAAATTATTCCGAACGGCAAACAAACAAAAGTTGGCAAACCGATTTTTCAGCGTCGAGGGCTCTCGCGCCCTACTCTTTCGCCCCTTTTCTTCCCCATCTTCTTCCAACCGCCAGCATGCAGATTAAATTTCGTCCTATTCGAATCGCGAGGCTTTCATAACAAAACCCGAATGGAGCAAAGAAAAGCGCGGCCGGAAAATAACGAATGCAAAGAATCGAGCAATTAATCCGCAGCCAAAATCCACCAACTATTCTTCGTGCGTCCACGAAGAATGCGTCATTTAACAGCGAGCTGTAATTCGACGGTTAAATTGATAGCACGAGAGGTTAGAGCAAAAAAAATCTAGCGTCGAGCAAAACCGTGCAAAGAATCGCCTTCTTCTGGTTCGTAAGCTCGGCACGCGTCACCGCCACCCCCCTTCGTGAAACCTCAGCCAAGGGTTGCCTCTTGGTTGAACCGCATTCCTGTACAATAGCGAAATATATAGGTAATAAGTCGAAGACTCGGGCGCCCTAGAATCGCGGAGAGTCGAAAGATTTCGCCACGCATCAAACCAAACAGATTCAAATTGCTTTTATTATCCGTCTCGCACACACACGTACGTTTATATGGGCGGTTATTGTGTTGCCTTCTTGTATACGGAGACGGCGAGAGAGAGAGAGAAGGGCAAAAGTTTCCAATTCGACATTTTTCGCGAACAATAAGATATGTCGGTTGGCTGGGAATCGAGCGTGGAGAAATGTATTCGGTTTATTTTCCAATACTAGAGTGGCTTTATTGCTTATTCCCGTTTTTTTCTTCCTTTTCTCCGTGCGTTGTTGCCCATTTTTCTCTCCCCGATTCATTCCCTTTTCCGGTACCACCGAATAATGTCTCCTATACGAACCGAAAGGAAAGCATTCGCTTGGACCTTCCCCGATTTTTTCTTGCCTCCATGTTTGTCATTATTACATCCCCGAGGAGAGCGAGATGAAAGACGAGCAAAATATCGGATGGAAATGCCGAGGGATTGCAAATCGATGGATGATGGAGATTCGCAGCATACAATTGCAAATTGCCGGTTGTTTGATTTTAGGAAACGTTCGACAAGTGCAACCGATTGTTATTACATGCGATTCCTGATGTTTCGATTTAATTCTGCCTCCTCATCATCATCGTCATCCTCGTTATCGTCCCCGTTGACGATGATCAACAACAATAACGACATACTTGTTCTTGTCGCAGTAACAGCAGCAGCAGTCATCACGTGATGTTTAATTACAGGTCCTACCAGCAACCACGACCGACATCGACATTATACAACGTTATTATTAACTTTGAGTTCGCAAATTGCGAAACGCTGTGCTTTCGGAGACTGATGTACGAGTATTAAAACGATATTAGGAAACCGATTCGGACGGATTGTTTCAGATCACCAGCTTGCTGATTGATTGCGATAATTGTTTTCAAGTTTTATGTTTGCAAAGCGAAATAATCAACTCATTACCATTCTTCAAATCAAAGGCAACAACTAAGCAACTGGAAATAAACGGAAAGATGCTGAAGATTTTTCCTGTTAATTTCGGCTTAAATATATTGCCACTTAAATGCACTCGAAAAAATCTTAAAAGGTACGTTTATGGTAATAATAACACGAAGAAGAAGAAGAAGAGGGTCCCTTTTTTGCAAACGACGTGGAATGGCGAAAGAAGAAGATGATAAAAAAGGGGAGAGAATTTTCCACTATAAAGTATAAAAGATAACGTAATAACGTTACTTATGTCGCTACTTTCACCCCCAATCGCGCTCACCCTCGTGCCTCCATATATTTCCTCCTTCTTTTCTTTGGGGAAGCAAAAGAAACGTAAATTAAATTTTATTGCGTTTGATATTTAAAATCGCGAAAGATATCGAGGAGAAGAAGGCGAAAATGTTACAAGAAATCGCGATCAAAAGAGAGGTGAAATGTTCCAGTTGCAATTGTAACGTGCGAAAAAAAAATTTAATCTCTTATTAAAAGCCTATTTGAGCCGGCGAATGTGATTGCACCCGGCGCATCCACCAAAAAACAAATTGCTGTACAAACTGCATTTAGAGTAAAATTTTTGTCTTGCTCTCGCTTAGGATTTGCACACAATGGTGTTATAAAAGAAGAAATGTGGTTAAAGACAAGACGAAGAATTAGATAGATAAAAGTAAGTACCGTTTGCAACGGGAAATAATCTACGGACCGATCGTTTTGATCGTAATCTCTTTAAGAGATTGTTTGAAATGTAATTTATGTTTAACAAAAGGATGAAAAGCAACGGTGCAGGGAGCGATGGGAACGGTAAGACGATGGCAAGACGGAGAGTTCTCGTCGAATGGAATAAATTTAAAAATTAAATATTAAATGCATTACACCGAATTGCTTCTTCTATATTTCCGGTTCCCTCATTTGCTTTTGCCTCGCTCCCATTTCTTCTACCTCGTGTAACCACCCTCGTTTATACATCCCTCTCTCCTCGTCTCGCCCTCTTACACTCGCTTTCTTTCTTCTTCAGATAAGTAATTCCTCTGCCCTTAAATTTCACGTTAGATTTATTCTTTCCCAAAAAAAAATCTTTTTTATCTTTTATTTATTTTCTCCGGTCGCTCCTTCTGCCGTTTCGTCCCCCGTCTCGCTCTTTTCCTTTTTAATTCCTTTTGATATAAGTAAAGACTAATCTTCGTGAACGAAAGAAAAAAAAACGGAAAAATAATGTAGGTTTCATTTTTCGGAATTAAAACTCCAATTATACGAGTCGTTTTCTTCTTGCTTTCCCTCCTTTATTAATTAGTATAATTAATGGCACTATAAATCAAGCTCCTTTTCTTACGGTCCGCAATTAATATTTCTATTTGCATTAACAACCGATGGAAGTGGGAAAGGATTGAATTTTTTCCCGTGCGCTCGATCGAATTTCGCTTAAAACTAGAACAGTTAAGGGTGCGATACGATACGATACTTCTTCGTCATTTAAAGACGCGCGTATAACGGATGATGATAAATGCGGTCCAATAGAGATTTTCCTGCGGACACGTTAATAGAATGTTGTCCGTTTTCCGCGAGGATAATGAAGAAAAAGCGCCATTTAACACACAGCAGGCATCGCATATAACTCGCTCGGGTACCATTCGACACGACCTCAAACTAAAAGATACTAAACTCGTAACGGGCAAAAAGCTTTAAATGTTTGGTCGAAATAAAGTGGCGGAAGCCCTTTCGAAATGCAAATCGACGAGGAAATGGAAACAGAAATGTTTGGTTGGGAGAGTTCGTCAAAGAAGAAACAATTTTTTTAGGTGAAAATATTAACCGCAAAGACCTAGAAACCCAAACAACTGACTGCTGGTGGTGGATTACACTTACAGCAGCATGTAATGAACTGTAAAAGGAGACGAGGGTTGCAGGCGGAGAGAGAAATAAAATGAAAATTCCTTTCGTTATTATTATTATTAGGATCCTGTTTCGTTAAATAAATCCTTTTAAAAGGAATTTATTCGTTCGTAATCCTCTTAAAAAAATCGTTTTTAAAGACTTTACTCGAACGTAAATTTCATATTTAACTCGAGAGAGAAAAAAATGATGAAAAGAAGGAGGCGGAGGGGCCGAAATATAAAAGAACGAAAGAAAAAAAAAACGTGAGAAACTTTTTCTGGCCGTCTATCCATCCATCTATTCATCCCCCTGCATGTTGTCCGCGTTGAATTATGGGAATTTCGCAAATTAATTTGTTTTCTTATTATTCGCCAATTCTCCTCGTTACGCGAAACGAACGTTTTCTTCTCACGACAATTATCCTTGCGCAATTCGCGTAATTCACAATTAATACACAAGGACGACCTTCTATTGTGCGATTCGCACATAAATTCGTTAATAATTGGAGAAAAATGCTTCTTAATTCCATTGTTAGTATCGATTATTAATTAATCAGCAGAGCTTTATACACTAATTGGAAAGATAAACAGCAATTGCCTGTATAAACTAAGGGTAATATTAGCCGTAATTGAATAATTTAGAAGCAAAAACTATAGAGAAAGGTATGCGAAGAAGAATGAAGGAAAAAAGGTACCAAGAATTAATGCCAACACACCTACATGTTAATTGTTTAGCCGGAACAATAAAAAATCGATAACGAGTTTATATTTTTAAATGTCCATTGTATTCCAATGCGGGGCTCATTTTATTGCTCGCCGATTAAGCCGTGACTCAAGAATGCATATTTATGAGATGAAAAGAAATGAAGGAAAATTCGCAATGGAATTGAGGTCAAAAATTTCCTTCGGACACTCTTCTATCAAACTTAAAATTAGAAACGATCACAACTTCCCATCCAAACGAAAAGGGAAAATCGTTGTTGCTTTTCATCTCGAATCGAAAATGAAATTTTAATCGCTTCGCGTTCGCAAAATCGCAAAGAAAACAAATCGAGGTAACCGTGGTGTGTGCAATATGCAAATATGAATCATGGAGATAAATTAGATGAGAAAACGTTAAATATTTAATTTGTTTCCATTAACCATTTCATGAATGTAATAATAGTTTGGCGCACTCGTGGGAAATTTCGCGAAGCAGTGAATCGGAGAGGAGAAAATAAAATGGCACGCAAAAGAAAAACGACAGAGCTCTTTAACGCAAACGACAAACCGAAATATCGCCCCGTTAATTGTTAACAACAATCGCAACGATAAAGTCTAGACGAAATATTCCCTCCTATCGCCCATCCAATCGAATAAGCGAATCGATAATTTGCTGAAAAGCAAAACACGAAAGAAATTGCATTAATCCTTAGCCCATTGATGACGAAGAGGGAACGAGGACCGAGAGAAGAAAAAGTGTTGCGAAAAGATTGGATAATAAATCCATTCCGTTTTATGATGGAGCATAATACGGACTAAGACAAAGATGATGGTCGGAGATAAGTTTAATCAATCCTTTACGAGCACGGATCTTTATTGGGGTCCATTTATTTTGTCTATGAGCCAAACAAAAAGTTACAAAGAGAAAAGCAGCGCGAAAGAGGCAACAAAATGTTTGGCTGGCAAATTTAATCAGACGCGTTGAATAAAAAATAAGGGCAGAAGGAACGTGTTAAACAACAGCGTGACGATGGCGCGGAAGAGGGACAACAATAGGAAGCGGAGGACGGCAAGTGGAACCGAAATAAATTAAACGAAAAGTGGAAAGAAGTGGCGGAGAGCAGTCGCACAAACAAATAGGTTGGAAAAAAAAGGGGAGCCAACGGGGAGAAAAAAAATTGGGGAAACGGAAGGCATATGGTAAAAGCGGCGAAGAAGAACAATAACACGGAGCAAACAAGCTTCTTCTCCGCCGCTTCGGCTTCCGTCACTCTTTCGCCGACGTTGTCGATAATAAATCGCACGTCATTCTTTAGCACCTACCCCGCCATCATTATTACGGCCCCGCAATGGGAAGCAAATGGTGCCGTCGTCCTCGTCGTCGTCATCCTTCCGTTTATTATGGATATTAAATTCGTGTTAGACGTTTGCGCAATAAAAATTAGGACTTTTATTGCCTCGCACATTTATCTCTTATTTCCACAGGGAGAGACGCACATTTTTCTTCAGCCTCCTCGCCATTCCGGCACACGTGTCCCAATAAATCCCCATGTAAATGCGGTTCTTTCCTAGCGCGATACTAATTTGTTTTTGCCACATGGTAACTTTGGTAATTTTTGCCAAATGGTAACATCGAAATCGCATCGAAGACGCGAAGAAGTGTCGCGGGGCGAGTTATCGCGAGCAGTCAACTGCTCCCTTCTCAAATGAAGCTTTAATTTGCGCAAAATTAGATTTAAATGCGAGCTTATCGCGACGTAACGCGAAAAGAAAAATGCGACGTGTACAGCTTCGGTACATGTGTCAAGATTTCGCAACAAGAACTTAACTCTTTTTAAGACTCGCTCCTCCGCAGGGCAAATCTCTCGCTGTGTGTGAGTGCGCGCGTTCGCCCTCGAGTTTTCCCCACGGGGAAACTCATTAACCGTAATCTATTGTGCGAAATGTAAATTTCGCAAAAGTGTCTCTCTCTCTCTCTCTCTCTCTCTCTCTCTCTCTCTCTCGCTCGTCTCGCCTCTTCGCTCAAAGTGCGGGTCTCTTAACCGTTTTCTTAAACGTTCCTCCCTCATCGTCCCACATCGCGCGCCGACATTTTAAAATTTTTCATTTACACGCGCCCACACATAATATTTACACCTTCGTCTGCGTCGCTTCTTTGCAAGAGGTCGACAAGAAGAAGCAAGTGGAATTCAATTTGTAAATTTGCATAGGAGATTGCGAGAGAGAGAGAGAGAAAAAGGCGAGTGCGACAGGAGAAGAGGTGAAACGATGTTGAATCTAGTAGATGGGAAACGCGTTTGGGAATAAATTTGCGCCTGTTAACTAAAATTTAACGCGCCCGGGAAGAGGGATGGCTTTCGTCGTTTAACAATTGCTCTAAACGTATTATCCATCCAGAGAGGAGAAGCCTGGAATAGCGACAAGGAATTGTGCTTTAAAACCGAGGAAAGCTTCTTCCTCGGCCATTCTTTGCTTTCTCCCCCGAAGCCCTAACAAAATGTAGAAAACAATCCCACTTCATAATGTTATTTGTGCATCAATAAAGAACCACCTAATGATTATATTTCGTACATGGCGGAGCAAAATGATGAAGGATTGAAAAATCAAATAACCTTAAATAATTTAGTAATTAATTGGCTGACATTACAAAGACGTGCATTTTGACTCTTTTGATGTGATCAAAAGCCCTAACAAAAATTATCCGTCAAACAGTGACCATCGAACGGTCGCTTTTAACAAGAGAAAATCTTTTCGTTTGACGAAACGTACCTCATGGCTATTGCCGTTTATGGAAAAGACCAAAAGGAAAATTTAATTAATTCGCATCAATTAACTTCTTTGGCATCGGCTTTTTTCCTCCTCGTGGCCCGGAGCACGGCAAAAAATTAATCTTTGTTCGGTTCCGATAACAACAACAACAACAAAATTACGATCCCTTGCCTTAGCAACTTCTTGCTTCAATAACGCGGCTGAATGGAACGCAAAATACAAAATGTACCTTAAGGCTGTTTAAACATGAGTGCATGTTATTTTTTGGAAAAAAAATATACTCAACTTTCCCATTTTTCCTCCGCGAAGAGACAAATTCAACTGTTAGACGCACAAAGATAATAATAACAACGGCATTTAAACGTTTAGACGAGCGGATGGAAGAAATTTGATCTGAACGAACGAAAAAAATGGAGAAAGAAACTGAGAGAGTAGGAACGGCACAAAATAAATAACGTACATAAAAATCCTTTCAAAATGATGGGAAAAGCGAGAGAGATAATAAACCAACCGGAGGCCGAAGAGAAATGGAAGTTTTTCACGCGTCGGAATTAACGCGAAATGAAAAAAGCGCAAACGTAACAACAACAAGTGGAAAATGGAGACAATGAATGAGAGGGAAAAACCGAGTGGGAAAGAATAAATCATCGCAAAAAAAACAGTTCGGGGTGTGTGCGATACAGAGAAATACGAAGGAGGAGGACGAAAGTTAATATGCACGAATGATAGCGAAAAAAGAAACGGACTTTTAATCCCTCGGCAAAAAAATATACATAAAATGGGAATTTGTCCGGCCAATTACTTTATAACGCTAATTAATTCGTCTAATTGGATGGCCGGAAACGATAAATTGTGCCATCTTTAAAGTATCACCTTGATTATACGCGCATATATCGTATAAAATTTGGGGTCGTGCGAGAATCGTTGCGTTTCGCCCGTTTATAAGCGCCATAAATTTTCGAAAGTTCGCCGGAGTGCGTGCTTAATAAACATTCCGAAATGAGCGCGAACAAAAAAAAAACGGCTCTCGAACGAAATGATATACAACTGGGAGAGTATTTTTGAATTGAATATTAAAAAAAAAGAGCAACAACAAGGGTGGATGACTTTAATCAAATAATCGAGTAGAGGGTGGGAAATTATGTTGCGCTAAAAGTGGTGAAGAGTTAATTTATTCTTGGAGAAGTTTGCGTCCAGCCGAAAAAGATTATTTTCCGATTCTTTCGATTATTGTTTATGACACGGAGGAAAAGCAAACTACAAAACAGACGGATTAATAAAATTCTGTTCGATTCCTCCTTTTCTGGAGAAAAGTTTCTGTGCACGACGGCGTTGTGTGGGAGACGCATGGAAAACTTTCTAAAGAAGGGTAACATTTGGACGACGAACTTCTTCCTCAGATTTCCTCCGACTTCTTTGCCGTTTTTGTCTTCGTTTTTCGCTTTTTTGCTAGCCAATGAATGGATGGCGCAGAGAGGAAACAAGAAAATAAACTAAAGTGCAGTTTGATAGTTTTTCTGTTTCGTTAACAATTTTAATCAAGCGAATCGATGCGACGAGGAGAATTTCCGTCTTATTCGAAAATTTTTCGGGACGCGGGGGGTGGGTCGGACAAAATTAAAAACCGATTTTCCATCCCTTTCGCCGAATACGAAACGAAGTTGTTATTTTTTGTTTGCTTATTGTTGTTTTTACTCACTTCCTCCTCACTTTCCTTTCGATTTTGTAATATCTTGCGTCGAAGAATCGCAACAACAACAACAACTCTTTGTTGCTTTACTTCTTGTAAATTTTTCCAAACTCCTCGCATCAACTTGTAATGGTAACTGATTAATTTTTAATTACATCCGCGACTCTTAGATCTTTATATTAAACTTTCTTTTTTGCAATTTTCCTCCGCTTCCTATCATTATTATTGTTTCGCCGCTGCTATCGTTATTAAATTTATTAATTATGAAACTGTGTAAATTACACTCGATTATTTATTGCAAAAAAAAACTGACTATTTGCAAGAAAATTGAAGTTTCGCGAAAACTTTATCGCTCTTCTTTTGCGAAGGACGACGAACAAATAATGCTGCCGATGATGGCAATCCTTTGTTCTTTGATGTTGATGAGTGAAAACAACAGTTTACAAGAGACTTTAATAACATTTGATAAAAATCTCGTTAGGGGACGACAATAAAGCGATTAATAATATTAATGAATATTAAGAGATTCGAGGGAGGAAAAAAGAATTGCTTTTCTTAGCACGTCTCGTGAAATTTTACCCTCCATTTAAATTCGATATCGTCGTAGATTCGCCCTCATCTACTTATGATTTTAAGCCTTAAAGTGGAATCGATCGAGTGGAATTGGTTCGAAAATTAGGTCCTTTTAATTCGTTTCCCTTTCGTACGAATATCTAAAGCTTTTTTTTTTATTTAAAAATAGGAACTTCTTGTAGTCGAAATTGCGACAATTTTAATGCGAAAAAGTTATTGCAACAATAAGAATTGTTTTGCAATAGCGTAAAACATTAACGGGCGAAGGGACCTTGTGCAAATTTTATTATTAATAACAAGTTTACAGTACGAGTGTGTGATGCAATTTGATGAAGCATTTATTTCCATGCAGATTTCGTTTCTTTTTCCTGTTCGAGGAACCGAGCGAAACCAATAAAGAAAAAAGGAAAATGTTGGACGGCAACGTTACTTTTTAAAACTATAACAATAAAATAATGCAAAATAAGAAAAAAGCTGTTTTATGTTTGGCTTGTTGGCATCGCGAGCATTTTGGCAACATTTCAACAAGTATTTAATCATTGCGATTCCCTTTTTTTTCTCCTTCGCTCGTTGTCATTCTTATTGTTGTTGTTTGTTAATCGAATGGCTCCTTGCAAATCAGACTAGCAGCACTTTTGGCGAAGGAAGAAAACAAAGACGATAATCTACCGTATGCAGATGAATTTCGCAAAAAAAAAAACTAGAAAACAATTCCATGGTTCCTTTTAGCGAATTAAATTTGCGATTCTCTTCAAAATTCGACCACGATTCCGGTTCGACATACCTCCTTGCAAAAGAAGAAGGATAACAAACGGTCGTGCATTCTGAGTTGCATAAACTCGATAGCAATTTAAACTGAAATGTTTGCAAATCATGTGCTGAAAATTCGTTCGCGTAATCAGAATTTCGAAATCCTCTTCGATGGTATTAAAATCCATTCGGGCAAAAATATTATTATCAGCATTAGAAATAAGCGGTTTTAAATAATAATGTAGCGAGCAGAAAGAAGACGAAGAAGATGGTTTTGGAAGAGGGGAATGAGGTCTGCGCTAATAAGTTCATCGAGATTAACGGATTAAAATTGAAACTTGCTGTTTTTCGGAACAATGTATCCGCATAAAGTATTTATATAATAGAGGCAAGGTATTAATTAAGCGAAATTATGAATAACAATAATAATAATGCCATTTTGGACGTTAACTAATTCTCGTTTGTTACATTAAGTCGCTTCCCTCTTTCGTTCTCGTCTTCGCCGGTTATATTGTTATGGTAAACTTGATAAAACTTTCGGATGTGCGGTTAGAAATGGGTTTTGTTTGGAGGGAAACTTTGCGAGAGACGATAATTATTGATTCGATTCCATCATCATAATTTCCAAGTTATTATAAATTGTTAGATTATACATCTTACCGTAGACGCGATGGAGAAATTGTGTTCGACAAACAGCGATTCGATGTTGATTGGAATTAATTAATAAATTTTAACGAGGGACCCTCACTCACCTGAAACAGAAAAGAAGAAAAATGCGTGTTTAGTAAAACGGAGTGCTGCTGGAAACTTGGAGCAAATTTGCGGATTAGCAATAAGGGCCAAGGATAATTTGTTTCGCAATTAAACGGCGACCCGACTTCTTTGGCAAGAAACTTTTTTCCCCGCGTCGACCGATGTCGAATTGGAATTTCATTAAAAATAATAGTAAAAAGTGCAGAAAAATGCAAGACGCGAATATTTTATTTCAAATTGCGAAAACAAAACGTTTCTCGTTCTCCTTGAAATTCTTTTTCGCACACGGCTCTCGTGATATTCTGCACAATACTTATACCATCATCAACCATCATCATCATCAACATAATCGATGGCAACAACAACAACATATCAAGAAACGTTTAATACAATTCAGACGAGTCTTGCGGTTTGCAGTAGGAAAAAATCGTTTCGCAAGAAAATTATATAAAAGACCGTCTCTCTCTCTCTCTCTCTTCGTCACTCAGCCCTCGATCCCTCTTCTCGTGCCAGCGTTCTGCAGATACAATGAGGTCAATCGTTTTTAATAATTAATGAATAACAGCAGCAGTCACATTAATTTAAAACCACACACACACACACACACACAATCGTTTGCACATTATTGTAATAATAATAATAATAAAGGCATTCCATTGTAATTCTTGTGTAATTATTTTTAATTTCAATCAACACTTCATTTAACTTTTCTACTTTGAACGAATGGAAAAAGGCAACTAAACCGAACGAGAGCCATTTGCATCGATTCGAATCGATTTGCGCTTTTCAGTTGACCTACAAATTTTATCTAATTCTCGTTTGCAAATTGTTGTTTTCTTTTTCGCGTTCTCGTAATAACTTGCAATTGAAATCGAGGCCTTGAGTTAAAAGCAAAGTAATAATGAAAAATTGTGCACGAAAGAAAACCACAACAATCGTTCTGCTGTTATCGTTTACGACTTTAGACAATGTACGACCTTTATAATTAAATCTAATTACCACGTGCATAAAGCTGTCCGGCAATTAGCCACTTAATTAAACTGATTGACGAGGAGTTGGAAAAAAATTTGAAGGAAAATAATGTTCGCGAGTATTTCGCAACCCTGCTGAAAATGATACTGCGATTCGAATGGAAAACAAATCGATTAGTTCGCTTTGGTCAAACGGAAACGTTGCTGAAAATAATTAATTTCGAGCGTTATTGTTACAACCGTACCTTCACAAGTAATTATTAATTAATTACGTTCGACTGCGTTTTTATATTTAAAATAAACTGCCGCGGCAGAAGCGCGGAATGGCGAAAAAAGGCGAAATAGAATTACGCGAACGTGAGGCAAATCATCAACCGACCGACCGACCAACAACAGAATAGAATTAATCCTTTTCATGTTAATTTCTCTCTTTTTTTTTTTTTAATTAATTCTGGGCGCCTTTTTTCCTCTCGGACAAAAAAAAACGCGCGGAGGAACAGAGAGAAAGCGATTGTACGATTTTATTTTCATTTCAATAAACCCGCTTGATTTTAAACGGATTTTGTTCAAATTTGAAACGGATATTACAATTTAAATCCATTTATTTATGGCATTGTACACAACGGGATTTAAACATTCTATACACCCCAACCGCTCTTTCCGCCTGCCTTCTACATCATTATCATTGTTCGTCTCCAAAAAAATAACAACGTTTTTTGTCTGGTTGCGTACATGCGTGCGTTATATGAAAAGAAGTCATTAGTATTAATTAAAATGAAAGAAAAAAAAATCGAATTTGTGTAGAATTATATATGTGAAAGGGGCGACCTTTTCGCGTTCGTTGCGGGGGTTCGAATTTTCAAAATTGTGAAACTTTAATGCGAGATTTCTCTCGTAACAATTTCGAGAAATATCGACGAAAGACATACGAATTATTGGCGGAATCATCGGATTATTGCTTTCGATTCGCAATAAATTATTGAGCAATTTATTCGCGTTTCCATTTTTCTTTTTCTTCCGTGCCAGTTTCTTTCAGAGGGTAAGAGAGATCTCGAAGAATTGATTAAATTCACATTTTAATCAACAACAATAAAACGAGCGGGAAGAAGGCAAGAAGGAAAAGTGAAAAGAAACGAATCGAATGGAATTTATTCATTTCCATTGCTCCTTTATAAATTATACATATAAATTTTATAAAAGCAAAACACGCCTTTTAACGTACACACAAAACCCTGGAATATTTGCAATATTTATAAAGGCCCTTCCTTCCTTCTATCACTTTGTTCTCCGTCTCTCTCTCTCTTCTTCTCTCTTAGATTAACAATGGACATGTCGATTATAAAGGAGATTAAAAATTTCCATCATCAACAACAACAACAACCGAAAGCACTGATGGCAACGAGAGAGCAAAAGACGTGAAATTGTTTCCTTTTCGGTTCTTCAATCCCCTTTTATGGTGATTTAAAAAGAATAATAACAGGTAAAAGTGTTTTAACTTCGTCCTCTCTTCGTTTTGTTAAACATTATTTATAATTCCACTGAAAAAATCCTCTTGATTAAGCCAGACGATGAAATGGAATAATGAGGAAGAATCAACGGGGAAAAAAAGCAAGAGAGAGAGAGAGAGAGAGGGAAAAATCTTTGGCAATTTGCAAATGGATTCATTTATTAATCCTGTCAACAGTTGTTGAACGTAAAAGCCTTTACACAAGGGTATTATTGTAATTACACTAAGAGAACATCCTCGCAAAAAGAAATTAATTCCACTTGCAACAAAAACAAATTACCGCAATCAAAAAGCAGTTTAATGCCTAAAACGAAAATAGATTCGACGTAAAAATCACCGAAATCCAGCCACTTTTATATCGCCACGGTGTGGTCAACAGATTAAGAAGAGATTGTAAAAAAAAACGAATTGTAATTTCACGTTTTTTTTTACGGAATTTTGATAAAACAAAAATTTCGTTTTGGTGCACATGATAAAATGTGGTCGAGAGCCATTTCTTAACCAAAGTGGTTTTGAACCATAATTTAAACGCATTTGTGACGGCGATAAAGAACGGATTAACAATTTAGAAACCAAAGTCGAAACTGAAAGCCATTCATACAAAGTTAGAGTTTCCTTCGACTATTTTTACAACCGTTTCCATTATTATCGTCTCCGTTCCAAGTTTCTTTAAGTGTTAAGCGTAATAACAAACAATATTTAAGCAAAGAAAATCAAACAATTTTGATTTTCTTTCATCCAAAATCGCATGCAAAAAATTAGAGAACGTTATTTTATAAATAGCACGATGATGCTGATGGAAACGAAGATGACCTTTTTGCCGAGAAGCCAGAAAGAGATTCGAGGGAAAAACAAAACCGTTTCCCCCTCATTAAATGCGTCCATTTAAACATTGCCATCTTTATCTAATGCCGTTTTACTTTTTGCACGTTTCCCCCCATATGTGAGCGAACGCGTTGACACACATTCCAACCAGCTCATTTAAAGAAACGTAACGACCTTCCATACCTTTTACTCGGCTGCGGCTGAAGAGAAACAGAGAGTTGCCATTCGCTTTTAATGCTCGCCTTTTGGCTGTTTGGCGTAAAAACGAGGAAAAAGTTGTTGTTGATGATGATGTATGCTGTTGATGATGATGATTGTGAAAGACAAAGACTTTATGTATTAAAAAAAAACGACGCCGTTAATTCAACGTGCGTTTGGACGCTTTCGACGTTAAAATAAATAAACGCGGGCGTGCAATTTAGAGGTTGTTAATTACATTTTTTCTTCGCGTAATTCCGCATTTATTCAGGCGACACTAAACTAATTATTAGTTATGAATTCTTGCCGGTGCAAATGAAATTTATTCAAGAGGTAATTAAAGGCCGTTCGTTCGTTCGAAACAAAGCCGCCCGGCTGTTAATTAACGCGAGCGGGCGCGTGAAAGAATCGCTCGAAGATGTTCGAGCAATAAAGTACACAATTGGGAATTTCCACAAATTAGGTGTCGATAATTTTCGGAAAATTCCCGATGATTTATACGACAGAGCAAACCTGTGCACCTCGTCGACGATGAGACATCGCCTAATGAAGACCAATTTGGAGTCGTGTCATTAAATTGCAATAAAAACGAATTCTCGATGAGTAACAGGCAACGAAATACGTATAATTAATTCAATTGGATGTGAAGCGAGCATTATAATAAAAAGCAATTTCTGACAATTTAACGATAATGTTAACGGCGATGACGAATGCAGAAGAATGCGACATCTGTCCGTTTGTTTTTTCGGCCGCAATTAGCCGACTAATTAATTAAATTCTAGGTGTGTACGTGGCACATTAAATCAATGAGTTTTTTTTAATTAATAGCAGCGGGTTCAATGGTCACGTTCCTTAAAATATAATACAAAAACTCTTTACATCACCTTTTTTTTCGGTTAACAATCGTCCTTGTAATTACAGCAATTTATCCTTGCAATTTAATAATGGCACGTTTGATACTCATTCATGAAAGCGCGAGCTGCGGAAGGGGACGCGGAGGAAGGTGTATTATTAAAGAAAGAATATAATAATGATTATATGGAATTAAATAATACTTTGCAACCGTTCGTTACTGAGCCATGAGTAACCGAAGATTGAAGGAAAAGGAGATCGTTATGAATGAAACGAGATCGAATTTAGCTATTCGATGTGACTCATTCATTCCGATTCATTACTTAACAGTATTTTCAGTGTGTAATCGCTTAATTTTCACTTTTAACAGCGGCCACGAGGTTAATAACACAATACAATTACGAGATGTACGGTTCGAAATTTCTATTTGTACGATTCTTTCGAACGAACGCCCAGCAACAAATATTCACGCGCGGTGTTAAACGATAAAAACTTTCATTCGTACATCGTGCATTTGAAGAGAACGTTTTTGCCACCGGAGATGATCAACTTTGTTCAGGTCCTTTAGAAACAAATTAACTTTATTAGATGTAGAGCGACTCGTAAAAAGTGCGGAAGAGCGGCTGAAACTGTAACGCAAGTATCAAAACGAATCGACTGTTAGTTATTGCTTAGTTCGAAAGCGAACTGCCACTTGAAACTAGCGCGTGGCAGCAAACGAAAGAACAAAATGTTTGGAGCGAGTGATGGCAAAGGGGAGGCAAAAAAAAAGAGCAAGTCGATAAAAAGTGGAACGACAATAAAATAATGCTTCATAACATTTTTCGCGTTTCGCGTTTTATTGCTGCATCACGAAACGAGCCGGGCGCCCCCGCCGCCGAAGACGCATTATTATTATTGCCACGCCGCTAAGAGATACGTACAAGTATAAATTCCCTTCAATTTCATTTAGAAAACAGGCAACACACACACGTATATTTATGGGTGAGTCCTTTTAGTGCCACGACCATCGTCGTCATCCGTCTACTCGCTCGCTTTTGAATATCGCTTTTTTTTTTCTTTTCGTTCGTCCTACGCGAATTCAATAAGATCGCATCGCGTTATATTTTCCCGAACGCGTTTACAGCCGTAGAAACGATCCACTTGAACGTCTCATAACTTAATTAGATCGCTTTTAATGAGCAAACTTAAATGCTCATCCTGCGCCGTAGAAAGGAGAAAAAGAAACTAAATGGAGCAAAACATTATTACGAGGGAGGATTACTAAAACGAAATACTTTGTATTATGATACTTTGTAAACCTTTCTCTCACGTTTTATTATCCTTTTTTGCGCTCTCTTATCGAGTCCACTCTTAACCTATTTCAATTCCTTTCCGCAAAAAAAATCCGTAAACTTTTGCTATTAGTTAACGAATTCCGGAAAGGGCCGAAAGAGGAATTCATAAACGAGGACTAAACGCAAAAAAAAATGTAAGAGGCCAGAGAATACTTTCGCGTTCTCATTCAATTCCAGCGAGTTTGTCAGTCAGTCAAGTCGTTGCCTTTAATAATTACAAAACTTTTGCGCAAGTATTTTAATTAAACTAAAATAATTGCAAAAATGGAAATGTTAAGAGGGGACACTCGACGCTTAGTTTATTTAACGAAAAAAAATCTCCGCGAAAAGAACCGAGATTGAAGGGGCGAGAATAAAACATAACGGGCGAAACGCTTCGATCCAGTCAATACAGCAGAAAAAGGAAATACAACGCGAAATTGGCACCGAAGGGAACGAATCAACGGCGGTGGCCCTCTTCGGCGTTGAAATTGATTCGTTAATTAACAGAAAAGAACCTTCGGCACACTTTCCTTTGAGATTAATCGCAAACCTTTCGCAAATGTTTCGCGTCCTCTTAATCCCGTTAATTATACAAAAATCGTGCAGAACCGAGTTTGAATTAATTAACCGGCGCGAAATTGCATCCGAACAAACGGAACGCGAATGGGAAACACGAAGTTTTCCTGTTATTATCGCAATAGTGCGCGGTAAGTGGAGCATTTAGATTTTCCACGGCGACACGCGGACGCGAACGCGAGAGCTAATGCAATTTCCTCTTGAGTCGCCAAACCTGGAAACGGATGGATAAATGTTGAACGCAAAACAACGACGAACGACGTCGCGTTTTCTCGCAACAACGGAGTAACGGATAGGGGACGAAGGAAATGCTACGTTCGAGGAATATTTAAGGACGGACAATGAGCGTTTCGTCACGTCCAACGGCAACGATTTACCACAATTTGAAGAACAACAACAGCCCAACGTCACATCCTGCGTGCGTTATTTATCGATTGCGTTACGAAACGGAAAGAAGGCCGTCGTCGCAACCGGCTATTGGAACGATGCGTGAATTTTTATCAATCAGGAATCGCAATGAGCGATCTTTAGGCCGATTCGAAGGCAATTAATTAATAGAAATTGTCATCGAATTTAACGCTGCGTTGTTATGGAATGGAACTGAAACATTATGAGGGTCATTACGGATGCAGGTCACCTCTGAACCCCACGTAATTTTTCTAACGTTTTTACGATGAGACGTTTTCGGGCGCTTGTGACCCCTCTGCAAGTCGTGGGGCGGAGAATTAACAAGGTCATTAATGATCGTAAATAATATTAACACCACTTTAAAAATTGTGACTAATAACTGACGATAACGCCGAAGGAAGTGGTCGGATTCAAAGGTCGAGCATTTACATTCGAATAAGAATCTCGATAAGTTTCAATCTCTTTTTGGAGAGCAATAAATATTTATGATGCGATTTTTCTTTAATAATCGAAAGCCCTTTAAAAGGAAAAATCGGAAGAAACGCGCGTATTAATGGGACGATTGTAAAAGCATTATTATTACTCGCTGCCCCCCGACAATATGCGTTGCATTAGAATAATAAAGCAAGATGGGGAACGGATCGATTGCGAATAAATTTGCATCGGATTAGGTCGGCGATTTTGTAAAACGCTGAAAATTAGGCGATTTCTCGTCCGAGGAAAAGTTTCTTAATGTTGAAGTTAGAAGCTACTGCGTTGCAGTCGCTTTCGCGGATGATACATTATCAACAAGAAATTTATGTTACACATTTCGGCACAAGAGGAGAGAAAAAGAGGACCGAAGGGAAGCCTTTTACAAAACGCAGATGTTACGAATGGTTCGCAATTTTTTTGCGCTATTTCGGCTCCTCCTGCCTTCTGTTACTTTTGCCAAACGGTTTCTTTTTGCTCTCTCTCTCTCTCTCTCTCTTTCTCTCCTTAGTATTTTATAATAAAAATAAAAGTCCGCCACTATTTTATCCGCATCCTCCGCGCAAAACGAGGAAAAAAATGGACAAAATCAAATTCTCCATTATCGTGTAACGTAAACTAATAAAGTCTTAGCTTACATTTTAATTTTAATTAAAGTAAATTAATATCATAAATCAAGCCGGGAGATTATAATTAGACACCGACCGTAATATAATGATAATAAGCGGTGGCGAAAAAGCGAAGAAGAAGAAAAGAAACCAAAACTGCAAAGGAGAGACGGCGGGAAATCTTGGCTTAGCTCCGGCAGCTAACTAGCTCCGGCGGTTAGTTAGCAACTTTTTGCACTTTTTAATTTAACAACCGGAAAAAGAACGAATAATAATGGAAATTCGATATCGTAAACAATCCACTTATTAAATAATTTCTCGCTAAAACAACAACAACAACAACAATCGTTATTACCCAGTTTAATTAATTTATCGCTCGTTACGGCGACCGCCAGCGCGATGCGGTCTCGTTTTCGCTCTTCTTTCTCAGTTAATTTCGCGCGAAGAAAGATGGCACCGAATTAACGGGCGGATCTCTTTAAGCAACCGAATAAGAATTACACTTAAATTAACAACAATTAAAACAGTCCAACACAAAAAAGAGTTTCTTATCATCCTCCCACTGGGCATTATGCAGTTGCGGTCTCGATTCGAATCCGCCACACGATTAAATCCGCATCTTATATGAATTCACACATCGATCGTTAATTAGAGCATGAATTATTAATAATAATACTTGGAAAATTACGATGCGACGAGGGGAAAAAATCGAGAGAAAGACAGCATTGTCTTCAATTAAAATTACGATTCTCACACATTATCAAGACGAGAATAACGGAGAGATATCCGAAGAGGATGTGACGTCGCTCCCGTGGAATTTCATTTGAACCGATCCGAAGTGATTTTAATTAATCGGTTTCTATTTTCGAAAGCAGTTCGCATCAAAAGGCACAATTCGCTGCCGAAGAGTTTCGATTACGTTTTTTTCGTCGTCGTTCGCCGCCTCTCGACCAAGTGGCGCCCGTGCACGTACAAAATTTAATGCCGTAGCGCGAGATTTTACGAGTCGGTAATTAAAACTTTCGGTAATTAACCTGCAGCAATCGGATCGACGTAGTATGTAGTTTAAGTTCTAGTAGTGCGAGATTGAGAGAGGTGCGAGCGCGTTCGACACCTCGCCTAATTAAAAATATGAGTTCGTTTACAATTGAAATTTAATCGCCGGCCCAATTCGTTCGGATCGCTTTACGAGGCAATAACGTTACGAATACATTGTTGTTAAACGGCTGTTTAAGCGCGAAGAAGGAGAAACTTTGAGCGTCTGAGGTATTAGTAACGAGGAAATTGATTTGCAAATATGTGTCGATGAATTGCGTTCATTTGGGTTGAATCTTGCAGAAAATTAGCAATTCGTACGAATGTTTGAATTGTTTTGAAAAGGTGAAAACTTTTTCGTTGTTTCGTCGATTTATACGTCGACGACGTGCTTCGATTTGCTGCTGGCAGCGGCATTAATAATAAAGTGGATGATGGACGTGCAATTTTGCCGATATTCCAAACTACCATTCGCGAATTATTTATTAGTTATCGCTGTAGAATTCATTTGGCCGTCGACTTCCTAAAGCGTTTCGTTCTTAATTATCGTCAAGCAGAAAACGAGACGATCTCGAGGATTTCTTTTTATGTCGGCATTAAATTCCTCCTTTTCTTCGCAAGAAGAACCATAAAAAAGTTGAGATGGTACAAATCCCTTTCCGTCCGTAACGTACAGAAGTTGTATCATATTATTATTATTTCTTCGCTTCTTTATCTAACCAAAATACCAATATAATAATAAATAAACGCATTTATGGCGTAATAAAAGTTACATACGTCCTCATTTTCTTTCACTCTTTTTTATTATTATGTTCGTTCCTTTTACGGTTAATTAAATAACGTAAACAAACAAGAGATGAAAATAATAACGACGTGAAGGATGAAGATAAAGTCCTTTCTTATCATTTTATATGCATCTTCGCATACAGCGAAATGGCAATGGCAATAATAGCTGTTCGACAACATTTCCAGCCAAAAGGAAGCGCGGTTTTATGCAACCTTAGAAGAAATTAAACGAAGCGAACTCTTTATGGCACCAAGACGAAGGAATTGGCTCTTTAAAATGCTCGTCGCTGTTACGAGTCGCATCGTTGCGGCATGGAAAGTAGGCGAGTGAAATCTGCTTTTCATCTTCTTGACCGATTGGGAAATCTTTCGGCAGTTAAAATTCTTCTAAACTTTCCCAAAACAAAAAAAAACAAATAAACAACAATGCGCGCACCTTTTCACATTTCCCACTAATTAATCGCACAAGCAAATTCTTTACGAATTGTTAAACAACAAGTGCAATATTTACCTAACGTTTATGAAACTCAGTGACCTTATTTCGCGTTTGCAGCAAATAATCGTAAAATTGTTATCGATAACAATATGATTTTTCTGCTTTTCGAACACGTTTCGTCGAATTCTTTTCTCAATCGGCCAATTGATTTAACAATGAATAACGATCATATTGTTTAAACATTTTACTAATCGATAATAACAATCTGACACACTTTCGTTAAAAGAATTGGCTATTAATAGAATGGCATTTTACAATAACTTCTTGGAAGCGAATTTTCCGTTGCCGTTTCGAAACTTATTGTTTAACGTTTAATTACAATTAGTTGCTCATTGTTTTTCAAGTGCGAGTCATTGCAAAACGCAAGAGACCGCCGATGATGATGATGATGATGTTGATAACGGTTCTTGGCTGTTCGATCACGGTTGCCTAATGGTTAATTAACGATTATTTCCAATTACTTTTATTATTCGCTGGCTCGCCGAAAGGAAGGAATATTACTTGCAGAAATGGCAAAAACAAGGCAAAAAGAAAACTAACTGTAAATTAATAACGTAAAGGGGGAAAAGAAGCGAGTAGAAAGGCCGGAGGAACAAGTGTTAGACTTTATGGTTAAACATCAATAATTTTTGCTCGAAAGGTAAAAGAAATATTTGCGATTTTCAAACGCAAGAGCGAAGAAAACCCAATCAGGTCCTTCCAATTAAATAGATGCCAATGCGAAATTTATGACAATTTCCTCTTTGCAAATGGCACGTTTAATATAATCAAACTCTTTTCTATTCCACCACGTCTCCGAACGTTTCTTATTAATTATTGCCCATCGCGGAATGAATTACAATGCAGCTGCTGCCGTTAATTTTCATATTAATTTAAATTCCGCTCGCCGTCTTCCACCACTAACGCTCGTTTTTTTTCCCTCTTTCTTTCCTTCGCCAGCTCTCCGAAGAAATTTATTAATTTAACAAATCTCGATTCTCCGCTTCGAAAATAACAACGTGCCCACATCGCGTTTCTCGACGCCAATTGAAATTTATCGCTTTATTGAAGCCCCTCTCTCCATTTAATTAACGACGCGATTATTACATTAAGAAAACTGGATGTTGGACACCTTCTCTCGTACACGTTAACCATCGAGAGTCGCCGGGAATTAAAAGTAAATCGAACCGAATTAAATGAGTTACATTGACCTCTCGGCGTCGCTCTATTAATAAAACCGTCCAAAAATAATCTCCGATTGTTAACCGAATGGAAATAAAAATCGTTTCAATGTCAATCCGAAGGCCCCACGTCGAAACAGTTCTTATCGAAGCGTTTTGCTCTTGAACGTTTTATTTTCGAGATGCTCGACGACGATGACGTTGGTAGCGCCAAGCGATAAACGAAGACGGAACGCGTGTGTGTCTGCTGTATTAGAAAAGATCACGTCTATAAACAGATCGGGATTTTGGTATTCATTTTTAAAAATAAACATGCGCCAACAACGGCGACGACGACGTTCATTGTCAATGCCATCGTTTTATATTGCATAAGTTGAATGTTTATGAGAGATTCGCTCCTTCGTTTGCCATCGGTCCGTCTCCTTTTGGCCTTTAATCAACATCCATCTTCGCCCTGTTACATTTTATATTTATACGTGCATTATTTTATTGCTTTCTTGGATAATACCGACCAAATAATCGTAGATAACGTACTAAACAGTTCGCTATTATCCTTTCGATGGGAATAATAAACAACGAGCGAGTGCTTACGGACTTAAATCTGGTTTTCTTGCTATTGCTCTCTCTCTCTCCTTTTTTGCGAACGTTAAATCTTGGCAAAAATCGTAAACACAAATCACTCGATCCACGGCTCCGAAATTTACTATCGCTGTCGCAATCGCAATTCGTTGTTCGAGCACGTTAAACGCCATATTACAAAGTAAGATCGTGTCGGTGGAACGGAAACGAGCGGATTATTTCGACGGTTTCTTCTCGCTTCGTCTTCTATCGGACGTCGTGACAACTGTTAGGTGTCCGAACACCTTCGTCATCATCAACCCAAAAACACGTTTTGTCAACGTCGTCCCCGTCTAGTTAGTATACAATAGTTAATATGAACGATAAATTTCAGTCCGTTGGTGCGCCCACAAGGTTTTGACGAGACGCCACGCAGCGCGATGGTTTATAGCTTCCATCGTTCTTCGCGCCCCGTATCCCCGAAGAAGATTTATCATCCATCCATCTATTATTTTAAACGCAACAAGAACGAGGGATTTCCCATTATTAAAGAGTTTGGTACACGATACGTGTTTCTTTGCTCTTTGTCTGCGTGTATTTAATCTTCTCGTTCTGGCAGTAGTTCTAGTAGAACGACCTATTGTTGTTCATCATCCAATTTCTACTGCTGCTTGCCATTGTTGTTGCTGCTCGTCGTTGCTGTTTCTATTAAACGCAACAACGTACGTGCAAATATTGTTATTAGCGAGGAAAACCGTTTGGATAGGCAAAAGGTAGCGCGTCGTACGTATATACCTAGTGTTTGAACAATTATAACGTACACTTAATTAAATTTTAATTAATTACGCGACACTTGCTAACAATCTCATTAAAATTATTCATTCGTTGCGACGGCGAAATAAATATAAACTAATTATGCGCAAAAGTGTGTAAGTGGAAGAACCAAGAAAAAGGAAACCGTTCACCGAAGGAAAAGCGATTTCCTTCGCGGCCAGGAAACTGCTAAAGCGGTTATCTCGCCACCGAGCGCCTTTTGCGTTCGATTCCGCAAAAAAAAAAAACGAATCGCACTTCATCGGAATCGTGATGCAACAATCGCACGCAAAAAAAATGCAAACGCAGGATTTACTCGGTTAAATGCTTTCTTCCACGTTTCCGTCCGTTCGACATCGACCGCATTTCGTTTTTTTTTTAATTAAAATTCACACGTCTTAAAGACGGAAGCATTCGTAACCGTAATGCTAAAGCAATAACGAAAAAATATAAATAAATAAGCGAGACGATATTCGTGAAATGAACCGTTGCTCGTCGTCCCGCTTATTTATTTATATGAGCGAAGATGCGAGATTGCATTCTAAAGTCAAATAAATTTCGAAACGTTGAAGAAACGCGCAAGGATGAGGACGGAACGCGCGCGCGTGTGGCGTATCCGTGTGCGGTAAAGTGGATAAAGTTTCCTTCGCAAACACGGGCTTACTTCATCATCCACCGGTAACAAGTACGAGACGAAGAAGAAGAAGAAGGTGACTGAGTGTACGGCATACCTATGCAGCATATAATGTACGTAGGTATTATAAAACGTGATTTCAAACGGTCGTAAATCAAGGTGTGAATGAAGGAAGAAACCGTACATGACTTATTGAGTTAGGCGAGGCAGAATGTTGCGGAGATGGAAACTCCGACCGTTCGTTCGTGTTACGTGCACGCGGTTATTAAACGTCCTCGCTCCGTCCCCGAAATGTTTCATTTAAACGTTGATCCGTTCGCTCTTTTTCGCGCAACGGTTTGTTATAATTAGCAATAAATCTGGAAGTTGGAGCGCGATAAACGGCACGATAAAACCGTGACGGGGAGACGCGGGCGAAACCGTCGTTGCGCCGATTATCTCGTCTTAATTTGCAAGTTTATCTCGCGCTCGCAAAAAAAATAATTGCATGCTGCACTCGCAGGAAACAAGAGACGTCCAACTTGAACGTTAATCGCGCTAGTTTATGCAGTCGTAAAAAGGGAAGAGTTGCAAACTTTTTCAACGGATGCAACTTTTCGGCAAAAACATCGCGAAAACTGGACGCGCCCAGCTTGTGCACGACGCGAAATAAGAGGATGCGAGTAGACGGTCGATGATATCTATTTCCCATTATCTCGCTTGTCACTTGCAATCTTCCACATGTACGAATCGAAGAAGTGCTGAAGTTGGGGTCGACTTCAAAACGCAAAACAACAACAACACGAAGACGTAACGCGGAAGAAAACGCAGAAGCTCCGTCAAGATGACGATGTTTGTTGGTGAGGATTGCAGCGAAACTGCATTTGGTGAATGTAAAGCCATTTGCGAAAATTTACAAGTGCACTGAAAACCCAAACTGACAACCTATTCCTATGGTAATTCGCCGCTAGTAGCGTGTAGTACCAGCGAGCAGTTTCGTCCCGTCCCCGTTCCCGTCACATATCATTTGCAGTTTCCAGGCGAAATGCACGGGAGGGAACGCGTGCACCATCAATTTTTAGGTCAACAAGATGGTGAATTTTATTGTACAATCACTCCCATTGCCAAAGTGCACTTAACGGCGTAGAAGAAGCAAAAAAGCAGCCGAACGCAGAATTTTATTTTACCGCGAACCAAACGGAAAGGCTTGCAGAAAAACAAGCCTCATCCGAATGGAGATGGCCCATTGTCAAGACGAAGTTACAAGAGTTAATTTAAGAGGGAACAACAATGTTCCTCGACGGTAATAAATTTCGAAATAAGCAGCTGGAAAAATATTTGTTTAAAGAAGTAAACGATGGGAACTAAATAAATAAGTAACTTAATTGAAAACAATGCATAATGAATAATTAAATTGATAATTAAATAATCGCCGTATGCATTTATGTATGATGTACGGTAATAGCGTTCCGATGAATAACAAATAAATAACTTGTACCGTGCGTTAATTAAACGTAACAATTATAATCGAATCTGTTATTGCTTATTAATTTGCAAACGAAAAAAATAATTATCAATCGACGAGAAAATTTTGCGGAAATAATATTATTCCAATCGATGACAATACATTACGCACTCCCAGAGATCTTTAAATATTAGCAAACATCTCGATGCAAATAATCATATGACTCACTCGACTTTATACGATAATCCGAAACCCAGCGCTAATTGATAGAAGCGAGGAATGTTTTTCGCTTAGCTACACAAAAAAATTGGCGTGCAAATAATTAGTGTAAATTTGAACAGTGGAAAAGATAATGATATTTTGCGTTTAGATGCGAGAAATTACGAATTTAGACTGGATTAGATCCACTTTGGACGCAATTAAATTCATAGACGACGTTCGCGAATGAACCAAAACCAAATCGCTAAACAGAGGCCTTGCTGTTATCCAATTCTAACTTTTGTTTTGCACGATGAATCAATTCCTGACGAATTCCACTGAATCCCAATAAAAACCGCAATAAAATGTGACCGAAAGAGATGGCGATGAATCAGGATTATTGCGACGCGTCCTCGTCTTCGAAGAAAACCGTTCATTAACATTGTGACCAACAAAATCAGATTATTCATCATCGTTAAGTGTCATCAATTTAGAATAAAATTTCCCTACTTTAAGGATCGTAATCGTTATCTGCTCCAATTAAATTCTTAATGTCTCTCTTCTTCGTCCAATTTTAACGTTGGTTTACAATGTAACGTAATAAAAATAAAGCAACAGAACGAGGAGGATTCTAATAATAAAAGGCTAAATGTGGTCGTCGAAGACGTGGCAAAACGGCCAGAAACAAGAGGACGAGGCGTTCAACGAAGTTCGAGGAACGGAATTTGGCGAATTGACCTTTTTTGCATTTAAAACCGTGTTCCTCCCTCGGTTTCCATCTGCCCTTTTAAATTCGTCGATATCGAATTACGTGCGGCTCGGTTTCGTTCCTCCTCCAATTGTTTAAGTGGATAAGATGCGAGTGTATCGAGTCCCGCATTTCTTTTTATTACGCATCTGAAACGCGCTTGAATGTCGTCGTGAATGCGACCGGGGAAGGCCCGGAGACGAAGACCGCGGCGCGAAGAGCTGATGGTATAGTGTTACCATTAATTAATTCTTTTCTTCAAACGCTCGCAAAGAAGCCCATTCAGCTTCGTTATTATTTCCGCGCTAATGTTTATTATTACGGTGTCTTTATTCTCTGGGCTCCAATTATTGCATCGCCGAAGATCGTCGTTTGTAATCGGAATGAAGGAGTTTAATTCAATGCGATTTGATCGATGGAGTATTCAGTTGCGTTCTTATCGATGTTAAAACACTTGGACGTTCGCGATTCATTCGACGTTTCTTCGCGCTGGTTTTGAAAAACGTGCGAATCTTAAGATGGAAACGCGTCGATTTTCTTCTCCTCTCGTTCTTTCAATAACAATAATCGTAACTTTATTGGGTTGTTGGCGTACGAAAATAAATTTTATCCACTCGCTCGACTGTTAGACTCGGCTCAAGGACTCGCGGATTAAAAATAAATTTTTGCCATGTTGCTATTACTACTTGCTCGCTAATTCCCTATTCTCCACGCTATAAACGTTATTATTGCAATAAGAATAACAACTCCTTCTATTATTCGTCCGCCTCCCCATTTAGCCGCGCTCCCGCAATAACGCTCTTTCGCTTCTTTGCCGCAATAATAATAAGTCGCGAATTAAAATATTTACATTTGCCAGAATTTAAAATTAAACGCTGCGCTATTAATAACAGGTAACGGATCATAAATAATTCATCCGCCAACACAATTAGTAATTAGTGAGGAAAAGCAAAAATAAACGACTTAACAATAAGACAAATTTGATCCAATGCAGTTTCTTAAGACCTCAAAACTCAAATATTAGTCTTTCAATTAAAGTGGGATGGAGATAGAGACATCGGTTATCATTTCCGCAAACCAAAAAAAAATCCCCCCCGGTGACTGGAACTAGTGGCGGTTTCCTGTTTCCCGTCGAATTTCGTATCGTTTAATGCCGATAAAAACCTCTTTTCCCTATTTGTTAGCGGGAGGAAATGGAATTGCGGATCGAGTTGGGGGCTCGAGGATCGTTAATGAAAAGGATTCGCTGCCTTTTTTTGCGCACCTAACATTTACTGACCTCGCACACTCCACTTAATAAACTTTTTTGTTGTTTTTTAATTAAAAGCAAAGAAAAAGGTGGAAGCATTGTCTGTTGTTTTTTTTGCTTCTTCGCTTATTTCCAGGATCGGACCTTGGAGAGAAATTGCGAACGAAGAAGAGTTGCAATTAGTGCAGACTAACGATCCGTAATAAAAACTGTCAAATTAAGATTAATGCCAATTAGGATGCAGTTTAGATATTTGCTGATTAATCGGCAACAAATTCGCGTGGATAAGAAGCGGCAAGACGTAATGAACGCGATGATGATGGCGATGGATCGTATACGTTCTAATTTAAAATTTCGCATTTTCTCATGCAAATTGTATTGTAAAATTGCCAAGTGCATTTTATTAGTGCACAAAAAAGAAACCGTAATGAAAGGGGAACCTAATTGAATTTTCTTCTTCTCTCTCGCCCACACGAAATTCATTCATCTCCCGTTTCCACGCTTTCAACGCTTTACCAAGATTCTTTCAGTCGGTCCACTCATTAAAACGATTCCCAAACCGAATCGCGCGGATTTGAATTTGATCGATTTCCGACAGCAGGAAAGCGCTCGGAATGGATGGCGCAATGAAGAATTAGAGCCGATGAGGATTATTAAATTGAAATGAATTTCGTCGATAGTTTGCGGACGAGCCATTATCGTTATGGACTTCGCGATGGATTTGGATTCTTCACGGTGCGATTTTCGGGAAAAGGGCACGAATTATTAAATATTCATCGTGCTCTCAACGGCAGCTGAACAGCGGCAATAGCGATGGCAAACTAGTGAAAGCCCCCGCGATCACCGGCCGCATATGAATGAGGCATTAAGACGCTCCTAACCGAGGACACGCCGCACCTAATTTATGTTAATCCATCGAAATTTACTTCGGCCACGTCGTTATAAGAGACGGAGAGACAACGGCGGCCGAAGATTTCACATCGTAGAAGTTGAAGGCGTCGCGTCTCGCTCGTTCCCATCGTTCGTTCGCTTCCTCTCGCCGAGGCCCTTTAATTACATTCAACCGGTAATATAATAAAGAGGAAGCCGGCGAGAGGGAGCGTTGGCGGAGAAGAAAAATTGAAATCTTCGCGATTGGCGACATCGCGCATTAATTCCCGCCATCACCATTTCTCATCCGGCCTTCCACATTCTATTATTCTTTAAGGTTAAATTTAAGTTCTCTCGCTTCGTCTCCATGCCTTCGCGTCTCATCTTATTAACGTCGATTAAAGTTAAACTCGTGACAGTTTCGGTGACGCGAAGGCTTTAGATTGCCATTTGGCGCCCGCAGATAAAATTCAAATTTCACGAGCTAATTTCGCAACTTGCGAAATATGTTTATGTAACGCCGCCGTCGCCGGCGATTATAATAACGACGAGAGCGCAAATCCGCGACATTAAAGTCTCTTCGCGTTCATTTACATTCTTCGTGCCACGACTTTCGTCTTTCGCAGGCGAAATTTTCGAAGCGAGCCCTTAATAACCTCTCGCGGCTCTCGTTTCGAGGTCATCGAGGAAGAATGTTAAACCTAATGGACGACAGCAACGACGACGTTAAATACCTGATGGCGGAAGAGGCGGAACAACATAATAACGTCACCTGTACTATTATAGCGCTAAGACCTATTCCTCTTCATTCTATCCCCGGTTAAATAAACGTCAATGTTACGCGATGCGCGACGCTTTTCTCGGCGCAAGAAGCGAGCAGAAGAACGGCGACATAATCTCTTGTTAAAGGTCATTCGGCATGTCAGTGCTGCGTGTGTGCCACCATTACAAACGGCGATGACAACGACGATGGAGAAGACAAGAAGAATAAGCGGATGAAGAAACTAACGTGGCGAGCAAGAGGGAATCTTTAAAGCGCTACTCTCAACGTTAGATTTTTTGCGGGGAACTTTTCATTTCCGTCAGACGAAGAACAGGCCCAACGTACGCACGGTCGAGCTGTTCCACCGGATAAGTTGCTTCCGCTTCAAAACTGGACAGTTAATGGAGAAAGAAAGAAGGAAAAAAAACGCCAGTCGACCTTTCTGTATTATTTCTATTTTCGCTTTCAGTACGTGTCGCCTAATATTTTATTAAAGTTGATTGGATTTTCGTCCTGACGTTCGGGCAGTTTTTTCCCCTCCTTTTCACGCGGGATACCCACCGTCATTTTTCTTCCTTAACTGCGTCCACCTTCATCCACTTATTTCTTTATTTACTCTCCGTGTAAAAAAAAATCCTTTAAGACGAAACTAAGCGTCGTTTCGCTAGTCCGGACCTACGCGAATCCGGACGTCCTCGCAATCCGGGACAAAGTTTAAAATTTCATGCGACAACGTACGCCGTAATCCGAACCGACGACCGAATCATTAATTTTGGATCACGGGAGGAGGAGGAGGAGGAGGAGACGGAATAACGTATAGGTAATTGTCGTGGATCGAGGGAACGGCGAGGGCGGATGAAATTTGTGCGAAGGGTCCGTTAGAAGCGGGATTTAAGGTTGCCTCTTCATTGTTTATTGATGCGGCCCCGGTTCTAGTTTCGGTCGGCGCACGTTCGACTCCCGCGGGTTCCTTCTTTTAACGTGCCTCGCTTTATATCCGGACCGCGTTGGTCGGTGGGTATCGAATCGACGAAGAAAAAAATGTGCAGAAGATATACGAAGCAATCGGAACGTTTCGCCTCCGTCCACAATGAAAAATCGTGAGACCGCCGCCGCCAAAGAAACGGGGGGAAACGGTAATAATGATGATGGCGGCTTCGAGGTGGAAGTGGGAATAAACTAGCGGAAGATACAAATAAATAAACCCAGTTCGCCCTTTGTCTCCGCGTCGGAACGGGAAAGTCGATGATCGGCAATCGAAGTCGTGGGAAATTTTTTAGTTTGTATGCGCATCTCGTTGCTTTAGAATTTCGTTTTTCTCCGCTCCCATTTCTCTTTTCCTGCGTCCCATTCCCGCACGGTTTTCGTTCCTCTTTCCCTCACCTTCTTCCTCCTTCACATCGCTCTTTACAACGCTAGCACATCCAATGCGGAGGGTCTTTTAAAATTAACGATTTCCTTCAACTTCTGATTCGACCATTTGTCCACCAGAAACTTTCGCAAATCCGAATTATCTTCACTTGATCCGGGTTAGCGGCGTTTTAGCGCGATTATTATTATTTTTTGTGTAATAATAATTAAATGATTCGGTCCTAAACCCACGTTTACATGGAACAATTAAACTAACCGAAAACCCAAAGGGCTTTACGCTCGCGTAACACGTGTATGATTGGTAGCATTCAATCAAAGTAATCGATTGTTCGGCGCTAAATAATAGCGGTTTTCGCACCTTGATTAAACAATGCGGTCAAGTTCGGAAGTTTGCTGTTGATTGTTGTAGCGGAATTCGTCGCGTTCGGTGGATGCGATTCGTGAAGACGAGAGGCGAAAACGTCGCCGATAACAAATTTTCGCTCGCGTCCTTGCGACTTTACCGTATTTCTTCCCTCGGGCAGGGGGAAAACGTCGGGAAAATGATGTATTTTCGACGTCGTAACAAGAGGACCGACCGAAAGGGACGGAAAAAAAGTAGCGGATGATTAAGATAAATTACGACGAGGCGAACGGAGAAAAAGTGGAAACGCAGTCGGGAGAAGAAGACGAAGGAAGAACGGGGGAAGATGGGAGAAAAGGGCCAACCTAATTACTTTTCACTCGAATATTATTTATCCAATTCCTCTTATTGTTGTTTATTCGCTGCTCCCGCTCCTATTGTTGCCGATTAAAAACGAAAATAAATAGCGACAACGACGAAAAGATGTTGCGGGGGAATTGTTAGGCAAGAGGGATGATTGATGCGAGAGATGGGCCCAATTTCGTGCGCAAAATTCGACTTTCTTCGCCGTCGAACATGGCGTTCGCATCGAATGCGACGAGGAAAATAATTAATAAGCGAGGAAATGCGAGACTGAGGATTTTCCCGGGCGAACGACGTTTCGAACGCGGGGTTTTATGCCGTTCCTTACAAAATGCCGTCTCATTACTCACGTTTGCGGCATTAAATTGTTACGCTCCCGACGGCTTCGCGCTAAATATTTTACGCTAAGCCATGTAAAGGATTATCTCGCAAATTCTAGATATCATTCGCTTATATTTACGACCGTTTTTCCACCACGTGCAGATTAATAACGCCCTGCCACATTACCGTCAGGTAAAAATGTTAAATAAACAATTGTGCCGCTCGCGAAAATGCGCGATTTTGTTCTTCCTCAACTACGTAAACAATGATTCGCCGTCTTTGTCATTGTCGACGGCGATGGCGACGGCGACGGCAACAGTGGAACGAGAACGATAACGGTTTCCGTTTAAATTTCACCGAACAAACTTCGGGCACAGATTTACCCATTTAACGAAACGGTTATCATCGTAATCGCGCCATTCGCAAATATATTATTATTACACTCGCTAAATTCGCCAAAACATAATAATCCGACGTTCTCGTCGTTTCTTAACACACACACACACGTGTGGCGCGTCTTTTCCCACCGTTTACCGCGCCACTGTCTCTGGTAGTTTTAATTAATTAATATTTAATACGTACCGGCTTAAAATACGTTTAACTATGTGGAATTAGGGATGCAGATTAACAAACAAGCCGGCATCTTGCCCCGCTCGCAATTCTTGCATCTACGACTAAACAGTTCGGGATATTGTTGCACTTTAGCCAACATTTGCGAAACGGTTTTGCATATGCACGTAATAATAAAATCGCATTTAATGGATGGTTATTATACGAAGGCAACCGTTGTTTGTCCCTATACGAAGGCAAACGGTTATCTTTTGCATTGTGAACGACGCAAGAATCATCTTCACCAGATTTTACGCCGTTTATGGCGAATGTTTTCGTTTATTATGCTTATTAAGGTTCGCAGAAAAAGTTTGCGGCGAAAGCGACAATCGAAATTCACCGTCGAAATCTAAGCGATATAAATCGCGAAATAAGTGATAAATCGCAATTTCTCACCTTATTAACTCCGTCGCTTGATTTATGGCGACTCTCGCTCTTCGCTCAGACGCCCGCCTAATGAAACGATCTTCTTCAACTTTGTTCGCGCCGAACGTCTCGAGAAGCGGGTAATTTTTGAAGCGAATTCCATCGCATCCCTCTGACCGCTATTGATCGATCTCTATCATTCTGACGGTACGCTACGAATCCATCTTTCTCTTTGCGTTTCCGCTTCCGTTTTTCTTTCTTCTCGCTTCCTTCGCGCCACGATTCACGGTTACAATCAATAAAAACGCTTTTAAAACCTTTTTAAGGGGTTTTACGGCGATAAAATTTGTGGCAATAGAGAGCAGATAGGAATTATTATTTTATTCATCGACTCTTTTATTTCATTTTCTACCAGAGACACTTCAGGATTGTGTAGACGAAAAAAATCGACCTTCTGTTCTAATGAATATATTATTATTACCGCTTCTTAAATTATGGGAATATTAACGTTTTTTTTTCGGATGGACGATTCGTTAAGCGGTCATTACTTCGTCGATTCATGTTTTAATATAATTTCGTTGTTATTGCCGTTGCTGTTGGTCGAAGGACCTAAAGAACAACGTGCACGTAACAATAAGTAATTACAACTGGTCAAGAATTGGGGTGCATATGTGCATGACGTTGATGAAACAGAAGAAAAAATGGGGGAAATGAAATGGACGGACGTTGTCGGAGTAAAAATAGGCCCAAAAATATTCGAGTTGCGTGATTCGGTCATTAGTCTATTATTTCCTTTTTGCTTTCCAGTTAATGATCACCGCGCTGCTGTTGTTGTTGGTGTATTTTGTGGCGGCCCGATTCTTGCCACTCTTTACCACTGATTCACTCTCTTACAGTCACGCACATGCACTTTTTCCAACGAAATTGTTATTATTTGCCCTTTCCCGTGCACAACCAGCGTCTAATGACGTTGTTATTATTTAAATCACAGATTTACTCGATCCCACGTGAAAGTTGCCATTTCGAAAAACCCTTCGATTGAAACGTAAAAGTTCCCTTTTTTTTCGGATGGATTCGTCGTTAATTTTCCGTTTCGCAATAAAACCTGCGAGCGAGAGAAAAAAAAACGCGAAATAATCACCGGGGAAATTTGCAAAAAAAAAGGACGTGAACTTGATTAAAGGAAACCCGAATCGATTTGTTTTAATTCGGTCAATCGCATGCGGAGAGGCACGGGACTAATTCAATACGAAGACCATTAACGGGACACGTCCATCCATCCATCCATCCAGCCATTCGCCCGTCCTCGTTTTGTTCGCGTTCAGTTGGACGGAAAAGTGCGGGCGAAACCGCCGTTCGCCCCTCCGGTTATAATCGTTTGCGAAAATCGCACGGAACGAAAATGAAAACGTATGCTGATAAAGAAAAATCACGGGGTCCGGCAATAAAGCAAATTATTACCGTGCCTATCAACTTTTATTTCGCTTCGTTAATCGCCCATAACGGTCGGAGAATGCAGAATGAAAGAGGAGGAAAATCTGGCTCGCTATTAAATGCCCGACGAAAAAATACATCCACGCACGTAGCCGAAGAAAAATGGTAATCCTAACCTTCGAGCTTTCATTCTTTTTATCGACCGACGACAACGAGAAATCGACGCACAGCCCGGATTAGAGGACGTTATTTTGTGCCACATTCAAATCGACCGATTCCGTTCGAGCGTAGAAGAAGCGACGATAAATTTAACACTAAATACGTACCAAATGATGGTCAGAAACGTAAATGGAACTCACCTGAAACAAAAAGAAAGAGATTAGAAATGGTAACAAATCAGAACTTGGAATAATCCCTCGACCCACACGCACTCCTTTCGGATTAGACGGGCCACCCATTACATCCCGTATACTCGCGATGAATAATTGAGGAGATTAAAATTAACCATCTTTAATAATAAACGGTCGGCCCTATTCGAAACTATCCACGCAACAGAAATTAAAAAAAGAAAACGAACAACGCCACTTCTTCGGCTGATCCCTTGAAAAATAGCCAACGAACAACGGTCTTAAAGTTAAAGCGGATCAAACCGGAGGACGCCATGTAGCATCGCACGTTTACCTTATTCGACGTGTTTGCTGGCGATGGTCGCCAATAAAAGGCTCTTTTATTCGCGTCGTGCGAAATGAAATTGTATATTTATGGGCGACCGCGAATGGCGGACGCGAAATTTGTCGCCGATGATGCTGTTATCAATTTAGGATCGAGAACGAGAGAACAAAAAGGCAAGTGGTGCCATAAAAATGTATACGCGCTGGCTCTTAAAAACGAGTAAATTATGTAACGTTCGCAGATAAAATGACGAAAAAAGAAACGAATTGCAGAAATTTAATATTTGCAAAGTCGAAGACGGACCCTGAACCAACGGACAATTGTCCGATTTAAGAGCGGGCATAAATTACAATTTTAAAAGACGCCAGGATCCGCAGTATGGCAATAACCATCTTGTTCCTCCTCCATCGCGGCATCATCCACTCTTCGTTTATTTATTTTTTTCTCGTAATTTTATTACACCATCATCTACATGCACGTATTTCTTTCGCGTCATAACATTTACTTAAGTGCTCCTTGCTGCTGCTTCTTGCATAATGCGCTAAAGGAAAACTAATATAAACACAACGAGGACGAAGTGAACATTCTTTACGACTTCTTATGGCGCATCCACTTTAAAACCGAAGAGATAGAACGCAATTAAAACGTCGGTTTTGGTGAATTTTAAAAGCGTCACAACGCACAAAAGAAACAGTTTCCGATCGTCGAGTTTGCGGAAAATGTTCGACGAGAAGAGACATACGGAAAAGGAAAGACGGGAAATTTGTTGGTTATTGACATTATTCTGTTAAGCATTTCCTCTCATAATCGAATCCGCCGCTGTTGTTCCGCTCGGTGCCATATGTTCCATAGACGAAGACTTTGGCCTTCAACTTTGAAAAAAAAAATAATAAGTAAAGCCTGAATATAAATTATTGAAGACGATGGGATTAAATGCGTCATCTACGAAAGAACGTTATAATTTTTGTCGAGGGTTAAGTAAAGAGATGCAGATGTACGTTCGAGATGATGATGTAGAATTTATTAAAGACACACGATGATGATGATACTTAATACAGTTTATAAATAACATTCTCAATGGTTCTTTTTTCATCTTCAAGAAGTTAAATTAACAAAAAAAAAAAACGACGGGCGGAAAGAGAACGTCCAAACGCGATGGCGGCTCGCTGATGTCGAGCTAGGAAGAATTCGTTCTGTCACTTTTCCCCGCTTTTGTGGTCAATTTAATTGCAATTTATGGATGCGAAATTTCACAAAGCTATTACTGCAAATATTTAGCTCTGCAAAAAACCTCTTCCATCGTCCGATTCGCTGCAGTTTTGCAATTAGATCTAAAGCGAGTGTATTAAATGGAACGTACGAAATAGCGAGCGAAACGAGCGATGGCGAAATGATGGGGGTCGTAAAGGTCTTACGATTAACCGGCTGGCATTCGCCTCATTTCCTGTCTATCGCCATCTCTTTCGCTCGCGACGCCACCCGACGAAGGATGTTTGTTTTGGGCGACGTTGATTGGCGTGACTCACCGCTTGATTCTCGTGTTACACGGATAATTTTGCAAAAGTCGAATTGGCAATTAAAACCGCTATCGCCAGTTATTTTATCGGTAATAATTGCTGATGCATTTTGACTCATTTTTGTGTTTCACGGTTCTAGCAACAAATTGAGAAACGTGTGCGATTGAACGTCGTGAATTAATTTAATTAGTTCCGCGGAATTTCGCCTTTAGATGGATTATTATGATTCATAGAGGTCAAGATGATGATGAGGAATGTGCATTTCGTGTCTGCTTCTAATGCGAAACTAATAAAGGCAGAAAACGAACGCCAGGTGAATGGGAGAGAAAACGTTTTCTGTCTTTTCTTTTCCTTAATGCAAGCACGAAGTTTAAAGAAAGCGAGATGGAAATCAATGCAGGAAACGACCAATATTCGATCGACGATGGATAACAATTATAAATAACAGCGAAATGCGACTCCTTCGATTCGCATTTCAGGACTCCCAGTTATAATAGATTAGTGAGTCATTTCGCCTTGTAATTTTTTATTTATATCGCGACGTTTTCGCGAATGCAATTCGTATTGCAAAACGCTCTCCTCTATACACACAATTTTTTTCGTTCATTTGAAATCTAATAAACAAACAATTCGTCGTATTTTCAAGTTTGTTTACGCGAAATGTTTAATTGACTTTTGAAAAACGCTCCTCTCTCTCTCTCTCTCGCTCATAATCAAATGTTGGATAACAGTTTTTTTCTTATCAAATTCAATTAAACTCGAACGGGAACTAAAGGTCAGCCCAATAAAATTTGACAAGAATTTTCTATCAACAAATAAAATCGCGAAGTTATTTAATAACTAAACAATTATCCAAATAATGTTATCAACGCAATGCAAATATAAATAATTGCTGTTATTAACGAAATGCGTTACGTCGTCGTAAAAATAGCTTCTGCGACAAAAAATGCGTTTAAAAATAGATACGGTAGAAGGAAAATGATTGGAGCGCGATGGAAAATCGGCGCTTTCCTTCTGATCCTCGCGCTGCATTTGCAAGAGAGGAGAAAGCTGAACACGAAATCGATTAAAATCAGAAATTCTAATAACAATCAATTTGTAGCTGCAGAATGTTAGCAAATTGTCGCGCTTTAATAAAAATCGCGCACACCAGATTGCTAATTAGTTTAAGATTTGATGTTGCACCATTAACATCAAAGGCGACGTTATCAAAGAAAACGATTTTCTTATTACGCCGTCAGAAGAGGAAAGCGAGAGAGAGCACTTCATTTCAGTTTGAAGCTCTAATAAGAAATTGCGAGTGGTTCTACTCGCGATAGTAGTCCCATTAAAAATGTGAATAACCAAGGAGCGAAAGGAAAAAAAGGCTAGTGATAATATACGAGCGAGCGAAAAGGAGAGAAAGAGGCAAATCGTCAATGAAGAAGAAAATTGGTCGGGTATTAAAAATAATGAGTCGCAAAATCCAAATGAGAAGATGTTTGTTAGAGTGCACCCACCTGTTGGGTTTGCCACTGTGTACGTGTAGTAAATGGTGGTAGTAATAGTGACGATGATGATGATGATAGCGTAGTAGTACTACGATACTAGTAGTGATTCTTGTGCAAAAGGCGAAAAAAATAAAACGCTCCTCATTTCATAAAGACCTGCATTATTTCCAGCACTTGCAGTTTTCATTATTATTCCCTCATCTGCGACCGGCGCAGCGATCGCGAAAGAAGTGCGCTAAATGTTGAAACAATGGCAGAGAACGCTTTTTGCAATAATAACAGAAACAACAATGCGCCCCTTGAAGACAAAACAAACGTCCCTTTATTCCTCTCCGATCTGCGCGTATCTTCGGGGAAAGAATTCCTCCGCTTCGAAATTAATTTCGCCATCCACGAACTCCTCCAGCTCGCCATCGTCAACGAAAATGCGTTATTGATGGATTCGCATTCGTTATCTATCGGATTCTCGTTTTATTTTCCGTCCTCTGCAAGACGCAATTAGTATCGTTCGCAAAGTTTTTCCGACGTTCAAAAAAAAAAAATGGATGCTCTTTGAAATTCCGCATCAATCATTACCGTCTCATATACGATGATTAATCGTTGTTTTGTTTACATTAAACCGTCAAAATAATCATCATTTACAAGACCATCATCATTTAGAGGAGCAGATTTCGATACGATCGTCGTCATTTAGACGATCATCGCTATTTTAGAAGATCAACAAAAGATCAAATCTGCGCGAAAAATAGGAATGATGCGACTGACGAGAAACTACAACGCTATTGTTCAAAGCACAAAACGTTAATTAACGTTTATTAATAGCACATTTTCGCGCATAACGCATTAGAAATCGTTGCGAGGAACAGATAGAGATGGGTGGAATAGAGTCCAAGGCTAAATATTTCCTTTGCCATTTAATTGCGAGCCATTCATTTATCTCGTTTAATGCGCGATAGAGCAACAGGGATTGCTTTCTGCATTTGTGCCACCCATCTGCATATTGCAATAATAACGCAATCGTTCGCGGTATGCGACCTAGAAGAACCAACCGACGATTACGATCTCGATCCTCGCGGAGATGACAGACAGCTCTTTCACGACGTCGCAAACCGTTCGGTTTTGATGGCAATTTCACGTGGAATGTTCGAGATGACGTTGTTCGAATGTACCTTCACTGTTAAGGCGCATAATCATTCGCGAATGGAATGATGAATTGTAAAGCGAAACGTGTAATTAACTTCCTAGGTGGTATTTGCAAAGAGGTATTCTTTATGTACGTGTTGCAATCACTTTTTGCGCTCGCATTGATTTCTATGCGAGACAGCTGCAAAGGCCATCAGCCAACGCACATTCGTTCTGCGGGCAAATTAATTAGCATAGTTGCGTGCAATAAAATCGAGAATTTTGCATAGACTAATAGAGAGCTCGATTGTAAAACATCTTGTCACAAAAAAAAAACCATTTTTTCGAAAAAGCCGTCGATTATAGGACGCACCACGAATTCGGAGACGCCAAACTATGAAGAAAGTGCGTCTTGTGAGCGAGATAATGCGGTAATTAAAAGGTGCGAACGTCATCGCATTTACTTATCGAGTGATTCACATTCCTGGCGGCTCGGTGTCGATTACTGTTCATTTCCATCCAACTCGTAATGACTAATAGTGATCGTATAGTAATTTCTTTATATAGACGCTATTATTATGTATGCGATTCCAATTGGATTCCATCGCCTTGTTTATCTGCACATATTCGACTCGTAAACCGCAAACGCCGCATTTTTTGCGACTAATAAGCAATTGTGATGGCGATGATGTAAGAGAAGGTATTCGCAAAGAATTCATTCCGTTTTGTTTATCGTTTGTACGCGCGATTGTAATAATATAAATAATGATTGTTAAATGATTAACGTCCGGTCAATTAATCGATCTGCTGCCGTTGTTCCGACCGATTGATTGCGAAAGAAACGCGCACATTTCCCGAAGGACTTTCGCAGTCCTATGAATAAAATAACACTTTTCATAATCAAAAGTTAAGTGCCAACAATCGTAAACTCATTGATGAGGAAGCGACGTTGTGAATAACGTAAATGACGTTCTAAACTGCAAAGAGAACGAGAGTCCGCCGTTAGTCAATGACCTTCGGCAAGGAGTTCAAAAGTCTACGCCATTCCCATGCTCGGGCACCATCATCGACTGCAACAATAAACGGCGAACGCGAAGAAGCAGCGTTCGCTTCTTCAAAATGGGTTAGGACCGAAAAGATCGCTATCGATCATCGGAGGAAGGCCAGAAATAGATTTTCCCTCGGTTTCCATGCGTTTATTGTTCCAAAGCGTCTCTTCTGCGTTCGCTCGAATTTTCTATTGCGGCCGCACCAACATGCAAGGTCGTACGTACGTGGGGAATTAGAAACGCGTTTATAATTAGAACGGATTTTTATTCGAAATATGACGGCAGCGAAGTAAAGTTATAATTGAAATGTATTTCTCATGGATGAGAGTTTACGCCATCGACTTGTAAGAAATAACGAATTTCGAAAGTAGTATGGAGAAGAAGAAGCGTGCGACGAGCGGAATAGCGCAGATAGATGATGCGAAGAAGAAGTTAAAGATGCGGAAGGAATGGAATTTTACGGAACCGTTCGAGTGCCCGTCGTTATTATATAAATAAATAAGTGCGATAGAATTGAAAATAACTGTAATTTCGCAGCGAATTTAACTTTTTTCCTCTTCGCCGTTGCGCGCTCCTCTTCGTCTCCGCCATTCAGGCCGGGGTTCGCGCTTCGTTACTCCGGCTCTCGTTACGAATTAAATTATTTATAACGAAACGGATTAAGGCATCGAGAGGAAATGAAAAGGTTTTTTTTTTGTTGCTCGTTGTTGTCGAACGATTTCCGAACGATAATGATCGTATCCATCGATTGCAAACAAGTTCGACGTTGATTATTTGCTTGCGAGCAACAACGACAACAACAGCGTTGCCTGTAGCTTCGAAACGAAGTTAAAGGAACGCGTCTAAGCGAGTCACGCTCGGCTCCCTTGAATAATTAATCAAAATTAGGAAATTATCAAAGGCAATTTTTCATTAATCATCGGCGGGTCGGGTCTCGTGCGAAATGGCGTTAGATAATGGACGCGAAGAGGAGGGAAATCGAAAATACCATCTCGACATCTTTAAAGTCCATTGTTTTCGGTATCTTTCTCTTCGTTGGCCGCGGCAAGTGAGGGAAACTGCCGGTTAATATAATTAATAACGTTGTCTGTTCGGCAATTAAGGATGTCGTAAAAAGTTGCTCCTTATCTCGCGGAAGAGAAAACGATGAAAGAGCGAGAGAAAGAATGATTTGAATAATAATAATAATAATAACAGGCTGCCCCTCCGTCATTTTCGAGAAGTTTATATTATTCATTCGCCGCCCATTCCGACTGCCGCATCTACACCACGAGGCTTCGTTTATTATTATTTGACTTGATATTATCGTTTAAAATGCTATTTATAAATTACGAAATAAGAACAACAACAACAGCAAAAGGAGCGGAAGAAGTGGATCGTCAGAGGCGAACAAAGAGCGAGCAGTAAAAGGAGGACGAAAAGCGATCGGTACGACATAATAAGCCGAATGATTAATCTCTCTTCCTCGCTTCGCATTGTCTTTCGTTGTTATTAATGATTCCCATTCGCGCTTGCACTTCTGCAGAGACTTCTTTCGTAGGCCCAATCGATGATAAACACTTATTAAGAACGAAAAGTGCGTCTTCATCGAAACATTAATTTGCGTATGCAGAAAATTTGCTCGAAGTCGTAGCACGCACCGTGTTTTACTGTTGCTGTTCAGTTCGTGAGCCGCTTCATTAGACTTTATTTTGTCTCGCGAATTTGTTTTATATTCGCAAATATGACGTTTTTCCGATGGTTTACCGGCCTCAGTTAATCAAACAACATTTTTCGCAACCGTTCAGCGCACCGAAACTGAATGTTGATGTCTGTGTACGTTTCTTTTCCACTTCGCGTTATTTAACGTTTTTCTCATTCCGTCGTCTCCAAGATCGCTCTTAATACACATCGTCTCCTAGTATCTTATATTTCATTCTTTCGCTTATTTTTAATTTACTTTTGGAGTCGTTTATATAAAATGTTCGTCTTTCAAAAGGCGACTAACGCCGAGAGACGCGGAGAAAGAGAGAGAGTCGTCTACAGAAATAGAATTTTATTAAAAATTCCAGAAAGGAAAGCATAAATTATAGGAATATCGTGTTTGGAGCCCAAAAGAAGCGAACCTTCAAACGAGGAGCGAGCGAGACGACGGTTTAATACAAAAGCTGTAGGTCGTAATCGTTGTTGGTATCTAAATATGCAAAATAATTTGACCTTCGCCAATAAAATAAATAAATACGTTTTGGCAAACGCGTTCGCAAAAGAGAGAACGAACGGGAAAAAGATGGAGAGAGAGATCAATTTTTTATGCCGTTGCTCACTTTCATCTGGTCTATATTTAAATTCAATTTAAATCTCTCTATGATGTAATAACAAATTCTATCTGCCACGTCCTCAATTTCACTTTCATTATTACAGCGTGGTCTCGTTTGCTTTTTTTTCGCGAACGGATTTTAATAAGTTAATTAAGGGATTCGATCCAATTATTCGAACCGTTTTGGCGCACTGGGTCACAAGTTTTCAAACTTTTGTTCAAGCCCAAACATTTTTCCTTCTGCGTCTACAAGTTTTTTTTTTGGGCAAGAGTCTTGCGTTGGCACACAAAATAATTAACCAAATCTCCTCCAATTCTTTCACGTTACACACTGTAGCGCAATGTTTCGATCGTTAAATGGCAATTTAATTTTTGTTTTCGCTTTTTTGGAAAAATATTGGAGACCGAGGGAGAGAGAGAGAGAGAGAGAGAGAGAGAGCGATATCCGGCATTATTCCGGGCCCGTGGCTAATTTAATTACTTACGCCAAGTGTATTTTATTTTCTATTCGGTTTCGTGGTCCCTCTAATAACGATTAACTCGGCGATTTAAAGCAACAACAATAGCGCGGCAATGCGAAGAAACGAGAGAAAGAAAACGAAAAAAAAAACTGGTAGGTTTCGTTAATTGGTTACACAAGTCATTGAATCGAGGATTTGTTTTTGCTGCCGTTTTGTCCTTCCGCAAGAAAGGAGAAGAGGAATAGTGGCAAAGTAATTTTCTTGAGGCCGAAATCGGGCCGAAAAAAAAAACGCTAGGAGATCCTTTTCGTCCTTTCTTTTACATCGCAAACGAGATCAATTAAACGTGTTCCACCTAATATCGCTCTTCGCCAAAAATTTCTTCTTTTACATCGTCCAGATTCATTTTTATTCCCGTCCATTTTCCCTTCCGCTTTCTTTTTGTAATAACGTCCGATTTCGGCCTCCCTTTTTGCCGTCCTTCATCCCCTTAACTTCCCTGTCCATCATCTCCTTTATTTTTCTTCCTTTTCACTTTGCTTCTTGGCAAATTCTAGTTTTCTTTTTCGCCGGTCGTTGTATCCTAGTCCAGCGATCTTTCTTTTTATCTGTGCGTTAACATGTGCGATCCACGGACCTTTCCCTCTTTTGTTATCTATTTCGTTTGAAGAAAAGTTGGACCGAAACGAAGACGAAGCGTTCTTCTTCTTTGCTGCTGTAACGTTTTTTATCATAAGAAAAATTGCGGTTGCAGATAACGCACGAGGACGAGAGAGAAGGGCGGAAAAAACGTCGGTAAGGAAGTCGGACGGCTGATGATGATGGGCAATCTGAATGGATTTTTAGGATAATGCGCGAAGACAAAAAGCAATTGTTGGACGAAGACAAACGCGCCCGGTCGGCCTCGTTTTCTCCCTTCCTGTTTTCCCTTTTCCCGGAACTATTTTTTCCGCCTCTCCGATTGTCCTGATGGATCGTCGGGTTCCGGCGCATCGAATGGGTTCCTTTGCGTTTAATGGAACAAAGCGATTCAAGTTTAGGCCCTTTAAGCCGTCCGTTCATCTTTTACTGTTAATCGCATGTCTCGTTCTTGCATTTAGAAATTACAACGTGAAACGTACGAATTTCAATTCATGCCGAATACAATGGATGGTGTGTGTGTGTGTGTATTATTGAAGAATGGAACAAAAATTAATAAACGACGTTCGCACGAGAATGGAACAAGTATTTAAATGGCTCGCAATGAAAGAATTCGAACGAAAATAACGAGTGCGAGCGAGCGAGCGAGAAATCTATTGCAACAACATATTCCAAGATGGAAATGCGGCGTTGGCGTGTGGGCAGAGCTGCAAGGATCGAACAATGAAGAAAGAAACAAAATTGCAAAGAATCCGGTGAGGAATCTAAAACGAGATAAAAGTGTTAAACCATCACAAGAAATTGTCCATCATCAAGGACCAAGTAAATAATCGTCCCCCCTGAGTTTATTGTTAAAATGACTTTCTCTCTAATAGATTCTTGTTCTTGTATATTACACAGATATCGAAAGAAGCCGTCGAAGAAATGGAATAACAACGAGATGATGATGATGATGGAGAAATCGTTATGAAATACATTACCATCGCACGAAGTGGGAATAAAGAGCGAGAGCTACAATGTATTTAGCGCTATTGCCGTTTCTTCTTGTCGCTTTCATCTATTGTTGTTGTTGTTGTTGGATGTAGTGAAAACGGTTTTATATTAGAATTGAATAGAAGAGGCGAGATAATGTCGGATGGAGGAGCGAACGGCGGCGCGACAGGGTTGAGAGGGTGGCGAAAATGGCGAAACGTGTTGTTGTTCGCACGTATCGAACGACGGCGACAGCGCAAACAAAACGCACGCCGCAAGAAGTAGGAAGTGGATGAGCGAATGTTAACGGTTTTTGCGACAATAAAATAAAAATTAACACATAATTGTCTTCGTTCGTACTAATCAAAGAATGGCAAAATGCTAATTCGTTACGAGACCGTTTGGGCACACTTTTTCCAAATGCATGTTTGAATCTTGTTAGTGCAAATCCTCCATTTGGCATTCGAATAAGCCAACGAACCACGAGAAAAAAGAGGAGGAATGCGAACGAAGAAAAAAGAAGCGAATGTGTACTAAACGAGGTGAGGGTGGATTTATTTACAGAAACCTATATTTAGCGTTAACCCGTCCACTTTCTGTTTAGCGTTAAACGCGGACGGTGCAAAAGGGAAAAGAAACGAAAAGACCGACGGCTTTTAAAATTTTCATAAGACCAACGAGCGGCTCTAATGGACGCAGAAGGAGGCCCGACGAGCGAATTGATTTTCGCTGCGGCTACGGCATTGTGCGAATCGATTTTTTCCTCGTGCATAATAAAAAAAAACTGCGAAAAGCAACGCGACTACAAGTTGTTGGCAGTCTTTTTTGAATTCGTTTTTTTTTTTTTTTCGTTTCGTTCCATCTCCGACACTTTACGTACGATAAAGATCAGCTTAACAACGTCAACAACGCGGTGTCAATATTAAATGCATACAAGAGTGGCGTGTGTGTTGGTACGTACAAGAAAATCCGTTCGCACAAATTGGATTGCCATCATTAGCATTTTAATACCGTTCTTACCATATAAAGAGTAAACGTAAATAAACGCACACATACCACCATCGGGATTTTTATGTGCGTTACGTTATAAAAGAATTGGGCGAGCAAAGAGCCGAACTATTTGGTTGCATCAAATCGTCGTCGTCCTCTTACCTGTAACAAGAGAATTGGAATTAACTCAACGTCACGTCGACGTACGGAAACGAAAGAAGTTGGATTTAATTAAATTCATCCGAAAAAAAGCCGGAGGACGTTTCGGCAGAACAGAAATCCTCCGCGTCCATTAAATTAATATAAATGTATAAAAAGCGTCACGGGCAACGGGGAGACGCAGGCAGCGAAAAAGAAATTCTTTAATAACGACAGACGTACATGTTTAATTTGCAACACAATACCGTCGCTCTTTTGCGAAAGGAACAGCGTGGAGAGGCGACGGGCGGGCGGAAAATTAAAACGATGGCACAACAAACAACGTAATGACAAAACGGGAGAAAGAGGAGACGCACGAAAATCCGCATTAATTTGTAATTTTACACGCGCAAACAAGGCAGGTATTCTATTAAAAATAAATAATAAAATCAGCAGCAGCAACGACAACAACAACAACCGCGACGCAGAGAGAAAGAAAGTGATTTAATTTCGAGAGGCAAACGCGAAGAACGAATCCTCCGGCGAGAATCTGTTGCTAAACATTTTTCTCGGCCAGTCGATCGATTAACCAACGGATGGAATCAATTTCGGGGATGAATTATAATCAGTTCGATATGGAAGAAAGCCGATTAGGAGGCCGATAAACTTACGTACGTACAGGGAGCAAATTGATTGCGAACGCAATTTCGAAACGCGTCAATCCAATTCGAACCCTCCTCAAATTTTAATATGGCCTTTAACTAAATACGCCCCTCGTCACCGTCGTCTTCACTTTGCAACAACAATAACACCGTCCCGCTTTGTTCTCGTCGCCGTCGTCGCCTTAATCGACTCCACAAAATACATCGATCGCGAATGGAAAATTCAACGGTTTCGCTTTTCATCTTCGGACATCTTTTCGCCGACTTTCGAATTCCCTTCCTCCTCCGCCGGCGGGACAAAGACGAGACGCGATTAAAGTGAGACGTTCGCGAAGTCGAATGAAAGAGGCTCGATAAAAGTGAACTTCGCGTAATAACGAATACGCGCGTTCGAGTTGTATTTATTGTTATTAATATTAATAAGGCTTTTAATAAGCGCGATTTGCATTACAAAGCGAACTTTTGCCTTAATTTCGATTTAAATGCCGGCGAAAGTGCGAGAACGAGACGCTGAAGGTGTCAGGCGAAGAGTTTCACTTTGCTTCTCGCTTCTCAACAAATAAATCAACAAAGTGTCTTGCAGTAATAATAATGATAACCATTTGAAATTTATTTATATTATATAGAAAATGTAATGAACGTTAAAAAGAGTTTATTAGGTAATAAATTAACTTCCCTCCCATCCACGGATTCGCGCCGATCTTTCCATCGTCGTCGCGGCCCCTCCAGGTTAATTAAGTACTTATTCGTTGATAAAGGGAAACGCGATGGCAAAGAGAGGAGGAGGACGAAGACGACGATTAAGGGGTGGGCGGAGGGCTTTTTTCTTCTGCGCTCTTTTCGAGCAATTAACCAAAAATTAATTACAATATAATGAAAGAGGAATCGATTTTTGGCGATTCCGTCGCGCGAATACCTTCCCGATTAATTCCGAATTTAATCAGAGCCAATTTTCTTTAGTTCTTTAGCGATTTCTATCGATGAATTGCAATCGAATCGCAGGCGATCCGTTTTCTATCGTAAGAGGCGCGCGTTATTCGCGATTTTTTTAGCACACATTTTGTAACGTTTACTTATTAGATTGCGTCACCGTCGAATGTGGCGGATTAGCGAATGCTTAGGAAATTTTATTGCACCTTATCGCCCATTACGATAAGATACGATAGAGGACTATTTACCTTTATAATAAATATTAAGTAACGCTGACGATGCTAATTAGTTCTAACATCATAACGCCACTACTAATTCTTTTTTTTTTTCACAAGCTTTATCGCGTTTGCAAAATAAAGCAAAAAAGAGGACTTTGAAAAAGCTAAATCACCTGTACGTGTGCGGTTTTTGATTCGAATTGCCCTTTGAAGAGCTTTTCGAAGAGTCGATTTGGATTTTCGAAAAAGTGCGGCTTCAAAGCTCGTTCGAATTGGCCGACCGGTGGCGCAAAACGACGGACGAGTCAATTAACCGAGTGGCTCATTAAAAATTCTAATCGCCATCGATTGCCATTACAAACACGCTGCGAATTAATTAGTTGCGCCGGCGAATTTCTCTTTTATTTGCAATCTTTTTTGCAGCAATAAAACTGATCCGAAATTAATCTAATTGTAGCCACAACAAAAGGGCACTAAATACAAACAGACAAATGCACTCGACAGAGGGAAATGGCGAGAGAGAGAGAGATGAATTTGCATGCAAATCAATGACACCCTATTTTCGCAAACACGCACCGCATGATTATTTGACTCTTGTTATCATCATCATCATCATCAATGGTCATTAAATTTGAACCGAACAACAAAAAAACTCTGGAACAAGAGCCGAACGTGCAAAATCTGCGCGCGGATTTGTGGAGAGCGGTCTGACATAATTTTGCGCGTTTAGGGTCGATAATGGCGCGCTCGCATATTGTTTTTGCTATTAGTTTTTTGCAATTAAATTCGGGCCCATTCTCTGATGATAATCAGCGAACGATTGCCATTGGCGAAATTGATTGTTAATTATTATTAGCGAATTAACAAAACGGCCATGCGATATCGCCAACCAAAACATTATTAGCGTCCTTTTTTCGCTGCTTCCAACAATCGAGTAGAAATTATCATTAGTATTAGCCAAATTTGCAAACGCCACTAAAATATGCGTGCTAATAAGGACATCCTGTATATTATACGTACACACAAAAGCGTCCCTTTGCGTTTTATTCCATAACTTTTCGCATTTCTTTCATCGGCAATTCCATCACGTTATCGCGTAATTATTCAAGCATTATTATCATTCGCCATCCTCGCCCGCTATTATTGGCGGTGTTTTAAATTAAAAAATATGTCATGCGGTTTTGTGCTCGCTAAATAATAATGGTTCCGCCGCCGTTGTTATTGTTGCCTCGTCTATAAGAAGAAGCTTCTGTGTGTGCGCGATGCGTCACGCGAAGAATATTAAATAATCGTTTTCCTTTGCGATCCACTCGAGTACAATAAACCGTCCATTGAATAAATATCGTTCCTCCGCCACGCTTCCATCATTTCGCATTATATTGTTAATATATCAATCTAAAAATATACGCAGAGGACGTTCATCATCATCATCTCGTTTGCCCGCGAATTTACCACTCTGTCTTCGAAGATTCTTTAAAACAAATTCGCATTATGCAAACGATCAGAGTCAAAGGATCCTCTTGACTCACTTCTTTCGCCCGTTAAACCATTAGTTGCAATTAATTTTTATCATCTCGTCGACCTTGCAATTCCACGATTTCCCTCTCTCACCTAATTGCACCTCGATTACTATTCGCGTGCGAATTTAATTAGCGAATTCTCGTTAACTTTACACGCCGTCACACAAAATGACATAACTCGTTGCGTTCCTTTTTTTGCCATAAACAACAAATGTGAGTCACAATTCGTCCTCATTCTCAATTTCGTCCATCTCGAGAAACTATCATTTCTATGCACTTCTCGTTTTTGCTTCTACTCGGCGAGAGCATTAAAGTTTCCGATATTCTTCCGTTACATTTTATCGAGCTCGTCCCTGAAAGAAGTTGCACTTCTTTTTACCTCTCCTACCCACACCATTATTTTTCTATTTCTCTCGACGTTTTCCTCGTGTAAGATCAAAAGTTCAACGCCGAGAATATACATTCGATATCGTACTGTCTTTTATGCGCCGTTTCCAATAGGAATAAAAAGAATGGGACGGAAAAGCGTCGGAGGGAAAAAAGGGACGAACAACTAAAAAAGAATACATAATACGACGGCGTTTTCTCGTATTGCTTCCATCTCACGACGGCGATGGTAATAATGCTAGTTGTTGCAGGCAGGCAGACAGACGAAGGAGGAACGGCGACGGGGAGGAAGACGTCTGCAACCTATGAAACGTCTAATATAGGACAACATCGGGTGACGGGTATCGCATTAATAACAGTTCCAACTGGTAGATGCAGCAAAGAAGGGAAAAAAAATGAGGAGGACGAGATGTGAAACAGTCGAAGGAGAAACGTTGGCGCAGGAGATTGTTCCTTATCGTTCACAGACAAGCAAATAGCAGTGCGATGCAGAAATTAAAGCGAATGAAGAATGGCCCTTAATGCATTCGTCAGTCGTCCAACGCAAGACGTTCTCGTCAGTTGCCATCTTCGTCCGCCGTTTGTTCCTATTTATCGAAATCGCGTATGCAGAGCTGATTGACAATGGCAAACGGAAGAAAACAAAGAGTAAATAGCAGCCGAGTAAGAAGAATCAATCGTGCGAGTTTACCGACAAAGGGCATAGGTAATGTTCGAAGAATCGAAACAGACTGCAGATGATGGCCTTCGCAGTCTCCACGCTACAGTGTCATGTTTAAAACATCAAAAGGAAGCGATCGAAGGGAAAAGGCGTTGAAGACGGCGAGCGGAAGAAAAAATCGAGAGTCAGGAAGTCAAATAAAGGGAGAAATGTGTCAACCGCACGATTTCGCTCTCTCGCTCATTTTAAAATTCAACGCATTCGACGAAGGAGTAACGAGAGAGAAGAAGGAAGAAAAGAAAAAACTCACTCGCGCACAGGAAGCGACCGATTCTTTATGCCGTTCACATTGCATATGGATGCACGGTGCGCGCTGTCGTGCAACTTAAACCGCCCGAGAAGTCTCTCACTGCGACGAACTTCCAAGGCAGAAAGCGAAAGAAGAAGAGAACACGTCGAACGAGTGCCCTTGAGGCGAAATGGAAGGTATATGAGAAAATTTCGATTGGCGAAAAGTTTGGCTAGTTTAATGAACCTCGAGACAAGAAAAAAGGGAAGAAAAAAGCGGTCTTCTGCTATTTCGCTTTGCCAACTGACCCTTCTCTATTGCCACTTCTTATGATTGGTTCCTAGACCAGAACCAACAACAAAAAACACAAACCATCGCTAATCTCAACCTTTTTGTGTCGTCAAGTGGCGTAAGATAACTTTAGAGAGAGAGAGAGAGAAATACGAAAACGGACCAAATCAAGAAATCGAGTTCCTCGCGACGTCGATCAATTTCCGCGGTGGCAAAGCGAAGCCGGAGGAAAAGATTGACGAGGGATGGGGGGAAAATAAACGAAACGCTTTTGTTTAAGGTTCCCGTTTTTCCCTCGGAACGCTTTTATATATTGGCCCTTCTTTGTCTTCCCTAAGTCGTCCGCTCCGCCGTGTGTACAAATGCGTTTATCCATCCAGCCCCGTTATATTTCTTTGTTTCCCCATTCATCCACTTTCCGCTACCTTTTACCTCCGTTTACGTAAGGCCCTTAAGACTCGCCGACTTCGCATACCCTTATTATCATCGTTCTTCTTACACTTAATTCTCTTCGAATTTGCACTTTGGTGCACTTTGGCCCTTTTAATTTCAGTGAGATTCCATATAAACGAACCGTTTAAAACTAAACGCCGAACGAGTCTCATAGTTCTTTGTGCTACTGATGACGATGGTTTGATGGCCGACGGATGTTGTAGTAGAATTAGATGAACTAATTCCATTCGAACGTATTTATTACACCGCAATCCATTCACGTCAGTCGTTAATAACGGCCCAAACAATCGTGCAATTATAATCGTTACGGCATAATTTGCAGCATTTAAATTCGAGCCTAAATTGTTCCTAACAATAGCTAGGTTATATGCCAAAAATTCGCAAATTTTGATGCGTGTGTAATATAATAATAATTTTTTCTTCAATTTTTGCACAAATTGCAACAAACTCATTTTGGAACTCAGACAGTCGCTTCTTGGGCTGGACCTCTTTCGATTAAAAAAATTGTAATAGATCGACGAGTATCCACAAATATATCTTGCACAAACGCATATGTAACGTTCGATAATTGTCTATGGACGAACACAGAGAGAGAGATAGAGAGATTGTGCAAATAAATTGCCCTTCATTGCTCCGAGAGTTTGCGTTTAATTGTTGCCGAACGTATGACCAGAAATAATATTCTGGTCGAAACGAAATTACGTAAGCCAATATTATGTCTGCACTATTGTTGCCGAGGATGATGATGATCATGATAATAATAACGAGGCTTAATGTGAATGATATTGGAGAGAACATTTCAAGGTTATTAATATTATTATTTAATACCAACAAGTTCAATCGATTTCGTTTTGATATTGCCGTTATTAAAGAGTGGCAGATGTTGATTGCAATCTTTTCCATTTTGTCCCACAAGCGTCGCTCTTTTTTCGAGGACGAAGAAGCAGCTTTCGCTTGGGCAAGGGTACAAAATTGATTGGAAATGATTAGATTATTCTTAAAGGTTCCTCTCCTACGACCTCTTTTTGCATTTGGTCGAAACCCTTTTTTGGCGAGGAAAGAGCGAGAAAGGGAAATTTAATTAATGGCGAAAATGCGAAATCGAGAGCGGGCCACAGACTGCAAATATTTGCAATAGGAAAAAAGCCAGCAATGCCCTTCGCCCTTCATCGTTCCTCCCGCCTTCCTCCTTAGATCGTAACTCTCTCTTTCGTCTTCCCCATCGATTCCCCCCTCGAATTATATAAATAACTGGATGATAAATATGTTTACATAAAAATGAATGTAATACGATAAGAGATTAAGGCCGAGGCGCGGGCGTGAGCGAGAGAAAGAGGACGGCTTCCAGCAGATATTTAATTTAATATATTATCGATTACGGATTTTTCTCGCTCGCTCCCCAATACGCGAACCTCAACGGCCTATATAGCTTTATAGATCGATGATGATGATGATGATAATTTATTAATTAAAACTTATGTAATTTTCATTAAATGGAAAGCAAACAAACCAATCGTGAATCGAAAACGAATCGAATTCCTAGTAAAACCACTTTGCGCCACGACGGCTTCAAAAGTTTAATCGATGGCCGATTAGGTTTTCTCCTTATTTGGAAAGAATTTCCTTTTAATTTTCAAAAGGCCTTAATCCCGCACGTTAGCAACGAAATTTTCAATTAGAAACCGTTAATGGCAACATACGACGGCGGAAAGGTCGCATCATTAAACGACTTCACGTAATAATCGCACGATAATAATGGTAACGGTATCGACCTTTTGGCAAGGAGCAACGATGAGGTCTTGGCACGTAAAAAGCGGTAGCTTAAAAATTAATAAAAAAAGTTGATGATAAAGTTAATAACGTTCAAGATGGTAGTAGCAACAATGAAGAGCATCCGATCCAATATGGATTACACGGCGATAGTCCAACGTACGATTCCAGCGGGAGGAATCGCGATATTACCCAGTCGATGACACAATGAAAAGAGTCGGAATCCGAACAGATCAATTACCACGATAAAGATGTACGGAGCAAGCAATAGCAGCAAACCGTTGCATGCAGTTTATGTTATTAGAGCGATGCAGTCGTATTATTACGAGGACGAAACTACAAAAACAACAACAACAACGACAAACGCTGGCTTCGAGTTTTCGATGTGTCCGCTGCAGCTGAAAAGTTGATTGCTTTCGAAACAAGACAATAATGCCCTGTAGTAGTGCTGTTATTATTATTACCATTAGAGAGTACGGTAATGTCGATGGGTTTGGGTCGATGCGCTGAAAAAGCGAACGCGAAAATGCGGCGATTCAAGGGCGGAAAAGTTGGGAGCGAAACAAAGTTGTGCCACTTTGAACATTCCGAACGAATTACGCAAGGCGAGAAGATAAACAGAATTTTCCTTCGCATGTTGATAGAAAGAGGCCGCGAAGGATAGAGAAACCAGTTTTCCGAAACGAGTAAAACGCAAAAAAATTTGCTAGCGAAAAAACAAACAGAACGAGTTCCTCCTCTTGTTCGTCTCTTTGCCTCATTATTGCCTCGATTACGTCAGCTTTTATTAAACCCACTGAACGTCCTCTTATTTTCTGCTCCTCTCCAACAACATTAACGTATCACGACGAAATTCATCGAGACGTGATGGCGTTACAGATTGAAATGCGATCGGGTACGACGAACCGTTTGGATGCGTGGAGAAAGAGATGTGTTTAGCGAGAGGAAATCGGCTTGAAAGCGGAAGTTTGTCGATGATAAGACTACAAAAAAAAAAAGGGAAAACACAGTTGACAAAAACGACGTTAGATTACCACCGAACGTTAAAAATAAAAATAAAAAATAAGTCAAAGAGATTGTCAGCGAACCAAAAACACGAACGTATCAAAGTAACGTGTAACATGAGCTCGGCATATGACTGGGTGTCGAAAAAGTAAAAATCCGGCGACAATAGGGAATATCATTATCGACGAAGTGGGAGAGCTGCAGGAGGAAAAGTGAGATTGTTAAAGAACTAAATAAACTCTATACGATATAAAAGGAACGGGCGAGAGTGCAAAGAAAAACGCGGAAAAACGAACAAGAGCGCGAATGTTATGTTGCAATTTGAAGAGATATCGCAATCCAGTCGTTGTGGAATCTCTCCAATTGCTCTCTCGCAAACTCCCCGTCTCTCTTAACGCGCTGTTCGCCGTTCCCTTGGTGACTATTGAACCATGTATACAAGAAGTGGATGCAAGAAGGAGCGCCGCGACTCAATGAAACGTAACGCTACGAGATAACAACGGAATCATTTCGCAGATGGTTCGCGAAATTTAAATTTAACAACATTTTAATAAACTTTTATTATTACACGAAGCTCTCGCCGTCTTTTCCTTTTGTTACTCTCTTTTGCGCGAATCAAAATTGCCATCGATTTCGATTCAATAAGCCGCTATTATTATACGAAGGGTTTTCGATAAAAATTTAGGGGAAGAAACTGAACGGGGTCAAATCCGAATCCGAATTTTCGTTGAACGGCCCGCGTATGACGTGCGGCGACGACATTCTTGAATTTGAATGCCATTTAATTATGTTGCGAAGGCAAAAGCGAAAAAAATCCTTTTAAATCATTCCGTGTGGCTGATTGTGAAATTCGAAAGATCGAAATCCAAGTGGATCCACGTTATCTTATCGACGAATGCATACACAGGCGATGTTTGGTGCCGTAATAACCGATAGCGATTCCGAAATCGATAATCGTCGTTATTATTATTATTAACAATAAAAAAACGAGAAAAAGAAAGTCACGTCGCTCCTCCACAAGTTGAACGACTCCCGGTGCTGCGTTATTTAACGCAGGCCCTCGAACTTAACTCCACTTAAACGGTATTTATTTAAATTAGCGGCGGCAGGCGAACGGGGAAACGGTTGCGCCGCATTTAAGACCTCCTTATCCCCGCGCACGGTTTTTGGGCCAATTATTTACAATAATAACAATCGGCGTATAAATTGTATTGTTATAATTAAGTTTCGCAGATGGAGAATCTAAACTACCAGTTAGGGAAACGCGAGGGCGCAAAGAGAGACGGGGAAAAATCGCATTGTTCCTTCTTCGACTCGAAGGAAAATAACAATAACGGCAACAATAATAAGGGAATGGCGAACGTTAGTGGAGTATAAGGCCGAGAAGGGATCATTATTGCTGGAAGAGAGATCGTGGGCGCGATCGAATAGCACCAGGTGACGGGCGAGACGGCGAGCGGGAAAAGAGCGAACGTTTCGACGAGTTTTCTAATTAAAACGCTCACGACCATCCGGTCTCGATCTCTTACGCCGTCGACTTAACTTTCGACGACGATTTATCGTTCGCCTCGACTCTCTTCGGATCGGGGAATTTGCTCCAATTCGATCGATAATTATCAAAATTGGCCCGAGTGCATTCGGAGTTATCTTATTTGTTGCGAATTTTCCAACGTCAGAAACGCTCATAAATCGGCGAGAAAAAAATTGGTATCACTAATTAAATAAATCGTGCCCGTTATCGCAATTTCCCTAGAACGCTGCTATCGAGGCTTCGGCGGAAACAAGATAATTCCGCAAACGAGAAACGCGGTAAGTTTGAAGGAAAAATCCGTAAATGAATTTAATTGACTCACACACTTTTATGGGAAAATTACACATTGAGTCAGAAATTAATCACGACCATCCAATACTTGAACAATTTGTCTTAAGATTGATAAATCCGATCCTGTCAGTAATTCACTGTTAAAAAACAAACGCAGGACGTTTTATTTACATACTCGCACGTAAATGAGCGCACCGCTTAATTAAAAAACTCCCCATTTGGTTTTTCCTTCTTTGGCCGAAGAGGAGGATTAATGGTACCGAAAAAAAAACGCGATTACTTTCCCTCGCTCTTTCATTTGGTCTACGTGGAAGAGCGAATTTGCCCTCGAGACACGAGACCGTGGTTAATTTTTTTTCCGTAACCGTATGATGGACGTTGCTTGAGACCGTCTCATCGTACAATAAACAAATTGGACGGTTTCTCTTCTTAAATCGAATGCCTTCGAATCTATGGCGAATTGTTAAAAAAAGTTCGTGGATCGCTTAAGAGGTGGAAATAAGAGCCATTTAACGTGCGTAGTGATAATAATGGCTACGTACACACACTTTCTTCCATTTCCTTCTTGCGCTCCTTCTAATATCGATTATTGCAGTTCATTGTTCGTACATTAAGTTCAACGTACCCTTCCATTACTCCACTCTTCTTTTCTACCCAAATAAACGTAAACGTAATGGGCATCGCGTAATCGTTGGCTATTTGGATCGAATGCGAAGGCGGCAGCAGAAGACGAAGAAAAAAAGCGAGCTGGAAAAACCCATTTAGCATTGACCGGCGTCAACGACGGCGCGAGCGAGGACGGCGTCGTGTCTTTTTTCCTCTTTGCGGAACAAGGGCCCTCTCGCAATGGAGATCTCTTTTGTTTATGTTATGTGCACGATTCCCAACGTTCCCATCGACGATAAACAGCAGTAGTCGCAGCACTTGAAGCAGCAGCAGCAGGAAGCTTCTGTTGACGACGATGATGTCACGCACCGTTTTTGGTTTTAACGGCGAGGAGGCGACGAAGTAACGACAACAGACGTTGAACAGATGACGTCGGATGGATTCTTCTGCTTAACGTTTCTTGCGAACCTCCGACGGATTCCAATCCTTCCGTTATCGGGCCGCGTTTCGCCTCTTCGTAGTTCACTCTGTTACAAGCCAAACGCCAACGCGCCATCTACAACGGAAAATTAGTGGCTGCTGCCGTTGGGTTCGTTTTCGACGTCGCTCTTTAGCTACTTCGTTGTTGTTCCTCATCGTCGTCGTTAGCCTTCGTTTAGTTCGGTTTTTATTTGCTCGGCAGTAGCTGAATGTTAATTTCGATTGCCGCGGGGCAGGCAACTCATCAAGCGAAATCCAACGCGCGCGATTACGCGAATAATTTGGCATTCGTCATCGCTCGCGAATAGCAGCGGAAAGCGTTTTATTCGCTAATAATAACAATGCGCCCGCCCGTTTTCATTATCCGGACTCCTTGTGTTCGCGATGTTAGGCCCTCGGATTCATTCGTTTATTGCCTGCATTCGCACGAGACAAAGAGAAATTAGTGGACGAAGAGACAGGAAATGGTCAACATGTCATCATCCGGTCGCTGCTTTCACTGCGCTGATTGTACATGGATTTTCTGCCTTCTAGCTAGTGTTAAATCGGCTCCGCGAGTTTTGACGGATGGCTTTCTTTCGAATGGAAAAAAAAGTTGTGGTCGCCGATAAGGAAATTAGTTGTCCTGTTTTCTTTCTCTAGCGGAAATGGCATCCATTTAACGCCCCGTCCTTTATTATCAGCAGAAGAATTTCACGGCGACGGCGGCATCATCGTCGTCGTCGTCGCGCTGGAATGCAACGAGCCGGTTTAATCTCTTCCACGTTTCCAGATAATTGTCTCTTCGCCATTTGTATTACGATCATTATTCCGCCGATTCCATTGGATTCCTCCGTTTACGTACTTTCCCATTGCCAAAGAGATTACCGACTTATTTAACTTGCTTCGTTAAATAAATACGCGAGGACGGGAAAAAATTACCGAGCCATCGTAAATTATCGCATTTTGCTGGATGATTGTTGTGCAATATTTTATTAAATTTATTGCCGTTCGATATTATTAACAAATATTTATTGATATTTATCGGGTATATTACGCGAGAAAGAGCGAGCGAATTTATGTCGCAATTTAATCCTCGGTCTCTTGCATTCACTTCATACGACAGCAGACGTGGATGAGAAACGTGTCTCTCGAAATTATTTACGCGTCGGATTAAAAACGGTTCGCGTCCATTGAAGAGAGCCAATGCGAATAAATAAGTGGGTCACAATGAGGCAAGAACTTAATATACGCGCGGCGAAGAGTCTCGATTCTGGAGAACGTTTTTAACATAACGCAATCGAATATTGTTGCTTCTTCTCTTTAACAAGCGTCAGCTGATTTTCCAAACGTTTTTACGTAAAAACAAAGAGGGAATGAAGCAAACGCTTCCTGCTGCACAATTTTAAAACGCGATTAATCTTCTTCCAGCTTCTGGACGGCCGAAGCAGAAGAAGAACGTTTCCCATTGACTCGCATTCACTATTACCCTTTGTTGCTAACTTCTTATTTCCTTCTTCACCACTCAGTCTTTGTCACTTTCGACACCTCTCACTTTATCGAATTTCCTCACTCTTCGCGACTTCTTCGTGGTGTTAAGCAGATGCGCCGTTACGTGCGGATTCGAATTTTTTGCTCCTAAATTAATTTCGAGTTAAATAGAAATAGAGCGAGTGCGGCACGTACGCCGTTTACGTGGAAACGTGCCTAATGCATGTGCGAGCGAGAGGGGGTGCAACGGAAGAGGGTGCGTGCAAGATCTTTGCCCCTTTTATTTATCGGCCAGCTTCGTGGGGTTGTAAAATGGCGTAGCGTCGGCGAGGGCGAAACCATGGGGTAGAACTATTGCGAGGGCTCGAAAAAATTATGCGAAGAGGCGAAATTGCACGGAGGGGTTGGAAATTATGTTATTCTTATTATTATTCCGTTTCTTTTTGGGGGCGGTCGTCGCGCTATTGTTGTTCCTATCTAAATGGAATAATGCAGGCAGCACCGCTGATCGACGATAAACATTTCCTAATGGCACATGTGCGTTGTTTGTCTATTGGGGTCGGCGCACCTCCAAGCAGACAGACAGCCGGACGGTTTCAGGTAGAAGAGAGAGCGAGCCGGACGAAGCGCAAATGACACAATCCACCGCGTCACCTTCTAGTTTATTTCTCTTTGCCTCTTTTGGGGGAAACCGATCGCTGTTAGTCACGCGGTCGCGAAGGAAGGTTTTGCCATTTTCTTCCCCAAAATTCTCTCTCCCCGATTATCCACCCAGAAAGTGCTTTTTTTTTTGTATAAATAAGTCCTCGGAACGTTGAACACTCGAAAGCGGGAAGTGCTATAGACGAATGAAAGAATGATTCGCAAGTTGCGCCTTGCAATTTCCTACTTCTCTTTTTGCGATTAATTATCGAATTCTAATGGGATTCTTTTTTTGTTGTTGTTGCGAATAACGTCCCACGTGCGTCACGTCTAATAATAATGGCGAATTTATGAAACTGGGCACGAAGACCGGCAAAGCGATGTGAGCCGATCGGTTGTGAGTCAGGGGGGGGGGGGGGCACGTTTCGCGTTTTTTGTTTATTGCTAAATGTGGAATTTATATTGTCGTAATTATTGTTATGTTATGCGAAAGAATATTAATATAGCGAGATAACCCAATTTTTCCGCGCCTCGCACATTTATTGCTCTTCGGTGCGAGAGTGCAATAACGAATTGCCCGCTTACGTGACATTTTTACGAAGCGAAATGTGTGAGCGTTTTCCTTTTTCTTTTTCAATTCTCGCTACTGTTTTCCTCCCGTTTTATTTAATTGGCAAACGTGTTGCAAGTTTGCACATGGAACGATAATAAACGATTTTGCAATTATTTAAATTGCAACTATCGGCAAATAAATCACGTTTATTCGAAGCGAAAACAATGAATTTCGCCAATGAACAAAAAATAAATGAAATAAACTTTTCCTATTTTGTATTTGGTCATCATCATCATCAGCGTGTGGTATACTTTAACATTTTCCCAGAATGAAAAGTCCATTAACATTCTTTTAGAAACGTTCGCCTCTCTCTCTCTCTCTCTTGCTACTTTCTTTTAGTTCTCGCAAATAAATTGCGTAATAGTTTGTTGAAACAAAAAATATTTTTAGCGCAAATTATTGCGGGCAAACGCCAGACAAACTTTTGTCTTCAATAGTCCAAGAAAATCCTCAACAAAGTTGTTTTAGATTTGGAGGAAACGATTAAAATGTGACGACTCAGAGGCAGATCCCAGGCGAGTGTCAGCAAAAAATAAGTGCACCAAAAAAATCGAGTAAATATCGATAAAAAATAATTTTTTAATTAAAATTCATTGTTGATTCTCTTCGTTTGAAATTTCGATTTTTTACGCCGCGGACGCTAACGAGAATCCACCGCAATCATTATTATCCAATAATAAAACTGACCCTAATTCGCATATTAACAAACGCAATTGCCCACACGTTTATTATTGCCTTATCCCCTCGAATAATATATTAATACATTTAAACAATTTTAATCGTAATTATGTATTTCGCATTTTTAATTAACATGCTGATCGAGCGTCCTCCAACGAAATTAAAAAAAAACTATTTTTGCGCAAATTTATAACAATTAATTTCGCTAATTAACGCATTTTTTTGCTCGTGTCGTTCGAATCGATTCACTTGGTCACACGTTTACTATTATCGTCGATTATACTCGAAAATCCGTTTAGGCGCAGAATTCGAAACTTGGCATAGAAAACGCTCGTTAATGAACGGCACATTTGTGTTCGTTTCTTTAACGCAAAGCGTCCAGAGGAACCGAAATAGAAAGTGAATGGAATAATTTAAAGCGCGTAATTATCCGTCTCTCTCGCAATATTATTATTAGATCGATGATAAATATGCTAATTAACAATACCGTAAGCGGTCGAAGGATGAGGAGGAAGAAGAATGGAAAAAGGTTAAAGTCGTTTGCCGGAGGCAATTAAACTCGCAGAGTATTAAATAAAGCAGGTAAATGCCAAGCAAATTATGAACATTGACAAAATAAGACGTCCATCGACCGCAGCACAATGACGATCGTAAGAATAACAACCGATTGCCTCCTCGAATATTCATCGAACCCCATAAAGAAACGGACACGAACGACGGCCATAAAGTAATGATCGATCGTGAGGGAAAAGCGACCGTATTGAAATGGAAATCTTCATTAACCCGACGATTCGATTCCCGAAGAATTCGGTCTATTATTGCGGGATTTCTGCGAGGAAATGATTCACTAACCTCCAGCCAATTGATTAACTCGTCGTCTAATACGTTTCGTCCCCGAGAGAAGAAGATGAAAAAGGAAAAACCCTAGTACTACCACAACAACGGCGAGAACGTGTACAAGGTTCTCCAACTAGGCCACACGAAAAATTATTACTTATTTTCCCTTAACGCCGGCGGAGGGGCGAGGGGTTGGTTGGTAATAAAGTATCGTATAACCGAACGGAGGAAAAAAAAAAGAATAAATAATGGTGCGAGGGCGAACAGAAGGAAGGAAAAGAGAGCAAGAGAGAGAGAGAGGAAGCGGAAATCGATAAAAATCCACACCATTAGCAAATTGTACCTGTCCGATTAGCGACAACAACGCAAATTGTTCTTTTTGCAATTCTTTTGCCACAAGTTTCGAAAAATCCGCCGCTTCTTTATTGTTATCGCTGGAAGAAAGAAGTTGAAGATTGTCAAATATTTCTTTCGCGTTTACATTACAAAGTTGACGCCGGTCTGTCTGGCGAAGGGACACTTTTCCTCCCCCGGTACGTCTTTCACTGTAGGCCCGCCGGCGGTGTTCGACACGCTTCCTGCCTCCTTTTTTGCCCACGCAATAACCCCGAATACAAAGAAAAAGAATCGTGGACCGACCAAAGAACTGCAATACCTTGGAGAATGGAACGAACCCTCGCGTACTTCTTCTACTTGCGTTATTTAATATGCACGGCGAAGAGAAAAACCAACAAAGCGGTACACAGGTAGGCGAGAAAGAAGCCGCAGTTTGAGCAATCTTTGCCGCAAGGTTGTCGTTAATTTGCCGACAACAATAACGGCAGCGAAGGAGAGGAGAAAAAAAAATGCGAAAGTATCTTCAAACGCTGGTGGGCATTTAAATATTTAAATGCCTCGCCGCGCGCGCGCGCACGACGCCGACGCGCGCTGAAGAGGCAGAAGAGAAAAGCGCGTGGTTCGAGAATTTCCATTCTCTTGCGTAAATACGCATTCGTTACGGGCCGCTTCTTAATGTTAATCGCTTTTAATCGTCGGGCAGAAATTAATGCCGAAAAAGCCAAGGAAAACGACAAAGAACATCCACGTCCACATCGTCGAAGACTGATGATGAATAACAACCGTTTAAGCAACGATGTTATTCTAGGCGAACCAAAACGAAATGTCTGCAATATTCTCGTATAAATAACGCTCGTTGCGCAACCGTCGGTCCCACATGAGATCATACGAAACGCACACAACGCACGAGAGAGAGAGAGAGTGGCGCAAATGTTTTGAGAGCAACAGCAAAGAGGAAAAACTGCGAAAGAGATCTTTACCTACGGAGGTACGAGCGATAGAATAACAAGAGGAACGAGCCACGATACGGTCGCGCTATCGCTTGTATAAAGAGCGACAGATTAACAGGCAACAAAAGAGGACGGCGAAAGAGACGAGAACCGGTCCTGCGATTTAATCTCTCAGAAGGAGAGAGCGAGAGGGCGAAAATTGCATTACGCAAGAAATTCTTCCACCGTCATCATCATCATCGTCGCCGTCGTCATTATTTTACCATATAAACCGTGCGACGAAGAACGGGACCAGAAAAAAGGAAAACTGGTACGAAAAGCGATCGCGGCGCCGAAACTGTGCCGAATCCGTTAACAGGACGACGACGTGAACGATGCGTGCTCCAGAAATTTCCGTTTGGTACCAAACATTCGGGCGGAAAGCCGCGGGAATCGGCGACGCAACGCTGACGGGAATCGTTCGGGCGCTCGCTTATTCGTTTATTTATTTGCGAACAGGTGTTCGCTCGCACTTTCACGCCGCGCAGAAAGTGGAAATTGGCCGAGGAGCGGCTTCGACTTACACAACGCCGCAGATTATTATTCTCTTTGCTCTTTGAAAGCGCTAATCCACCTAAAAAAAATCAATCGATGTCACGCGGTCGATCAGCGTCGTCAGCGAGGCCGCAAGACGATCCGTTATATCGGCAGTTGAATAATTTTGATCTCTCTCTCTCTCTCCTCACTGCGTTTTTGTCCGCTTCTTTCCGGCCGAGTTTTGTACCATTAATATCAATTCAATTCCATCCAATTCGCATCCTCGTTTTTCCCCAACGCCATCATCCTCATCATCGCCATCGGTTGCATATAATTGTTATTAATCGAAATTGCGCGATTATTATGTAACCGATCGAATTGTTTTAATTGAAATTGATGCAATCGCATTGTCTCTAACGTGGAAGAATCGGCTCGTTTTCCTATCTAAAACAACGGCCATTAATTAGAATCCAAGAACATAAATCACAATGATGTAATTCGTTGTGTGTGCAATAACGATTAAATCCATGTGTATCGCCGTTTAGACGGAGACGAATCGGCGAGAGAAAGAGATCGAGTGCGAGTCGCCGTGTGTTCGTAGATAATCCGTTAGAAACGCTCGAACCAGTTCTTCGATACGTTTTTCAAGTGCCCTAAAAATCCCATTCGGCGACGTTAAGAAAATTTGATTTAAAATTGCAATCAATTGACGCGAGTAGACGGCGGATTCTTTACCAAATAAAACCAACCGAAATCCTCCGCGAACATGATGTCATCCGTTTGTTTCGTAAATATTTTATTAGAGGATAAATCTTGCCCGAGCCGACGAAAAAACGCATATGACAGCGGCAAGGTTGAAGAGGGCAAAACGAGAATAAGACGAGAGGATCTTTTGCATTTTGCACCGTAAATTAATCCATTAGAGCGACAACGGACGAGATAAGAAAAAGAGCGTTCTTCGGTCGCCTCTTCTATCCAAATATTTGTTACGAACGAGAAACACTTAAACGATACCGAGAAACGGAACGTTACGGCCTTTTATTTTTCTTTCTGGATAAGATACTAATAATACCCGCATTCCGATGCGTCGTTACTAATGAATAATAATAGCCGGAGGCGACACGAAGAAGAAGCATTCGTCCAAGGTCGCAAGTCCAACGAGCGATTTAAAGGATTTCGTTTGAGGAATTGGCAACGAACTTCTTTGATTAATTTAAAGCTGAAACTTCCTGGATCGATGCAATTGGCTTGCGAATAACGGACCAACTGCGAGAACAACGTGCGTTTCGTGTTTCTCTTTTCTGCAATAATTGCTCGATTCGATTAAGAGATCGTCTCGATCGATTGCCTTCGATTTGTTCGCTTCTTTGCGGGGCAAATGCAGTTAGAAATCGTGATGCCTCGATCTCCCATCATCATCATCATCGTCGTCGTCGTCATCAACGAATAATTGGATATGATTCATTCACTAAAAAAAATAAAAACACGCCAATAAGATCGATTCAATCGCGGTAATAATACCTCCGAGTAATTGGCATGATACTCATTCATGCGATTCCATAAGGCACCATTGACCGTTCGTTATGGCGAAAATGCGCACATTCTCCGCTCGGCCCTCTTCGATTGCGGCCCAATTTGCACGGGGAAAATTGCGGGTGAAAACGAGAGAAAGAGAGGCGACGGTGTTGTCGTAACGCCGAACACGTGTTAAATTCACACAAATCGATCAAAATTCATGGAGCCGCGCCGTTCTATTTTTAGTCCGACGCTAACGATTGGGTTCTTTTATCAAAACAAACCGTATCGATTGGATTGGAAAGTTTGCGTGAAACGCAACGAACAACGGCGACGGCAAAAAGGAAAGCTTCTTGTACGCGAACGAGCGTTGCACGGAGCGTAATTGGAAATTCGCAATAATCTTACCTGTTGCCAATCCTCGTCCAGCGACGGCTGTGCGGAAAAGTATCCGGTATCGTGGATGTCCTGCAGTTCCCTAAAGATATTCACGCTCGGTAATATATCCATGGTCTTCGTATTCAATAGAACTAAACGAACCAAACAAAAAAACAAACAAACAATAACTAATTTAGCACAAGTCACAGATGAGAACGATTAATTTAATGAACGCCCGCCGAAAACGATCACTATTCTCGTATGCGAAAACGCGAAAGTTACACATTCAATCGTTAATCTGTCGTCAGTGTTTGATTATTTAACGGCAACTTGTCGTTTGCCAGTTCAGCAGGTTGCTGATGAACTCTCGTTAATCGTTTAACATCGAGATTGGAATATTGTTGTTAGTGATAAAAAGATGTCAATGACGCGACAACAACAGCAGGATCGCACGCAGTTCTTCATCCATCAATTTTAACCGGCATCTCCGCAACGATTCGCTTCTCGAACATTAACAATTCAGCAATTCCACATCGTGCACGCACATTAATATTATTATCATTCGCGGCTGGTCTTGCCCTTACTTTCTTATCGTTCCACTCAGAACTAATGGATCGTCGATGAAACCGTTAATTTCCCCGACGATGTCGCATAGCATTCACAATGACGATCCATTCGGTGCACTAGCACTGCAATTGTTTTAGCCGTTAGTTCTTAGGCCGCGAAACGCACGCAGTCGTTTAATTTCCGCGACGTATTTTTCCCCGATTCTGGTCCGATGCAGGAAAAGCGCACACGAGAGTGAAAACGGGTTCCGTACTTTTAAAATACACGAAACGCTGTTTGTTGCTTCGGAGAAAAATATACACGTACAGATGTATAAAATAACGAAACGTGTGTGTGTTAACGACCTCCCGACGTTTTCTTCTTGTACATACGCACATACATATACACTGACTGTATGGTATAAACTAATTTTTCCACCGATTCCTAGCCGTCTGCGTGTGTGTGTGTGAGTAAATGGAAAGAAGAGTCTTCTGCTGCTGCTGTTGTTGTTGTTAACGTAGTACTACTACTAAAACTTGAATAAAATAAACCGTTAAACTCGCGTTTCCTCTTAAACGAACGGATATTATTTGATGTCGTCCACTATTGTAAATGGATTTAGACTATAATTGCAGTTGTATACTGTTTTACATAGGAGACTAAACGCACCAAGAGAGCATGCAGTCGCTCTATTGACGACTTGCGTACTGCAACTGATTCCAAATAACTGAAAAACGCGTTCGCGTTCGTACCGTCTCGGCTGGTTGGTAGACCGCCGTGCCAGACCGTACTTTTACGTGTTCGATCGTGGAAATAATGAAGCGCGGCGCCACCGACACGGCGATTCTTCTTCGATCGGATGCGCCGAGCTGGAGACTCACCAGATTTTACAATCGTCGAAGCATTTATTCCATTCATTCCTCTCCATCGCAAAGATCCTTTCGCCATTGTCGCCGGAGAGCATCGTCCCGGTTTCCCGATCTTCCTCATCTATTTTTCCCTCATTTGAAGATCAAATACCGGCGCCATGGATTCTTCCACGAACCGCGAGTACTGAAAATGAAATTCATGAAGACACGTGCACTTGTACGTCGTTTTAGCTTTACCTTAGTTTAGTTTTTACTCATTAAAGTTTTTACATCGTTTTTTGCCACAAGAAATAATTTATGCCGCCATTTGCCAATCACCACTACACAACCTTTAATCATCATCATTAGATTCGCAAATTGAAAAGTTTCCCGCAAAAAGTAGAGCGTATGTTACTATTATTGTATTAGGATATTAACAATTTGTATTCAACTCAATTTTTTTTCAACTCGTTAATCATTAATTGTAAGAAACTTATTAATTTATCACTAAAGCAAGCCTTTTTCACTTTTGCACAATTTGAAACAAATGAATTTCGTATTTAAGGTGTTAGCCAACAGTTAAAGCTGAAAACATGGCCGCCAACTTCTGAAGCATAAAATACCCAACTAAAAAAATGTAATGGTTGTTTTTGCGAAACGTCAGAGGTTTATCTGGTTGAATTAATTTTGAGCTGTAATTAATTTAAATTAACATATTTTACGTTGAAAATCAACTGGAATTGATTAATAAGATGTAATAATGGACTTGAAGCCGTTTTATGGTTTGTTAATCTGCTACTTCACATTCCATTGTGCTCAAGTAAGTTCTGTAATATTTTCTGTTAAATCTAACAATATTCATTCATTAATTTTTGCTCTAGATCTTATATTCGTGTAAATCTATTTTTAGGCACAATCCTATGAGAATAACAGATGTAAATGTGTGTGCCCAAGGGTATCATCACTGGTAAATAACACAGAATCATCTCACACAGATAGAATATTATATATTGCCAATGTACCACCAAACAAATGGTAAGTCTAATTGGCCAGTTAGCTATTAATTAAATATAAATAATTATCTATTTGTAGTAATTGTGTTGGTGTTGTCTTGCCCCAAGTGGGTCCTGACCTGAAAGGCAAAGATAATGAATTCTGTCCAAGGTGTCAATGTAAAAATGAAAATCGTAACACAACTATAATAAAGGTAGTTGTGATCATTGTTATATGGGTCATATCGATACTTGTCATTTACATGTTATTCTTAATCATATTGGATCCATTGTTGAATAAGAGAGTGAAGGGCAGCTATCAAGAACATACCAACGAAGAGGTTTGTTCCTTATTACATAGTAGCCAATCAAGGGTAATTTTTTTTCGTTTTCTTTATACATTTTCCTGCCTTATTATATAGTTTTTGGCCTTAATTTTGCCTATAAAATACTAATACAGTACTAACAATGGCTTTACTATTGCTAAGAAAAAAGTTACCCTCAGCATAAAGGTAGATTTTGGCCTGATTATATGATCCTTAATATTAATCACGTTCATTTCATGCTGCAGGATGAAACGGCTGCTGGCGTGAGTGGACCAATGTCGCATAACATGAGCGTACGCGGTAACGTGTTGAATAGAGTCGGTCATCAGCAGGACAAGTGGAAGAGACAGGTCAAAGAACAGAGACGTAACATCTACGACCGTCATACAATGTTGAATTAACTTTTATCCGTTGTATTATTTTACCTATAAATTATAATTTATGTATTAAATAGTCAATTAAGATTTTCTCTAAAGGAATTCGTTGGCTGCGAGTCTTTAAATCTCCTAGCGCAAATAGTTTTCCTTGGTTCTAATTGTTTGACATTCGAAAATTAATTATTGACACTGCTGACAGCAATTGAATTAAATTATTCTGTTAGAGTGGTTTGAAAGTGAAATCCGACGTTATGAATTTCTTCAAAGATTTTATGGCCGGCGGAATATCGGCGGCGATCGCAAAGACGGCGGTCGCGCCATTCGACCGCGTGAAATTGATTTTACAAGTGCAGGAAACCAGCAAACAAATAGCCGAGAAGGATCGTTACAAAGGTGACCATAACGCAGCAAAAAAAAAGCGAAAGCAATCTCTCTCTAACCCGTCCTACTTTTCGATTAAACAGGAATGATGGACGCAATGATTAGAATCCCGAAAGAACAAGGAGTACTAAGTTTCTGGCGAGGCAATTTAGCCAACGTAATCCGTTACTTTCCGACGCAAGCGTTGAATTTCGCCTTTAAGGACGTGTACAAGGCCGTGTTTCTCGGGGGCGTCGATAAGAAGACGCAATTCTGGCGTTTCTTCGTGGGCAATTTGGCGTCGGGCGGTGCGGCTGGTGCGACTTCTTTGTGCTTCGTCTATCCGTTGGATTACGCGCGAACAAGATTAGGGGCGGATGTGGCTAAAAGTAAAGCGGAAAAACTCTACAGCAGCACCACCGATTGCATCGTGAAGACGTTCAAAGCGGACGGCCCTATCGGTCTCTATCGCGGCTTCGTCGTCTCCGTGCAAGGCATCATAATCTATAGGGCCTCGTATTTCGGATGCTTCGATACCATCAAGTCTTATTTACCAAACCCGAAGGAAACGCCGCTCATCGTCAACTTTCTTATCGCTCAGGTACATATTCGCATCTCGATCATATCATCAGTTTTGATTAATTTAATTGCAACTTGTAGACGGTCACAATATTTTCCGGTTTAACTTCTTACCCATTCGACACGGTCAGACGTAGAATGATGATGCAATCCGATCAGAAATCGGAGGATATCATGTACAAGAACACGGCGGATTGCTGGATAAAGATGGCTCGGAACGAAGGATACGGGGCTTTCTTCAAAGGAGCGCTGTCGAACATCTTGCGCGGAACCGGCGCCGCTCTAGTGTTAGTATTCTACGATGAAATTAAGAAAGTATTAGACAAATTTTGAATCGTTTCAACATAAACGATATAATTAATACTTCTAATCGTTTACATGTTATTAATGTTTGTCTTTTTGCTAGTTCTTGTCTTTGCAGCAAAAAATAATAATTGTATCCTAAGTGAGATTATTGTTAATTGCACATAAATAAATAAATTTAATATTAAAGTTAATTGTATTGCTGGCGCCTTCTTGCACGCTGCTTGTCGAATCGCATCTCCATTTCCTCCAACACTTTCGGCGTGTACCGAACGACCAGTTTAACGGAACCGTGGGCCTGTTTAAGTAGCTCCACCGCTTTCTCGTGGTTCTCGCCCTCAACTGACTAGAATTAATTACGGAAATTAATTAAAATGTATTGAATGATGAACAGTAATAGTTACCACTCCATTAACACTAAGCAACTGGTCACCTCTCTTCAAACCACCATGTCTGTCAGCAACACCACCAGGTATTATCCTTGAAATGTAAATGGGTGAGTTTTGTTCCTTACCACCCATTACATTGAAGCCTAATCCTTCTTCTGTCTTGGGCAATTCTACTACTCTAGGATGTGCATGTCCTTCACTGGCTGCAAATGCAGCCACTGTTGCTTTAGCTGTTGCTGAAGCTCTTACATCTTGTGACCCTTGTATATCAACAGTCTCATAAACATGTTCATAGACTTCTCTGACTGCATTTAAGAAATCACTTTGCAATACTTTCTGTAGGGCTGCCAATTTAGTTGCTGGCACTTCACCATTCTTTTGTAACTTCTCCAGCAGTTCCAATGAGCGTTTTATATCTAAAACAAAAAGGTCTCTTGTAGGTGTTACTTGAGATAATAATAATGAAATTGTGTACCTCTTGATAGGGTTAAAGGTTCACCAATTTGAGCCATTTCCTTTCAACTAAAACTAGAGAAAACGATCAATAACAGTTCATGCACAAGAAGTCTCTTCACCTGCTGTTTGTTGAGGGTAGGTCCAAGTAATTCCGTAATTCTTTCCTACAAATGCAAATCAATCACCACCCTCTGCCTGCTATTGAATTTAATTGCCTCGATGGCTGAAGAGTTTTCCATCAGCTGGAAAAGTACATGGAGTTTCCACAATAATCGATTGACTATCTAAAACTAGATGGCACAACGTTTACCAATCTCGATATAATCCCAGCGACGAACCGTAAAGATTTAAATGACTTTTCTATTAGGTTATATTTGAAATTGGAATAAATTTAATTTTAAATAGTTATTCGTTCCCATAAATTAATATGGGACCGCGTGCTAGTCCATTAGATAACGAACAGTGTAAGCAATGTACCAGTTTTGCAGATTATGTGAAACAAACGAAGAAGAAGCAGAAAGCTGAAGGGAAGGACAGCAGTGTAAGAATCTTTAAATGGATTACATGTAAAAAAGAGCGATAATGATGTAATAAAATGAAATTGTAGGTAGCTGAAGATGTACCTATAGTTAGGACACGTACAGATTGTCCATTAGATAAAGATGAATTAGGTAACAAATCATGGGGATTGTTGCATACTATTGCTGCTAAATATCCAGATAAGCCAACACAGCAGCAGAGGCATGATATTTCCACTTTCTTCAGTATATTTTCCCGAATATATCCATGCCCGCATTGTGCGGCTGACTTTAGAGAACAGTAAGATACGAATGATAAATTTGCTATCATCATACTAACATTGAAACTTTTTAGATTAAAAGAAACTCCTCCAAGAACAGAATCACATGCAGCATTAAGTAAATGGCTATGTGATGTGCACAATGTAGTTAATGAAAAACTAGGAAAACCAATCTTTGATTGTAGCAAAGTGAATGAGAGGTGGAGAGATGGCTGGCTGGATGGTTCTTGTGACTAGTTGTATAATAGAGATTAGTGTTTATTGCATTTGTATCTAATTAGTATTAACTAATATAATAATTTTATTCTATATGAATTAGAGAGCGCAATTTCCGGAGCGAGAATTAAAATGTTATTGATACCTTTCGTTTTTAGTCAGCTTTAAGAGATTCGTATTCATCGGCGTGAACACTTCGTAATCCGCGACGGTGAAGTTGTAGTCGCCCATTAAAATCGATGGTGAGGCCCCGTCGCCGTCGTAGGAGTGCGGCAGATTTGAGTAACTGTCCATGTTCGTGTTGCAATTACTGGAGATTAATAAGTCGGCACCGGCTCCAAATATCGGACCCGAACTATAGAAAATTATCGAATTAGATTGATCTGCACGTTATGTTGGGAATGGTCGTACTCCGGATGATAGCAAATGGCGAACGGTCTTTTAATCAAATGGAACTGCGTCGGCGGTTGATCCTGATGATTGTACAACGTGAACAAGAAGGCCCTTTCCGACGAGATGTAATGGCCTTTGCCGGGCGGTTTTCCCCACGGCACATCGCTGAATCCGCCGCATATTTCTCCTCTGCTACCCTACAAGCACAAACTTACACCGTCCACAAACAATTACTTAATTTTTTAGTCGCCACTCACCAAAACGATGACAAACGTGGGCGCGATACCGTCGCAATATCGATGAAACGACGTCCCGGAATAACCGTGATTGCTCGCGCGATAAACGAGTCGCCACGTTTGTTTGGCATTGCCGTACCAAGCGTTCAGTATTCGCTGGTAATGGCTCTTCTCCTGGCCCAAAATGTGCGACCCGGGGAATAGATGCGGCGAGACGCGCGGTCTCAATCGTTGATCGTCCGTGCCGTCCGGATATTTGCTCGGTAAAGCCGCGTGTCTGTACCTTTCCAAGCTCAGTTCCATCGGGACCGCACCGGTTGGTTCCACTTCTTCGGCAAACACTTGACTATCTGTTGAACATTTCGATGTTTAATGATTCTCTGAAGCCATTGTTTGCAAAAAAAAACTATTGTCTCACCTATTAGCAACAGTCGGACGTGATTAATGACGTGCGCCAAATGGGTGCAAACACGAGCTCTTTCCTCCTCGGTCCAATGAGCCGTCGGTTGGGTGACGCCGGCTTGGTATTTGGCCCAGTTCAATACCGCACGCCAAACATCTTCTTCCTCTAAGCACAGCTAAATCATAATTTAGTATGCAAATGGAGATAATACTGAAACCACTCACATAATCTGATGAAATCAATTTAATAATCGCTTCTTTTGGCAGCGAAAGGAAGGAATTTGTTCTCACGCATTCTGCAGCATTCTCACCGATATAACTTACACATCTCTCCACGAACCCTGCTGCTGATTTACCACCTATGCAATGACAAATAACAATACAAATTTTATTATAAAAATGATTTATTAATGTTAAATGTTTCTTATGTATAAACTTAGAGTAATTGTACAATTAAATTATTGCTGTTGTGCTAATTTGACGACGGATTAACATTCTGTATGAGTGTTATATTGTCTCCTTTTAGCATGATTCGACCCAATTGCCTTCTATTCTTCGTCTTCATGTAATACTCTTCGGCATCGTCCAGAACGAGATTCATGTACTCGTCGAAACCGACGATGTGGCCCTCGATTCTTAAATTAACATTCTCGTACAGCCAGACTTGTACCCTCGAACGGTTTTGCAAGTAACGGAATATCAGGTTAATGGGCTGCACCATTACCTTCTGGACTTTTTGCGGTTTGTATGCCATTTTTGAAATTTATGCTTCAACTTCTTCGGTATCAAACAATACTTTACTATTGTTATTTGAAACGACGACGCCAAGTAAACGCCGAAAGTAAGGTTACGAAATGACAAGGATTGACCTGAAGTTGTTCCACCACGAACGCAGAAGCGTTAAGAATCAGTGCGGTATATTTGAATCGGAAATTTATGAATTTGTCGCACGCCAAATTAGCTCAAGCTTCAATTAAGGAGTAGTTTTAAAATCGGTAACTCACCAGCAGATCTCTGTTGAATGTCCATGGCAGAGGAAAGAAACGTGCAGGCGGTGGCCGCTGTTAAAGTTGACGTGACGTGATCTTCGCAAGCGTTTCGCAGTTCGTCGACTCCCAGTTCTTGCGCCAGGACCATCATCTCGAAGATACCATTATCTTGCAATAATATCTACGACAGATTGATGGAAGTCGATTAATGTACGCTATTGGAAAAACTAACAGCCATAATCGCCTTTACCTTTCCGGTATAGACGTACAATAGGAACTGTTTGAACGTCTCCGGCGGCGTTTGTGGTAATCGGATAGGAGTTGGCGTGCCGGGCACGGCCGGCGATACAGAACAACCGGGTATCCTGCAGACTTCGCCCCGCTTAACCGTTTGGAAGCTCTTGCACCTTGAAAAGGCGAAAGATCGAATTTTAACGTGCAGATTTGCAATTAAAACGATTATACCTCGCGAGCATGATGACTCGGTGGGCGAACACTCGTTCCTCTTCTCTGCCCAATATGAACACGATATCGGCGGAATCGTGGTCCTCCGACAATCTCTCCAAATCGTCCAACAGTCTTGGTACGCCGGCCAGCGCTTTGTCAGCTGGTAAATTTGTGCCGAAGCCGCCCATACGAGATCCCATTTCGATCGGATTTACTTCGATGCTCTAAAAATCGAATCAAATCATTAAATTAACTCGGTCGCAATCGAATCACACTCGAAACGTTGTTTATGTTTGAAAGAAGGGCCGTCTCCGTGTGTCAGAAGGACAGATTCATGTGCAATTAAGCTGGAGTGTACGTGTATACCTATAGCATTGTGTCTTAAACAGGTATAACGCAGGTAAAGTTGAAACTCCTTCTCATACGCATATATATAACGTATGGGATAAGCATCGTTTGACCAATAAGAGGACATTCCTCCTTTGCTTTCTCTACGTTGCCAATTCATTTACCAAACAATATCTGGCTGCGGCTTTCATCTCGGCGTTTGTTTCTAATTAAATTCCATCCGCAGTTGTTGAAGGTATGTTGCGTAATAGAAGTGGATTTGATGAAAACCAGTTATTCCAATAATTCGTCATAAGCAGCGAGTGAAACCAATCAACTAGGCATTCGTTCCCGGAAACTTTGCGTTAAATTTACAGCAACGACACTAGTAATGGATTTGCGGAGTGTTTTTAATAAATCAAACGTTCATTTAGCACTTTTTAAACAAATCCGTAATTGTATTTGAATTTCTTCATTAGCAGAAAACGAAACAAAAGCAGTACTACCATCTGCAAGGAATTTCGGTGATCGTTTCAGTTCAGCATTCCCAACACCAGGAGTCATCCTGATAAGAGTGAAATTAATCAAAACATTCAATTTAACCTAGTAAAATTTAAATAATGATTGATCTTAATTATTAGCATTATCACTAATATCAGTTAATTTTCTTTGTAGAATAATGAGCGACGAATTGGATTCATCGGAATTGGGCACACAGGATTATTGGGATCAGAGGTATAAAGTGGAAATTGATAATTTTCGCAGTTATGGCGACATTGGTGATATATGGTTTGGTGAGGATAGTATTGATAGAATAATTAATTGGATGGATAAATCGAATCGGATCAAGAAAGACGAGCCAATTTTGGACATTGGTTGTGGCAATGGAATGACCTTAATTGAATTATCAAACAACAGTTACACAAATCTAACTGGTTATGATTACTCCAATGATGCTGTATTATTAGCAAGAGAAATTGCACAGAAGCACAATTGTTCAATTAACTATAGTGTTAAAGACATTTTAGCACCAATGGAGCTGAATGATGTTGATGTGGGAAAGTACAAGCTTGCACATGATAAAGGAACATATGATGCAATCAGTTTAAGTGAGAATTCAAAGGAAAGTCGTTTTAATTACATAGAAAATGTTCATAAGTTGTTAACTGATAAAGGATTGTACATTATAACTTCTTGTAATTGGACACAAGAGGAATTGCTAGACCATTTCAAGGGAAAGCTTCATTTGATAGCTGTTATACCAACACCACAGTTTAAGTTTGGTGGCAAAGTAGGAAATGTTGTTACAGCACTTGTATTTGAAAAGAGATTGTCAAATTAATCCATCTATAATGTATTTATGAATGATTTGTACGAATTTTTTAATTCCAATAAAGACCATGTTGAAACTAAATTGTTGTTTAGATTTCTTCATCCACGATTCAATCAATAGTACTTAAGAAATGATGAAAATGCTTAGTAATCAAGCAAAGTATCTTTTAATTTGTCTCTAACATGAAATCAATTAATATTAAATCAATTGAAATCATCTTTAAGCATCAGTAACATAAATTATTCTTCATATTTTGAAAATGCAGCTTTGTTGCGCAACCAACAGATGGCGCGACGTGTATGATTTGTTAATTTTTCGCAATAATATCCGCAACATGTGGCAAGGAAAACTTTTAATTGATATTTTTTTAGAAACGATTAGCCGTGAGACTAAACGTAATTTGTTTAATAAGTTGAACGAGTCCTCAGACTTATTTAGCAAAATTTGGCGAAATATTTTCAAGCGGATGAAATTATTCTCTTGATTCTTAATTGTTAATTATTTTTGTTAATTCGCGAAGTAATCGTCGAAGGTATGTTTGTGCGAAAGTACAATCTACCAAATTCATTCTTTTGATGTTTTTACGTTTTACAAGGAGATGGCCAATAGTCCATCAAGAAGTTGCATTAAAATAAGTTAAAAAAAATGAAGATAATCCATTGAATTATTAAAATCGATATTGTGAAATAATCTATTCCAGCATCAGGATCATTTTCTGGATATTGAATTGGAATTTTACTGAAATTAATTAAGTTCTGCCATCTCTATGAAGATTAATAAAGCTTCAGTGTAGCAGATGAAAACCAGAGAAGCCACGATTGGTTTTCCACGAAAATTTGAAAGTTTTTCCAAATTTCGAAATAATAATGCATACAAAAATACAATTAATTAAGAGCAAACGTTTAATTATTTTTAATATTTATGTACTCTTGATCATTGGGTAGATGAATCTTGTAGAATTTAATTACATTTGAATCCATTGTTAATACACAACGCGTATAAGGAAAATAAAAATATGAAACCCGTTAGATTTCTCAAATAACAAATTAATTAAGTTGCATCGTGACTTCGAGATGCCGAAGCGTACGAAGACGAGGAGAAATATGAAGAGAAAAGTCCGGCTCATAATGTATTTATAAATAAAATCAATTATACACACACAAGGCAAGAGACAAAAGGATATGGATTACTTTTTTTCGCTCCTCTCCAATATATAAAAGTGAAAGAGAGAGAGAACAATAGGTTCAAAATAAAGAACCGTCGAAAAAGTAAAAGAATTAATGGAAATAAGAAAGTGGTTAGCAACAGAATGGCATCGGGGCAGCGTAGGAGAGGGATCGAAAAGAATACAAAAGAATGAGACAGAGAGAGAGAGAGAGAGAGATGATGAAGAAGATGAACGAAAGAAAGGAAGAGAGCGAGAAGGAAAGGAAAAAGGGCGACCTTAAAAAACGAACTCTCGACGCTCTCCGTCACGAAATAAAATATTTCATTTGCGTTCCAGCTGTGCAGAGGCAATAAATTTCGCTAATTCTGCGGACTGAAAACCATTACTTGTGGCTACCTTATATGGACCAAGACACGTGCACGGAATAAACGAGCAATTTTACATTTTTTAATACTGGAGGATACAAAAAAGAAATTATATATACGAAAGAAAGGAATTGTGTGGAATGAAAGAAAGAAAGAAAGAAAGAAAGGCATTAAACGTACGGAATATATTTAATAATGCATACGGTTGTAGGGTACGGCGGACGTTAAGAAGTTGGCAGTGCGATTCTACGTCTCGCATTATTTCTCGCCGTTTCATTTCGTTGCCCGGTCCCCAATAGCGTTTCCCTTTGATTTAATTTTCATTTTTTCCCACTTTAATTTCCGGAAAACTTTACCCAGATAACGTCCACGCAAGTGGCGCAAAGTGGCAGATGGAATCATTTAATTCTTCCTCGCTCGCCGCCAAACCATTTACCAAATGAACCGTCTCCTTATTAATTTCCATTCCGAGCGCGTCCGTCCATTATTTGATTTCGGGTTTGATAGATCACCTGTCAATAATGCGCATTTATTATGCCGTCCCTTTATATTCCATTATGGATCAGGTAGAAAATTAGCATTTATCGATTTGTGCAATATTTTAATGTCACCGCTTGTTAGGCAACGAAATTTCAATTATTCGCATCATTTAAGCACGGCGAATGCGTTTTAAGACGCGAACAGTTCTTGAATCTCATAAGAAATGCCTTAACAGCAAGAGGAACGTTGCAGAAAGCTGCTCGTGCACGAGAAATCGTTTGATAAGCGGCGCAACCAACAGATGGCGCGACGCGTACGATTTGTTAATTTTTCGCAAAAATATCCGCAACGTGCGTTAGGGAAAAGTTTTAATTGATTTCTTTTTCCAGAAACGATTAGCAGAGAGATTAAACGTAATTTGTTAAATAAGTTGAACGAGTCCGCAGACTTATTTAGCAAAATTTGGCGAAATATTTTCAGGCGGATTAAATTATTTTTCTTGTTACTTAATTGTTAATTATTTTTGTTAATTCGCGAAGTGATCGTCGAAGGTTCAATTCGTACAATCTACCGAATTTATTCTTTGAAACCGATCGATAATTAACGAGAAAAAAAATCCTCATTAATTTAAATTTAAAAAGGAATTGTTCGAATTTCGGTTTAAAAATCGTTGCCGACGAAGGACGCAAAAAAAGGCGAGCCGAAGAAGAAGAGGAACGCGTTTCGTTTCCCTATTAAAAATTAAAGGGCCGGGGTAAATTTAAAAATTCAATCAATATCTCGTGAACTGATGATGGTGGTCGTACGTAAAGGAAGAAGTAAAAAAAAAGAAGAGGCGAGGGAGGCGAGTGGGAGCGACGTAGGGGGAGGCAGAGAAGAAGCAATCAAAACTTCTTTTCTTCCGTCTAACTAGCATATCTTATATATACACACATATACACCATTATAGATTTTTTTCGCGTTATTTTCTCTCTTTTCGCTCTCCGTCTACTTCTTTCTCCGTCGTTGGTGCTGCTGCTGCTGCGAGCCCACAGTTAAGGGAAAGATTGAAGCCGACCAGACGTAACATTATAAAACGTCAACGTACGAGATCCGCGAGAGAGAGGTCTTCGATTCAAAAGGTCCACTCGACCGGCGACGGAGGCAAAAAAAGAGAAGAAGTGGTAGAAAGAAAACGTTGACTCGAGGGTGGAAAAAAGCGAGGGTAGCTTCGTTAGGGGATAAAAAAATAGTAGATTTGCATTCTGTAACCTCCGCTAAAAAGAATTTCCACCGTTGCGTTGTTCGGTCCTTTTCCTTCGCGCGCTCTCTCTCTCTCTCTCCGCGTGCGTCTTCTTTAATATTTTCCACTCATACGTTCCGTTTCCATTCCTCCTTCTCCTCCATCGTCATCATCATCATTCTGCATATAAAGTCTTCCCTGGGTTTTCTTCTTCTGCTCGCAGTCACGCGAGTTTATTCCAGCCATTTATACGGGACGCCAAAGGGAATACGATTTAAATTATTTCCATCAGGAACGGGGACGAAGAAAATGGAACGTATGTGCGTACGCTGCGAGAGATTTTCTCGCGTTGAATTATAAATTTTTGGCAGACACGAAACGACGGAGCGAAATGCGTCGTAAATTGTGCAACAAGTATGCACCGTTCGTTTTCGACTTTTCCGCAAAGAGCGAACAATCGCGGTTATTAATTGAAAGTGAGAGGAAGAACACGGGGAAAAAACGAAGCGGAAATGGATGGAATCGTAAAGTTTATGCCAGGAATTGGGAATCGATACGATTAGTGCGCTTCCGGTTACGTCGAATCCGTTTAATAAACGGAAGATCCGGTTGGGGGGCGGCGGCAAAAAGTGTCGCCGAACCGTCGATGTAAAACTGAAAGAGTTTCCGCGACTTCTTATTGGGAAAAACGAAATCGTAATAAGACGAAACGTGGACGGGCAAAACAGCAACAACAGCAACGTCGAAGTGAATCGAAATGAGAGAATTGAAAGGAGCGAGCGTTTAAAGTTCACGCATGAACTGCCCTGTCTGTCCCCGTCAGTTATAACAACATACGAACATCATCATCGTCGTCGTCGTTTTGACTCATTTTTTCTTCTTTCTCATCGTCCTGTCCTCTTTCGTTCTTTCGGAAGGGAAATCGAACCGTCTCCAAAAGCTCCCTCCTCGGCTGTTCACTTTGATTTGCCCGAACATTGGGAAGCCGTTAGAAATGTTAAATTTCCTATAAGAATCCTTCAGTATTATATTATTGTTATGTTTATCTTTCCCGAAACCACTTACTCCGAAGACCGTTCTTTTGGCCCGTCGTCGCATAAACGCTCGAGAACGATTTATTGCTAGCGAATCTTCTTCTGGAGCCGCATTGTCTTTTTCGGTAATTGATATTACGCGACCAACTTGAGGAATAGGAGTTTCTTGATGCTAACCCTCCAAGTGTTAATCTCTTAAAGCGACGTTTGATTATCATAAGGCGAACGTTCCCGAAGAAACGTCGCTTTTCTTTTCTCTCGCAGGAATTGAAATTATTGGCGAAGGCGTAGGTGGAGGAATAAGAAGACGAAGGCAATTTGTTGAATTGTCCGTTGGGTGCGGACAGGCGCTAAATAATGGTAACACAAAGAAACTCTAGCCTGAAGCTGGTTAAAGAAATGTCATCGCGTTTGTTACCGTCTTTAAGCGACGAATTCTGCGATTCTTCCACATGATTCGCCTCGAATCGCTTCGCAATGAAATTAATTAGCGCGCAAAAACGATTGCGAACTATACGCGAAATTTATAACGAACTTCTCTGCAGCTTTCTTCCTTCGCTCCTTTTTGCAACGCGATTTTATTTCCGCACGTTAACTGTACACGCATACAGGGCGAAGAGAAAAAAGCAGTTATAAACGTGGGGTGAGCACGCTGAATGAAAAAAAAAAACGGCATAAAAAACGCGAGGGGTAAATTTAAGGGTGCAATAGGAATAGGGCATAACAAAAAAAAAAATAATGCGGGGAGAGCAAGAGATTTTTTTATGAATGTCCAATTTCGTTGGTAAAAAAAGGGGATTTTTTTTGCTTGTGCGAGGGGTAGAAAAAGGCGCAAATCAATCGATATTCTTCGATTTTCGATGGCCCGGTGTTATTTCCATCGAGCGCAAAAAATCTTCGTTTGTTCCTTTCGCACGTGTGTTAGCATCGGTTGTTCGCAATATTTCTCAGTTTGCCATCGACCATTCGATCGAAACGGTTTTTGCCTCGCTTCCTCTCGCCTTCTTGTGCGTCCTCTGCGAGATTTCGACTTTAGTACAACGAAACGTAAGTACGGCTATTACAATCGATTAATTTCGCGCAATTAGCATTTTTGCACGACGTATGAACTTCTTGCGCTCGCTCGCCGAGGACGTGATCGATAAATGTAAAACGTGCGCTGCGTGTGTTGGTGCAGGAGTCGCTGATTAGCGGCTCGGAATATTAGGGGGCGGTCGGTCCAGATGCCGTTTGCGCCGCCACCGTCGTCGTCCTCGTCGTCGTCGAAGAGCGTCGCCGTCTATGACGTAACTGCCTATGTTTTACACACACACACACACACACACATACGCGTTATTGCGAAAAGTTTGCACGAAGAAGTAGCGAAAGATTGAAGAGGAAAATGGGCCCGGGCTCGAGAATTGATTTTTGTGGCAATAATTTAGCAATTAGCTGCCGCAGTTGCAGTTTTACTCGCGTTAAAAACGCTTTTGCAGGAATCCTGCGTTTATTTCTTTCGTGGTAAAAAGCGAGCGAGAGCAAAAAAAGGAGTTGAAAGTTTTTGCAAGAAGCGAAGGGGAGGGCAGACAAAAGTCTAATGACGTTTCAACCCTCTTCCTTATCTGCTTTTTTTTTATATTTCTTTTCCCTCCATAACGCTCGCATCGATATATAAACGCCTCGCTGTTTCGCTTAAGGAAAAACGACCGAAAATTTCCTCATCATCTCTCCGTCCTTTCATTCTTTTCCTCAACGACATCACTTTTAAGAACATTATTAAAACTTTTCCTAACAAACAGCGCCGCCATAAAGAAGTGAAGCAAAGTGTAATGGGAATCGGTAACTAACTTCGCAACGAAATAAAATCGCAAAGAAAAGCGTGCAAAGTAAATTAATTAACCGTTAATGAGCATCACAAGCTTGGGCGATCGTTAATATTCAAATTCATCAATTGCTCTCGTCAGTTGTTATTAATTATCAATTCGATTTTAACGCGGAAGCTTTCAGACCCGGCGCATCCACCAAATCTGCTAACGCGAATTTCTTCCCGTTTTTCGACGAATAAAAACATTAAACGTCGAGCGGGCGACAACGACAACAAATAAATTAAATTATCGGCTCGCTTTTGCGGATGGGCGACGAGGAGCGGTTCTCTCCCTCAAAAAGCAAGAAAAACCGGTTTCCCAAATTTTTTTGTTTGTTCTTGCAACTTCTTTTTCTTCGACGTGCTGCCATAAATAAAGAAAAATTATGATTATTTACGGTTTCGTCCCGTTTACGTTTTTTTTTTAAAAATCAACGCCCTTTCGAGCACGGACCTTTTTGAAAAGTAATTTCGCTTTTGTCGCAAAAGACGAAACAAAAAGGAAAGTGCTAGTGGAGGAAAATTCAATATACTTAATAAGTTTCTCCTCTAGTTCTCCCATAATTTATACTCGCCGCTTTGTTTTCTTCCCAATTTCCCTCCCGCTCCTCCCGTTGAATATTCCAAATTTTATCGATACAAAACAAGAACAACAACAACAACGAAAGAAACGGAGGAAACGGAGGAACAAAAGGGGCGAATAATACCGAAAGATAAAGAATACAACTTTTTTCCTTCTCAGTTGGTACGTTTTTAACAAGGTCATTAAGATGGCAATCCTCGTTCTGCTCGAGTAAGGAAAGTAAAAGCGCGACGAGAGAAAAGCAGGAATAACAGGAGAATAAGAAGAAGAAGACGGGGGCAAAAATGGGGGGAATAATATAAATAATGCACACGACAACCTCTATATTTTATATCTGCACACACACGCGCGCATTATATAAATATAATTTTTTTGGTGCCCGTTATGGGGAGCTAAGAAAAAAAAAAGGAGCGGCATAAAACATAATCTGGAGACGGCAAGAGGAGGGGTGGCACGTTCCCTTTTGTTCTCCGCGCAAGCTGGAATTAAGCTCCTCTTCGGAGCAGGAAGCGGCGAACTTTCTCTTTTTGCTTGTGGCTTAACAATTTCCATCTGCTGATGCACTTAAACCGAATTCGATGTTAATTTCCTCTTCTCTTTTGGATGATCTCTTGGTAAAGCAACGATTTAAAATTCACCAGACGTGGTTGTCGGTTCGTAGTTAACTTTCGAATTGACTCGGTCCTGCGGGTCTGTTGTGCAAAAATAATCGTATCGAGGAGGTAGGAGCGAAGAAGCAAACAAGAAAATCGGCACCACGTTGGATGGCAATACGGGAAGAAAAGCTGGAGAGAAAACCCCGAAATAAAGGGAAGGAAATAAAGCGGGATGGGGTGGGAGCAAAACAAGATTAGAACTAAACCCGTGTATAATTTCGAGAAATGAAAACTCGTAAAAAAGCGAACGGGGGGAGCCCGGAATAACAGGGACAAACGAAGGAGAGGAGGAAGAAGAAGAAGAAGAACGGTCGGTCCGTTCTTCGTCGCTCGACCCATTGCGATGGGTTTATTTCTTTCCTCGTTCCTTTTTTTCTTGCCGGGCGAAAGTACGGCGATGGCAGAAACGTGGAAATGAGAGATATTTATTTCTCTGTTTCTCTTTTCCCTCACATATACATACGCGGGGTGGGCATTTTTGGATGGGGTGCAATGGGGAAAAGGGAGGGAAAACGTTCGTGCGCTCTCTCTCTCTCTCTCTCCTCCGCGAAGGTGGCGGAGTTCGTCTTAGGCCGAGGGTCGTGCGTGTGTGTGCGTATGTGTCGATGGGAGGAGGAGGGCGCGTTTTTACGATTCTGCGGGACCCGTGGGGGATGAACGAGATGCCGTCGTCGCAAGGACAGACTACGAATTGCGAACCGTTTCTGTTTAGTTATTTTGCCTTTCTTCTTCGCCCACTCTCGCCCGGCCCTCCCTCGCTCCGTTCCTTCGCATGCTGCTGCTGTTGTTGTTGTTGTTGGCCCCCCATTTTCTTCTTCCCATTTTAATAGCGCGGAGGGTCGAAAATTACATACGCGAATTTCTCGTTCGCAAACACGGATGAGAGGGTACATTTTTATCCAAAGACGGAAACGAAATCTAATTAAACGAAACCTATCGGTTTTCCTCGTCGTTGTTGCTTCGTTTTCTTTTTGCGGAAAACTGAAGCAATTAATCAAAGCCATTAAGGGAAACTCTAATCTCGAAACGTTCATCATTTTTCTTCCTCCGTCCATCGAGAAAAGTCAATTATTAATAAATTGTTTCTTCTCTTTTTACGTTACTTTTTTCTCCGCCTCTTTCCTCGACATGCGGAAAGTTGATTTTTCATTTCGTTCGCCGTCTCTCTCCGGCCAATTTGAGGGTGAAATTAAATAGAAATATCTAAAAAAAAAGGGAAGGAAAAAAGCGACGGTAGACGTGTATCGAAGGTAAAGAACAATTTCTCATAATAGCAATTTTTAGCCGGGCGGCCTCCCCCCAATCCACGCGGAGAATAATAAATTATAAAGGAGACGAAGCGGGGGGGTTGTCAATAAAAATTGCCAACGTTCTAATAATAAAACGGCAGCGGGAAAGAGTGAAAGGCGTTCGACAGACGAAGGAAGCAAAAAAATTCTTTTGATTAATATGACGGCTAAGATGGAAACTTTATTTTTCTGTTTGAGTGTATTTAATTTCGCCTCTTTGTTTTTGTTTGCGCGAAGAGAAACGCACTTGGCGGCGAATTAATTAACCGGCTTCGGATCGAAAGCCGGACAAAATGTTCCCCCGCCAGAAAAAGGGAAAAATCCGATTCTTCTGCGCGTCTTTCGCGTTTTCCTTTTCCTCCGACAGGCCGCCATCCGTATATAACTAATGAAACTTATGAATTATTGCTTTCATCCGACGAGGCACCAATACGCGTCCGTTGTTTGTTTTCATTATAAGCTCCTTCCTCGTATCTTCCCATTTACTTTTTTATCCCTTTTTGTTATTATTCCTGCGTCCCATTTCGTACCATCCATCGTATAGTTTAAGAGATTAGTTAATATCCCACATGTATTGTGTCTGTGCAGAAACTTATCGTTTTTTCGTTTCTAGCCTCGCATCATCATCATCATCAATCGATCGCTCTCCTTCTTGCGCTCGCTCCTCGCTCCACTCATTCAACTTAATCCACAACTTTATGGGAAATTGTCCAAAGAAAAAGGAATAAATGGGAATAAATAAATAAACTCCGATATAAATCGAAAGATAATAATAGTAGTGAGATGAAGGAGCTTTTTTTCTTGATTAAAACTATTACGGGACCAGACGAACAGTCTAATCCCTGCGAACATAAATTGGACCGTCGTCGTTGTCGTTTTATTATTTTCTCGGAGAACGGAAACGAGAAATTCCAATTAATTTATGACGAGCAAAAGACTTAAATCGCTACAAATGCATAAATTTCCATTCCGAATTAAGCGACGAAAATGAGCGAAAGCAAATCCCATAAAGGGCAATTTCCTCCCGTTTTCATCGCGAAAGGAGTCGAGGAGAAAATGGCTCTTAACACTCTCGCACATAAACGAACATCAAACGAATTTCACTCGAAAATTACTCGCCTTGACCGTTTCGTTTCGCCAACGAGCGAGGCAAGAATCGAAATCTAATTAAACGCAAGGAACGAAGGTATCGATTGCGCTATGTCCCGAAGAAAAAGCTCAATTTCCTTTCAACGCGCACGAGCTCCTCGCGCAAAAATTAATGACGTTAATAAGTCGCGCAAAAAATCCAATTAGAATAAATTTCCATCCGGGCGCAGAGGCGAGCGCAAAAGGAAATTCTCGTTACAACCCCGAGATTTGCTTTACAAGCGTTTGGCCTCGTTTAATTTCCTCCACCCCCGCATCATCATCATCATCATCATCATCATCATCGTCGTCGCTTCTTCTTCGCCTCTTGCGCCGTCCTCATTACGTCGTTTCATCGTCGTCGAATTAAATTGCCCAATTAAAATCTCTCCGAGCACACAATTGCGTCGTTAATTAAACCGAAACAATTCAATTACGCGTCTCGTTTACAAATTGAATTAGCGAGCTTTGCCCCGCTAATTGCATGCAAATTGAACTTGATTAACCGACGTTGCGACGACGATAAAGGCGAGGAAAGCGAAATAATTGTTAATTAAGTCGCAACCCTCCGTTGGTAATTGTCCCCCACCGATTCGCGTCTTTGATTGCCCTCGTTTGCTAATTAAACCGCTATTAAATCTGAATTACTTCTTCGCGAAAAGCACGAAACGCGGAGGAAAATGTTAATCGGAAAGCCGAGATTAATACAAACGTCACCTCGCGATATCCATCCGTTTGCCATTTTATTTATGCGAAGAGTTGGGAAAAGGACGGCGTTCGCTCCGCGTCGAAGAAGGTTCTTGTGTAACGGCATCAATTGGTATTCACCACTCCGTCCCAACCAAATTCGATTCCTCCACACACACGCACGAAGAGAGAGAGAGAGAGAGAGAGAGATAAACAACTGCTATGCATACACACACACACACACACACAATGAAAAATGCCCTCTAAGAAGAAGGGCGGCGAAGGCAAGAAGAAGAGCCGAAGGAAAGACAGAGAGCGCTTTAAAAATACGTACACGAATACAAACGTAGATAAAGGAAAATGAGATGCAGAGCGAGAGAGAGAGAGAGCGAGGGAGCGATCGAGAGGGAAAATCATCATCAAAGGCACAAAGCTTTAATAACGATATACCCTCGTGCAAGAGAAGCGGCAAACGGTTTATTTTTTCGTTTGCCGTTTTTCCTTTGGCTAAAAAGAGCGAGCGAGAGACTTCAACAGCGGGATGGCGTATAACGAAGAACAAGAAGAAAAAAAAAAAAGAAGTGAACCGGCGAAAGAAGCGGGTAACGCTCGGTATAATTTATGATACGAGCTAAAATAAACACACGGATATGTGGGGCGGCGCGCACGCTATTATTAAAGGCGAGCGAAAGAGAAAGAAAGCGAAGAGAAATGAAAATAGGATGGGAAAAGAAAAACGGTGGAGAACGAAGAAAGAACAAGAGCGGAATTTTGCACCGAACTAAAACAAAAATCCATCTCGACAGTAATTTTCAACCCTCATTTTCCCATCCCTTTTACACGTGTGTGTGTACCAAAGTGCGAAGTATATAAACTCCGCGTGAAAAAATCCATTTGGATGGCGTCGAAAGGTGTCGGTTTCTGGTGGATGCGCCAGGTTATTCGGACTTGTGGACGCGAATTTTAGCTTCAGCTCGTTTAATTAGCGTCACCGAGGTTGTTGGCTTAATTTTCCACCCTCATTTTGCCATCGCTGCTTCTCTTTTTCGCTTTAAAGAAAAAAAATGCCAGATAGATTTTTGGTGGATGCGCCTGGCTATTTTTGAGTTGTAGCTGCAAGCTGGCGGTTAATTTGGTTTTGGATTGTTTATTTAGCCTCACTGACTAGGATTTTGTTAATTTCAACGCTTATTTTCGCGTCTGTACCTTTGCTTTCCCCCCAAAATTAAATAAATTAACGGTTTCCCTAGATCGATTTTTGGTGGATGCGCCTGGCTATTTTGAGTTATGATTGCAAATTGGCGGTGAATTTGGGTTTTGACTGTTTATCTAGCGCCACTGAGTAAGTTCTTGCAATTATCAACCCTTATTTTCGCGTCTTGGCTTTTCATTTCTGCCCTAAATTGAAGATTATCACGGTTTTCTTAAATCAGATTTTTGGTGGATGCGCCTGGCTATTTTGAGTTATGGTTGCAAATTGGCGGTGAATTTGGGTTTTGACTGTTTATCTAGCGCCACTGAGTAAGTTCTTGCAATTTTCAACCCTTATTTTCGCGTCTTGGCCTTTCATTTTCCATAAATTAAAGAAAGTCACGGTTTTCTTAAGTCTTAGATTTTTGGTGGATGCGCCTGGTTATTTGCAATTTTAAATACAACTTTGCTACTAATTTAGCTGCATTTAGCGACACCAACTCGTGGGAATTTTAAGGAGGCAGCAGTTTTCACGTGAACGAAAAACGGCGATTGCCAATTCGAAGCACGTACGCTGAAAATGTGTCCAGCGCGAAAGCTGACTTTCCTTTCCCGTTCACATTTCAAATGGGAACAACAACAACAACGGCAGGCGCATCGTGAAGAAATCCATTTCCCAACGGACGAGACAACGACACCATCTTCGACGGGTGCGTCCTTCTTCTTCCGAAAGGAGCGCGGGCGACTTTAAGCGGAAACGAATTAATAGCCGACCCGCTTCCGGTAGCAAATTAATTTTGCGAGGACGAAGGCTTAAGAGAAACGCAAGAAAGGTACGAAATAAATGGGTGCGTGCGTGTGTTGGAGGGCGGAGAACGTTAAAAGTGAAACGTTTAGCTTTTAGCCGGACGATTTTGCCCGATTCCTTTTTTTTTCTTCACAGGGGTGACTACTACCACCGCCGCCGCCGCCGCCGCCGCTAATACTAGTCTCTCTTTACGCCCGCCACCCTCGCTTATAATCCCCCGCTTGTGTTCCGTTCCCGGTCCCGTTGCTTTTTTACTTTCTTCCCTTTTCTCTTTTTATTATTATTTTAACGGGTCCGGAGGAATAAAACCGAAACGAGGGGGACCGACGGCCGGCCGTTCGCCCGGACCGGGCGGCGGGGATTAATTTAGATTGATCAGGACTCGATTCTGGACACAAGGAATTGATTAGGCAATCTGTTTTAGCGTGTCCACTCGAGTGCTCCGTGTCCGGTACATTCAACTCGCTCCTTCTCGCTCGCTTTCCGTCCTCTTTATTTACGCCGTTAAAGTCATTCCATCCCGTTCTCGCTCGCTCGCTCGCTCGCTCTTGTTCTTATTGCTTCGATCGGGGAAGGAGCGAAGGAAAAACTAATACAAACACGTCGACGCTTAGGAAAAGTCACGGGGCGCTGCCGTTTCTGTTACTGTGTCGCTTTCCTCGCTCTCTCTCTCTCTCTCTCTCTCGCGTTCCCTTATTCCCATCGTCGGTCTCCGTCGCCGTATCCTTTCCCGTATAGAAAATTCCGGATGCCACGCCATTGAATTTCGTTAGATCAGTTTCGAATTTAATTAAATGTTTTATTGAAAAGCCGCCCCCGGCTTCCTAGCGGCGGGCGACCGAACCCGTTCCCATCGGATCCCCCGGCCGCTCTTCAACGAACCCCGAGCGATCGCTCTCGATCAAAGTACTTCGTGCGTGGGATCGTCGGCAATTAGCCGCTCGGCGATAAGATTCTCATTCGTTTCCTTCATCTGCGATTTGTTCAAAGTTCAGCGGTCCTTTTGATCCGTTTCGCATCGCAATCGAACGATAGGGCCAATTTCCCATTTCGCCCCCGCCGACTGATAGAGCTTAATTAGCGGATTCCTCCGGTTCACTCCGAAGAGCTAAATTCCTCCACTTCTCGCATCGCTTCGGCTTCTCGAGGTAGGAAAATCGAAGCAGGAAAACACGAAAACCGTCGTGTGCTGGTAACTTGAAAATTGTGGGGGGTTTCTAATGCGACCGCACGTAAAACCGCCGCCCCCCCCGCCTCCTCCCCATCCGCATGCACTATATCTTGTAGTTGACATATCTCGCACCTGTGCCGCACCGGCTAAAAGTATTTACATACAAATATACGCGTACACGTGTTTGTCGGTGTGCGACAGCGTATGGAGGCACCTAAGTCGCACGTGGCATTTAGGGCATTGATGTCTCGTGCACTCACTGCCGCCGCCGCCGCCGCCGCCGCCGAGTCAATTTTCCAAATTGAAAAAGGTATTACGTGAAATTCTCATCGTCAAACACGCGGGAGGAAGAAGTGGGAAGCGGGAGGCGAGCGAGAGGGCGAGGAGAGACGAATAACACACTCTGGATGGGGAGGAGGGAAATAAAAAGATTCTAACGGGCGTATATTTACTGGCGGAGGACAAAATGTTTGCTGCAATGATGCTCGAAGGATCGATGTCTAATGGAAACGGTGAGAATTTTTTCGTTTATTAGCATTCCCGCGCGGATAACGATAACCAGCGTCAGTGGACGTCTTCAGGAAGAACTTTCGATTGACGACGCTTTCACTTCGAAGTCGTGCGTGAACCCCGCTGGTTGTCCAGATTGTCGAGAACGACGAAGAAGAGAGTCCAGAATAAGCGTTGATCGTTCCGAAAACCAGTACCAACGATTAAACGATCTTTCGACTGAAGTCGGCCACATACAAACTAGCTCTTGTATCAATTCCGACGAGTTTGTAGCGAATCGCGTCGATTATGCTCGTCGCATGATCCCGATTATGTCGGCGCTTTTTATTGCTCCAGCTTTATTGCCCATCGGTCTTGTCTCGTTATTAGTCTCGTTCATTTTCCGTCCGGCTCTTTTATTTGCGCTTGCCGTCGTAACAACGGGCGATTCGTATTCATATCGGTACACGCTCGCCCGATTCTTGCTGATGACCGTGCGACAATCTGCCGTTTGTAATTTAATCAAACGCTCGATTTTAACGACTACGCCGGTACGTGTCCAAAGGATAATCGGTACCGATCCCCCGTGCCGTTCGGGTCCTTTCGTTATAACAATGTCGTCACAGTTCTTCGCGTTATTATTTGTTATCTTATAATAAATGTAGGTGAATCGTTATTTTCTCCGCAGAGGACGTAATTTTATCGAAGAGCATTGAATTTAAAGTGCCCACGAGGAAAGCTGCCCACATGGAAACCTCTTATAATAACTTCTCTCGTCCAACTCGCCTTAAGTTGATTTCGATGGTTTTAACGGCGAAGAAAAAATTAACATCCTCATACTGATAAAGTGCTGATAGGAAAACAGCATGAGTTCGAGGAGAAATAACAATAAAAGAGTAAAAGCGAAGAAGAAATTAACGGATTGTTATTGCGGCGTTGGTACGACTGAAATGGAGCGAAATGACTCTTATTCTCGGTGTACGTATTGGCGAAGCGAACGAGCGCCGTTTTCCACCATTCACCGCAACCTCGCACTCTCCCTCACTCTCGCCCGTTCGCTTCTTCGTCCTCTAACGAAGAGATGCTCCTCGGGGAAAATGGGAGCGGCGACGTACGGAATTAATTGCAGCCGGATGACCAGAAGCTAATCCGAAGAGACGGTAATGGCGCCATTTAGTCGTTCTTCCGCTTTACTTTTCCTCCTTTACCAACTTAATTACGGCCATCGATAGGTTGCTCGAAGTCGTCCAAGACTTCTTCGTCAAGTTGAAGATAACGATGGGAATAATTAACGCAAGATGTACAGGGCGCGAGGGAAATGAGGTGTCGTCGTTTTATACACAGGGTGTTTCTTTTTCCTTTATCTCGCCGTAAGGGTCGAAGAAACGCGTGCGAGAGAGCGAGAGAGAGGGGGAGGGGAGTGGGGCGAAAGGTGGACGGTGGTGGGGCGTACGTCTCGTGAAATATGGTGTTTCTCCCTCAACACGCTCATTCATACATCCACATACATATTATATGCAATTATAATTCTCGTGCGACGGCGGCGGCGGGGCGGTAGGGGAGGCGGTTGAAACTGCCTTCTCCCTCCCACCCTCACTCCCTCGCCCCCTCTCTCTCGCACTTCTTCATCTGCGCCTTCTCCTCGTTCCATCTCCAACGCCGCTTATTCTGCATACAGATACACACACGCGTGGGGAGAAGAGGAAACTGATTTTGGTGGGGGCACGCGGACGCCATATTGTTTCCGCCCCCGCAACGACGGTCCCGCCCCGAAACGATCCTCTCTCCTCGTCGCTCGCCCGCTCTCGCTCTCCTCATCGCCATCCTAAACTACGCGACAATTCCCGTTACATCCATCTTTATTTAATCCCGAACACACACGTGTGTGTGCGTGTGTCTGTGTGTTCCAAAGGGTAGGGAGGGAGAGGGAGAGAGCGAGAAGAAGAGATCTTCTTGGTGGCGATGGTGGAGTAGGCAGCGGTAGCAGTCCGCTCGAGTAATTTTAATGGATCCGCGAGAAAGAATCGGTTTTGTGCGGCGTCGGGAACGAAATTTTGGACGGTATCGGAACGCCGTATGACGACGATCTCCAGCCGCCTCCCGCGGACCGGTGGGAGACACGTTTCGCCGGATACACCTCGCTCCTTTTCGCCCGGCAGAGCAACGATGACGGAGAAGAGGAGAATGAACGAAATCGCAGAAAGGGACGGCGAGAGAAGGAGACTCGAACGTTTCGCGCACCTTCTTCGGCTTCTTCATTATTTCCCATACGTGCACATATATATATATATAACCCCCACCGCCCTCCTCGCGCTCTCATTTCTTTATTTCCCCTCTTACTCTCGCTTTTTTTCGTCTTCCCTCATTTCGCTCTCTTTCTTATTATTATTCTTCCACATCCGAAATGGGCGAGCGAACCGTGCCACGGACTAATGTGACGCTATTTCCCCTCGCCCTCCTCGCCCCGCCACTTCGCCATCGGCCTCTTCCCACTTCATTTTCATCCACTCGTGGCGCCCCGTTTAAAATTCCACCCTCGCGTTCTCTCCGTTGCCATTTCTTTGAAGTTGATTTTTCTTCCACCCTCGAGAACGAACGAAGTGCGGGACAATTAACGAGGAATCCTTAAGGAAGTGCTTTCTTAAAATGAGAAGAAAAAAAAAGGAGAAAACAACAGCCGTCCCCTTGTTTAACCCAGTTCTCGTTAATCACGTTTTAATTAACCGGATTCGCAAACGGGCAATTATTCGGGGCGTTAATTAACTCGTCGCTTTTTTTTTGCGAATCGAAAGTAATTAAATTTGCGCGGGGGCGTCGGCGTCGTAGGTAAACGGACGGCGGAATTAATGTTCGTTGACCGGAAATAACGCGGCCTTCTTTTTCGTCGGTGCAGGAACGGAGCGAAAGAGCGGGATGGAATCGCTGGGGTGGGAATGGGGGAGCGGAAGAAGAAAAATTGTTCGAGAGAGAAATCGATTTACATTCGTCGTCGGCCACCCTTTTTAGCAGTTAGCGAAATTTTATTCGCTCCTTTCTTCCTCTTGTTCGATTTCTTGGAGGAGGTCTTCGTATTCTTCTTGCACATCTGCATACGGATTAGTGTTGGAAAGAGGAGCGCTTCCATTATCGGAGCGGTGAAGATTATGGCGACGATGGTCATTAGGAAAGAAGTATTATTTTTGATCGTTAATCCAAATGTTTTGGATTCATTGTCTCCTCTTGACGATTGAAGAGTGGGCCAAAAAGAATGACGGATTAAAATCCGATGGTATCGAGTAGTAACCAATTTCTCTCTCGCTCTCCTCAGCCATTGACGTTTAGTTATTCGGCTGCCGCCCGTTATTTATTATATTCGCCGAACATTTTTCCAATTCCGCCATTTCCCCGGCCCTTTTTCGCCCCTCAGCCGCGCCGTTGTTTCCTTTTGCAGCCAGTCGATTCTTTAGTAATACGATTTCTGTTTCGCTCTCGCCGAGATCCTCCTTCTTCGTCCGCTATATAAATGCGGCTCGATTCTTCTCGTCTCTTTGCCATTTTCGCCATCGCCGAAGCCACTCTATACATATGCATACGTGGATGAGATTTTTACGAAATCACGACGCTTTATAAATCGCTTATGGATTTTATGCAGATCGAGAAACGATCGTCGCCTTTCGTTTATTTTCTTTTTGCGTTGTTGCTCAACTCCTACCATTCTTATTCCAAATCTTCCGTTCTCGTTTCTTCTCTTCGTCGACTTCTTGTTGTCGTTGAACGGAGACGGAGGTTAAGCGACCAAAGCGACCGTCCAACAACTGTCGGTGGACGACGATTTATGAACGGCCGAGCGACTTGCATTGTTGAATATTTTAATTACGGGCGCGCGGAAAAGATGCGGAGGAATGCTCGATTAATCACGGTCGACCGGAGCATGCATAATGAATTCGAGATGTACGACTCCGTCGCCACGTATTCCTTCTTCATCCCGTTTATCATCATCGTCGTAATCGTTGCTTTTTATTCAATTCCTCCTCCTCCTCCTCCTCCTCTTACTCGAGGCCCACTCACTCCTTCGCGCTCACGCTCATTGTCTTCAGCAATCGTTAACGTTTCCTTTTCATTTCGCTCTCGTCTCGTTTCTCTCCGGGCCAGAGCGTGTGTATTTTACATTTCCTCTGGCCGTACACATATAAATTGGGAGACATCCATCGAATCGATCGAATGGCTGCGAATTCCCGAAGAAGGAGAGAGCGAACGGGAACGGTTGAGGGATGGTTCGGGGGCGCGCAAAAATGTTAATATATTCCGACGAGTTTAATTCAACACATAGCTGGTACGTTTTCTCTCGCCTCTCTTCCTCGTCCGCTTCCAGGGTCGGTTGTTGTGGGCGAAGCGAATTTTTTCTTCGGCTGCCGATGGGTAAACTGACTCGAATCGACTTATTTCTCGTGGCATTACTCGAGGATATTGGCGCGTGTGTATCCGCCGCTACTTCTTCCTCTTCTCCGTCCTTTCGACGCGCCGTATATTCCAATCGCGTCCCTCTTATCCGCCGATACTGTGGACACAGGGATATATTAAAAGTGGATTCGGATTGTTGACGTTTGCATAGGCAGATTGCCCCGACGCACAAGATACGTTATTATATAACTAACGGGATGGATATTCGGCTCTCTCCCGCACCCTCGAAGGTCCATCATCTTCTGCGAAGCGTCTCGAAGCCTTTTCCATCCCTCTTTTCTTCGGCGACTCGCCATCTTCCTAACCAAACAATCTATACGCTCATATCTTATTCCTTTTGCAAGCTCCGAACGGAATTGAGTTTGGAGGAAGAGAGTTTTAAAGAAGCGAATTAAACTCTTCTTGCAGTCGATGGTGAGTTGCAATGAATTATGCTGGATGTAGTGGATGCGAAATACTTTTTGCGCCCCCATTGTTTCATGCATAGTTAAGAGACGAAGAACGCCGTGGGGACGACGACGAGAAGAGGAACAAAAAACGAGACGAGGACGACTTGCGAAATCGTGCAAAATTGTATTACCCACACATGCACACGGAGGACGCGGTCATAAATTTATAAATCGCGCGTTCGCTTCTTCAGACAACGCAGAAACGTATATTTATCTCTTTGCTCGCGTTTTTCGCTTCTCCTCGTACTCCTCTTGCACTTTCGACTCGCGGCATTTGCTGAATTAGTTTTTAATTTGGGCGTTTAATTGTTGCTTCTTGCGATAACAATATCGACGATCAAGCAATTCGAATTCAAGAACGCGTCGCGTTTTTCCTTTCGTGGTCAATTCGAATGCGAACGTATCGGATCGCTGAAATCGTGGCTCGCAGCAGACGATTATAAATAAATAAACGTATAGAAATAAATAAATATATTTGAAATTCTGGTCAGTTGGATTTTATTCGCGTCCTTTTTTTGTTGTTGTTGTTCTTCTTCTTGTTGCTGTTGTTGCTGATGAAAGGTTATGTGTATGAGACTCGCTATTATAGGGTCGCCCTTCTTCTTCTTCTTCATCTGGTGCCTCTACCACTTCTTCTTATAAAGCAGCATATCGCGACTTATCTCGCCTTTGTTTACTTGTCAACATAATTTTCGTGGCGAATACATAAACAAAATATTTATATTGTCCCTTTCGATCTCTCTCCTCGTCCCGCGTTTAATTTTTTTTTGCTCCCTCCTCATCTTCATCTTCGTCCACCTCTTCATTTCTGCCAATTCTTTTTCTCGAGAACTGCTCGCCCTTTGGCTTCGACTTTATGCCCTCTCTCTTAGTTCCTTATAGATGCCCAGCATTTATTTCTGGCTACTTAACATTTTGCTTCTTTTAATTTTGTTCGCTCCGATCTGCTTCTTTTGGAGTCTCGACGGACTTCACGGTGATTGAGTTATCGTAACGCGAATCCCTCGTAGAGGCTTCGCTCTGTGGAGGCTACGTGTTGCAGAATTGGCGATTGGTCGCAGTTTAAGAATTGCAGATATGAAAATAAAAGAAATTCCTGCTAGAGGACGTAATAATAGCAGATGGAGTACGAAACGATGTTATTTCCCTATGCCATCCTTCCGTCTCGTTCGTCGGGCCGCTTCAATTTCTTCCTTCGTCTCGCACTGTCCCGAGCACGACGTTATGAAGAGTAGATACCGAGAGATACCAGTTTCTTTGGTATTAAATTTTTCCATTGCAAAATTTCAATATTAATATTATACATATGCGTGGAGATGGTATATTACGTGGAGCGGGAAAAAGAGTTTGGCGGAGGTCGGAGGAAAAGGAAGAAGACGAAGCTAACATTTAATGTTTCGCGTATTAAAAGAGAGAAACGCGGGGGGAAACGGAGAACGCACATGAAATATTCACGAATGAAGACGAAGAGGAAGAAAAGCGGGCAACGTGAGCCGCTGGAGAGAGAGAACGAGTTAAAATAATAAAATAATAACAAAAAAAAACGAATTTATATATGAAGAAATCTCCTTGCTTTATAACGTCTGGTATTTTTCTTGCGAAAATTCCATAGGAATTAAACAACTCGCTTTCTGCATGTTTTTTTTTTGCTTATAGGCATTCTTCAGTTTATTTTCTTTAAATGTAAGTCTTCCTTTTTGCTACCCATTCAATGGATCTCTCTCTCTCGCTTTTGCAAACGCAAAGAAATAATTAAATGCGAAACATAAAGGAGACGGAAAATTGGAATAAACTACTGGAAAATTATGAAAAGCAAACAATTTTTCATTCGATTTTAATAAGCTCGACGAGAAGAAAAAGGTTTCCGAGCACGAGAAAAGAAAAGGTTGCCATCCTCCTTCCCTCCAGCTTCCCATTCGTCCTTTTTAACATACACAAGAGGACAATGCACGTGGGCATAATTGTTTCCTGCATCCAGTTCGTTACCGAACCTTTTGTACCATCCTTTTCCCCGATTTAAACGGAAGAAATTCTATTCGACGTTTTCGAAAATATCTCTCGGAAAAATGCAAATCTTTCAAACTAAGTTGGAAAACGAAATTTCGCATAATGACGATCTGGCGTCTAATGGTGGATAGCGGCGGATGAGTGCGAGGAGGCCATTAAAGGACTTTCGTTCTCTCGCCGAACGCTGGAGGGAGGAGGAGGAGGAGGACGAGGCGAAAGAAAAACGGGAAAATTGCGGGGAAAAGGAATAATTTAGGGACATTCGCGCGCGCCTCCGTGTATGTAGATGTATGTTAAAAAGGACGTGCGCCTCTAAACGCGAAAATAACGCAAGCGCCTTATTATTGCCAGTCGATAGTTCGGCCTTTCCGATTTCCATCTCGCCAACGATAAATTAATTGCCCCGAAACAGTAGATAGTTAATTGATGGGAGGTTTCTTTGGGGGGCGACCAGAAAACCAATCGGAATCGTATGGGGATTGGGTGGAATAGGGGTTTCCTTCGAGGGGGCGAATATATTTGGACGAACGCCATAAAAGAATGACACGAAATGAAAAGGATTGCGAAGGAGAAAGGACGAATTCTTCGGCAATAATCATCATCGCCGCAGATGGCTTCCAATATATTTATTTATACATGTGGCGTGCAAAAGGTGAGCTTAACTTAAACGACGCCGCTGCCCAAAAAAAAAAAAAGAAAGAAAACCAGCTTCTTGCCGATGGTGGAAGAAGAGCGAGAGAGAGAGAGAGGGAGAGACGAGTTGGGGCTCTGATTTCCGCGGATTTATGTATTGTAAACGATTGCTTTATTCGATATGAGACACCATTTACATGAAAAATGTATTTGCGAAAGGACGGGAGGCGCGGAGCGGGAGGAGGAACGAAAAAAGGGAAACGTCCTTAAACACGAGCTTTTGTTTTCGATACCAGAAAATATTGCTTCTCCTGAGGACGTGACTGCCTTCCGGTAATTGATGGCGTTAGACCTTCTATTTTATATATTTTTTTGTTCGTTCTTTTCTTTTATACATATCTCTCTCGCAGATTGCTCCTTACACACGTGTACTCCGTATACAATTCGCAATAGTTTGCAATATACGTTTCGAACCGATACACATACGCAAACATTTTTATTTGATGCGGGAAAAATCCATATCCAAATACGTTCGGGCTCCAGATAACCAACCAAGCCGACCCACCGAATAACCCATCCCGCAGCGACGCGCGTCAAGCGAGAAATATTTTTCGATATTTCCAACGGTTTTTAAAATTGACAAATTTCTGCATAACCAACCCCAATAGAAATATTTTTCTTGCGAGAATTTTCATAGAAATTACATTTGGAAATGATTGAAAAATTGCCATAGAATTTTCCTCGACGCTAGAAAACGAAAAAGCGAAACAAGCAAACTGATACAACAATGCTAAGAAACAAATCGAAACGCTTGCGAAGATTAACGAGATTTCCATCAATTAGCAAATTTCCAATTCGACGAGGCCGTGCCCGTGCCCATCGTCGTCCAATAGACGCGGTAATTAACCGTCTTGAGGAGGAGGTCCTCCGACGGCGACCGTCTAATTAAAAAGAATAAACGACAACGAAGCAAAACAAAGAGACCGAAATGTTAAATGAAATAAAACGACGAAGAGTTTCCGTCCAATAACGAGGCGTCGGATGGCGTTGAAATCGAGGGGCGAGAGAGCGAGAGCGAGAGAGAGAGAGAGAGGACTTTTTACGCGAGCTCCGTGTATCGCTTTTCTTGTCCGGATTGGACCGTTAACGTGAAACCACCCGGACTGGGTGCCGGTTATATAAACGACTTGTTCTAATTACGCAATCAACGTTCCTCATTGGACCGCATCGCGAGCTTGGGGGCGCGGCAAATGCGGCCCGGTTTAATTACAACCACGACGACGACGTCGATGATGATGATGATGATGATGATGACGATGCTACGGGGAATAATTAAGACAGAAGCGCAAAGGAGACTTAAGTTTTCCAGCAAGCAACTATCGAGCAATTAAGGACGAAAGCGAGTTAATTTCGCTTTCGATCCACGAGGAATTCCTCCGGCTCGTCACGATGTTGCCAAAAGGAAAGAAAGAGAATAATGCGACTCTCGCACACACACTTTATACGTGCCTTTTTGTTCATTTGGTATTCAGATCGGGTATTATTCAAAACTGTGACCGTGCTTTCGTCTCTCTCTCTCTCTCTCTCTCCTCCGCCGAGTTCGTTTTATACGCCGAAGAGTTGACGGCAGAGAAAACGCCAGAATTACCTGCGATTTATTGCCACGTCGCATAAAAAAGAATCAAACTCTGGCTGCACAGCGAAGAAGTGATGGATCAAAAAAAGGAATCGAAATGATTGCGTTCGTCCCGCTTGTTTCTCGTTATTTTCCCTTTTTCTCGTCGTCTCGTCGTTTGTTCGGACGACGACGACGACGACGAGGATGATGAACGGGGCAAAATCGTTTTGTTCTCGATGCAAAATACGCACCGAAGGAAACGGCCCTGAATCGCAAATCGATGCCAACAATTAACATAAAACATAAAGTCGTCTCGTTCGTTAGCGTGCCTTCCGTCCATCCCCGTCGATTGACTGCAACTGGCGAAGATAACGAATCGTTGTCGTCGTATTTGGGCGCGAAGCCCGAGGTAAAGTCGCTCGAATTCGACACCAGATGTGGAAAAGGCGAAAAAGAAATTCCGATTCTTCGTCGGCGAATAGTTTTAACACATAAATAATCAAGAAATGAAATTAATGATTACATTCCAGAGACGTGCCCTTTCGCCGCACTCCAACGGCTCGTCTGCACAACACCTGTACACCGATCCCTTTGTCCCTCGCCCTCGTTCTTAGACGACTTCTGTTTTTTCAAAGCGAGCGAACAACAAAAGGGACCCGAAAGGAAACGACTCGTTACAGCAATTAATTCAATTTTATTGTTGCTAATGAATTATTAATTAATTAATTGTCGAATGGGCATATGCTGGGCGGTTTTCATTTGGCAACCGTTTGCCAGCTGGTCGATTCTTTTTTCCTCCGTTTTATTCTCGAAATTCTTCGAATTATTTACGATAAGCGTTTTGCATATGAAGCCAAATGCGAAGGGAAGAGGTCGATGGTAATTAAGAATGTCAACAATCTGGTTTCGAAAAAAATAATAGAAGAAGATGGAAAAGAAGGTTATAAACGCAATAAAGGGCTTAATTGGTTAGGAAGCAATAACGATAAAAAATATTGGATGATGATAATAAAGGACGTCGCTCGGAAAAGTGAAGACAAAGCGGAAAGGAAAAAATGCGAAAGGATGCTGGGGATCTTAATGAAAAGAGAAATAATAAAATGGGATTAGCTTATTCATTTTCTTAAGCCGAATGCGCCGTTTCTTTTATGCTCGCCCTTTATTTCTTCCTTCTTTTTTATTATTTCATTAACCGGATATCCTTGCAATTATATCAAACAATGGATAATGATGATGGTTTGTTTGAAGAGAAAAACCGAGAAAGAAACGCTGATGGAAGAGAGAATGGAAGACGAGCAAAAAAAATTAATAATAATTATTCAAATCCTATTAGAGGTAAGCAAAATCTGCAACCCTTTATTTATCCCTTGCAGAAAAAATGGGGAGGAGGAGGGAACAAACACAAGACGCGAGGGATGAAAAAATGAACAGCAATTAAGTCACCCCTTTTTACAAATCCTGCTCCTGATGCACGGGGAAAAGCGAGATGATTATGATTTTAAAAGTAGCAAAATAAGGGCGTTAATTTTCTTTATTTGCATTCTTTTCTTCCTGCAACAAATTCCCATCACGCTTCCATTTGATTATGATTAATATTCTTTTGTGTTTGGCGGTTAAATTGCGTGCTTTTCTCGCGCGCCTCCTCTGTTTGCAAACTTTTCATTCTTCGTATTTTCTTTTGCGCCCCCATTTATTATCGATGTCCGGTATTAACGATGTTCGAGATAATTAAGAAAAATCAATTCCGGACGAGAGTGTTGGCGGCCGAGGAGCGAGACGAAGGACTGCGACGACCGGCTTTTGTTATGATAATGAAAATGCATTTTCTTCTTTTCCATCGTCGAACTAAGACACTCAAAGCATCGGAAACGTAATTTATTTTCATTAAATGAGAGGAAGAAGAGGAAAAACGGAGCAACATCGAGAGAGAGAGAAAGAAAATGAAACGGGCAAATATTGAATTTTCATTAAGGCTTCTTTTCGTATCGGAAATGGGAGGCGAAGAAGACGACGTTCAATCATCTTTTTACATTTTTTTTATCATCGTCATCATCATCATCCCCGGTCTCCTTCGTTTTTTTTATACGTATACGCCACGGCTTTTCTCACCCTTTCCCACTCCCATATCAAACTTCTAATTTCTATCGATCCCTTCGCTCCTATTTCGCTTTTTCTCTCTCTTTGCCATCCCGCATTTTTTATCCTCTTCATCTCAATTTCTTTTCCCTAGCACACACACACGTATACACCAATCCTGTTTGTCTCTCATAAAAAAAAAATATTTTGGTCGATAATTAATCTTCGAGCTCCTTAATTATACCCAAATAATTCCTATTTAACACGATTCGGAGTATTTACCAGAAGGAACGAGAGAAACGACGAGCTGAAGACGAATAAAGGGGGTGATTAATTACCTTTTGAAAAGCGATTACGTGCTCGTTTTCGATTGTAAGTATCCAGTTGGAAATCGAACGTGAAACAAATAAAGGTTTGTTGGTTGTGTTAAAGAGTACGCTGAAGAGCAAAGCAAAAAAAAAAGGTTATTTGCTTCTTTAAATTGGTTCACTTAACGCCACGGGGGCCACCTCCAGCGTCATCCATTAATCCTCCCGACTCTAAAGCCACTTTCCTTAAGAAACGTTTCTTGAAAGAGTTACACGAGTTTCTTGACGGTTTAAATTTTGGTTATTCTCGTCGAAATCGTTGACCCTTTCGGCAAAAGTATTTCTGGCAAAGGTGGGACAAGGATTGCTGCGTATAATAAAATTCCCTCCAGCAAAAAAGGGGCGATTTTCATGTGACGAAGATCATGCGGATTGCGAACAATTTGTCCATCGCATCAACGTCACGTACGTTATTTTGCTCGTCCCGTGTTTACGGCGTTACTTGCGCATGTAAATAATATTAATAATACGAGAAAGAAAAGAAAAAACGGCGGGAAGGACGATGATGGTGGCGGGCGGAGGACCGACGGCCGGACCTCGTGAAATCCTTTGATATATGACGTGGGGCTAAGCAAACCGTGAACCGAATGCGTCGTTTCTTGCACGGTCATTTTACATACGTCGCATTTGTGCCGGATGCAAAGTGCCCGGTTTAAACGTGGCGCGAGTACGTACGTACGCGGACGTGTGACATATTTCCTGGTCTCTTGAACCAACAGCGAAACAAGGGAGCAAACGAGAGAGAACAAAGAGGCAAACAAATGGGACGCTTTGTATCATTAACGTTGCGACGCATACCGCCGCCTCCACCATATCGTCACTTTGCTCCTATAGATCGGACAATCTCCTACCATCGTGTCGATCCGCAAACCCCCCCACAAGGAAAAAAAATCATCCCTTCAACTTAACAATAACAACAACAGCAACCACCCCAACCACTCACCGTCAGTATTTTACTGCTGGACCGAGATCGACATTTATAAGAGGGAAAAGGACGGATGACGACGACGACGATGATGATGATGACGGGGACGAAAATGGTCAACAAACGGCAAATAATGGTGGCAGAACGTTGCGGTGCGGTATTATTAATCATTGGACGGTTTAGTAAAATAAATTCGCCACCCCACGTAATGTTAACGCCCTTAAGACCGGATAGCGTTTATATGTAATATTTGAATGGTCAGAAGATGTTGCGAAAGTTTGCGACGCTGGGCTCGTTTTGCTTTAAGGATTTTCCAAAGGACGCGAAAATTATGGGCTAAAATAACCAAGCGGAAGTTAGGAGAGGTGTTAAATCGTTTCACAAGAAATTGTCGAGATCGTTTGTTTCCGATGGATCAATTTGTTCCATCGAGAGTCTCTCTACAAGAAAAGATCTCTTTTGAAGTGTGTCATTCATTTTTCTTTCTTACGTTAAAAGATTACGTTAATTTGCAAAAAAAACTTCATACTTTTAATTAATTAATTATAAAACTGTCATTTTTATTCAATTAAGTTCTTTCTTCTTGTTAAAAACAAAAGCATTTCTTGCGCTTTTTGGGATGGATGTAAGAAGAATCCATTGACAACTTTCAACGTAGGAAAAGAAAACGACTGGTTTCTTTTTCGTCGACGTGTTTTTTTCCACGCTGGAAAATGAAATTATTAGGGTAGTTTTTCCTCCTATATCGCATATACACTTTTTCCTCTAGTCACCCTCTTTCCTCGTATATTTTTTACATTATTCAGCGCGCGCGGGGGTTGCAGAGAAATAAATGAAAGAATATAAGCATATCTCTCTTCGCCGTGTGTGTGTGTAAGTGTAGAAACCGAGGGTGTGAGAAAGGGTGGTTTTCTACGACTACTGCCGTCTAAAAAGTAAAAAAAGGAGGAAAATAAAAAAGCGAAAGAACGGTATAAGAAGAGGGTGAAACATAAAACGAGTCCTAGATTGAAACAAGTGATATATGGCCAGTGACGTGAGCCATTAGCGTGTCCGAAAATATTAATCTCCCGGAAAGGGATGAAGAAGAGAAAAAATGAAAGAGAGGAAAAATGAAATGAAAGAAAAATGTGGAAAGCATCCAGATGAAGGAGAAGCAGAAGAGGAAGGATGTGAGCGAGCGACCGAGCGAGCGAGCGCGGTAATGGGGATGCGAGAGACTTTGGGGAGCGAAAGAGCGAGAGGACAAGATTAAAATTTGTCCGTATATGAACAAAAAAAAAAAAGGAAAATATAGAAGCAGAAGAGGAATGTGTACGCGTTGTTTGCGAATGGGAATGAGTTCCGGACGCTTCTTCGCTGCCGATCCGGCCGGATTCCCGTGGCCCCGGCTCCTCGCCTATATAAACAACGGAGCCGTTTTGTTTGGATAAATAAAAATCATCGTCCCTCCTTTATCCACACATTTATCTATCATCCCGCAAAAGAAAAACAGATCTATCCATCTCCCTCCCATCATCTTCCCGACTCCTTTCCTACGATTTTCGCCATCCTCGACATGATTAATCGCCCGTAATTAATCCCTTATAATTAAGGGTCACCTTTATCGCCGTCGTCATCTCGCAGCTTCTTCTTTCCGACTCTTTTGTTCGTCCTTCCACCGCAACTGCATAAAACCGAAAGTCGCTGGACGATAAATCTTCGGCAACGTCTTCGACGTCGCATTAGCGTCGAGGGTGCGAATCGGCGCCGCATTAATTGGGCCGCCGCATTAACATACGGTCCGCTACCGGCGGATGGTAGGGCGAACTACGGTACCGCACTATTTCATTCCGCCAACACACACACACACGCGCGAACGTTACACACAGACAAAGTTTTAAAGATCGATGCAAAGCATCCACGGGCCAGCTCGTTACCATGGCGATGTGATGAGACGAAGACGACGAGGAGGAGGAGGAGGACTTCTTCTTTTTAACCTTCGCGGCGTGTGTGTGTGTGTGTGTGTCTGTCCACCGCCAGGAGGGTAGAAAGACCCGGAGGAACGGCGAAGATTACGAGGCGGAGAAGGAGGGTTGCGATGGATCGTCCGGGCGGAAGTTGAAGGAGTCGCCGTATGCAAACCGCGACGCTCTTCACTCGAACCGTCTTTGTCTCGCTCGCGCGTCCTATTGCCGCCTCCGGCTCTTTATCTCGTCTCCTTTTCTCGTCTCTCGTTCTTCACCTCTTTCGCTTACGGTCGACAGCTACGGGGCGAGAAGAAGAGGAGAAAAATAAGGGCGACTTGCGATTTCCCCGGACTAACAAATGACCTGTAAGGGTCCCTCGCCCTCTCGCGCTGCGACAGCGAGAAAAATTCGAAAGAGACACTCACACGGCGAATTTAAATTATTTGCAAACGTGACGGAATCGAAAACCAGGAGGCGATCTTGTTGTTGTTCTTGGCGTGTGGGCGTAAGTAATGATGATGGCTGCTCGAGGAACGGTTGTCGGTTGTTTAATTTTCATCACGATTTCCAAGTGGAAAAAGCGGTTAGAGTTGGAAGCAAGATAAATGAACGATTCGTTAAATGGATTTGCCGCAATAAACGTCGCTGGAATTCGAAGTAATTACTTTGCCATCGATATCGGTTTCGCTGTAACAAATCGGACGGAGCATTTGAATGCGAACAAATTAATAAGTTTTCCCCGTCGAGTAGAAAGAAGGAGGCATTTTAAGGTGGGAATTGGGGGTTAAATTTAAACTGGAAAAAAATTTAACGTGCAAAAAGCAAAAAAGGGCAATGCGCGAGGAAAGATGATAAATGATTAAAGAGTTTTTAGTACTTTTTACTCCGTTTTACGGGCCAAGTTTACGGCGATAACGTCGATTTAAAAGGGAGAATGTTGACGTCAAAGATTCGAACTTTACTTTTCAATCATCGCGAGAAATATTGATCGGGAAGTAATTGCGGCCGATTAACGTTATTAATTGGAATCGATTGTAGCGCAGCGAGAAAAACGTTTAGGCCAAAGACCTTCGATCAGTCGGTCTCTTTGCGGTTCGTGCCCATGAATATCGTAAACATGCTTAATGCGAAGCGAAGGCCCACGCTATCTTTCTTAAATATTTGCTAAATTTCCATCGAGTGCCGTTCGAAAATAAAATAAACGCAGCGCGCCACTTCTCGAGATCGCGCGAACTGACTCTATTACAATAACTTCCTATTGAATTGATTAATTAAAAATTAAGAGTTGAACGAGAGCCGCCGAAGAATGTTCCAACTTGCTGCCTTTATCGCTCGCCTATACGGCTCTCACGATTTATGGTAAACTCCAACCCGTCGAATTCTTTTTTCGTGTTACCAGCAATTTTTACGAGATATAAAAATATCGAATGTTTGAAGTTTATCGTGCCCACTTACACCGCGAGTGCCGCTATTACACCGCTACAACCGTCGACATGCATTTTCCGCTTAAAAAAAAGCTCCTCTTCTTATTGCACCTCTTTAAGGCCACCATCTACCAGCGAACATTTCTTTTCTTCTTCGCGCGGCATCATTATCGGTATCGTTATAATGAATAACGCGATATCGTATCTCGATACGTAACAAAAGGGAAGCGAAGAAGATTTATTTAAATAAATAAATAAAAGAAACAGTCGCTTTTATTGTTGTTAAAACTGAAGACTCTCCGTTTGCGTCTTCCAATAAGAGAAACGCGATTATTTTTCGTATTCCTCGCGTCGAGAACCGGAGACTCTCTCGCCTCCTCCTTCTTCTTCTTCTCTCTTTCATTTCGGAAGGAAAATAATTTACGGGATGCCCCGTTTCGGATTACGCTTTTTTCGTCCTCTTTTGCTTCGATTTTCTTTGTATGCAGATACACGTAAGCGCGCGCGTGTGTGTGTAGAGGTGGGCAATCCATAGACGATTTCAAAGCGATGAGCCACCGTTATCACACCAGTCTACTATATTCCTGTTTTAAAGCGAAAGAAACGAACAAGACGAAGTGGAGGAATATATCCGTTTAGAATGGTATTCGGCTATATTGTTGCGCACGTATTATAAAATCACATTCTATCTTCAAACGGAATGCAAAGTAATGCGAATTACTATTATGGAGGAGGAGTGCAAGTTTCTTCTTCCACTTCTTCCTCCGTTTTTTCGCCCGCTCGTTCTTTATCTCGCTTTCCTCTCGTTCCATTACATTTCCTTCTTCCTCTTCTATTTTTCTTTATTCCTCCAGCACTACTGCTTCAATCAATCGATCCCTCTTCTCTCTCTCTCTCGCTTTCCTTATTAGATTTGGAGCTTTTCTCTTTCCTATTCGGCGGAGATGGATGGAATAACGACCAGACTAATGCGAGTGCCATCGAAACCTTCTCCTTCGCCAAGCCTCTACAGAGGACTCATTTAAATATAACTTTTCCGAATGATTAACACTTCCTCTTCGAGTTCGATTAATTGCAATAAACTTATTATGGAATTCTTACAGTTGTTAATAATGGAAATAAGCTGAGGAATGGAATTATTTCAAATAGAAAAAGTTTGGACTTCGTCCACAAGGTGCAATGGCAGTCTGTTATAGGCAAAAGAGTCTGAATAAAATCGGTTGATTGATCTCTGCGGATGGTTATGAAAGGGAGACATTCTAGGAATGATTAACAGACGAAGAAATGATAATAAAGAAGAGAGCGAGTACGAAAAGTTTGCGCAATTAGACGGCCAATTCATTCCGCAGCAATTACGCGGCCGGCATGAGACTATTTTAATTGCGGCATCAATGTCACCTCTTTGATTTATCCGAATCGCTCGACAATTATGTCAATTATCTTAACAATCGTCTCGGGATCGTTATCGCGACATTCCCTCCACTTCTTTTCCTTTTCTTCTTGGCTCCTTTTCATTTCGTTCATTATCGATAAAAACGAAGGAATAAAGAAAAAGAAGAGCGGAAAGGCCGTTTAACGCATTAGACGAAGGAGGAGGCATGAGTATAATAAGAATGTGGAATGGAAGGGAAACTATATAAGGAAATAAATAAGATATTATAATTCATCATAATATATTCATAGGATGTGTGGATGTAATAAATTTCCAAAGGATCGGATCGACAAAAACCGGATAAATTACGTGTAGCACACACATGCCTACCTCCAGAAGGAAAAAGACGAAATGGCGAAGAGAGAAAGAGGTTTTGCAATCCCCTCAATTTCCCGACGTTCTCTCTCGCTTCCTCGCCGCGTTTCTTTTTGCAAATTTCGTATAATATTGAGAGATTGGTCAACTAGGACATCCTCTTTGTCTCACGCTATCATATCGAAGGGAATAAGGGAAGAGCGAAATAAAAAAGGGGGTTACACGTATACGCGAGGTGACATGCAAACCCTATATGCAAATGGGAAATGGACGGGAGGCAGGCGAACCGATGCGAGGGACGAGGCGCCGAAATATGAGGAAAATCGAGGAAGAACTTAAACTGGACCCGAGGAATCGAACTAAAATAGAAAATGGCTTTTCTTTGACACCTTCAAATTAGATTTTTTCCTCCGTCTCTCTCTTCGCCCACTGCCGTCCGCCCCACGTACAACTTGGTGGATGTTGCGGAAAAACGAAGAAGAAGAACGTGGATGACGAGGGAGAAGGACGAGAGAACGGCGTAAAACGTTAAGACGTCCTCCGCATATACCCGGGAGGCTTTAGCAGTTATATCTGCATAAAACGGTATTGCATGTTAGATGAGCGGCGCCACTTCTGCAAAATCTTCTTCCCTCCCAACCGCCATCATCATCATCGTCTAATGATTGTGGTACGAACTTTCGAGCGAAGGAAAAAGAAACAGGGACTCGTGGTAACGTAGGATGGAAGAGGAAAGACGATGGGGGAAGGCGGCGGCAGTGATAACGCTCAAGTGTCCACATCTAAAGGCTATTATATTTTCCTTGTGTTTACTTTTTAAAATGATGAAGACGACCGAGGAGGCGAGCGCTATTATAAAGGCGAAAGAGACCGGCCGAGTCCTGTGTGTGTGTGTGCGCTAGGAAAATGGAAATATAAAGACCGAAGAACTATCCGGGACGGCTATTCTGCGCTCTCTTTTTGTCGGACGGTCATAACGTATTCCCTATGTAGATCGGGGGAGGAAGATGAATAAAATAGAGGGACTTTTGAAATAAACGCAAAAAGATACGTTAAATGTTCAAGTAATTGCACCGTTCGCCCTCCGCCCTCATAAACTATTCACAGGAAGAATCCTGGAGGACGAAACCGAAGCTCGCTTCTTCGTTAAACAAAAAGCTCTTTCTGGTAAATTAACGTGCACTAATTTCTTGTCCTTCCGCAATCTGGCCGTTCACAAATATAAAACCAAGTAATAAATGCGCTTTTATTAAACGTGTCTTTAACAAATTGATAGAAACGAGCGTACAAAATTCTAGTTCCGACTCGACGATGTCAAGATAAGAGATAACGTGGGGTCATTTTACGAGGATAATAATAATAAAACGAAACTTAAACAACTCCTCGTCGTTTCTTCTCGTTCTTTTCCAATGGTAATCAACCGTTTAAGTTTTCATTTCGAAATTTTAACAACAACAACGACAACAACAACAACCGGACACGGGCTGTTGAATCTGTCTTCCGGCCCTTGAAATAATTAAAACTGACGTTCTGTGATCGTCCTCCTCGTCTCCTTCTTCGCATGGATATCGCCGTTGTTGTTGACGACGCGGCATAATTTATTACGGCCACTTATTTACAACTAAAACACGTGTCCGCACATGCGGAAAGAAGAGCGAAGAACGAAACCGGTGAAAGTTATGTAAACGTTAATTCTTATCGTCATCAACTTTAACTCTTCGTTATCGCTTAACGCCGGCAAATTGGCGTGACGGTCGTCGTCGCTCTTTGACGATGATCCAATTAAATTAAACTTTAATCGTTGTACATTTTGTTTCCTCCGGCGGAGGCTTCGTGGACGAAGAAGGGAAAGGGAGGGCGAGAAAGACGGGGAGGAAAAAATCCGTGAGACCGTCATCCCTTGTGAATTAAAGTAATTTCAAATTCGATTCGATCGCTTGAGGGACAGATAGATGAGTGGGTGCAGTCGTACAATTCGTTTTATATTCCATTGTACGGCGCGAGTTGATAAAAATTTCACTGTACGATCACGAAACACACGTACGTACCTATACGTGTGTCTAAATGTGTGCAAGGGCGAGGGGGCGCGAAAAACCTTTAAACTACGGGCCTTAGCTATTCAAATCTCGCTTCGATCGCAGTCGAACAGAAAATTTCAATACGTCGCATTACCCAAACGAAACTGTACTTTATTATACAATAAATATTTGGTCTGTAGCATTTCTCGTTTTCTCTTTTGCTGCCACGTAACACACATGCGAAGGAGGCGAGAGGACGGGTGCGAGGGAGCCATTTCCAATTGCAAAAATTTAAATTCTACTTTGCATTCCTCCTCAAGCTCTCTCCTCCTCCTCCTCCTCGCTCCGTTGTTGTTGCTGCTGCTTTTTCTTGCTTCTTTTCTTGTACTCGTTGATTGTGCGAGACAGGAAATAAAGTCTATTACTGGGACTCTTCAGTTCTTGCAATTTCTCCATCGTCGACTCGTGTTTGCTCTTTTGATTCGGTCACAAAAAGGGAAATGATAAGAAAAAGAGTCGAGAAATCTGCTCGGATCCATTCTTAAAGATTGTTGTTGTTATTTTCAGTTATCAGGATCGATTTTCATCATATTCCTCCTCATTAAAATGCATACCTACAAACGTATTACGGGCGAGATGGAAGCCTTCCTCTCCCGCAACAAATCGAATGGAAATGGTCTTTATATTGAAACCATCATACGTGCGGCACGGCGAGGGGAAAATAACAATGCGATTTTCTCTCGTTTTCTCCCGCTTTCCGCGCTTCCTCCTCCTCCCGCGCCACTTTATTCCCATTTAACGAAGCAACCGCCCGTCCTTCCGATTTGAAAAGGCAAAGGCGCCCGAACGCTCGCACGACGTCGAGTTTAATTAATTCGAAATTGCGAAAATCCTTTGATACGCTAAACAACGCGATAGGTAATTACGTATGCAAATTATTCGCCAATTCCTGCCGACTTTGCACGGTCCTAGTTAACAGACTAAAACTCGCTCTTTGTGTGCGTGAGTTAGGCGATCTTTTGAACGAACCGGATCGGATACGTGGGGGAGAAGCACGGACGGTTGATTCCCATTGCGATATGTAAAGTTATCCCGTTTTGCCGTAATTGCCAACTTATGATGTTGCAATCGCACTTTTCGCTTATTAATCGCATTATCAATCAGCGGCTGATGACGAATGGTAACGCGAACGAAATTATCCTTCAGTTCTTTCATCATCATCATCGCGTTCATAATCGCATCGTGTTAATAATTCGGAATTAACGCGAGCGTTTGAATCCGCAGCAACAAATTGCGGGGAATTTGCATGAATTTGCACATGTTAACGTTTTCGGGAAAACCCATTGTAATGTGCGCGAGAAAAGTCGCAATTTTACACGTGCAACGATCGATTCATTCGAGCTACGACTTTATCACGACAATGGTTAGTTAGTCGGGAAAACTTCTTTGCGAATTCGCATCATTTTCCAATTCTCGCGTCGAATCGAAATTAAAATTGGATGCGAGGGCCCCGAACGGCATCGGAATCGAATGGCTGACGATGAATGATGAATATTCATTTATTTTGGCGTTAGTTATGGAATCGTAATGAATCACGGACGGTTTCTAGTTGGTTAGTTAGATGTATGGTTATCATTAAAACGTGGGGGGTTAAGTTAATTTCCCCCGTGACGTCGCTGGTAAATGGGTCGAATATTAACAATGGTAATGATGATGATGATGATGATGATGGCGACGGAGATAATAATAATGATGTTCTCTAATATTAGTTATTATCCGGTTAAAAGCGAGATATCTGCAAATGGAGAGGGAGACGGCACGCGGATGAAATGGCAACATTTGATGATGGTTATGTTTTAGATTACTGCATACATGTGGCGTCGGAATTGAACTAGATGACGAAGAAGGAGTATTTGTGTGCAGAAATGAACGAATACGGGAACCAGGACACGTAAAACTAACTCCCGGACGCTGTTCGCTGCGATCCCTAATTACATACCAGACACGTCTTTTTCGCGCCCGTTCCCCCGCCGTCCCTCGCCAACGACTCCGAGAACTCTTCGGTTTAAATACGAAACGACACACTCGACACACCGTCGCAATTCGGTCGAGTATTTGAAAGCTTCGGGGAAGGCGGAATTTTCATAAGACCGCAAATTAAATCTCGTTAATATAATCCTCACATTTCCACGTCCATCTTCACAAGAAGAAAAGAAACGAACAATCTTAACAGTCTTGCGAAAGTTATTGGACATAAATCAAGTCTCTTTAGGATGAGGGAAGACGGTTTAAAGAGGTGCGGGTGATTCGCGTTTCGGCAGGTCAACTTTTTGGCGACTTTCAAATGACCCGTCATAATCATCGTCGTCGGCCTAACGAGATTCGCTTTTAAAGAGCAAGAAACGTTAACGGCCCCTAAACGAAAAGACGAATTGGCGAGACGTGCGGAATAACAATGGCAACGAGAACGAACGAGAGAGAGAGGAGCATGAAGAAATGGCGCTTTTTTCTGCAATTTAACACGCATTGTTATAAACACCTCGTCCATTATTTGCGCGTTAATCCTCCGTCTCCGTCCGATGGCCGAAGAGGAGGAAATCGGCGGGACAAAGGACGAAGCGAGACGAGTCTTCGCTTTAAAGGTCTCTTTAGTTTTGCTCCGAGTGCCAAGTAATTTAGAGATTTAATTGCCGAAGCACGTGTGCCCTTTCGTTTTACGGCCTTATTTATGCGACGGGCGTGAATGGGGGCCCCCGACTTTTGTGCGCCTCTTTGCGTTCTCCCTCAACGTCTCTGCGACAATCTTTGCGCGAAAGACATCGTCGCGCAAAACTGTTTCGATTTGATTTGCACCGGCAAGACGCGTTTCCTCATCGATTTGCCGCTCCGCAAGGAAGTTTGTGCAGTTTATAGTTTCGCACTGTTCGCCGAATAAAAACTATTTTAGTTGCGCTCGTGGCTCGTAAAAATGTTCGCCACCAACTTCTAGATGTCGCTAAGACATTCGAAACTGACCATCCAGTTCGGTGCGAAGAACACCGAGAAGTGTAATAGCCTTGTCCAGTTGGTTTATTCTTTCTCCGACTCCCTCAACTTCTCTCTCTCTCTCTCGGCGTGTTTTTTCTTCTTCTTCGTCTTCATCCTCTCCCATTCCACGCGTGTATATGTGCGTCTGTGTGTGTACGTGTGGTATCAACAACCTCGACCGGACAACAATAAACTGACCCATCCAAATACTTTTCCACTTGTTCTTACACTACTACTACCACCACCATCGACGACTTCTTTTCGTTTTCTTTCTTCTGCATTCTCTTTTCTTGGAGGAAATAAATGGAAATCGTGGCTGAAATTCTTCGCGATGGATTCATTTGATTATGATTAAAATATAAACTAAGTTCGCGCCGAATTTTTCGCCGCGAGGAAAACTCGCTCGGCGAGAGAAAAGCGAAAGAAGTAATCACGATGATGATGATGATGATAATGATGGAAGGGGACGAGAGAATAAAAAGAAGATATCCTGGAATTGTTGTTATTATTGTTACAACAAGTCCGCTGGTATCATTTGCATTTATATTCCATTCAAGTGTACGAAGCGGGTTAAAGAAATGATAAACATCTGGCCGAACAGAATGAACGAAGTAGTAATAATGCTTGCGAGAAAGGAAAAAAGAATTATGTAGAGGAAGAACGCACAAAGAGACATAAAAGACAACAGAATGAGATCTGATGCGCGGCGGTTTGAAGAACTAACGAAACTTTTATTTTGATTCCATCTAACAATTTCTTGCCTTCTTCTTTATTATTGCGGTCGTCCGACGAAGAAAAAAAAAACGAGGAAAACGTCGGCCGTAATTAAAGCCGAAGAATTTCAATTCGTAACCTTTGAATGTTTTTATTCAAATTAGAAACGCTCGCATCTCTCGCTCGCGTTCAGGACGAGAAACAATAACGGAAAGTTGGACTGTTTCTCTTCGTCCACGATGGGGCAAAGATGTGAGTGTAATTTTAAAATTACAACGACAGGTAGCTACCGAAATATGTATTTTAAGTGGCCAGCGCGACCGAAGAAGCAGTGGAAAAAGAACAGAAGGAAGCACGAGAAGATGGTATTTTATTACGTTATTATTATGTTGATGATATTCGTTGGAACACGTGTCTTTCTTCGACGGTCTCTCCTCCTTTTTTTTTAGGTAATATTCTTATCGTTAGTTAGTTCAATTTTTTATTATCATCGTCATCATCTGCGCGGCCAGCAATTTAAATGATGATCATCTTAACAATTATTATTATTGCCATCATAAAAATTCCAAAAGGTATATCTTGGTAATATTTCTCTCTCCACTTACCAACACTATAAATGAATAAATTACGACCGATTTAATTTAGATTTGATGAATCACAAGAATCGTCATCAATTTTTTTCGAATTCAAAATTTCCCTTCTGGAATCAATTAACTTGGCCGCGAGATGAAATCATTGCAATCTCTAACTGTAATTCGAGTGGAGATGATGGACTAGATTGTGAAACGTCGCAAGTTTAGCAATAAAGAGATGAAGATGATACCCAGGAAAATAAATTCTCATTTTTTTGGTATAATTTTTATAATTTTCTCTTACATTATGGCCTTTTGTTATTGCAATCCTTCCGCTTTGATAATAAACTCATTTTTTCTTCTCTCCCTCTCTCTCTCTCTTCTTTGTTCAATTTAAATGGATCAAATGAATAACTAACAAAGCCATCGTCATCATCATCATCTTGCGAGACGTTAAGTAATCATAAATCGTAAATATACCGTAAACCACTTACAAAAAAAAAATCTGCTGGTTACTTGAACGCAAGAAAAAAGATTGATAATGTGACCGAGATAAAAAGCCGGTTGGTCATTAAGACGTACCAAAACTTATTCTGCTTAAGAATAAATTTACGTAAAAGGTACGTGTCTTACGTACCGGCCGTTACCATTTTAATTGTCTTCATCTCCTTGCAGATGGCAAGTTCTTGAACTTTAACCACCTCGAAGCTTTACTTACGAACATTCGTTTGCTAACGATCGCAAACCCTTTTGCAAATTCGCGAATATGATTCGTTTAAAGGAGGGCGAATCATGCGACATCCGTTTGGTTTTACCCATTACTTCGCATTAAAATTCATGCAAATTCGTTCATTTCTTTTTCGTCGAAAGACAATAGATTTCGGTACGGATCTATTTAAAATTCGTGTACGGTCGCGTTTAGTTTCTGTTTAAAGTGCCGTTAAATTCGCATAAATTACTCGAGCACCAATTGAAAAGAGAAATAATTTTAAAAACGATTCTTTATTCTTGATTACTTTCCTGCCAAAGCTGCACCTTTTTCGCTCGCATAATTTGCATGTTTAATGATAATTAATTATAATTACTAATGGCACCTTCTTCTTTTTCCGTAATTTGTACGCGTTGGAGGGTCATCGAACTTGAATTCCTACGAAATGTTGAAGTGAAAATAATGAAGAAGGAATAAACGACGGCCATCAGAGCAATTTGTATTTAATGTCGACAAATCGACGTGGAATACGGGAAAAAAGCGAACAACGCAAGAAAACGGGAGATTAATCTGTGTTAAGGAACAAGAAAAGCGAATTTCTTTTATTAAACCAATTTAATCATCATCATCAGCGCGTCTTAATTTGACTTATTTTAAATCTTCGACGGGATTAATTCGGAATTTATCAGTGGACGAAAACTGCGGAGAAGACGAAGATTTCCCATTACCAAAACTGGCGCGTTTCAAATGTTAATTTCGATTGTGGGATCGGCGCTTATTTACGATTGGAAAAGATATTTAATTTCTTCGGCGGACCTGCTTACTTTTAAGCTTTCCTTTTTTAGGAAAACTACGCTCACTAATAATGCAATTTCCGGTCCCTCGACGGCTCGAATGAAATCTATTATGAAAAGTTATTAAAAACGGTATCGAAAGCGATCTCTCTTCTGATGGTAATTATTTTACGAAACGTCCTCCATCTTCCATACCATCACGTTTAATTTAGGTAGGTTTCGAAGATTGGTAAGAGTGTCGTTCACGTTTCACACACGTAACATTAACTTAAGTAATTTATCGATATAAATTATGGGAGAGCGAGAGAGAGAGAGAGAGAGAGAATTCTCCAATAAACACCATCCACTACTTCTGCCTCTCTTTGGTTCTGTGTGGGTTAAATGTCGTTAAAAAGTCGTCGTAATTTCCCTTTTATCTAGTTGTACGTCTCACTCAATACGACATAAAGAAAAAGAATTTCCCTTCTTATTTCTTCCTTCCATGACTCAAATCTCAAGAATCGTGGGTACGATGGTGACCGGAAATTGAACCGACTAATTGCTCGTACCTGCACCAGAGTTTGTCACTCGAATCAATAGCTTAGTACTCTTTGTTGTCGCTGTAATTCCATCTTTCTTTATAATGAAAATTATCGATTTTATTGGTTATGTTAATGACTTCTTGTAGGTTTTAACTGTCCATACTTATTAAGTATATCACGGACACATCTTAAACACTCTCATATGGATCGTGAAATTTATCGACGGTCATTCCCGAACGCACATAAACCAAGTTATTGTCGTGCGTTACACAGGGCGATGTTTTATTTTCGAACTGAACCGAAGGGATTTGCATCAGGTGCACGCCGAAGAGGCGGATTCGAATGTGTCTTCTGCTGACAATCGCCTAATCGACGAGCTCCGCTAATATTTTGCTTTTGTCGATGGTTTGAAAAGCTTTTTGCACGTAATTGCACATTTGCCCTGTATAAATGTATCGATATCTTTATAGTCCTCGTGTATATCTGCTTATTATGACCGAGTATTATTGTGTGAGTGTGTTAAGCCAAACAGCCTACAATATTTCTAAGACTATTTGTCGCGCTATTTTATCGCCTATTTATTATTTGTAATGTCTTTTTCATTGAATTATTGACATTACGAACGCCACGTGAAAAAGAATTTTTTTTTAACGCCTACGCCGTCGACGGTTTGCGAACAAACGCGGAGGATCGCGGGCGCGAAGAAGGATTCCGATTTTGGCAAGCTGATGAATATTCAAAACAATAAAATCCCAAAATACCGCATTGTTTACGCTTTAATTGGACCGCAAGAACGTTATCAGTTCGGTTCTTCTTCCAATCTTATTCTTCTTCGTCTTCCAGATACTTTATGGTAATTTACGCATCGCATCCGTTCCTCTTCTACACTAATAAGGACGCAGACGAAGCAAACGTGAAAAGGGACGATCGATAATTAATTGTTATTGTTCGCTACAACATTCTTAAAGTTTCTTTTCAATGTAAATGAATTGTGGAAATAAAAAGAAGAGGATTTTTTACGAGTTTCCTTAAAACGGACGACGTTTTAGTGTTTCCTTTTGGATTCGTAAACAAAGGCAAGAAGAAGAAGAAGAGGAAGGAGTGATTAACGAAAATAAATTTGAATACGAAAGTGGAGAAGAAAATCGTTTTCCTTCGTCGAGGATGTTTCATCATAACAATCTTTATGGATCCGACCGGGCGAATCGAATGGAGTGTGCAATAGATTTCGCAAGAGAGTCGCGAGAAATTGCAACCATGCAAAAAAAAGCGCAGACAAAGTGGGCAAATAATTATTATAGCCCGAAACCAAATCGAGAATCATTGTTGCCAACGTTCGTTTTAACATTAATCCCTCGCGCTCGTTGATTTTCAACAATTCCCTTCTTTCGTTAGCGATTGCAATTCGTAAGATGGCCCACCGATTTGTTATTCTTATTCAACGAATAAGTGTTCCATCATCGACATCTTTTTCTTCGGCATCGTCGTCTTCATCATCATCGTCGTCGTCATGGTTTATATAAAACAATAGACACCCACGAATCCGGTCACACACAGAGACGAAGCAGAAGAAGAAGAGCGAGGCAAAGGAGTTGGTGCCCGGAGCTAAGATGGTAGGTGTACACTAAATAGTCTTGCTCGGATTCAAATCCGATACTCTTCTTGCCTTTTTTATTTTTCTTTGGTTACCCTTTCATACATATTGTACCTTCCTCGATTTTTTTTCTCTCCTTCTTCGTAATTTTTTTTTATTATTTCTGTCCAAGAGATCCTCATTGTGTCGGGACATTAGCTCTAGATCTTATCTGCGAACACTGTGGGTTTGATATTAATTTAATACTTTAGACTGCATCGTATGGTGTGTGCGCTCTTCAAATAATTCCTTCCCTTTTTTGCCCTTTCTTCCTTTATTGTAACATTTTCCTTTCGATCTCATTGTATTTATTCGGCGCAATTCGAGATTAACAAAGGACCGAGAGAGTTGGTGAGCATTTTCTTTATTATTACCATAAACAATGTAAATGTTAAGCGAGTTTCGTTACATAAAAGCGACTTAAGACAATAATAATAATGTCATTCCTCTATCTTATTATTCTCCTTGTTTTCGTCCAGATGCCACTTACCACGATATGATAAATATCGTCGATGCAGACGTGAAAGAATTAAGAGGGAAAGGTTACAACAGCAGTTGGACTCGGTAACAATCGAGGTAACTTTAGATTGAGGAAAGTCGGTTTAGGATTTCATCACTAAGTCTCCACTTTCCTATTGTTATTCCCTAAACGATTACACACACACACACACGAACACACGGTTACCTTTTTGGCTCGGTCATCTTTCACTAAAGAACAAAGTTCTTGGTAGACGTAGCGGGAGAATGGAATAAATGACGCCAGTTTGTTTCTCGTTCCCCACATTTGACGATAATATGTAAATAATGCCGAGTGAAAAAGGTTAAAAAGGTCCGAATCCGGATCGAAATCGGCCGGCGGATTAGCCGGAAACGCAATTCGAACGAGCGAATTTCCAATTAGTGCGAAATCAGAATGAGAGTCAGTAAATTGGAGGAAAAATGGGGGGCAAATTTCAAAACGAAATCTCATTTCGAGCTCGAGACGTGAAACGTTTAATGGGGCAAAAATTGATATTACGGTTTGTTGAATTTAATTGGCCTCCGGGTACCCATTATAATAAAGCCAAGAGAAAAAATAAAGAGCGACTTTTGCCATATTTGCCTCAAAACGAACCATTTAATAGAAACGTAATAGTTTTGCAATTATTTAACGAAAATGTTTGGCAAAATGGTCTTAAATCGACGAAATGAAGAGGTCGGTGGTACTTTAAATTGCGTGGATAGGAATGCAGATAAAAGGGAAAATGTTAAGGAATCGCGAAAAGTAATCGTAGCCTTTCGAACCAATCATTTCTTTGCCTTTCCTTGGGCTTGCTAAAATAATAATTGACCATTATTAGTGGGTATTACGTAAAGGAACAGCGCAAGGGAAACATGTTTAATAATAGAAGGACGAGCAAGTTAATTCCATAAATTTATTACCAAAGCAGAGAGAAATGCGCGATATTAAAATATGATAACAGATTCAAATTGCCACGTTTTCGTTCTTCTTTTTTTTTCGCAATTTTTTCGTACCACAATAACGTACGAACGTTTATGAATAATAATTTTGCATATTTTACAATAACACACGGAGGGATAGGGAGAAGGAGTATAACAATAATAATAAGGGAGTATATTACAGTACTTAATATTCAGTTATTGGGTACGAAAACATTTTTAAAACCGAAAAGTTTCCTTCTTTCGTCCTACACGTGTTATTAAAATTTCAAGCGAAACAGCAATAAGGAAAATAAATGCAAATAAAACACTTAAGCCAGGTGCTATTAAATTTTATTTTCAATTCAACCCCCCGACAAAAAAAAACTAACCAGAGAAAGTACGAAAAAATTATCATTAATTAAATTTCGAACATTTCCTCATCAATTGCATTCGAATCGATAATCGACTCGTAATACGAATTATTAAACTCTTAAATATTTTAATTCCATTTAATATGCATCCAGTCGAAGATAATTTATCAACAACAACAAAAAATTGGAATTAAACGACGGAAGGATGGGAATAATCCACACAAACATGAACTATAATAACCGATTGGAACGTATGCACGTAATCCAATTGACCCAATAATGATAGATAATTGGCATTTAATAACTAATTCTCGACGAGCAATAAAATATTAAAGTTAAATAGAATTTTCCATCCTCCAGCTGAAGAGGACGCCATAAAACCGCACACTTTTTATGGTGTTTACTTCCAGGAAGAACTTATTGACGCGAAGCCATCGATTAATTTCAATCAGCAGGAAGGGAAAAATTCAAATGGAAACATTTCCCTCGATGGAAAATTAATGCCTCCTTACAAAAAAACTAATTTTCCTTTTGTTAAATCCTCCTCCACATCCAGCTCCTTGAAGCTTTATGGCACGAATAAAATTTCAAACGAATCTTAATCACACCCACGCCCTTCTTCCTCCCTTTTTTCTTCTTTCTTATCCGTGTTTATGTTGGTAAGCCTCGTATTTAAGACTATTGTGGAGTGAAGAAACTTTTTACGTTTTTTTTTTCTAAAAAGCACACACAACGAACTAAAATGGTGGACATCATATACATAATCGTGAGTTAAACAAATCGTGACGTTTAACAAGAAGAAAATTTACAAGAGGAGCAAAAAGACGACGATGATGGCCACTTTAACCGCAACAAGAATGATTCTGTATGTTACAGAGGGAAATTATTGATTGATATTGATTAATTTTAATCCATTCTCTTCGACCATACCACCAACACCATCATCATCATCATTGGCAATACGAAGAGATTATCTTTTTTCAATTTTTTTCTTAAAGTGGTCCGTTTCCTTTTGGATCGTTATCGCGGCCAAATAAATTTCCAACGAAAATGGGAAAGAGTTGAGCAACAATTTTTCTTTTGCTTTCGCGTAAAATTAGCATTCCGGCGAGAGGAAGAAGAAACGTTGCAATATTTGCATGAAAACAATGAACGAAATGGAAAATGGCACAACGAAGAAACGGTCCGGGGATTAAATTGACCAAATCTTTTATATATTATCCGTCCTCCTTCGCCGCCATCATCAATAATTCTTCCTCATCTTTTGCTGCGTATTATTGTTCTTTCTCCTCTCGTCCATACGAATTTGCATAAATAAATTAAGCGACGCGGATTCGTAAATCAGATTAAAACGTTATTAAGGATCGGATCTCTTTTTAATTAATACCGAATAAGTCTCGTTCATTATGACTAATGTGCTTCGGAGGATTATAATAGGATTCGAGAGGAATTCAAATGGAAGAATCGACTAAATGGATGGTTATTATTAATAAGTTGAATGTGATTGTTCCGTATGCATGCGTGTGCTTTTTATTGACGATGGACAAGTTCTTTGGCTCTTGTGTCTTTGGGCATACGCGTACATGTTGAACAAACTCGACCGTGTAATAATAATGGTTAAGTCGAGAATATAAATTAACGTGAAATTATCTAATTTAATCAAATTGCTTTTGTTGCGAATTATTTGCAAAAAATGGCGCACACACACAAAGACGGAGAGAGAGAAACCAGAAACAGAACGTTAATAATGATAATAATAATTGTAATAAATATAAATAGTTTATAAAGAATCGTTATGGATAATTATTTTTTAGTATTGTTGATGGAAATAATGGGTTTAACAATTGTACGTTTTTGTTGCCAATTTATTGTTATTAGTAATTCGCATGCAAAATGCATAGACGCGAAAGAAATAAATGGCAACAACAAATAAACAGCGAGAGAGCAAGAGAAGGGAAGATATAAGAATACCGGCGCATTTCAAGTATCATTAAAATTTACAGGACGATTACAAGCTTATGAAAACCACTTTGTACCTTAACGTTTAATTAAACGTTTGCCTAATTAGGAACGGCAAAGTGCGCAACTTTTAATTGCAAGAATTTATTACAATTTTGTTTGCTAAAAGCCTTACACGATTTTTTAATTCCTCTCTACAAGGAATTAGATCACCTTAATCTCTTTGTTTATAAAAAATTAGCATAATTCGCAATTGATCCAATAAGTTTAAGTCGTCACGATCGTCATTATGCCGTATTATAATCGCTTATTACCTGCATACAACTTGAAGAGCAATTTCGTTTATTATCATTAAACGGAAAAGACAAAGAATCGACATCATCACACACTGTTAACCGGCCGTTCCGTTTTCGCATCGATTGCCACGGCGTTTTGCCATTTAATTCCCATTTCAAATAACCGTGCATCCTAGTTTTCGCCGACGATCAATCTTTTTCTAATTTAATTATGGACGCGTGTACATATCATCGTCGAACGTTTCCCAGTTTCTTTCGACTCAACGGCGCGGTGAAAAAAAAAAAGAACGTAAAAACTGCAAGAACTCGCTCGAATCGATGACATAACGTAACATTATACGGTCGTTGGATTTGCACGCGAAACGATTGTCATTTGTTATCGTTTTCTGCATTCGCATTTAGCATTAGAGTATCAATTATTTGATTATAAGCCGGATGGAAAATGAAATGTCTTGTGGCAAGTTGTCAGCGAGCGTCAAACGGGCGAAAGTTGTAATTGCAATTTTTCCTCTTTCAAATGATGGCCCATCGATGAAAGAAAAGGGAATCGCACGGACCGCAACATGCAAATTGATGTAATTACATTTGAAACACGTCACTCTCGTCCGGCGAATCGACTCGCAAAACGGGCGGAATTTAATTCGCGTGTCGGCGATTAAAGTGAAATGAAAATTCTTACGGACTGTTTTCCTCGTGCTGGATATAATAATATTCGGGCCGATGCGTTCGTTATCGGTAGAAAATTGCAATTTCGAGAATCTTTTTTGCCTCCTCGAGATCAAAGTTTCCTTCCGCATCGACGATCTCTTTGTGCGATGGCTTACTGACCATCATCATTTTTCCTTTTCGCATACATTCCATTACTTTACAACCGGCAACAAAATGATAAAGATGAAGAGGTTTTCATGTTCGAGAGGAGTTTAATAAATTATTTGGGTTTCCTGCTCCTCGGGTCGACTGAAATTAATTAAACAAGGAGAAGGTGAAATTTGAATAAATCTTACATTAAAATAAATAAAGTCGAATCGAGAGGACCAACTGCACGTACGCAATGAAATTTATCTTCTTTTATTTCCACAGGACGACGACGACAACAACGACGACGATGATGATGTTGTTGTTGTTGATGATGAGGCTCGATTCCTTCTATTCGTCCAACAATCGCTCCTCTTCTCTTCCCAGAAGGTCTACCTACGTTTATCTGCGACGAAAATCTAACGCTCGAAAGACTTAACGTTGCATTATGATTATCATGTAGGAGACCATTATTATATTTGTATTATGATTATGTAGTGCAACACGCGGTGAATATGAAATAAGAAGAGTTAATTAAAAATACGTATTCAAAGAACGTGCCGTGTCGCATCGGAGAGGCCAAAAGTAGCGACTGTCGGGAGAGAGAAGCGAAAAGGAGTTCAGCTCTGGCGAGTGAAATCCTTCGAGATTCCTGCGACTCTTCATTTGATTATTCAAACGGGCATCAACGAAACGGCCTGTTATCAGTTTTACCATTATTATTAATCTCCTCGTCCCTCTGTTTCCATGTTATGTAATTATCATTTCCTCCACTGTTACAATTCATTTCGACGTCGATAAGGATCTGAGCGGAGGCAAAAGTCACGTTCGTCGCTGAATAACGACCGCGACGACGAAAAAGAAAACGCGTTTCAAATTAAAATGCGTGCTCGAGAGATGAGCAAATAGCGGACAATTGTTGAATAAAACTCCTCTAACTCCAAACCTCTCAGCAAAGTTCTCGAAGCAGAATTTAAAATAGAAAGTCGCTAAGAAAATTCTATCGTAGATCGACTTTTGAGCGTGAAATTTGATTTGTAATAAGCCATCGATCATCGTAATATACGAGAAGAGAGTCGGGCTGTCGTTATTATCGAGCCGAGTGCCAAAACATGAGCAAATAGCAATCAGATGGTGGCGATTATTTGTGCCTTCGAACGCGGTATCTGGCCGGACCGATCGAACTGTTAATTTTCTTTATTATTTCGGCCACATTTCAGCACGTCTATGACTAATTGTCGTCCAATTTTTAAACGACATTTGCTTCGAAAACGACGCTGTTCTTTCTCCATCATCATCTCTCATTCACGAATCACGTGTCGAGATACTCGTTACAACTAGCATTAAAATATAGTTTATAAAAGAATTATTCATTCATTTGAAGAGCACAACCTTTTTCAGACGGAATTATTCCATCGGGATTCAGTCGACCGTCTTCGCATTGATTAGAAATGGGAAAACTGTAGGAAAGGAATCACGAATCGCCTTCGATGCGAGATGAGATCTCGAGCGTTGTTGCCCGTACACGTTATTAGACTTGTTAAGTATTTTCAATTCATCAATTATCTTGAATCTCGTAGAAATATCTGAAAACCACCTGGCGTTTCGAGTGAAACGAACGAATGTCAAATAATCCGAGTCCAAAAGGAAGACGAAAAGACGAGAGCGGTTCGTGTAAAAATCGAATGAAAATGGGGATCGATGAAAGAAATAAAAAGAAACGCTCATGTTTGTGGATTAATCAAATTCATTTCTCGGACACGTTTATCGATGCACAGTCATTAACGTTGTATAATTGTTCTAATAAAGATTGCAAGTCACGCGATCGACGTAAACTGGATGATGGGAGGAATAAAGGAATTAAACGGTTGGACTTTTTCCATCCGTTATCGTGCCATCATCGTAGGTTCGGCCACGGTGCAGGAAGAGGAAACGATAATCGTTAACGAAAAAACTCGTGTAAATTTTTATTTAATTAACATTTCCCTCCGCCTCCCACTGCAAGGAATCAAATAAATTTCGTTTTTGGCTGCTTTTCCTTTGGGTGGGGTCTTAAAATAAAAGGTGGACCGACTAAAACTATGTGGTAGCATTAGCGGGAATTTATTATCATCGTCATTATCATATTCACTTCTATTATTATTTCAAATGATTATTTATTTGTTATAAAGTATCGATGGAGCGTAAATGCAATTATTATTAATGGTTATTATTGTTGTTTAGTTTAATATTGTCGTGGCCTTAATTGTTAACGACAATAATAATTGTGAAAGTTCTTTCCCCGATTATTCCGTTCGAAACTGATATCAATGTTATTAACAACTTGTTGGATGAAAAAGTTGAACTTTTCGATTTGGTTTTTAACAATTTCCAACAGTAATCTGTTGATAATCAGATTTGTATTATTTCAGAAATAATTGTTTGGGTCATTCTGAATGGGTAATAAATAAATAAAAACTCCTTTTTCGAACGATTTTATTTTCAAGCATTGTACAGCCGAAGAAGCAAGCAAAAGGCACGAAATGGAACCAAGAATACGTAGTAAATCTAGATAATGTCATTTCGATAATAAACACCCATTCGTACGTTTCGCGAAATAAAATTTAAAGAAAAGGAAGAGGAAAATAATTGCAATTTCTTTTGAATATAAATATTTATACGTACTTATATCTGACTCTAAACATTTTTCCGTGTATAAACATAAATTTTACAAGTTTCTTTAGGGAGATGCGCATAAAAAAACGTAATACAACAGAAATAAGAACCTTGGGAAATTAATTACAAAATTCCGTAAACGTCTCTCTTCCTTTCAGCCGAAACCACTTAAATTCAAAATAAAACGCGCCGCGCTTTTTTGCTCGATTTTCCTCGCAGAAAACGAAAACGTCGTGAAAGCATCCAACGACAACAACAAAATAAATAAACGAAACGTTAAATACTGGCAATAAGTACAAACATTTAGGTGGAGTTTAAAAGATGTTTTATTGCCAATACTTTTTTGCTTCAATTTTAACGAAAATTTTGCACGCCTTTTAATTCATTGCCATTCTTGTGGAACTAAAGCAAAAAAATCGAAAATAAACCGAACGGACGAGAACAATGTGATCCGCAAAATGTACCGGTGAGACTGGGGAGAAGAACGAGAGCGAAGAAAGGTCTGCGGAGCAAAAAGCGAACGCGCAAAAAAAATTGGAAAGAGTCCGAATCGTCGGGGTGATGTATTTACTATTGTTTCGGTATTTTGCCGGCCGCTGGTTGTCTCGTTCTTTTAAAATTGGCGAACCTGTATGTAAATAATATTCTTGGTGACACACCGGTACGGCCTTTAAAGAAAAAAAAAACACAAAAAAAAAACGAGACGCTCGCAAACGAAAGAGACCGGTGTTAAGTGATATTTGCCTATTGTTCGAATCGTTGCGATAAATAAATTAACTCCGCATCTCTTAATGCCTCCGTCTCTGTTCCGCCACAACAATGCTCCTCGCCTTGCCACTTCTTGTCCTCTGCTTTTACCCCATGACTTTAAATAATATAAGTAAGGAATTGCTGCACGCCATTCATTCTAGTTGCCCTTTTGCGCGCTTTTACACTTGTTTCGTTCCTTCGTTTTGCCTGTCTCTCTCGCCGCGAATAAATTTCATTAAGTGCGTTACTGCGGAGGATCCCTTTATCGTTTCCTTTTTCTTTTAACAAAAAGCCATACGGTTTCGTTCCAGAGTCCGACCGAAAAAGGAATACGAGCGGAGGAATAAGTGCAAGAGGGATATTGTAACGAGGAGAGCGAATGGTTTCTGCAATTATATCTATAAACATATTTTATCTCTCTCTCTCTCTCTCTCTCTCTTTTATTTTCAAATTTATTTTATACGTTTTTCGTACGCTATAATCTTGATAAAGTGGAAGAAGAACAACAACAAATACACACCATTCGGTATTAAAGAGGAGACGATAAACTAAGAGGCGAGCGAAAGAGCAAAACGAAACAGGGAGGCAAAAGAACGGATTCTTCTTAAAGAAGGAACGGTATTGATCTGAATTGTGTGTTTCTGTGTTTGTATATCGATATTTTATTATGCACATTGTTTCATCGAGTTCCATTATTTATATTATTGTGTATCGGAGGCCGAGAGGACTGTTCTTCGTCGTCGCCGTTGTTTTTCATCCACGTTATTTATCGATCTTTCGCCGGGAATCTTGCTGATTTCGGAATTTCTGTTATTCATTTCCATACGCTATCTCACTTTTATTTATTCCCCTTTTTTTACGACTCTTATTTTATTTTTCTGGTGTACCACTGACGCTGCCCATATTAAAATCAATTCATATCGCTCTTATAAGAATTTATGGACAGAGTTTCAACCAAAATCTGGTGGCATTCTTGCATCAATAACGTCTTAAAATTGTCCTTACTGATCGACGATCGTCATCAATGTCTTCGGCTCTTGAGGCGCTTACGAGTTATTAAGCATGTTACGGAACCTTAAACCAGTTGAAGCTTTTGAAAAGAAGTCGTCGTTGAATGCGTCATTGATTTTGACGTCTGCCTGTTAAACAATAATAATTGATTAAAATTAATAACGCCATCCGTCGACTAATTTCCATTTGAATAGTTAACGAGCTTTAATGGTACTTCGACGGTCATCCCTCTTCCGCTGCTGCCATTATTGTTTCATTTCATTATAACGTTTCTTTTTGTTGCCGTTGTAACATGCATTTGGTGTCGTTTTTGTGCCAAAACAAAGAGAAGATTGTTAAAGAGCAGCAGCAGCAGCGGCAGTGGGAACGTGGAAAGAAGAGGAATCGACGTGGTACCCTTAATGCATCGGTCACATAATTATATATTATCGTTGGGTGATCGTACCGACGAATCTGGGGCAGATGTGCGCCACTTTCGATCGCATTGTTAGCCGAAGAGAGAAAAGCGAATCATTATTCCAATGCTAAAATCCACTTTGATAATAGACAATCCCTTTGTTTATGTGCATACGACCCTCTCGCGTTTCGAACGATTTCCACCTACTTGAACGGCTAATTACATTCACGAACGTTACCGAAATTAAAATTCCTTTTTGCGATTTGAATAATTCGCACACCCCAACGGGCAAACGGTTTAATCCGTAATATATAAGCAACTTATTTTATTATTTAAGCGTGCGTGTATGGCGAAAGAGAAGGAGGTCGTTAAACTTGCAGCATAAATTAACGTCTTTAAAATTTTGCCAACCAAATAAACGAGCGAAATCGAAAGAAAGGAGGTTGAAGACGAACAAGAAGAAGGTGTTGAAGAAGACAGAAAAAATCCAATAAGTGTAAAGTCTTCTTCTGCCTCTTCTTCTGCTGCTTTTCCTTTTGATTTAGGGTCAGTACCTTGATTAACAACGACCAGATGAAGAATAACCGTATAACGAACACCATCGGCGGCGAATCTTATTATTATTCGCAATTTTTGCATTTCGCAAAATGCCATTCTTTTTCAAAAATCGTCCCTTTTTACTGTTAATCCATTTCTTTCTCTTATAATAACATTTTCCTTCTCACCTCCAACATCTTTCTACATGAAGACGTCTGCTCTAGTTCGAGGACTTCTTTCCTCGTAACGGCACGTCCTCTTCCGATCTCGTTACTTCTTGGCAAGTGGGTACGTTTCTGCATTGTTAAACTTATTGTTCAGTGGAATAAGACCACCTGGTCGCCGGCGATACAAGAACGGACTGCTTTAATTACACGTGATCGATCTCGGAAATAATAAGAGGACACCTCCGATTGAAAATGGTTTATATTATTGCCGCGCGTTTTATCAGTTTTGTATGCGACACGAGCGCGAAGAGCGCTTAAATGGCAACAAAGCTGAAGCGTAATTGTTTCTCGACGTCGCTCCGCGACTTCTTCGTTTTAGTTTTGTATTTATATAAATAAAACTAAGCATTTGCAATTCTAAATAGCGCTTGGAATCGAACGGACTCTATTTCTGTTGCTGCTGCTTGATGGCCGAACGTCATGTTCCCAGAAGGAATCTGATTGATTTATACTGGCTTTACCATCGATCCTCGTCGTCGATGCGTTTCTTTTTCGATCGTTGCAAAATAAGAAGACGCAGCCGGAGAGTGAATTAATTGCGAAGGGAAATCTCTTCGCGAACGTACCATTTCGTCGAGCGACGATTCATCTCGATGCCCGCCCCCCCGCTGTCGCTATTTCGAAACATTACTCATTCGCTAAATTTCCGGTTTAATTAACGCGAATTTTTGGCTGCGAAATTGGCATCGGAATAATAACGGCGCTGATGATGATGATGACGATGGCGCTGATGATGAGGACGATAATGGTAGTTAGGCGAATGATGAATGCAGCATGTGTGGGAAATATGATAAAAGACATTTTGCGATTGGCGACGGGGGCGGCCCTCGCTAATTGTCAATTCACATGCAAATTAAACATCCCATCGAATAATTGTTACCGTTGTTCTGCGTGCACATTTACATTTAATACGCGATATGTGTTTTACATAAATCTATTTCGGCCTCGCTTTCTCTCTCTGGCCATCATCGTCATCATCATCAGCGTTGGGAAAAGGGTTTATGTGCGCGTGAAAAAATTAAAAGGGTCGGAGAGGGCGAATTAAACGTACGGAAGCGTCAAACGAAGAGAGAGAGGGAAAAAAACGAGTATTTACACACACATACGTGGATTAATAATCTCCGCTCATTATGACTCTTAAGCGTGGTCCGGGTGCGCGAAATGAAAAAACGCAACAGCAGATTCGTTTAAGGGCGGGTAGTTAAACATCTGCTTATGAAAAATTAGACAAAGCGGCAAATCCTTCTTTTTTTCGTTCGGCTTTGTTCTTCGTCCTCCAACTCTTCTCCGCACCAGCTCCATCATCATCGCCATAGTCATCAACCCTTTCGCTTCTTTATTTTATTTTTTTCGTTAAAAACAATGTTACGTATTATCTAGATTAACCCCTTTGCCCCGCGTTATGGGGCGAAAGAAGAGGAAAAGAGAAACGGTTTTAATGAACATGTGTCGCTTTTATTCGCCGAAATAATTTGAATATAAATTGAAGTTTTTTTTGCGACTCTTTCGATTACGCGTCCTCCGCCATTCAAGCCTATTGCCATAATATTATCGCTAATAACCGGAAATATAAATATGGCCATTGAAGAGCGGGCGAATCGAGCGCTGCTTTATGCTAATTAAGCGTTAAGAGGATTTCATTAAGGACGCGAATGATTTATTTGGGCAAAAAAATGCGAGCTTTCAATTAATGGCCATTAAGAGTTATTATTTGTGGAAAGTGCCACGTAACGCTATCGATGTTGCTCTTCGTCCTCCTTCTCGAAATCATTAACCGTATCCCCTTGTCAAAACAAATTTTCATACGATTCCGAATGATTTAACAGATTCGGAGACAATGGAGACGACGAGCAAGATGAAGAAAAAAGGAGGAAGCGGTGAGTCGAAGAATCTCGACGGAAATAATAAAAACTATTGATGATGACGATGATGAATAAGAAGAAGGGTGGTTGTTGTTGGGCGAGCTATCAATTAATCGTGGAAGATCAATACAACGAATTAAAAGGAATGAGTACGGGTGTGCCCATGTACTACCTGGCCGACATCATCATCATCATCAAAACTTCGTTTGTTTGTGAAACAAAATCAAATTGTTAACAATGCGGCCGTTAATGAGAGCGAACGATTCGAAGAATCTGACGTTAATTATCTGCAAATCAAATTCCTCGACTTGTTAATCATCCTCCTCGTCCTCCTAACTACTTTAATCCATAATTTCACACTTTTCGACAACTTTGCGTCGAGTGTTCTCGGGAACCGCGGGTCCTAGAGACCTGGAGTTTTTTTAAATTAAATTAATCGATTCTGACTCGATTCTGCTTCATTTGGAAAAAGTCCATTTTTTGCCCTTTTTTGCAAAAAAGCAAGGCCCCTTGGATTTTTTTTTTGATTTTTCCAATTTTCCCCATTTTTCTTCATCTTCCCGAATCGGCTGAAACTCGCACCATTTGTATGGACAATCGAAGGCTACTTCGTGCCAAAATTAGAGCCCAATCGATCGAGTAGTTTAGAAGTTTTCGCACTTTTAAACTCTTTAATTTGGATTTTTTTACTTTAAATGTCGCTCTTTTTCGATGCTTTTATTCGATTTGCACGCGGATTTCGCTGTTTTTCTTCGCCTCTAATCGATTCTGACTCGATTCCGCTTCATTTGGAACAAAAGTCCATTTTTTGCAAATAATTATGCCGCGCTTCCAAATTCCTCGATGTTCACCAGAAAATGCGTGTAATTTTTTTAACGAGGTTGAACACAAAACAAAGATGCGAATTTTTGCCGCATCTACTTCGTAACATAATCCGACCGTTAACCAGTTAAGAAGTCCTCCACCTTCGTTCGGTATCGAATCATTGGTTTGTTAACTGCGTTTCCATACGTATTAGTCGGAGGCCACGTGTGTGTTGGTAACGTGCAAGTAGAAGATAATATGGCTTTTGGTCCGAAACGGGCCACACCTCGACTACTTAACCTATCACCTTCAGTCAGCTAAGTCAATTTATAAATATTAATATTTAAACACTCTTCGTACGGCCGTGTGTGTGCGTGTAATGTAGATGGACGGAGAGCAAGATGATGACGATGATGATGATGAGGATGTTGAAGAAGGAGGGACGGAGAGAGACCGAGCGTGGTTGCTAGACTTTAAATGTGCCCCGTTGTGTGTTGTTCTTTGATATAAAACGATGTTATTATGGTACGGCGAAGAAGAAGAAGAAGAAGTGGAGGATCTCATTCGACCAGTTTATATTCTTTCCTTCTTCAGCTTTTGGCTCGTCTTACCAATCCTTTTATTATTATTCCTCATCTTTTGGGTTCCCTTTGCATAATTAATGTAGTCGCATTTAATAAGTCCGATTCCTCCTCCACTTCAACTTATTCTTCTTCTTCGTCGACTCAACATTCTTCCTCTTGCGTTTTTATGTTCGACCCAGCGTCTTATTTATAGTTAATTTTTATTGTCATCTTCTCGTTCTTACTCGCGAAGAAATTCGTGAAGGAGGCGAGACTTCTTTCGAACTTAACGTTTAAAGTTTGCGGATTTTTTGTTTCGCTCGTTTCTTCACGCCAATTTTTATCGCCGCTTCGGCAATCGATGCTACACCTCCAATAAGGACTTTGACTTTTATCGAGAAAGTAGTTACTTTAGAATATTTTTTAAAATTTAAATTCAAAAAAAAAAAAGTGGTCGTCGTTCCTTTGGCTCGAAAGTGGAAGTAGTTAATTGTCAATTATCGCGCTTGTTTGAATGGGCAATAGGTCCGTGGTCTCGGTTTCCTTCTTCGCTTTGATAAATGTGTCATTGTATTTACGATTTTACAATTCGAAAATGGTGAGGCTCCTCTTATTGTTGTTGTCGCTTATTTATACGATTGTAACAATAAAAGTTAGTTATGGGAGTGAAGAAGGAGCGAGGAGGAGCGGCTGGGAAAAGAATGGCAGAGAGAGAGAGAGAGAGAGAGAGGCAGAGGAATTAAAGTGCCAATGAAGAAGACTAATTGTCAGTTGAAGTTTATTTTTTATTATCATCATTCCATTCTTTCGTTCGGTTTAGCCTGACTGGCCAAAATAAGAATAAACCGAAACGAGAAGGAGAAGAACTTTTTTCCTTATTGTTATTATTTCGGTTGACGGGCTGAAATCCAGTTGGGGGGTCGCGATACCATCGTTATATATCAGTTCGGTATTGATGCACAGTCACTATTAAGAAAACGAACGAAAAAAGAAATGAAGAATTTAAATAAAGATATGCGGCGGAGGATTGGACGATTGCGAGCGAGACCGAGAGACTCTTTACTTATACAAACACCACCACGTTAATTTCGATTTCTTTTCCTTCGTTTGGTACGCGTGTATTTAGATTAAAAGATGCGAGCAGCCAGATTAAGATTATGACAGGCCATCCAAAAGATCAATCTTATCGTTTATATTTAATTGTTACACGCACACATCCAGGAGACGAAGAAGAATTCCGTTTTCTTCGTCATCGTCCTCATCAGCGTAATCAACATCTTCGGGCCGGATTTATACCGGGCGATTCGTCGAACGTGACCGCGAACGATTCCAATTATCAAACGAAATCCCAACGATTTATTTCTTGCGTCTCACAAACGACAACATCGCTCGCCTGTCGATTCATCTTGTCTTCGGCTAATTAATTACAATTAACGAAAGCGATTGTTCCAATGCGCGGTGGCCCTCCAACAATCGAGTGTTAATCCTCGCTTAAGCGATTAGACTTCATAACAGTTTGAAGCAGTCGATTTTTTCTTCGAATTTAAATGGTAGATAACGCTCCACCGCGTCTTGCACGAAAGATGCGCGATGGCATCGGAATAATTCCGGCCGGCGAAAGAGCGAACGAGGTTTAGGGTCAGGTATGCGAGACACACGTGCCTGAGATCGCTAAACGAGCCGATAATTTATCGCGTTAATTTAATCGCTCTCTCTCTCGCCACGTGCATTCAACATCTATTGGCAAACGTCTTCGGCGTGGTCGATCGTGTTTTAGTTCTCGTTTTCTGCAAAACCGATCCTATTCGATTTAATTTTTACAATTGTACCAGTGATTAACAGGGAGAAGTGAATTAATTAAAAAAGGAGTCGAATAATAATCGTTGCGTGGAGCACAAACGAACACTCGACGCATTTCAACGAGACCAATTCAATTTTAATTGGCTCCTAATTAGTATTACCCACTACAAACGACCTTCTTTTTTTCTGTGCGTTTGGGGTCCTCCGTCTCTTCGTTTGCCTCCTCCTCCACCATTTTTATGCCCGAAAAGAAAGGAAGAAACGGTTTCAGGTACCTGACATTACTTAAATGCAACCACTTGGCTTTCGATGATCACGATGACGACGACGATGATAATAATTCTAATATGTGCTTTACCTAGAAAATGAAATGTAGAAAAGAACGTGGTACTTAAAAGAATATACCGTCATTAAAAAACCAAAGAAGGAATGGTATAAGAAAGCATGAAAAGAAAAAAGACGAAGAAGAAAAGAAACGATTTTTATCCTATCCCATTTTAATCGTCATTCGCTTTTATGTATTTACACGTTTTGAATTTGAATAAGAGCGTGGTAACGAAGAAGAAGTAGAAGGAGGACGAGGAAGAGGAGTCCTCATTGGAATTCCTTTGATTATTTAAATGAAAAGAATCGGAATAGAAACGTTTCCATCGGAGCAAGAAAGACAATTTTTCTCAACGTTTGGAACGGAAAAAGCGAGAGTGAAGTTATTATTTCTCGCTGCACTTCTTTGCGTAACATTATTATAAAAGAGGCGATAATGGTGGCGAAAAGAAAGCCGGTATTAATGCCAAGAGGCCATTATCCCGATGATAACGAGGCCTTATTTCAATGATTGTCAAGTTCAGGACGAGTCGATCTTTGTTGGCCGCACCCCTTGCCGGCGACTTTTCTTCCGCTTTCCACCGTCGTTCCTTCGGCGATGAAAAGTGTGTGGGAGTAGGAGGACGAAGGTGAATTGGGGAAAAAATACGAGACAAATCCACCCCGAGATTCAAGTGTTTATGACAAAAACAACGGGGCATTATTTTATATTGCACCATTTGTTCTTCGTCCGCTTCTTCTTCTTCTTCTTCGTTCCGTTGAAACAGATCCGAATGAAGAATTGGAGCGACGAAATAAAACGAAATTCGTGGCCTTATTGAAAGCTGTCGTTATCAGAGTCCTTTTTTCTTCGAGCCAGAGGTCGTTCTTTCATTTTGGGTCCGTTCATAATTGGAAATCATCAAGACAAGATAATCGAAGGTGAGATGAAAAAGTGGAGGAAGAAGAAGGTGGTTATTAAATAAGATTTTGGTATCAATCTTATTAACACCTTTAAGGAATAAATTCATTGGAATTTTATCTTGAAGACCCATTACCTTTCCTCCACCTCTTCTTCTTCTTCTTCTTCGTTTTTATTTTTATTTCCTTTTATATGAATTGATTAAATAAAGACCACCTTCTCAACATCAATTTATGTTTTAATACCCTTTTAATATGTAAAACATGGTAACTTATTTCTTCTTCCTCTTTGCTTAATTCCTTTTCCTCTTTTATTATTATTTTCATTACCTTCTCCTTTATTAGTTTTATTATATTCCTCTTCGTCTCCACTTATTTATTTATTTATTAATATTATTACACACGTTTTTCTCTCTTTCTTATAAACACCGTGACGACCACAGAAACGGAGAAGAACTGGGTCCATTCGGTTTATATTGTTATTACGGCGTAGCGATATTAAAATATGGATATGGGTTCATCTACATATTATCAACTGCGTCCATTGATGGACCCCCTTTTTATATACCTGCAAGAAAGAAGTCGAAGGATGGCGAAGGAAGGAAGACAGAGACAAGAAAATGCTTCATCGACTCTCTCTCTCTCTCTCTCCGATTTTATTATCTCTTTGGTTTCGTGTGCGTTTCTTCGGTAGGTTTTTACTCATAGGTATCGGATCTTCCGTTGCTGTTGTTGTTGTTGTCGTCCGAGTTGGACGTGGAGGATATCGGGGATAGAGAGAGGATTGTAATTTGTGGTGTGGCTGGTCGCATTAAAAACGCTTATTAACCCACGATTATAAAACATTGTAATAAAATTTCACGCATTAAAATAAAACTCGAATAAATTATAACGTATAAAACTGGTCGTCGTTAAGGGCATGTTTACGACACTTAAAAGTCCGACGCGGCTCATATTTTCGTTAATAAATAACTGAAAACGAAGAAAGAAAGAAAGGAAAAAAGGGAAACGAGTAAAATAATAACCGTAAAACCTCTAATGTGACTACTGAACCACGATCCCCTTTTCTCGCCATCTCTCACTCGCTCCCTCCGCATCTCTTCACGGCCTCTTTTGCCTTTCCCGAAGAAAGGATCGAGTCGATTCCACTTTTCATTTCGTTACCGGTTCTTCAGCTGCATCGACCATTCTGTTTAGCGATAGCCATTGCAAATTTGAACAAACGAGATTGGCCGAAACCGTTTGCGATGTTTTTGCGCTGCTTGATTAGAAGCGGAATCTTGGCGGATTCATCAAAGCGTTCGTCGTTAATAAAGCAAAGTCGAATGGGGCGGTTTTTCTTAATAAAGTTGAAGATACAAGAGACATCCAAAAACTACTTTGCCAATTTCCTTAACTACGCCGATCCTCTTAATCCTCTCGTCCATCCGACCCTCAAACTCCGCGATAACATTCTTTAATATCGCACATAACTGCGATGGAACTTTTTTGTTTCGGTACCATCATCGACCGTCTCGAGTCAAAAATCATTCTCAGTTTCCGTTCTCTTCTTCCCCCTTTTGATGTTTGTTTATTATTATTCCTCGACGTTCAGAAAGTCCTAACAGTCAAGTGGCGGTACTACTGTTTTCTCTCATCGCACACAGCGGCAGAACTTCGTTAAAACTAATTGTGTCCGTGGATGATATAATTTATTTCTCTGTTCTACTCGGTCTCATTATATTAGTTTTCCGCAGTGGAAATAATAAATGAAAATACGTTAAGTTTGCCGGCTCGCATCCCCTTTGCCCCCCTCGCCGCCCTTCTTGCTCTTATTTTATTCGAACTTTTCTAATTAAATTAACCTTCGGCATTTTTCCCGCAAGTTTAATCATAATTTTCCATCTTTTTCTCCGTCTTCTCGTCGTTGGTCGCGTTTAATTAAAGAAAATTACTTCGTCTTTATTGGCTTTTCTATAATAGAATTTGCAATAAATGCAAATTAAAGACTAATTGGAAGCGTAGCTCTAACGTGTCGTTGCATATGTATGGAAATAATTAAATTCGAGCGCCGAAAGAAAAAACGAAGCGAATCCCTAAAGGACCACAAACTAATAACAAACAAGAGGAACAAAAGAATGGTAGGAGTGATGATAAAAAATTAGTTGCCATCCACTTCTTCTCGCTCCTTCTACCCCCGGTCGGACGTGACAGATGCGTCCCGAAGATTATCTCTATTGAGATTAATCTCGAAATAAAAGGCAACATTTCTTTGTTGTTCTAGTTGGTGGTTTGTTCTTCTGGTTCCGTGCCTCATTTGAATACGCTTTTATTGTCGAGGCCCTACCAAACCCCGATTCCAGAAGATTTTTCGCACTCGCAATGGGCGAGTCTTTGGATGTGTCTTCAGTGTTGACGATGGTTTCGATTAAAAGCAAAGAAATGAAAGGTCATCTACAAAACGCGTGTGTTTGTACACGTGTACATCATTGTAATAATAAAGTTGAACATCGAGAAATAGTAGTCGTCTACGTTGTTTGTTGTCGTTGTTGAGACTTTTTTAATAACAACAGAACCGACTTGCATAAATAACGCGACTGTACAGGTATAATAATGAACTTAACTAACTTAATATGCATAACTGATTATGTGAGTTGGAATTTGTAGCGTTACGTGGGGGCGGGCTTTAGAATATGCGTTCGAGTAAAAAAGAAACGAAATAAAACGATGAAAGCAGAAGGACGTTTACATGAAGAAGAATTAAAACGAAGACGCCACCAAACGTCTGCGTTTCTATTACGGTGGCAAAGGCGATCATTGTTTCGCATTCGTTTTGATCATAAATATATTTTTTAAATGCCACAAAGATTTTCGATCAATTTTATTTCTTCGTGCGAGGGTTCGTACCAAATGAATCGAAACGAAATACAAAAGACAACAATCGAATGAAAGTCCGAAAGTAGCGAGTGAAGAGGGGCAAAAGGAGAGCGAAATTGAGGAATTCCAAACAATATATTCCGTATATGAAGAATGGTAAGGAAAGGAGAAGCGGATAGATTCTTTTCGGTTGAAGCAGAAGAAGAAAAAAATCCGTTTAAATTTATATGTATGAGAGGAAAAAGGACGAAAAAAGAAGAAGCGCGACACGATTTTGCGGAATCTTCGCCTTTTTTTTCCTCTCGTGCGTCGTCCTCTCATTCGATTTTAAAAACTTTCGATCTTCGAACAACGAATTCGCCCCGCAGGTTAGTGCGGATCCTTACTTTTATTATTATTTTCATCTCCATCCTCGCCTTTCATTTTCGTAGCCTTATTTATTGCCAAAGGTTCATCCTGTCTCGCGAATAAGTTTCTTTTCCATTGTTTCGCGCCAGAAAAAGGACGAATAACAACGACGACGAAGAGAAGTTGTCCGTGTTTGAGATTCTCTTAATTAATTTACAAAATTTTGTTCGTGGGGTTCGCAATAAATTTGCAAAACAATGCGAAACTTTGCGATATCAATAATTGAATCGAATCATAAGAAAGCCATTAATAATGCGAGCGAGCGAACGGTCGGTTGGCATGTTTAATGCTCCTCTTCTTCATCAATATTTATGAGCAACAAAAATGCTCTCTTTGTCCGCTTATCATTTGCGAAAACACGCAAAAAGGCGACAGCACGAGGGATGGCATTAAAGCGACGAGGAACAATGCGAAGACGAAAGGAATTAAAGAATTAGACGTTATTTCGATAAAAATGTCCCCCCATTTATACTCTCGTGTTCATTCGTTTACCTTTCTCACTTCTTCTTCCTCGCGATGGGTGTCACATTGAAAAATCGAGTTAAATAACACGAGAGGTGATCGAAGAAATGAACTAGAAATTGAAAGGTACAAATTCGTGTCTTTTAAAAACACAAGCACATTCGAACGCCAGCGAACAAAAAAAAAAGAAACCGAATGGTTAGTCCGGAGGAAAATGGGCGAGAGAAGGAAATTAAGCGAGCGAGAGAAGGACGAAATAGTTGTAAAAGAGCTGAAACTGTACGACGACTGTGACAACACGTCCTCCACCAACTCTTTCCCTTCTCCCGCTCCCTTCATCTACTTCTAAACGGTCTTAATACAACAAATAGGTCTTTTCTTTTACGTCGTCCTCCTTTTATTTCCTAGCGGGAAAACCGGGCGATGGTTTGGTTTGTTGGATAAAGAGCCGATTGCGAAAGAGAGAAGGATCGGATCGCAAGCACTTTTCGCTTCTCGCGTCCTCTTCATCTCTCGCTCCCACTTTCTTCCTCGTGTTCCGGCTCTTTGAGCGGACCATTACCCCGCTAATTGTCGATGGCGGAGACGCGAGGAAAACCCTCCGGAAATGAGATAATCGAAAACTTTACCATCCGCCGCGTCGCACTTTCTTCGTCTTCGTCGTCGCGTCGCTATCAGTTGAAACGGTTTCTGTGACCGGATAACTAACTAACTAACGACCACGGCACGTGGGGATGGCGGCGGAGAATTCCACTTTTTATTAGTTTAACACCGTGATGCTTCGCTTATAAATTTGTTTTCGCAACAGCAACAATCGTATGATTTATTCGGTTAAAATCTTCTTGTTGTTCTTGATGTTGGTTTTTTTTTTCGTTTACGTATCAAAGATGTAATGCAGATGCAATAATATATTTTTAACGAAAGGGCCGTTGTTTGAACGTTGTTCCTTTCGACGTTGTTTGTTCAACGTAACGTAATAAATTTGTTGGTAAGTCGATGGGTAGAAGCGAGGGAATAATGAGAATAAGACAAAGTGTGGACCAACAATGAAAGGCAAAAAGTGGTAGGATAATAAAGGACGGATGGCCAAAGTCGGAACTAACTGATGGCGAGATATGGCGAAACGGAGAGGAGCGAAAGAGAGAAAAGGGGTGTGTGTGTGTGTGTGTGAGTGAGTGTGTTTCGATATTTTAAACTCGGGGCGCAGTCTCATTAATTAACGTTGAACATCGGTAGAGGTGTTCGTACAAGCGTGCCATTAATTACCGTCTAAATACGGCCGTATTCGCCGTGAAGAGACCAAGAGTATTGTATGAGGCAGCGAGCGAGCGAAAAAGACGCAAAGAGAGAGAGCGAGAGAACATTGTGTCTGGTATTTAGGGCCATTACAACTCTATCTGTGCAAAGGAGTGGCGGATTATTTCATTACCAGGTGGGCGTCCAGCGGGGAATCAACTATTGTCAGGTGTAAATTCCGCAGACAACTCGCATACACACACACGTACGTGTTTTATAACATATCATCATTGTACACACATGTACACGTGGAAGGAATCATATAGGTTTATATGTGTTTAATACTCTTTCTTCCTCCACTTCTTCAGCTTCGCCTCCTCGTATACCGTGCGTCCTCTTCGTTATTTCTCGCTTTTTTTCCCTTTTCCCATCACGATCCTAATTAAAGGCTAACACGACTTTAAACTACTTCGCAGTACATCCAATCAGCAACGTCATAAACGGGATTCTCCTTTGAGGAATAATCGCTCACCTTCTTTGTCGCGCTCATCAATCCCGAAAGCACAGGAGGCCAGCTTACTTGCACTGCAATTTTTATCTCGGCTTTTGCATTTTTGCACAAATTGCAATAAACTCATTTTAGAGCACTTAAAGTGGCCAACTGTGGAAGGAAACATTAGAGATCGATTAATTAGAGTTCAGTTGTGAGTTTTCTATCGAGACTCGCTCTTACTTTCGGACTTTTTTTTCTTCAATTTTTGCTTTTTTTTTTGCATTTTTGTACAAATTTCAAAATACGTATTTTAGAGCTCTTAAAGTGGTCAACTGGTTAATAATTCTTCAAAAGTGAGTTTTATATTGAAGTTCAGTGTGTTTCATTGGTATTAACATCGCAAGAAATTGCACTTTTTATCGATTTTGATAATTCGGTACGCACTGTATATTTATGTACAGCGTCTTCTTTCTCTCTCGCACTCAATCTCGGTTTTTTTCTTCATTAACACGTTTCGATACTTCCGTTTCTTTTTCCTCTCCATAAGATTTAAATCCATACGTTTTCCCTCCGTTATTATTTATAAGTTATACCTAAACACGCCATACATTACGGTCCCGAACACTTCCATGCGCGATGAGTGGGATTACACGTACATGTTCTTAAACTTACCACCATCAATAATATAACAAATATGATCTTCATTAACATATTTCACTTCTTATAATATGATCCTTTCTCTCTCTCTCTCTCTCTCTTTATACTCTTTCGCTTTATTCCTTTTCTTCACAACTTTATTCAACTTGGTCCAGTATCCACCGTTTCCATCTGCGACCACTAAAAGAAGGACAAAGAAAGAGAAGAAGAAATATTAATTCTCCGTTTTGGTCGTCGTGCAGCAATTGAAATAATTAAAGTGAATGGATGGGGGAATGATTCCGAAGACCATTAAACCATTATAACAATAAGATAATGTAAATTTATAACGTGGATAAGCATATTGTACGTACGTATTGGGAACGAGTTGAAGCGAGACGGGAGAGGAGAGGTGAAATGTAAAGATCCAGTTTGAAAATTTAAAATACGTGGGTTTATATGTGTTAAGTTAAAACCGCACTTAAGAGATAGCGTAATCTAATTAAAATAAAAGGAGGAAAAGGAATGGTGGCGCGAGAGGAAGAAGAAGGATACCATTTGACACTGTGGCTAATTGCTATAGCATGTATCGGGTTGTTTTACCAGTATTTATTGGTGGCATCTATCACATCCACGATGTCTTAAGGTAAATTACATTCTTTCCTCGCGGTTTGAAAAGGTCTTTGAACCAAAACTGAAGAATTGAAGAAAGAACAAGAGGAGAAACGCCTCGATAAAAAGGAATCAACGTTTTTTTTGCTGCGCCAAAAATTTAATTCAATTTAATTCGCTCCTCCTCGCCACGATTCACGTCCTCTTATTGAATATGATTTTAATGAAATGTAAATTATTTTCTGGATACAATAAATCTTTTGTCATTTTAATCTGTTACCATCTCTCTCTCTCTCTCTCTCTCTTTGGAACTATTCATAAACGAAATTAAACGAAAGAAGAAAATACGCGAGGAGAGATGAAGAGAGAATGGAAAACAATAATTAATTGTTGGAACTTAATGATGAATGATGACTGTTAGATTCTTGAAACATTTAAAAGACGAATAATAATGGTAATAGTAATAATCAGAAAGAATTAAAATGAAAAGAACGCGAAGACGGCGAAAGAGCGAGAGAGAGAGAGAGAGAGAGAGATGGAAAGGTGAAAGAATTTATTGTACCTGTACAATTTATATAAAGTGTGTTTGTATCGAATGAAGGGGGGTCAGAGATTCTTCGGTTTGATTCTTTTAACAACAATTATTCTTCTTCCTCGTCGACTATTTTGATTTTACATTAATTAACGATCATTACCAGTCGTTTAATAGGTTTTGCCCGCGAGCCATTCAAATCTCTTGTCTTCATGAAACTCCACTAGCAACTCCAATTCGAAAGATCCTTTCGGTTCTCCGCATTTCGATCGAATCCTTACGTTCTCTCTTCTTTTGTTTTTCGTAATAAAAGTCCTCTTAATTCGAGAAAGAGAAAATTGTAGAAGAGGATTCTTTTCTTATTTTATTATCACATTTTATAGGACGTTGAATGTGTACAATTTGTTCCTCCTTATTTCTTTCTTCTTCTTCTCCTTTTGAAAAATTAAAACCAGATTAAATCACCATCAAATTGAGACGTTTTACTTTTATTTCTCGATCGTAAAAATGTTTGAAGACACGTTTAAGTACACCAAGACCATCCTCTTCTTCTTCGACTTCTTCTCCTATATAAATACATTTCTATCCGTGTTGGTCATCCTTTTTCCTTTCACGACATTCGTTGTTTGATGTTTTGCTGTTGTTGTTGGTTCTTTATTATCGTAGATTCTCTCGGTTTTTTTTCTACCACTTTGAAGGCCCAAGAAAAAGAGGCGTATTAATAAAATGATTCCACAATCTTGGCAAGAGTAACAAGAGATGGTCAATAACAAGAGATGAACAAGGAGATGGTAGAAAACGGAATGGATAGATTGTAAAATGCAATAAATTGTTAATTAATTTAAATTAAATAAGAAAAGAGTCGAGGATCCTTGTATTTTTTGTCCACCTCCTCCTCGTCGACGTTTACAAGAATTTTCTTTTATACTCGCCAGTTGTAGTGCCTTTTTTTGTTTAAATTTAAAGCTTTTTCGATTTCGTTTTTAAATCGATACTCCGATAAGGAATGGCGTGTAATAATAATTTAGATAAATATTCGTTAACGTAATAAAAGTTAAAATTGTAATGTTATAGCGTGAAATTTGTCTCTTAACTTCTTCTTCTTCACAATTCATCGTTCCTCTTTTTTGCATGTTCCTCAATTTTAATTAAATGACTTTAATTTTGCATCGTAAATTCCCATTTTACGACGTTTTCTCTCTCCTCTTTCCATGCATTTTATTTAAAAAAAAACCGAAAAAATAAAGCTGGTGTAAAGAAAGAAAGAAAGTCACGAACAAGAGTGGAGGGCGAAATTGCTCGTTTGGTTGCAGAATGTGCTTAATTATTGAGCGAGTTCGTTCGCTGGCGATGGCACAATTTAATTTTCTTTCCCTTAATTCTAATCAAATTTCTTAATAATAAATGAGATTAAAAGTGTAAAGGAACGAATCGAATAGTGGCCGAAGACGTGGACCGCGCCTGACTCTCTCTCGGACTTCGTACCGAATACCTCCCACATCAAAACCGTTCTTCTCTTCATTCTTACACGCACATTTCTTTGATTTAATAAAATAAAGAATTGGAAAATTGTAAGAGCGAAGATAGAGACGGAGGAACCAACCCATTGTCGATGGCGATCGTAGGAAAGGGAACGAAAAGAGATAAAGGGGGTACATCACAATCTTACGCTATTAACAATGGCCCCATGGGATATCTCATATAACAAAATACATAAATACATTCAATTCAATCCCCATCTCTCTCGCTCTTTGCCCATTCATTCTTCCTCCTGGTACACGTCACTCTTCGTCCGCCCGTCCATCCTTCGAACCCGTCGTGGTCTAGATGGTCAGCTCTTTATTCAATTCGATCGCTATTGGTTTGTCACTGGGTGCATGTTCGAATCGAATCGATGATAACAACGGTGGACGATTGGAATGCATCTTAACGAGCTAATCAATAGATCACGGTCTTCCACAATCATTTATCATCCACTCTTTAACACACGGACGCAGAGAGAAAGAGACGGAGAGTTGGAAGGATTTTTTGTAACAGGAACGAAACAGGGATCACTCTGACGATGATTATGATTAAGAATCAGAACTTCAACGAAAAAGTGTCAATCTTATTATGCCAAGACGTTAATTACCTCGGAAGGTAGGAGTAATTAAGGAAGAATCCAATAAATTCCTTTTTGGCTCTCTATAAGAATAATTTCGTTTAATAAGAGACGTTCGAATGATTAAAACGGTACAACCGTTGGGAAGCAGATTTATTTTTGCCTCATTGTTGTACAACGTCTTCCGTGCAGAAATTTATTTCAATTTGCAACAATTAAAAGTAAACTCTTTCTGCGACCGCTTGGATGTCTTCGTAGGTGGTTTCTCTTCTTTCTTTTTCCTCTGCGGACGTATATAATTTATAATTTACGCTTCGGATGGAACTTTATTATTAAGGATTTTGCATACCACTAATAACATTCCGCTTAATTTTTTCTTCTTCTTTGACTCTCCTGCAATGGTAAACTTAATTTCGTTCTCCGGCCACTTTTTCATTCGCGTTTATTTTTTTTTGCCTTCGTTCCCCATTTATTCGCAATCATTTCTCTTCGTTTATTCCTGTCCGGATTCAATTGACATGTGCAATAATAATAATATAACGTCGTTAACAATAAAAAGAAATGAATAAGTAAGACGCACACCGGCGGTCCTTAATGCTAGTTTATTACACCTGCGTAGTATATGTGTGTGTGTTAAGGATTTCACAAGACAAAAAAACGAAATAAAAGCCGACGCGAAAGAAGATGGTCTCTCTTAGTCTCCTGCTCCCCGATCTTCATCTTCTGCCTCTCGCAACAAAACGTTCTATATTTAAATTTGAAAAAGGAGCAAATAAACTAAAGTGAGATATCCAATCTTGTGCCGGATTATTATTTGTAAAGTATGGTACTGTACGGTTGTCGTACGTGGTACTACAACGTACGTAGAATGAAGAACAAGAATGTAAATCAACAGTAAATGCGATGACAATGAAGAAGGAGTAGAAGAGAGAAGAAGTAAAATAGGAGCAACAAGCCAACGAACAACGGCAGGAGGAGAAGTAAGAACGTAATGGTGGAAGACGTACAACGTGGATGGTTTGTCTCTTTTTTTCCCGTCTTTTTAATTCTTGACCTCTCTCCGCGGCGCATTGTTTCATTCGTCGCTCAAGAAGTTCGAGCCTTGAATGAAGGAGCCGAGCCTCGACTCGATGCGGAATTTAATTGTTCGAACGATTCCGCGATGAAGGTATTAATCTGGAACAATAATAAAGCGTACATGTAGGCATAGTTATTGTTGGTTAAGGAAAGAGGCACTGGGCATAATTCTTCGGTGTTTAATGGTCTTTCCAACGCCTCGTTTTTATGTCTCACAATATCTTATTGAAAGGAGAAAATAAGAGAAGGAATACACGAGAAGGAAGAACTTGGCCACATTTAACAACGTTTGTTTGTATCAAAATGACCACTTATCTTTCGACGATTAAACAAATAATATAAATAAAATCTTACCTCAATCGTACGGACGTTTCGATAAATAAGACCGGGGAAAAAGGAGAAAATCCTATTTAAACATAAACTTATATCGATAGGTCTCGCGTCCTTTTGCCCGACTCCTTCTATCTAATTCACTTTCATCGATTCCAACGCATAAAAGAATACACATTAAATATCGGCCATAAAATAACACGGCGCAAGAGATTATAATTAAATTTAATTTTTTCTTCATCCTCCTCTCGTTCTCTCTTGCAGATACGATATCGAGCAGATGGAGGAAGGAGAGAGCTTTAAAGCGACGTTATTAAATCTATTTGGTATTGATAGAGTTGAGTTGGTGTTAACAAGAGTTTTATTATTGCTTCGGAAAGAGGACCATAAATGATGGAATGGATATGGCGAGGATTTGAATGACTTTTTGGTTTTCTGTTTGGTGGCAGCAAACTTCGAGCAACTTCGAAGGATATGATTTAGTTAGCTTTGTTTCCGTGCGATTTTTTGGGTTAGAGCTAATTTGCAGCAAAAAAATTGAATCTCCATCCGTTTTGTATTTTATTTATATTAGTTTTATGCAAATTAAATACCATAATAAATAAATTTATAGTTTATTACTATTAATATTAATAAAACTTATTTACATTTGTACACGTTTTTATGCATCGTGCTATTGCACTTATTAATAAAAATATGTTTATAAATTGTCTGCGTTTATAATTCTTTATGTTTGCCATCGTAAAATTCTTGCCAATAAGAAGGAACGAATAAAAGCCAGCATCCAGTTTATTAAATACAACTTATTAGAACAGAAAACAAGAACATCATAAACGAATGTGTGTTGAGTTTCTTAAAGGGAAACACTTAACGATCGGTATTTAAGAAATGTACCACTCTCATGCACCCATATCACTTTCATTGATCACGATAATGATGACGGTGATCATCGTCGTCATCAACAACCAAAAATCAACGTCCACCTCTCTTTTTTTTAATATAAATAAATTTCTCCTCGTCCGTTCGGTTAATGTTATTATTTTCGTCATCCACCCGTGTCTCTTGGGTCTCCCTTCGCTGCACAGCATCACGAGAGAAAGAGATGGACAAACACAAGAGCGAACGATCGCTTCTAATAGAATGATTAAACAAAATATAAAAACACAATTAATTATATCCGATAGATATTATCGCATGAGATCTTATACCCCAGGTGTCCAACAGGTCAGCATCGAGAATAAAACGAACCGGAGGAAGAAAGGAATTACAGAATGCCCAAGATACTTATTATAGTTCATTGTCATTCTTTCTACCCGACGATCAAACAACAAAACTATTTAGCTTTCGTCTTTGCTTCATTCTATTTTCCACTCTTTCCTCCGTCGATCGTCTCCAGCCCAACCATTCCCTCAAGATTTCCTTCATCGTCATCGTGGACATCAATTCCTCATTAACATAACCACACGTCGATCATTTCCAATGCGATACGCGACATTAACATATCTCGCATGAAATCACGATCTCCATTCGGATCCTTCTGGTCCCGTGGCTTCAGCATTTCGAGCGCTCGCACTTGCGGAAGTTTTCGCTCAGGATCTTTTTTGGTTTAACTGATGACTAATCAAAATTAACGAGCGGCGCATAATTATTCATGGCTCGTGTGTGCTTAATATTGCGGTAACGTTGCGTTACGATTCCAGCTCGATGCGGTCTTTTGGGAAATTCGAGCGTACAAACTGGTTGTTGTTTGGTGTTATTGCGGGTACGTATGGGATCAACAACAACATCATTATTTTGCACGTAATCTGCATATGATAATGGTGATGGGAGCGAATAAGGGAATTAGGATAGTTCATAATTGCGAATTGAAAAACTTTAAATGGGCACGAAATCGCGAATACGGTTGGAGAGTGTGGCGGTGGAGGGAGCGGCAGCAGCGAACCTGGAGGAAGTTCGAAAGGAAGGAAGGAAGGAAAAGAGTGTATAGATATGGAATTGAATCGATTTCTATTCGTTTTAGGTTTTTAGGTATTACATTATTGAATAATATAAATTGAATAATGGTAATAATGGTAAATAGATAGAGGAGTCTGGCGCGTCATTTGCATATGGAAACTTTGTTTCTGCATTCGACCCCGATGCGAATATAAATTGCCAATTATCGCATATCAACGTTTATATGTAAAATGAACGTGCGGCGAGTAAATTAAATTTCCGTTCCTCCTAAAACTGGAGCCTATACGTACATACACACAAATGTATATCTGCAATATTAATATATATATTCCACGCCATCACCATAATCACTTATTATTACCATCGTCATTACAATCCTCCAATTTTCAACCCGGAATTCATTCTTCCCTCTTTTACCTCTTGGATAATTCATTTCCCAAAAGGAAGATTGGAAATAGAAGAGGGCGCACTATTAATAATCGCCAAGACGCAATTACGAACGCAATCCTGGCAAGGAAGTGAGCGAAAAATGTAAAATGTTCCAATTGATCATAAAAATAAATATTCAACAAATCAAACTTTTTGCACGTCATTTTACATTGACTATCTAATCCAAACAACATAATAGTCGATTCAATCGACGAGGCAACTAAAGAATATGCAGGATGGTTCCTTTTGCTAATGATTGTAAGTTTGTTAAGAATGTTGCGAATTGGATTAATTGCGAATGCGATAATTTCGCTATTATTCGATTGTTGGCACTCCCGAGCAGATTTTTATTTCGGTAACGCGTTAATTTTATCCACTGACTTCTAGTCAAATTATTTTTATCTAAAACAAAACGACCTTCCGTTCGGATTTTTTTCGTTTCGAAAGGAAAAGTATTTTTAATTCGAATCGTACGATTTGCATTCCGCGTTGCGTATGTTTTCAAGCGGGAAAAAAGTTTGGTGAAAAAAAAATCCAAAAGGATTAAGATGAGGAGGAAGAGAGACGCCTTTCTCTTCGTTTGTTTGTTCCTCGTCTTCCTCTCGATGCCGGTGTTAGATCAGATAGGTCGTCCGATAATTAATCGTCGCCCATCGGTACTTAATAAATAGTCCCAATTCACGAGTACCATTAATTTTAATTTAAGAGAATTTTTTAACGACAACGACAAGCCTCCGGTTCAGTTTTCGTTCAACAACAACAACAAGAAGAAGAAGAAGAAACTGGCGGAGAGAATGAAGAATGTAACGAAATCGTATAATAATAATGATAAAAGGACCTGGAGGTAATCGATTTATGGCTTTAAATTATTCTCGTTCTTTTCCCTTGCTTCATTTAAATCGTGCTCTTAATTAAAAAAAGAACAGCAACAAATCCAAATAAGGAGCGATCGCAAGCGGTTTTGTTGCGAATTTAAGGCCAAAACGAAATTAATTCGCAATTAATTTCGACACAAACCGAACCGTTTTCCACCGTTCGCGAATTAATTGCTTCGAGTAAGAAATTCGTAATAAGTTGCAATAAAAGTAAAAACGAGCCGTGCAAGAATGAAGATCGATTTATGAAATTAACTTTTGTTCTTATTCGACCATTTCCATCATCATCATCATCATCATCGTACCGATAAAATAATTATAGTCGCAAGAGCTGAACTTTTACATGCGTTATTACGTTCACTAACAATCATCATCATCAATATCATCATCATTGGCCGCTCGGCCCGTCCGTTTGCGGTGGAGTTCTTGCGGTTTCTTCGGCGGTCGAAATCCGGTAACGTACACGTTGCATTTAACGCTAATAATAATAATAACGCCGTTCTTCTGGCTGGCGTTGATGATGATAATAAAAGAAGTTGACGATGAGAAAAAAATAATGGGCCCCGATAATTATTAATCGTTAAGGAAAGTGTAATAATTCACGTACGAATTGATTGCAATGGAGATTCTCATGGGACGACGTTTATTCGGTTTGGCTTGACGGACGTCGACCTTCTTAATACATATTTAACTTTACATTCTTCTTCCTCTTCTTCGTGCACACATTAATGGTATATGGTCGAAGAGAACTGTTTTCCGCTTCTTTTCCTCTTTTTCATATCCAAAGGAATCGTACGCTCGCGACACGCCCATCGACGTAATAATTATTTATTCCCAACGTTTAATTAAACGCCAATCTGTTCGAAACTCTTCGGCGAAATCATTCCAATATGCCGCACGAATGAGCAACGAGAAACGGGTTCGGATCACCTAGATTCGGTCGTTCGCTACATGGAATTAGCGTTAAATGGAATTTTTCACCAATGGATACGCAACGAGAAGAATAAATTCGAATTAAATTAATCGTTAATGGATCCAAATAAACGTTCCATCACCGACGACACCGATTAAAATGATTGTTACCAAAATAACGAGCATCCAAAGAATTGATTATGGGATACGAATATTTAACACTCGCACGTCCTTTTGCTTTTATTTAATAAACCGTTCGAACTCTTTTCTTCTCCCTCCCGCAACCTCGTGTTATTCATAACGAGATCCTCTCTCTCTCTCTCTCTCTCTCTTATTTTAAGAAAAAACGGCTTTCTGTCTATCAATCAAGATCCGTTGAACCCCCGCTTGTTTGCATAACTAAATCATAATTGTGGCCAACCAAAATGGACACATTGACTAATGATTGTACAAGGAAAACGAAGAGAGAGAGAGAGAGAGAGAGAAAAAGAGGCACGAAGAAGAACGCTTCATAATGAAACGAAATCAAATATTACCTATGCGATGTGTGTTGTTGGGTATGTTAAAGAAAGAATGATTTACACGTGCCCCTCTCGAGAGAGTAAATGAAGAGAAGGAAGACGGAGACGAGGAGCGCGGAGAAATAATCAAGGAAGAGAGAGAGAAAAAAAAGGCGAACGTTCTTCATTGTTGATGATGGACGTAAACGAGATGGAGGAAGATTATTTAAAAACGATTACAAAGTACAAAGTGGTTTTATTCCCTTTGCCTACTCCTTCTTCGTTTTAATAACATGATGGACTGCTAGTTAGTGTTAATTAATTATGAAGAATCCGTCCTCCAGTTCTTCTTCTTTCGTTTTTTTTTTGGGAACCTATGAACGTGAAACGTGATGAACGGTTCGCAAAACAAAACGAATGTTAAAGGTCAATTCTCTTCGACTTAACTGTGAAATGAATCCAATTGAGAAGTCCTCAAAGTTATCGCCAAAAATTAACGTTTTTAAGATGGATTAGATTGAAATTCTCGCTACGCAAATACTTTTTTACATCGAGGACAAACGACAGGACTTTATTTCAAATTCGTGGCACATCTTACCCAAATAAAATAAAAATATTTAAGATCTTATCTTGCAGTGTTTGCCGTTGCTTTTTTTCATCTTTATCTATCCTCCTTATTAATTATACGTTAAAAATGTCCAATAAGCTGAATAAGAATTTTCACGTAACTGAACAGAGATAAATGTTTCACTCTTTGAACGTATTAATCGAGTCTTTTGAATACTAAGACGCAATCAAATTTGCTGGAAATGAATGGATTGGCGCAAAGAGATGGTTCTAAACGTTAATTGATAAGTTTTGTGGCCGATGAATTGATAATATTCTGTTCATGTACGTCCACTAAAAAAAGATTCTTTCAAGCGATCGTTAAATGTGGAATGTGAATAATTGAAGGCGTCTTCATAATTTATGCAGATTTTCTTTTGGAAATTCGTCAAACTGAGGGAAGTATTAAGATGGGAAATCAAGGAAATAGATTTTAGTTCAGGATTAATTGAAACAATCTAGTGAAACAATGGAAGATAATCGTTTGCAATTCAAATAATGGCAAAATCAGGGAAATGCCTTCCAAGTATTGCTCAAGAATTGGTATTATTATTGCCATTATTTTTGCAATCGTATAATACCGAGTTGTGTATAAATATAAGTATAAAAGAAGGAACGGGCGGACAAAGACGGGGGGCAAATGGGCCTGATTAAAATTCATTAATAGTATGGCGTGTATATATTTACAATTATTAATCACTTTTCAATCTACGTTACGAGTCGAGAATAAATTATTTCGGGTATAAGTTATGTTTGGTGTCTCATTCTCATTGTTCCTCTTCCTTTTCTCGTCGCGATAACCGTTTGACGTCTTTCTCGCTCGTTTTCCTTTTAACATAAAATACGTTAAACCTTTCATTATTTTTATTATTATTTTCGTTTTTATTATTTTTAATAATAAGCGCTGGAATAATTAATTAATATTCCATGGGATAGCGACGAATGTACATGTCATTGTGGTAAATTGAGATTCAAATTTCGTTCCTTGTAACGTTGTGTATACAGTAAATGTTCGTTTTTGTTACTTTATTTTAATCCTTTTATTTATTTTATTTCCACACACAAGCACACAAAAAATCGACTAATAATGCAAAATACGTACGTTTCACGAAATTGCCAATTAATTTACATCGGACGAACGCGATGTACGGATCATTTTAAACACAATGCTAATTTAATTTGGTTATTTAACGCGAATTATTCATAAAATTAATGGGACAATTTGGCGAATACTTAAACGCAAAACACAATTTGAAATCTACAAACAGCAATTTTGACTGTTAAGTTTAACTCGAATCGATTTCGATTCCCATTCGTTATTATTACTTAACCAGGATAATTACAAATAAAAAAAAAACAACGTAATAATGGCGCAGAAGAAAACGGTATTGCTGCGGTCGGCAATTATTACTATTATTAACGCGGCGTTGTTGTTCTTGTCGAAAGCTAATGGACAAGACTCGATTCACCGCCGCGCTCTTTCGCTGTTCCACTAAAAGCAATACGGACGATGAGCAACAACGATTGCGGCTTAAGACGGTGATGACGACGACGACGAATAAAAGAGCAAAAATCGGAATGAATCAGTTGGGAAGCGAGATATTTTTTCCAAAAAGAGTAACAAACTTATTAAAATACGTGTTATTGTTTCTCAAGTCGGTCACGTTTATGTTTCTCACGGGATCCATATCTTTTGCCTTTCTCGTCTCCACCGTCCCATCCTTCATATACCATTAATGCACTTATTAGTGTAATGTTAATAATGGTAATAATAACAGTGGTAATGGTAACCGAAGGCAGTCATTTGAATACACGAACCCACATCTCTCTCTCTCTCTCTCTCTCTCTCGCATTTCATACGTGTTTTAGTGGTTTCGTAGCCAATAATTGCCCACTCCGCACAAATAGAATTTCCATTCTGCCAATTATTCAACTAAATGCTTCATATTTACAACATCATCGCTTCGATCTTGAACTTGGATTGCGAGTGGAATTCAGAGCTTCAAAGTGCGATCCTGCTCCGTCTCTCATATTAATTTCCTAAAATTAATTCATTATCTCGGATTCGAATTTAAGGAACGTAAGGCTGCTGGTTAAGTTTGGGTTGTTGATTGAACGAATTCCTTGCGGAAAATCTCTTCGTAGAGTGAATAGTCGGTGACGATGCCGTGTATAAATTAAATTTATTAATTTCGCTTTTCGTTCCTTTGGCATTCCTTTTCTCATAGCCGTCCGTAACACTGGCAGTTAATGATTTCCTGTTATAAAGTGTATTGTCCCATAGAAATTACAATTAATGATACGAACGAAGAGATGTATTCCTAAGCGTATTCGTGTGTATGGAAATAGACGAGCAGACAGACAGGAACGAAAAAGAATAAACGCGCATAATGACATTAATAAGGAGGCTAAATGAAAGGAAAAACGGGGGCCGAAGAGGAAGCCCGATCCGAAAGAGTCGCCCGGATTAACGCAGGCAAAGTCGTTCCGTTCCCGCATTGTTCGCGCAGTTAAAGTCCGCTTCTTCGTTAGCCGTCGTCGTCGTTTGAGCGAGGGCATTAATTAAATCGAAACAATAACAAATCGGTTTCACAACTAATTACATACGTTTCTGATCCAGTTAAACGGTCCCCCTCCGTTGCCGCTGCTTCATTCATACGACATTATCGTACTTTAACGTTCTTCATAACAATTATTATTGTTAAGTCGAACAAAATAGAAGCAGCAGCAGCGAAAGACAACAAACACACACACGAGTTAAAATGCCCGCGATACGGCTAATGGATGTCATTAGTACAATTATCTTTCTACGGGTAATTATGCACGTATCATTGTAACGTACAGGAAACGATTCTTTTCATGCTTTGCCTTCTCCCTCTAATATCTATTCCGTACATTATTTATACAGTTTTTAATTCCTTCTATTCATTAAACGTTATTATCCAGAGCCGGAGAGTGAAAGAAGCACATGCGACACATGCAATCGAATGGATTACGATCGAAACGAACGCGAAGTCGTCGAATCGTCAAACAACGCACGGAATCCAATTTGAAACTTTCGCGAAATCTGCCAATTTGCAATTAAGAACAATACGCTTCGTCTGTAAATGAAACGTTACATGATTAATTAACACCGTTTACATCACCTCCATTTGAAAGCGTTAATTAATTAACGAGCACCTTCGGCTAATTGAATTAGTGCGAGTTTTAATTAACGTTACCGAGCTAGATGCGAGATTTTGTTTTCCACTTAATTAACATTCGCCTAATGAAATTAGCATAAGAGTTCTAGGTCGCTCGGGGTTCGTTTGGAGTGTTCGGCGGCGAGGAGCGGCAACGAGAGTCGATTAATTATTGAAATAATTAACAGGAAGCGTTCCGTTGTGGAAGTGTCGCCGTTGTTTCGCAGCCCGAACTGACGATAACGAGATTCGTGTGCGTAAAACGTTCAAATTTGCAAACGTTAACGGTCCATTTACCAATTACGACGCAATTATGGTAAAATCCGAAAGGGGGATGTTGCACGCATTATCGTCCGTGTAAACGCGGAAATTAAACAGCTTTAGGTGTTAATAACGATAGCAATAGCGGCTTGCGCGGAGAAGGGCAACGGTAACCGAATGGGATTAGGGATTGTTCGCAATGATAAATAGCGACGATGGGAAATATTTTGACGAATTAAATTTTTCTCGGCGGCATTCAAACGCGGATACCTTTTGAATTATAACGCTCGCGCCCTGAAAGGGACGATAACAGAAGATGGAATTTAATTTAAATGAAACGCACGGCGCTGAATGCGAATGAACCTTCGTTTAGTTTACGCGTTTTCTTTTTCTTGTTTATTAACCAATAAATTGCTAATTCATTTCGCGTCATTTACCAGGCGTTAATTTAACTTTCGTTGTCCTCTCGTTCTGACGCTGTCGGGACTTTTGTTTTCTTTCGGCCGTTCCGAGCCCATTTCGGAAATGAAAATCGTCGACAGCACTCCTCGCTGTTCCCCATTCTCATCGAATTAAACGGGAAGAATAATGGTTTCGGCGTCGCACAATTATTATTATTTTAACAATCGCATTAATTCGATTTAATTAAAAACGAAATCAATACCCAACCTTTATTAGATGAATTAGCGTTGCGTTCTGTGGGAATTATTCGTCAACGTTGATTAAAATCGTGGGCGTGCAGCATCTCTTTCGCTGCACTAATAACAAAAGCCGGGCAATTAATTCGATTCGAAACCGTATCGCAATTACATTCCATTCTCTTGCCGATTGATTTGTTACAAACTTTTGTGCAAAATGTTTTTCCAAACTAAAGGCGCAAATAATTAATTGGAAATAAAGTTGAAACTTCCGGTGAAAAAACAAAAACCAAGTTGGGGAGCGAGAGGGCAATAAAAGTAAAATAATATCGAAATTAAATTTTAATTTATTTTAATGACAATATTTATATGTGTAGCAACGTTTTTACCGGAGTCTTCTTTTTCCTCGACAATGAAATACAACCGGAGGAAGATTGGTAGAGGCCGACGATGGCGACGAAGAGGGAAAGCGATGGTCTTTCAGCATTATTATCCCATTTTAAATCTACAAACAAATATTGTACGTGAACGATAATGAATATATAACGAGCGTAAATATTATTAAATATTCCAGTCATTCGAATTATTATTACAACAATCGTTATTAATGAGAATTAAGGTGTGCCAAAAAGAGGCAATAACAAAAAAAGAGAGATAATAATAATAATAATCCGATTTATTAATAACAAATAACGAAGAAGTTTATGCAACTTTTTTTGTAATTAGCTTCGATTCATGATTAACATTAATTAACGGTCGTAGTTTATTAACTCGTCCTGAATTCCATCCAATTTCGGTTTCCTCTTGCCGTTGGAAATCGAGGTGGAGCCACGGACCTCCTTGGCTTTGGATTCTTTAAGGTTCGAGCAATCGATCGGATATTGACGCGTCCATCTGATTTAACTCGCTTTATGACGATGCAACGAGGTCAACAATACGTTTCCATCTCGCTTTGTTAATTAAATTAAACTCAGTTTCAATCACATTTCTTTTGGGAACATTTTTGGTACGCAAATTTGCAAATTCGTCGTATGTTTAAGAGTTGTTTTGTCGTTTAATCCCATACCTTTCAATGCCATATGGACGAGTAATTAATTCTAAATGGTTAACCAACGAATTGTTGTTTCGAACGAAAGAATACGTTCGTTTTTTGGTCTTTAAACAGAATCAAACGTAACGAGAATAAATTTGAATAAGTTAATAATGAAGAGGTAAATTTGAAACGTTGACAATAATAACTAATTAAAATAGGTGCGCCAATAGAACGGAATTAGAATTGAATTGAATGACGACAAAATTCAAATCGACGTCTCTTTTAATTCCATTCAATTAATTACGATCCCACATAAGCCTCGACAATTGTGCTAATTAAAAGCAATTATTATTCGTTTGTAATAAGGGAACCGTTTTATTGGATCTTTGCTAGTTCGTGATGGCAAGCAACGCCAATATTAAATCCCATAATAAAATAGGATCACATATTGACGTCAATAATAATTGAGGATGATGGTAATGATGATGATGATCATTATGTATATTACGAAGAGAACGGAGGACAGAGAGGGAGAGAACGTGATCTTCACACAGTCTCATTGCGAGAGAGAGAAATATAATAATAGATTCATTGCGTTTAATTTATTTAATGTCTTAGATGTGAAATGAGGAGTCTAATAAAAAATTAGTCCGAATAATTTATTCTCCCTACCCGATCGTCGTACGTCCTTGTCGTTAATAGAATTAAATCTTGGCCTAATTTTCGAACGACGTGTGATTCGGTCGCTTTTTTCTGCCAACGTTACGAAGAAGAGCCGGACTGATTCGAAGAGGTAAAAACGAATGCATGGGAAATCGGTGGAGGAGAGGCAAAGACGACGATGATGGTTAACAATGAACTTCTCTTATTGTTGCTGTTATAGGCAGCGAGCGAGCGAGCGAGGGAGAGCGTCCAAGTTCTTAATGAGTATGCAGACCGAACCATTGTTGGCCGTTTGGGTTTGGAATTATAATATTTTCAAGATTTATAATATTAATCTTGAATTTTTGATGTCCAACCACCCACTGACAAAACTTGTTTCGTTAATGTCATTGTTCACACAGGTTCCCCTTTACTTTTTATTTTCGTGTGCATCTCTCCCCTTTTTGCCTGCCTTCGTCCTCATCCTCTTATTCTTCCACTTCTTGTTGTTGTTGTGTGTGCCTATAATAATACGTGAGCAGAAGCTTCTTCTTCAACAACGGCAACAACAACAAACCAGACACTCTTCGTCTCATAATCATTATCAACATCCTTCGCTTTTTTCTCTCCCTCTCGCTCGTCTTGCATTCATCCAATTCTCTCATTTGTATCACCTTTTCTCCCATTTTCTTTTTGTTGAGGATTTTTCTTCGTCTTTAACACGTATCGATACCGTAAAACTTGTTAATTTATATTTCCTTTTTATACACTCTTCGTCTCCTTTTTTCATAATAATGTAAACACAACAATAAACCGAATCGAAAAAGGAAGACAAAGTTGGGCACGGTTTTTTCAAAAATTGAGAAGGAAAACGGGTTAAGAGACCGGGAATAAAATTATGATTAGCTTATTTCGATTCACTTCCAATTCGAGGTATTTCTCGTAATTTAAACACTCGTAAAAACGTGGAGGTTACGACGATTGTTACGGCTCCTTGTGTACGTTTATATTTAGTTCGAGGGTGTACAAAAGGTCTTTAACGATATTCGAGCCGTTTTCGATATTAAAAATTCGAAAGTCTTAACGATCCGATTAAATTAATTGAGATTAATCGCTCGTTAGGGTTCCTCTTTAATGTTGTTCGGAAAAAAAAAGAGGCGAAGAAGAGGGCGAAATATTTTACTCGATTATTACCAGTTTTGTACGGCCGTGTGGAAGAGGTGGACGTAATCGTAATATGAATGAATTGCTTTTTACCAGTAAACGAGCTCGGTAAATTCCATCATCTGTGTGTCTGTGCGACTTTCCTCGTTTATTTACACCTCCTTCTTCGTCGCTCGCTCGTCCTTTTATTTTCGTCATTATCATTATTAATATTATACGACATTAAAACGCATAACTCAACTCATCTTGTGGCTATTTAAAGAGAGGCCGTTTTGTTACGTGCCGTACGCGACGCCTCTAAAACGCCTAAAATAAATCGCTTGTTAATATGTAAATATTGTCCACAATGAGAAAATATATTATCGCATATATTAAGTCGATTCCAAACAGTTGTAATCTCGTGAAGTTCATTAGTTAAAAACTCAGCTCGCTCGCTCGCTACTCATTCATTCTCCTTTTCGTATTCATTCTTCATCACCATCAGCAACTCACATAAAATTCCTTCCACTTAATACTCTCATTGTACGCGATGCAGTATTAAAATCTGTAGACAGATTAATAACAAGAATCGATGGCCGACGATTTATCCGCAAAGACAAAGAATTAAATGCCCGTGTTTTATCGCGCTGACGGCGAGCGAAAGAGGGAATCAAGGGCCAAAACCCTCGCCGAAACAAAACACCGGTAACTAAATCCGAGCTAATCCCGGTACACACGCAACTTACAGGCCGACTAACTAACGTGCAACGCTTAATCCCGTCGACTTGTCGCTTGTCCGTGGACTTGTCTATTTATCCATCCATCTATCCTATCTATCAACAATGGCCCCTGGAAACGGTCCGGTCTTAAACTGTCCGCAACGTAGTCTGGTGGTATTAATATTATTTCCTTCAGAAGTTTACAGACGTTTTGCACGTGCTTTAAGTAAGCAATTTGTTTGAATTAAGGTCCTTCGAGCCGGATTACAATTGTTCGATTTGAATCGAATACGTTCCTCTCTTCAAAATTCGTTGTTTCGTCTCTTTACCTACAGCACGCCGTTGCTGTGCGTTAGGAAACGAATCTCCAACGTTGGTGTTAAAGGGAAGAAAGAGAGACGAAGAGGACGAAAACGTAATCGTCATCGATACGAGGTGGAACAATGAGCGAGGCACCATTAATTTAAATAACACATTAAAAAATATTAGGTAGCCAGTTTCAATCTTGTCACAAGTTATGTACATGTATAATGTGTCCGAAATTCAACAACAAAAAAAGCAAAGAAGAAACGAAAACAAGAAGAAAAGATCCAAATCTAATTATAAAATAAGACCCAAAATATGGTGCGTGTGTGTGTGTGTGTGAGGGAAGAAGAAGAAGAAGATGGGAGAAGATTGTAACCGAAGAGCAGTGAAATAAGAGGAATCCTCGTTGAAATCAAGGTATGGGATCTTACCTGTCCATAGGAATACGACTACTAGCGGAGCCCACGCTCTTCGGCATCTTCGACAAGAAACCGTGCACCGAACAAATCTCGACGTTAAAAGCGTAAACAAAAGGCGACCACGACACGGTCCCGAAGAATGGAGAAGGAGAAACAAACCAAACACCTTCCGAGATCTATTTACCATCCGAAATTAATTAATTATCTTCAGCGTTACCACCGAGATGATCGAGTCAAAATAAGAGGAGAGTGAGAGAAATAATGGTTATGTTAGAAGGACGAGGACGAGGAGGAGGAGGTAGATGAAGATGATGATGAAGCAAATGAAGAAGGATAGATAAGAGGCTGGACGTGTCTTCATTAATCATCGTAACTTACCTGGAATTTTATATCTTCCCTAGAAGATTTAAGGACATTTAGTGAGAGAGAAAGAGGTTATTGGTTTAAGAAACCTATAGAATATGATATTTAATAATGAACCGAACGAGGAGAATTGATGATGCCGAGGAATTAAAGTCTCCTTTTCTTTCTGGGAGTGCTTAAAGTGACAATTATGTTCCTCTTTTCTTTTTTTTTTCGTGGTTGGGTTTTATTTTCTCGCTCGCTCCCCGTTTGGACCGCTCCGCAGTCGTAAAGTTGAAGCACTTTATTCTCGGATTTGAATACTTTATCGCAAAAAAGCGAGGGAATTATAATAAACATTGGCAATTAACCTTCTTTTTGCTTTTCGCGAATAAGTACGCAGTTGGACTATTTTAAGACGAATAATAATAAAATCCAATTAACCGTCATTAATTTTAGAAACAATTTTAACGTTCGCCTTCTTCTTCTTCGTTTTATTACACGAATATGAGTTTTATTACAAGAGAAATGGTTTAGATCGAGGGAGAGAGAGAGAGAGAGAGACGCCCAAATGGAATATTTGACGTCAATCAAGAAATAAATTTTTAATACCGCACATAACAATTTTAATTATAAACACAAAAATGCTTGATTCGATTAATCTCGCGCGTTTGTCGCGCAATTCTTCTTTGCCTATCTGGAAAAAGAAGCCAATTTCCATGGATCCCTTCATCTTTACTTCCCGCACAGGCCGCGTTAATTTAAAGTTAATTGCTTGTATCGCGCGTAATTTTCGAAAGATTAAACAAACTTCGTTTAGGAAACAAACTAGAAACGAGTCCGAAAATACGTGTTTGCGATGCGAAGTATTTTTATTAATATTAATAACGTTAAATCGGCTCGGAGTCATTAAATTCTTCGAGATAAATTAATTGATGCTGCCGGTTGTTGGCGTTGTGCACTTCAGAAAATCGCGCCCGAAAATAGATCCAGGCCGGTTTTATTGCATATTTCTCTCTTAATACAATTAAAAATTTCAAACGCAGTAAAAGACCGCAAAAGAAATTCTTATTGAATTCGGTTTAACAAACTAATAAAAACTCATTTAGTGAGTGGAAGTTTTTCGTAGTCGGTTTGTCAACCGTGTGGTTATTGAATTTTTTCTTTTTTTCGTTTTTCTTCAATTCCTGCATGCATTCGAGTAGGAACAAGTAAAGAAGCCAGCAACATGTTTAAATACAAGCAATAAATGTGACGTTGATAAATGGGCGAACACGTAACGTACGTTAATAATCTATTAATTACACGAGACTTCCACCATCTACTTCTTCTACTAACTGGTAGGAATCTTCTCGGTTATTTATTTTGCCATTGGATTGTTGTGGGAAGTTCCTGGCTAATATGAGAGGTGTAGTTCGTCAACGGTTCGGTGCGAAATTAATGGAAGAAAAAGGCGAGATTCCGACGCGGAATTCGTATCGCTAACGCAATCCGCGTGCATTAATAATAAGAGCGTAAGCGAGAGGACCGGCAACATCTTGTACGGGATGTGAATTGTAAATAGACATCAATTATGCCCCATTTATGGAATTATTTAAATAACAAAGTGTACGCGATCTTTATAGAAACAAATTACACGACCATTATTTTTAATACGTTAAAGTTGATCCAATTTATCAATTAAGACGTTCAAATCGTAATCCGGTATATTATGAATGATAATGATAACACGATGTTTCGATGCGATGGTCTATCTTAAATAGTGATAATAACGCGTCTCTCGCTTTGTGAAAGAGTCTCTCTCCTGTTGTTGCTGCTGCTGCGTCGCTTAACTAGGATACATTGTGTAATTGGTTTTGATCAGGGCACTACTTTGCTGCTGATGCCTATATAGAATAATGCCAAAGACCAATTTCAATTAACACACAACGGTCCACGGATCTTATTATGAGGATTGTCGTATGATGAAGGAGAAACGTTCAAGTGATAAATAATCGCATCGCTTTTATTGTTAGCTCCGTTTAAATTAGGGCAAAGGGGTGCATCAATTAATTGGCAATTCTTTGCGTTTTGTTTCGTTGAAAAAATCCTCAATCAATCATCCTCCACCTCGTTCGCAGTGAATGTTAAAAATCGTTGAACCTCAAAAGTGTGCAATTAATTACAAGAAGATGAATGAATCAAACGGCAGACGTTGTTAATAATGATAAACAGGAAACGGCACGATATCGGAGGTACCACACGTAAGTATATTGTTGCAAATTGTACATATCATTATGGATTAATCAATTATTCGTATTCGCTGGCTGCGTTTTGTTTTGATTGTTACTTACGTTACGTTATTAACGGGCGGCTAACAATTAACTCGGATAATAACGAAGAACAACAGAGTGCCCTTTCTTTCTTTTTATGCCTTTTTTTTGCCATCTTCGTCCGATTCCCATCGCTTCACGATCACATTTTTGCGCTTTAATCATAGTTTTCTTTTCGTTCGTTGATTATTATGCCACGCATTTTCCCCCTCGATTTTTTTTCTTCGTTACTGCTCAACATTTAATTAAGGTAAAATTAATAGGTTCGAAATAAAAATGGGTTCAATTAAATCGCGGACTGATTGTTATTAACAATAATAATAAAGCAATTCTTCCTCCACTGTTTGGCTTTTAATTCGCTCGCTTTTTAATGAATAATAATTTACGATTTTCATTAGTGCGGGTTGCCTTTTAATTAGCAAAAGGAGGTTCGGCTAGAGAAGAAAAGAAAAGAAAAACTGGGAACGAATCGCGTTCAGCAAAGGACACGTTTCTCGTTACATTTTTTTATTGCACGCAATAATAATCTTTGCTCGGTGGTTTCTTTTTTTGCAACAACAACAACAGCAAAAAATTAATTATAATTATCATAATGACAAAGTAGCATGAAGAGAGAGATGGGAATTGAAACGAAAGAAATTGGTCGAACGGTTGCATGCGGTTTTTGTTTCGCAAAACGATTGTTATGCATTTAAATTACGCTAACGTGGCTTTCATTCGAATCAAAAGGGAGGAAACTGGTAATTTTTGCCCGTTGATAAATCGAATAAATTCGCGCTGACGCCAAAATGGATACTTGCTAATTGCCGACGAGAATTATTTAACTTTAAACTCTATCAACTACAATCTTTTCTCTTCTTTATCGATATGGTCGTTTCCATTACGTAACAATATCTCAAGAGTGGAGAGTTAAGCGAGTGGTTAAGAGATACAACATGTGGCCATCATTGTCGCGTTAAGTCGATTGACCATTGTGTTGTTGCGAATGAAACGAAGAAGTCATTGTTCTTTTCGCCATTATGAACGAGGCGAAGTCCTCGCACTTAGCGCTTGTTTCAGCCAGGACTCACTCGCACGTCAATCATTTCCCTTATTCCGCACATTCAATTGCTCGTCGTCATCGTCGCCATCATCGTTTTCCTTTCATTTCCCAACTGCTGGCCGTCCGGAGAAAATCTAGCTTATCGCCGGATAAAATAGGTGGGATTAGGCGAGATATTTAATGGGAAACGACGAAATAGGAGGGCGGTCGGAATTCCTTTCTTCTTCGCATTTTTCGCCCGTTTTTCTGTCAGTTTGGTTGCCTGCAAATTTACCATCCCCTAATCCACGACACCGATCGCCCGCTATCGATTCAATTCGCTTCTCTTTTTAATCGATTTTAATTAAATTCAAGAGATTCCCTTTCTGCTCCTTTCATTATCGACGCCATTAATAATCCAATGGTAATTGTACGCCTCTATCAACTCGCCGATAATATTAATAATAGGTAGAGCGCCGTTCGCTCGCTACCGCGTCATTATTAAATCAATATTAAGCAATCTTTAGTAAATTAATGTTTAATTATATAAGTGTTAAATTCTCGGAATTTATCGGCTTTCACGTGGTATCGATTAAGATTAAAGCACGCGGGGGCAAAATGTGGATAGACGAAGGGAAAGCGAGAGAGAGGGCTCTGAATAATAAAACGCTTCCATTATAATTCACCCTCACACGATTGCGCCGGTGGTAATAATAAATTAATAACGTTATTATTTTTTCCCGTTTACCCCCCAACAGATTTCTCAGTTTTCTTTTTCAGTTAATTAAAGCGCAAAAGATCGACGCGAGCTTTACGCTAACGTCTCGAGCTTTTAGCGATCGATATGCGAGCGACGCGCGGAGTTTAATTGTTAATCGAATTCGAATTTAATTAGAAAAGGATGTTTAGCGAAAAGAAAGAAAAAGACCACGATAAACAAACCGATTATTGCACGCCGTCGATCGCAATTATTTTCTGCCAATTTTACTGCTTCGGCACGAGGCGAGCGAGAAATGTGTAGAAATGCGCGAACGCTTTAAAATTTAATTTTAACCAGAAACTTCAACTGGCTCCCGTGTGTGTGCACGTATACGTAGAGGACGTTTGTGAGGGTGGGCCCGCAACCGCTGCTGGCTGCTTATTCCTTTTGCTTGCAAATGAAAAGCGAAACAAAAAATAGGCAACAAAATCGTAAACTTTCCCGTTTCGCTCCTTCTGCGTGCGTGTGTCTCTCGTGCTTCGAACACACAAACGCATTCGTGCGAATTGCGCGACGAAAGTGCGGCGCGGCCGGAGCGAACGAAAAGGAAAGCGGAAAATTAAAGTTGCGCCTTGATCGATTAATCGCGATCGGTTTTTTTTATTATTTTGCGGGCGACTCTGTGCGTTCGGAAGTGAAACGGTTCGAGTGCCAACGACGGAATTTCAAGCGAAAGAAATCCTTTATTCGGCGCAACGCTTCTTCTGTTATTGTTGTCGGATTCGCAACTAACAGCAGCAACAGCATCGTTCGATTCTTTTCCCCTTTTTTTTGATATTCGGTGTTTGTTCGTGTGTGTGTCTTGTACACGTGCTGTGGATGTGAGTGTGTGTGTGTGTGTGGTGAGTTGCGTACCTGTTGCTCGGCCAGAAAAATGCCAACTTCTTCGTTCGACTGAAAGAGAAAAGAGCAGCAGCAGCAACGAGAAGAAGAAAACCACAACAACTACTGACACGATTTTTCGCCAAGGTAATCGTTATTGTATCCTCGTCGATGTCCTTTTCAGTTTTGCGGAGGAATCGATAATTTTCCTTTCTGCAACGTTTTCAGCAAAACAAAGCGATGGGAAGTATTTGTACGATTCCTCAATGAATCTCCGCTCGATTGCGTGCGCGTAAAATTAAAGTGCGCGTATATGCCTCTTTCGCCCCGAAAGATTTATCGTTATGTATATTTTCGCTGAAAGAAAATGATAAACACATTTAATAAAAAGTATGGCTACGTATGCCTACGCTGAAAGATTTATTGCGTGTGCGTCTTAAAGGAGACGGAGGCAGCGAAAGAAGTGGTCGCGGAGGAACGCGAGAGAGAAGGAGGCAATTTTTCTCTTCGTCTCCTTCACATGTAGATGGAAGACGATCGTTTTCGTAGTGGAAACAACATCATATTTACTTGCGTTTCTTTTTGGGCCGACGCAAATTAATATTGCAAAATGCTATTGTTATGTAACATCGCAAAAAAAAAACGAATGAATGAAACACTTCTACGCAACGATCAAAAAGTTGCCCAATTTCTGTGCACTTTTAATTCCTCCTTTAGGTTTCGTTTAATTAGTTCGCAGCCAATCGCATGTTGGCCCAAATTCTCTTTGATTTCGTGTGTTTTTTTATTATTTTTTTTTGCATGTAACATTTGGATTACATCTGTATCAAAAAAAGAGTTTTATTTTCGTTTTTCCTTGATGATTATTATAACCCGTTATACGTATTTGACTAGGCGACGAACGTATAGAGAGAGATTGAGATTCGTTTCGGAATTTATTATCTGGACGTCCAAAGCCAAAATTTTAGAATATAAAAATTACGTAAAAGAATTGAAACCAGAGCGAGAGCGAGAGAGAGAGAGCGAGAAGCGGATAAAAAATTATAGAAAAAAATAATTTATAATCGCAATGTTTGTTCTTTGCAGAAATAGATTCTATTATCCCGACGAGATCTCGCCGGTTTTTTTTTAATATTAATAATTATTTCTGTCGCCCGATTTCTGCTCGACGTTATTTGGTCCAGAAAGTGTGTTAAGTTGTGCAAATCGCTTAATTAAACGTTTGCTAAATTGACGGCCAAAAAGTTTCCTCCAAAGTCTCGCGTTGGAGAAGGTTACTTAAGGTTGTTACGTTGGTTATATTCGTAGCAGCGACACAATTCCTCCTGTTCATTTTACCACTTTTTTTCCCTTCTTTTCACTGTTGTTATATTCCGAAGCCTTGAGCCGAGCACATTGAGGTAGGTCAATGTCAGTACTATTCATACCACCAACTTGTGAAGTATGCAAAATTGCTAGGAAATGGTAATCATAAAATGAATCGAGCACGCGTGCAGAAATTATTCGCAAACGATTGTTAACGATTCCCTTTGAACGTTCGATTGTTATTAATAATTTTAAATTGCAAACAACTAATGCCTCAATTGCCCCTAATCACCGCTCATTTTTTGGCGTCGATTTGAGCTGGCATCGAAGGAATGAATTGCATGCGAAAAATTAAAAATAATATACTTTTGTGCTCGCCGAGCTAATAAAACGCGAAAGGATTGCAAATAATTTTGTTCTCACTCGCTTGTAACGCATTAATACGTATTTTGGCATGTTAATTTATTGCAGCGGCGTAGAAAAAATAATTTTCTTTCGCAAAAAAAAAGAATAATAATAATAAACAATATACATGTTTATGTATATTAAAAATTTTCCAAAAATAACAGAATCGAAACCGATTTATTATTGAGATACATTGAAATAGTAAAAAAAGACGAAAATTACCGACAGAATATTATAATAATAATAATAAACCATGAGGCGATGATAATTCACGAAATTGGCCCCAATTCTAGCAAATTAATCTGACATATTTACTAATGTTAATTATAACTCACACACTAATTATAAAGTCTGACACATTCGTGTTTATTGCTGGCAGTTTTTTCGTTCTTTAATTTCTTCCTAGGATTTTTCAGCAAACGATTCGATTTCAATTCGCGCAGCTCCGAATTCGCAATCGAACACAGAAACAAATCAAATCCTTTTCATTTCTAATTGTTCTCTATTTATTTATTCCTCTTTGCCATTCTCTTTCAACAATGTTTATTAATAATTTATCTTTGCGAGCATTCCATCGTTTGTCTTTCGCAATTCGGCTCGTAATCGAAAATCTTTTCATGATAAATTAAGGTTTTTATTATGAAAATCGAGCTGTTTTTTCGCTCTTTGCTCTAAAATATAATGAATCTCCTTCTCGCTCTTTCCATTTGCCTCCGCTATTATTATGATGTGACAATTATAGAATACGCGCGTTGGCGTTTTAATCGATTTTAATTTGGCAAAGCGTTTACTCGAAAACTAGCAAAAAATCGGATTTTTCTTTTTGCGAGTGGCTTCGTAATTGTTAATAATAAAATTAGTTATTTTCGCGTTTACAACATTGTTTCTTTACTCAATTCGCACGAGAGAAACGAACAAAAGGAAAAAAGAAGTGGAAGAATTTAATCCTTCAACGTATCGTGGCAAATATGATTTCATAATACAAGCAACTCTTTTTTAATGGAAATTTTGACCTATTAAGTAGCAGAAAGGGTTTCTAAAGGACAAGACAAGTACTCGTCCCTCTTCATCAGAAAGCAGTTCTTCCTCATTAATAACGGCCTCTTTATGGATTTTAATCGGGAGCGAATTAAAAAAAGGGAAGGGAAGAAAAAGGAGCGTCATTTGAATTAAAGGGGGTGATTAATAGTGATAATAATAACGTTTTATTTTATTATATTACAACCCTTTTTCATTTTTCTCTTCCTCTCTCTCTCTCTGTGTGTGTGGAACAGTAGCATTATTATTTTAATAATAATCATAACCGAACGAACGGATGGATGGATAATTTCCGATGAATAGAATTAAACCGTTATTTACAATATGCAGAAAGAGGCGAATTAATTCGGTAGGGCACCGGACCCTTCCTTCCTCGCTGACCAGTTACCATTGTTCTTCGCGCCCGTGGATCAAGTGGCGAGCTAACTCTTTTTGCCGAAGCCTTTATTCATTATCATTGTTATTATTATTTCCATACAGTCGTTGCATTCGTTGTTGTTATTTGTTTGCACGTGAAGATTATGAGCAGAACACGTGCGTTTGTTTTGCAAAATAGTCGCGAAAGAAGTAATTTCGGAAGATTTCGCTCCCGTCCCGGCGACTTTGTCCATTATTTCGCTTTTCGCGTCGAATGAGATTCCCGTAATAAATCAGTTGCAAACAACAAGGACAAAGAGATACGGGGCGAAGGAGACGCAACGAGTACAAATTCTGAGCAATTAATTATCCGAGTTTAATTTTATAAATGAACTACGTAATTCTTTATTTCTTTCCTTAATTTCCTCTCTCCGTCTTCGCATCTCGCTCCCTCGCGTCGGGCTCTCCTTCGTTGTTGCCTCCACCTCGCTCCAACACACGAGCACACGATTCTCTTAATATACATTCGTTGTGTTTGTAATTCTTAATTCGGTTCGACTAAAATTGTTCTCTCTCTCTCTCTCTCTCCATATGTATATCTATATATACATGTGAGACTGCAAAACGGATTAATTCGACCGCCGTCTTCGTGGCGTCTAGGGGACGGGGGTGTTCGCAATCAAGCAGTTCATTAGTCACGAAGAAAAGACCGATTGCCGTTCGCCCTCTTTATATTCTTTCTCCTAATTTCGCTGCGAGGAACGGCCGTATGAAAGGACGGACGACCGGCCACTAATTAAACACTGTCGCTCGCTCACATTTATTGTTGATGGCCGCGGAACGGGCGAGAAATTCTTGATGCCGGACTTGCTCGTCCAAAGTTTAACAATTAAACAGAAGCAAGAAGTTAATTAATTAGAAGCGCGTTTAAAGGGGAAGTGTGTCGTTATTCAATTGAGTTTAATTAAGGAATCACTGCCACTTGCGTGCGTATGGTTTCCTTTCTCTCTTGCGGCCGCTGAGCGAAAATTAACGTTGATTTAATTAGAAGATTCTCAACTGGAAGACGCCCGAATGAAGAACTTCTTCTTGGCGTTGAAAAAAAATCAAATTAATTGTAAACTATTCCTCCACCTTTTATTGTTAACGAGCGCCAGGTCTTTTGCTGGAAAGCGAAAAAGCAGCAATTAACGCGATCATTATCATAATAACCTGCGAGTACGTGAAGTTTACACGGGAAGAGTTTTATTTACGAAGAACGACGTACATGAGGATGGGTAACAGCTCGTAACAATCTATCGGTGTATCTTAATTGTTTAACGACACGACGATGAGTTAATAATGGCGTGACGTGAATGTGGAGTCGACAAAATACGAAGCGAAGAATACGACCGAGGAACTTAACTTTTCACCAACAACAACTCTCGGAGTATCTTTGATTTGGGCTACGTTCGCCAAATTTCTTCCGCTGTACGCTCGAATTCCTCCACTTCTTTCAATCAGCGATTGCGTTCGTATGGAATAATTAGTTCTTCGTCGTCGTCCGCCAACGTGACCGCAAATCTATCGGCCAATCATCGGGTCGTCCCCGATGATAGATAAGGCAAATAGTAATATATATCTATTAGGTTGGCAAATATGTGGTCAAAGAGCGAAAGTATCGAAACCAACCGTCCTTTTCTTCCTCCGAACCTTCTGGCTGTTGGCGTTCGAAAAAGGAATCTTCACATGTTGCGAGCGAGCGAGCGAGCGAGTGAGGGATTGTGTGTATTTTCGTGATTGAATTATTCGTACACGTGGTTTTATACGTGTTGATTAAACGTGGACGGTTTTCTTTTCTTCTTCTCGTCCGTTGCGATTCGCACGTCGATTCGTTCCCCGAAGATTTGCCGGACCGACGACGAATTAATGCGAGTTTATTAAGCTTGAAAGACGGTGGCAATTTCGTTTGGTCGTCGTTGCGAAAACCTCGCAGCTCCAATTTCGGTCTTCATTAATTTGTCTTCATTGTCTCGCCCTTTTTGCAGTTTTCTGTTTTGAATCCTTTTCGCTGCTTTTAATAATAATTTTAAACTACTTTCGGGAAAAGTGCGAGCAAATTGGATCGAAATTTGCTTGCTATGTTCATTTTGTTCCGATTACGACCTCAATTAGATTCCTATCGTTTCCTTTTTATTTTTATTTTTTCGTCTTCTGCCATTCTCACCCTTTCCATTTGTGTTTCCTTAACCATTTTATTCATCGTTAGAGCCATTCGCGATCATTACGCATGCAAATCAGTTTTTCCAGCAATAAAATTTTACACGGACCCGCTTTTATTCAACTTCTTTTCTCGCCCGTTCCTTCCCGCAATTCCATCCTGTTTTATGCATTTCGGTCATTAATATCGTTTCGTTTTATTTTCCTTCTGTCGGGCGCGATTTTATTTAATAATGACGGTGTTTTACTGCCACTCGCGATGGCGGTTCGTTCTTAATTTCCCCACTAATGAATGTTAATCATCAGTAATGGTCGTGGCGGTTGTATGAATTAAGGGCGATGTTAAAATAATGCGGTGCTATTTATTTGTTGTTGTACTGTTCGCCCTCCGGTTCTTACGTCTTCCTCTTCCTGCCACAATCGATAACGTCTATCGGATGGAAAGTATTAATTTACAAGCAATTTTCGGTAATTCTTGCGGTTTTTTTTTGCGTTCGTTGCGAAAATATGTGCGAGAGAATGAGCGAGAAGGTTCACTTAAGTTGGTTAGTTAGTCTATTAATAGTACACCCCCACACTGGCAGAAAATGCTTTACGGATCTTGGAGATTATTTTAATTTTAGTTGCCGCTTCTAAATTTGATTTTTCGCTTTCTCTCTCTCTCTCTCTCTCGTTTTCGTTTTTCGCCGTCTCACTGCCTCGAATCTCCTTTTCGCAAAACGAACGATTTATTTCGAGAAGAAGATCGACAATTTTAATTATACAAGTGACGTAATTTATAAATTTATAACAAATAAAATTAACTCAAGGTTTATTTATTAATTTATTAAATTAGAACGCGTGTTATTTAATTGTCCTCAATGTCTGACAACGTGTGGAACGGAAAGGAAAACAATCGAGGAGGATAGACGAGGAGAAATTGATTTCTTGGCGTTAATAATAACTCTTCCAGTCGGACCTTGAATGTTGTCTATACACCGAGACACCCACAAAAGTTATTAAACTTCAAAGAATCTTTTCAATCGGTTTCTTTACACTTTCGATCAACTTTTCGTGCAAACTTTAATCGATATTTTCCATAAATTTCGAATCTAAACGTGAATTAATGCAACTAAAGTTTTAGTGAAAAGGGAAAAGTTGTTCTCGTGCAAATTAATAATAACGACATCTCCAAGAACTTGCTTTATTATTAAAAGCATTAAAACTGAAGGAACGCAATTTTCTTCTTCTCCTCCTTTCCTGTTTCTCTTCGGTTTGTTCCCTCTGGTATGTGCTAAATAACGTTTATATTTAGAAATTCCATTTTAATTGATGAAACTATTTAAATTAGCAGCCACACAAACATCGCGGAGAAAAATTTCATCAAAAAGCGTTTCATCATGACGACGGTAAAAATGCTGAAATTAATTTAACGTTAAACCGCAAAAAGAAATTTGCCGTTTACTGCTTTTTTGCGGATAATTATAATCCCCGAGCGCACTTTCCTGCTGGAAGAACAATGCTTTTTTCATGCAATTTTTTGCTTAAATTTCTTTTTGTTCAAGTCTTTTTTGTTTTTCTTTGAAGGGTATTTAATAGTAATTTTCATTCGAAATTCACGTAATTAGCAATTGGACACCGTGACATGTAATTAACTGAGTAACGTAACAAATAATTACTTTGGAAATAATGTCAAAAAACTGTACGGAACAAAAAAAAAACGAGAGACGTTAGACGGGAACGGTCCTCTTCCAACGCACATGTTGGCGTGTTGATGATGATGGTTTCGATTCACGGTCGACCGATTATCATTTTCGGAAATATAGATCAAAACGTACGTTTCTTTTGTGGCGGATTATCTCTTCGTTTTCGTTGGTTCTAGAGGGAAACAATAAATACTCGAGGGAACGCTTCGACTTCCTTCTTCTTCTCCTTTCCACTCTTTTGCATTTCGTTCATCAACGAACGAAAATAGGAAAACGCTCAATTATGCCCATCCTAAATAAAAGCCGAGAAACGATTGTTCGTCATTGTCTTTTTCCCAAGACATTTAACACAATAATAAATACGTTGCATTAATTATCGGGTTTAAACTGCACGTTATTATTAACATGTTTGATTGATACGTTAATGAAAGACGTTAAAAATGTTATTAATACGCTTTATAAAGCTACTGCATTTGCAACTTTCTATTATACAGAATTTTTTTGTTAAACGAAGGAAAGAAAAAGAATTATATAACTTGTAGCAGACATGTAATTTTCTAGTTGTTAACAACGTTATTATACATTATAAATGCACATATTATTTACAAGTTGTTGTTGAGTTGCTGTTGTTGCTGCTGCTGCTGATGGAAGAGGAAGAGGAAGTTGAACATTCGCCTTTTTTTATATATCAACTCACTCGTCTGCAATTTTCGATTCGCAACAACTAAAATCTACTTTTAATTCTTTCTGTTACAGGTGAGTCCTACGCCGAAGAAAGGTAATTACGAAAGCGTTTCTAAATAAAATCAATTCTTGGCACCTCCACCAAAAACTAACCTCGTGCGATTCGTTAGTTGCTCAACATTTTCTCCAAAGGCAAATTTTAATAAACGACCGTCGAGGGACCGTTCCTTTGTTATTGGACGAAAATTGTTAAATAAAAGACCGGCAAAAAGGCCGAAGAAATTAAGGGAAACAGAAGCCACGTAATGAACAAAAGGCATGACAAACTAATGATAATAACGTTAAAGAAACGAAACAACGAAAAAAAGGCAGGGGAGGAGGGAAACAAGTGGATATTGGAAGAAGGTGGATGTTGGAAGGTGGCGTATTAACGGCCCACGTTGGTGTAATTAGCGTTGCGTGACCGTCGAGTGATTAAAACATAAATTACACGCTCGTGGGGAAATTATATTTGACGTTCCATACCAGTACGAAACCGGCGAAAGAAGTGGAGAGAGCGAGAAGGAGACGACGACGAAACGTGCGAGAAGAAGAAAGAAGGAGACCGACTTTTAACCATTCGATTTCATTCCGAATAAAAAAGTTACCGGAAAATGGGAGGCCGAAAGGGGGCCGACCGATGAATAATTTTAATTTCTCCTCCGTCTCCCTCGGTCTCTCACAGAGATTTCTTAAATCTGGTACGTAATTAACTGGTGTTAATGCTAAACTCTCTCTTTCGGGCCTTTTGGATTAAGTGAAACGAGGGCGAGTGTTAAGACTGTTTAAAACGGATTAGAAATAATAAAAAAGAATTTCGTTAATATTAAAATTGTCGTGCGCCCCCGATCGGGCGGCCGGAGGCTTCTTTCTCGTTCTTGACTTCTTTCGGCTCGGCCTTATTGTTGTTTATGCGACATGCAACGGCTAAATTAAGTTGGATATTTAATTAGGAAAGTTGGCGTGTATATTTATTAATTTCACACGTGACTATTGGAAAAGTTTCCTTTCGTTTCGTCGTCGTCGTCGTCGTCGTCGTCGTCGGCGGCGGCGGGCGAGGAATTTTCGTCGGTGAGCGACGCGACGTTTATTAATTAATTTAATCCCACCGAATCGAAAAGTTCGCCTGCAAATTGCGTCCGCAAGAAACCGGGAGACATTAATTACGAACCGTTCTGACACATTCGACAATAAAAAGGCGAGATAAAGGAGTAGACGTGAAGAAGGCACGTTTTTTTTTTTAATGCGTTATTTCGTTCGTTTAATTTCGGACGAGCAATAATAACGAAATTATCCGTCATTATTCACACATAACGTACCCGAAGGAAAGAATGGCTAAGGCGAAACGGCAAAGTTGCCCACGTCACATCCGGAACAATTAACCGGATTGTTCATTAGTTTGAATGCGTCGGTAATTAGTGTGACATGTGCGACGTGCAACCAAAAAATAATTTTCGTCCGTGGCCAGGTAGGCAGGATGTTTCCCTCTCGCTCTCTGCCACATACAAGAAGGGCAACAACAATATAACCAAACGGTGGAGGTTTATTTGTACAGAAACTATCGATGAACGAATGTAAACAGCACCTGGCCTTTTGTGTGGCCGACCAAAAGGAATAAAAATTTCAGACGATGGGTCTTTTGTTTGACGCGATGATGGTGATGAAGAAACGCTTTTTACTCCCTTTAAATTAATTAGTTGGAAATTGTCCCAGAAGTTGTTAACAACAACGTGTTCCCTGGCGATTCTTCCACCCACTTGTCTTAATTAGAGGATATAAGAATATTTGCGTTTTGATCGACCCTCTTGCTTTTACTCGCAACGCTCTCGGTCGCTTCGGGTTTCTGGCAGCGGTTCAACAATTTTCCCTCGATCGTAACAATCTCAAACAGATTTTTCGTTACTTTCGTTTACATTAATAATAATAATCGTTCGCAAAGGATAAATAACAAACATTACGTCGATTGTTGATAAACATTCTTTCGCTCGTTCGGACGAGATCCTCGAAGGTCGCGCGAAGATGAAACTGTTTGGAAACTTTCGTCTCTGGTTTTCGATTTTAATTGCTTCGGACTTAATTAACGATCCGCGTTCGTATAAATTATAATTACTCGCGCGCTATTTGCCAAGAGTGCAGCAAACAAATAAAAATGATTAACAACGACGTTCGCGGCGGGAGGAAATTGCACAAAGCGTTGTTTGTGTGTGTGCGTGCAAAAGAAAAACATTTTTCGCACGTCTCTTTAAAACATGTCATTTTACGCGAGAAAATAAACTGTATTAAACGTTTAATTACACGTTTTACTTATATCACGTTATTAAAGTTGTTTGTTGTTGGAGTTTGTTATTTTTGGACGCGGTTTCAGTTCGTGTCGTTTAATTTCTAATCCCATTTCCTTGGAGGAAAAAATGAGAGAGGAGAACGGAAAAAATTGCGAAAGCGACGCCCGTAAATCTGCCAATTGTCCATCGAAATTAGGTCGCAATCTAATCTCGATTCGGAGTTCCCGAATTAATCAAACCATGCAAAATCTAGTTTAAAAAATTAACTCCTTTGATTGCGCCAGATTTAATGTCTCTTTGTTCGAATCGAAGCGGTGTTTATTCGTTGCATTCGAATAATAATAATTTTTTGGCAACGGAAACTTGCGAAAATGTCACAAAATAATAAAACAAATTCCATTCAAACAACAACAGATTCTAAAAATTAGCGAAAACTTTACATGTCGTTGTATATCGACCAGTTTGCCAACACCCACGCGTCCGAACGGTAATTACGATTTGGGGGATTTGCAAAGTTCGATTTCGCGTAAAATTTTCGATTTCGTTTAGCGAACATTCTAATCGATTCCGCAGCTTATTGTTATTATTATTTTGCCTAATTTTAATCTTAGATCTGCACACGTACACACGCATGTATTCGAACGTGTTAATTTATTTTATTTTTGGCCAAATTTCAAGGAACTCTCGTAATGAGTTATTGCTTCAGTTTCTCTAAGTTTCTTTTTTTTCGGTTTGCTCCTTCGCCTTCTCTGTCTGTTGCTCGCGACGTGTGAACGAAATAAAACGTGCATAATAAATATATATTAGAGGAGAAAAGGAATAATAAAAATAAAAAGATTAAGACGCGGGTGTAGTAAAGAGAGATAATAAATGCAAAGCAGAGATGGAAATAGTTGAAAAAGCAATTAGCCAAACATTATAAATAGCAAACGATTTCTAAATAACGCCGCAGAAAAAGCAAAAAGCGAATTTTCCTATTGCTCGTTGAGCAACAGCGCGAATTATTATAAATTTGCAATTAAATTAACGAAATCTTTCTGCACTAAATTAGCGTATTCTAAAGATATCGGAGTCATTCAATGCATGAGAAAATAAATTTCCCATTACGCAAACGTTATTAGAGCATTCGCACAATGGGCACTAAATCGCCAATTTATTTCACCAAAAGTGATTTCTTCCCCAAACAATTCGTGATGGATTCGTGCGTTTCATTCGATTTCTGGTCACAATAACTACGAGACGCTTCTTTTGAATATCATTCCTTCCATAATTCTTCATCTAACGCTCTTAAATCAAGGGATTTTCTCCGTTTCTTCTTCTTTTTTTTTGCAGGTAAATGTCCCTTTTACACGATTCTCTTGTATTTCCAAATTTTTGGGAGAGGAATAAAAGTTTGTCACTGCAGGTACGAAACCGTAACAATGTGCTGTCCTTTTCGCTTTACGAGGAATCGATTATTAATAGTAACGTGTGGGAATGGAGCGTTACGCGTACAAATTTTAATTGTTGTTGCCTAAATCTCCTTTTGTCGAAATTACAAGCAATCGCTACAGGATTTCGTTGCGAATTCTCTTCATCATAAATCAAATCCTTATTGATGTGTGAAAAATTCCTTACGAAACACAACCATTCCAAAATCAGTTAAACTGCCCTATGCATCTAATTAAGTAAAAGTTTGTTACCGCAATCCTCCCAAGTTGAACTCAAAATTATAATTCTTCGAGCACGAAAATAATAGCGTTTATTATCCTGCTGGATTCGTTCCCATCGAAAGAAATGACCTTAACTCCAGCGGACCAATTAATCCTCGATAACGCATCCAACAGTAACCGTTGCTAAATTCCATGCGATCGATGCGAATATTAAAAGCGCAGGACGCAGAAATGCAGAGGAAAGAGGGCGAACAAACGAAACGCAAAAGAACGAAAGAATAATAATGGTGCCGGTGTGAGGCGACTTATTATGATGCAAATGAGTTGGCAAATACTGCCCAACCAGGTGTTATTTTATTATTTGCACGAAATACGTATTATTATTACCGCTCCGTTCTCGAGGATAATATCCTTTTGTGCGATATCCGACTTTATTTCCTAATGGCACCGTCCGAACACGATTATATTCGCACACGTTTGCTGCGAAACAATGGGCGCAAACGACGAGAAGTGGCAAGAAATGGCGAGAAAGAACGTTATAACATCGATATGGAATCAGAACATTAATTGATCGCGAAGCGGTTGAAGGGCCTTTCTTAAGGACGCCTAAAGGACCGGGCACCCTGAACGAGAGAAACGATTTGAGGTCGGCATTAAGCGATTCGAATTACGAACATTGTAAATACAAAATGGAGCGATGCGTGTTTATGTGGAGGAAGAGGAGCGAGCCGAAGAAGCGGTAGCTCGAGCATTGCGAAGGAGGCCTCTCCTCACATTCGTAGGAAGGAATCGGCGGGCCGTTTGCCTCCTCGTCAATCGCCGTGGCAAAGCGAAAAGGGAAGTTCCTCTTCATCTGGAGGAGATTGTTTTTCTACGTGTAATTGTATTCCTTCCACTCTCTCGCTATCTCCGTTCCGATGCACACGTCTCGGCTCTTTCCACGTGTGTGCTTGTGCGAGTGTGTGGGTGGATGCGAGGAAGATGGAGAACCGAAATTAAACTGGCCGTGTGTTAAGCGAGAGGAAGGAGATGGAGCGCGAGACGCCGCCGAAGAATGGAACCGTGCACGGAGGAGAAGGAGTTTTCTCCTCCAGCTCCGCGGGTCCGTCCGTCTTTCTCGCGCCACGACGATTCCTGCACCGAAAACGGTGTCTGCCACGGAACGGTCCGGATTGGCTGCAGGAGAACCGCCTTCCGCGACTTGTCACCTACCGGTATGCAAATTTTACCCCACTCGTCATTCTCTCTCGCTCTCTCGCTCTCTCCTCTCTCTCTCTTTACTCTCTCGCTCTCTCCCATCCACTCTCTCTCAACCTCGCTCTCCTTCGTTCGCTCTCTCTTCCACTCTTCAACTCTTCGCCTCTCGCTCTCTGCTTCACACACGAAATCCACCATCTCTTCTCTTCTAGCGGCCTCAGCATCATCAACATCATCGTTATTATGCAGCAACTCTTGTTCGTTTGCCACGTACAATAAGAACGCACGCACGCCAGCCGAATTTGTGTCGTTTTCTCTATTTTTTTTTCCAGTCGTTAAGATCGATAATAACCGAAAAGGACGAATCGCAATTAAAACCAGAGGAGTTTCCAGTTTGACGTTAACTAACATTAGAGGAACTGAGCGTTTTTAATTGCGGCCGAGTAAACAAACCGCTTCGAAAATTAATCGAATCGTATTCGAACGTCTGAGCGAGGAAAATGCTCGAAACCATTGACAAACAATAAAATAGTGAACCCACGCGGCCATTCTGAAAGAATCGAATTTACTTACCACATCTAATAATAATAATAAGGCAAGATAATTGTTATGAGTGGAAAGAATTCCTCTTCTCTTCCTTTCGCCTTGTCGTTGTTCATCCATTTCTTTTCCCATCTACTCATACGGATTTGTGTGCGAGCGAGATGGTTAACAAACGGCGTGCAAGAGGCGATTGGGAGAAAGAGGGAAGGAACGGGTTTCGTGTGAGGGAGTGAGACGTTGGAGAAATATTTCTAAGATAATAAACCACACCTAAAATGTAACAATAACAGGAATAATAATAAGAAACCTACCGAGGAAGCGAAGAAAGAGAACGAAACGAAGAATGTCCCTCTGCGAAGAGGATTGATTCTAATCGTCAAAGCTCCGATGTTGGATTCGTATTTCGATAAATGTTGATCCATCGAGTTAAATAAGATTTTTTTGTTGCCACAATGTCTTAATAAATAGTTGAAATTACGACGGGCAAGGGAACAAACCGTGATGGTAAATAGACACGTAAAATTCGCGTTCGCGTCAATCAAAAGCAATTTTATTGCCAATATTGATTCATCAGCATCAATAAATAATACGACAGAGAGGAACAAGGAAAATAAGAAATGTGGTCGCTTGAAAATCTAAAAGTTATCTTAGCAATGCGAGGAAAGAATTTGGATTTAGAGACTACTGCAATGCTTCTGGAAACTGCAAAAGCTAATTGGATTTTGTGATGTTCTAATATCAGTTTTAACTTCGCGTATTGGATAAAATCTTTTAAAGCAGGATAAATAGATGCATTTGCAAAAGAAATTTATTCGCAATCCCGATGATATTTTATCCGTTTGACATTGTTTGCGTGTCATTTTATCATCGACTCCGATATTGTTAATATTATTCCGATTTTTCTGTGCTCTTATTATTAAATCTAACCCTGATCCTACGGAGCAAACAGTTTAGGTTACACGGAACAATGATTACGTTATTTATTTTTTAGATAATAAACGTTCACGTTTTAGAATACCCGTTTCTTCAGACGTTTTTCTCCCCGCATTTAAATGCATCCATAAAATGATGGGGAGCAATTGTTTCGTTTCCGGGAAAATTTTAATTGTAATGTAATAGGTATGAAGAAGTTGACGCTAAATGAAGAATTGTAGTGTAAATAAAATTATGTTAAGGAAGAAGTGATTTTTTCTGTTGAGCCCTTCTTGATTCCGGATGAGTTTGAATTAAAAATGCTTAATTAAAGGCAAACCGTCGATGGTGGGTGAAAATTGTTTTAATTAGAACAAAGTACGAACAAAACTATTCTGGACAAGAACTGAGTGACTGAGGAAAAGTTTCTAACGGGACAAATGTTAATTCCACCGCGTGCCTTATTATTTTCTCCTCTAATAATTCGGTTACTATTCGAATCTCGTAATTTAATTCTCGAAAAGAAAACAAAAAAAAAACGCGAACTGTAATTGTAACGACGAAATTACAATGCTCGTCGACGTTCGAATAGTGAAGAGGCCGATCGGAATCCTCTTCATTCACAATCGTTGCCTGTTAATAATTTAATAATGGCTAGAAATTACGGCCGGAATGAAATATAAATTATCGACAGTAATTTACCGAACATTAGCTCATTCTAATGACTTAATTACTACTTCCTCAATTATAAATACGGGACAATCGTTGTGATAATCGCTGGACGTCGCTGAACGCAATATAAAAACAAATCACACACGAATCCGTCGAATTAAATGGTAATAACTTAAAAAAAATAGCGTCATTAAAAGCTGAATCACTGTAAAACGGACCGAAACAACTTTTGGGCCTCTCGCGCATCCGCTTCGATTTTTTCCTCAGTTTACCATCCCTTAATTGCACGGCGTCGTGTGTTATTGCGAATTTAATTAATTAACGCTGATCGAAAACGGCGCGACGTTAGGCGCGAATGGGGAGAGCGCGGAGGAGCGCTTAGAGAATCGCATTAGATTCGTGGGACGGTTGTATGCGGTTAGATGGACGTTTGCGACCAACAACAACAACAACAACAACGAACAACATTAAGCGAACGCGAGGAGTGCAGACGTGAAAAATCGTCCGCTCTTTCTCCGCATAGTTCGCCTTACTCGTAATTATTATTATATATCCCTCTCCCCCACCTATTTGGTCAAACGGTGCACTGGCCAGAGCATCTCGACTAGCCATAGAACCAAGTCGGCCACGAAGTCCGATGATCGCGCGTTTCGCTTACGTCCTCGCCACGTAACGAACACACGATTCTCTCTTTCGATTTCGCTATTATTTCGACTCGACTCGTTCTCGCGTGTGCGTGTTTTAATTTACTAATCGAAAACGTTCGCAACGGTCGGATTTTTGCGCGAGAAGACGAGCTCCAAGTGTCGAGACGGTGCATCGTCGGTGGTGTTGCAAGTGATTTCCATCGGAGACGAATTCGTGGGTGTTTGTGATTTCGTGTTTGTTGTTGAGAAATCGTGCGAAGATGTCGAACGTTTGCGAAACGTTTCGCGTATAGAGAAACGAATCAAATGGCGCATTGAAGCTTCCCGAATCGCAAGAAGCGTCTGTTAAAGCATGGCAATGATAGCGACAATCACGTTGGACCGAAGGAGAGGCCAAATGACGGACGGACACGTGTTTTCGTGAGCGTCGTCGCCGAGGACGATTCGTTCGTTTTCCAATTCAGCAATTCGCCACGTTTCCCATGCGAAATATAATCGGTTTTTATGCGGAGAAAATAAGTGCCATTTCGTGGATAAATATGATCAACCACCTGTGACAATAAGCAATTCGACGATCGGAACGTGGATGGTGTCAAAGTGGTTCGATGTTTGAACAATCTGGTGCTAACACATTGTGATAAATGATTTTGTTTTCGTTTTCTAAAGATTAGTGCTGCGAAAAGGAAGCAATTAGTTGGCGGGAGGAGTCGCGAGGATGTTAGCAGATTTTTTAAGTCAAGTCCACGCTAAAATCGTAAGTCGATGCTAAACAGTTTTCTAAAATTCAAACGAAAATCATTTGAGGAAGGCCGCTTATATGCCATTTCCCCTTAAAAATTCTGTTGACCGACTATCATCATCCATCGCGGTTGCTCGATGATTTGAATCCTCCAGTAATTCTCCTCAATTGTTAAATATTGATTTGGGGCAGCCAGACGATTGACTAAACCACCGTGTATTGATATAATTTTGCAAAAAACCTTTACGAAGCGTCAAAAACCATATTAATCGCTGTTAACTCAAGAGAGTCCTTTCGTAACACTTCCTTCTTGAATAAAAGCAACGATTAATAAATGAAGTTAATCTCTTTCTCGTTGTCACTCGTCCATCCGGAGGGTTACCTAAAATTGTCAATTTTTATGGCAGCAAGTAATCTCGACGATAATTCACCGCAACTCCTTTTAGTCGAATTAACGGTAAACTTTTCGCAAAAGAAAACAAACGCGCGCGCCTACGTTTCGCTTATTGCGATACCAATATTTATAAATCTCACGCGAAATAAACGACAGAGAGCGAAAATCTAGCGAGAGAGAAAGAGAGAGAGAGAGAGAGGTGTGCGAGTTTAAAGAAATTCCTTTTATTTCGATACCAAAAAAAGAGGAAATAATATTCGCATTACGTTTCTTTAATGTCATTAATAATAATTATCTGCCTTCTTCTGCGTCTTCTTGCTCTTCTTCATCTCCCTCCCTATTCGCCATCATCATCATCATCTACTTCATATAATACCAAGCGTACGATGATATTATGTTCCTCTCCATCTCGACCGATATTAATAAAGAACAATATAATGGAATGTCGCCTTTATTATACGTACAAAGTACACTCCTTTTACCATATCATTATTATTAATAATTTAACTCCGCGTCCATTTGGGTCTCCTTTTCTTCCTCCTCTCTCATTCTGCGTGTTTTTTTTGCCTTTAATTACGTTAAGAAAGCGAGGCGAAGAAGTCTGGCGAAATTTATGAAAATATCCTGGTAGTGTCGCGAAGAAATTAAACGCAATATAAAGAGAAGGAAGCAGCGAGATGAGAGGAGATGGCGAAGAAGTAACGAAGAAAAAAAAAGAAACGGGGTTTAATGATGATGATACCGCTGCTGCTGATGATGATGATGATAATAATAAGCAAGATCCATATAGTTGAGGATCGGGGAGGCGAAAGGCAAAAAGGACGAGACGACGAGGAGGAGTAACATGTGTAAGAGAGCGAGATGTTGCCGCTGCTGCTGCTGCTGTTGCTAAAGAGCAAAACGAACAAGTTTTAATATTATTAAATAATACATGTGGGGAGGAAAGTGCGATGAGGAATAAGTTTAATAATATGAGGCAGCGCCGCAGAAAAAGTCGTTGCCATTAAATTCGTTCTTTCATTAGTCTTTGATAACGCCACAAAAAGTAATTATCGTAGCATAACGAACGAGCGATTCGGGACGAATCTTTTTTAACAAGACGCGAGGAATGGACGCGAAGAGAAACGATAATTTTATGCAATATTTAACAGGATTTTGTTTTAATTTGTTATTCAGCTGGTTATTATTATCATTTGTGCAACGACGAAAAAACGGTGCTAAAAATACGCGCAAAAAAGGCCCGAGTGTGAAAGAGAGAATTAATTGCGAGAAGGATCGCAACGATCGAAACTGGTTTATGTTCCACCGCGTTTTCGATGTGGCACTACTACAAGTTATTATAACACTTATGCATAAAGTCGCACCACAAGAAAAGTCAAATATGTTGCATCAAAAAGGAAACAGTATTTTTGTTGTTGAGGGCGACTGAAGAATTAGAATGGAATACAAAAAAGCGTCTATTCTGCATCGGTTTCATTCTTAAAGAAGTGGCGAACGACCTTCTTCCACTACACTTTCCTTCTTCTGCCGGGCTTCCTCGCTCGTAGTTTCCTTTTATTCCAGAAATAGAGGAGCACGGGGCAAAAAGAAACGGGCAGTAAATTAATAGTAAAAGTTGACGTCGTCGCGACGTTCTCTCACGTTCTATAAAACGCGATCGCTCCATCTCGGTTCATCCCGTTTCTTCCCCGCTCTATCCCGCCTTCTCCCTCGCGCTCTATCCCTCACATGTTCGTGTCCGTTCCATTGTCTTCCGTTTCGATTTCCACCCTCTTTCACTCGCTTTTTTTCCTTTTTAAGAAGCACCAAGTGCAGTTTATCGATTATTTATACCGGTGTATGACAACAACAACACCATCATCAGCCGTTACGTCGAAATTTCGGGCGAAAAACCAATCGAAAAAGAATTCAAAGAGCACCTGAAGAATTTCCCGGAAAAAAAAATGCCGACTTTTTACGACGGTTATTACAACAATAGAGTGCGAAATTTACGAAAGCGTGGAAACGCGAGCAGAAAAAATAAAGTTGCACCAGCGAGCGAGCGAGCGAGCGATCGCAGTTTTTCTTCGTGCCTCTCCGGTATCCGAAAGTGGTGTTAAACGGGTGAATGGCGTCAATCACCCGTGGCCGAGAGTTATTCTTCGACCCCTTTTTGCCGTCCTCTTCGCTTTTCTTCTCTCGAGTGCTTTTCTCATCGGCGCGTCGTCGAATGCGAATTATTAAAGGACGCGGGTCCATCATCAATAACGCCGGAGGCTTTGGCGATAATGATAACCGTCGATGAATATTTCGAGAATCAAACGATCGCCTTTGTTTGTTTTCCCTTCTTCTTTTTTTTGGCACCGACTGTACACACTGGCGGTAATCTGCGCTGGCGTTGATGATGACTACCCCCGTAGCATTAACGGGGGAGGCCACCCTCGTCCCTCATCATCAAACACAACGGAACACGAAGGAAGAGAGACGAAAGCGGGCGAGCGAGACGAAGACGTCGATCTGGAGGAACGAAGGAAAAGGACGGGGATGATGATAATAATGAAAAAGACGCCGCCGCCGCCGCTGCCGCCGGTCTCCCGTCCTGCGCACGCTCCTTGTTCTCATTACTTTACCGATTAATTAACTTGCATATTGCTCGCTCCTTCTAGCAAATGAAAATTGCCAATTCGCCCCGTCTTCCTCCCGCATCGTGCTGCATTGTATATACGCCACCAACAACAACCGTCTGTCTCCCTTTTTCGCTCTCTCGCACTCTCATCCTAACGCCAATTAATACTTCTTGCTCTTTCCTTCGCGTCCTCGATTAGGTCCGTTGCGGCGGTTTTGTAGATCCAACTTCCAACGTCTCGCTCTTTCTCTCTCTTCGCGTTAATTCCTTTCCCTCGTCGAACACACACACACGTGTAATTTCATTCCGTCTTTGGCCTTTAATGAAATGTAAGTCGATTTCGCTCCACGACTCGCCCGCTCTCTCTCGTTCTTTCGATAGCCAGCCGCCACCATCGCCGCCGATCGGCATCAACACGAAAATCGTCCCTCATTGTGTTACGTCTTTAGCGCGTTTCGTCGCGGCATCGAAATCGAAAAGTTTTCATTATTCTTGCGTTAATGCCTCCGCAAGAAAAAACGTTGCGTAGGAAAAGGTCGATGGAAAGGAAAAACGGGATGGAGGGAAATTCCGGCGACATCCTCGAAACTCCGCCGCTTATTTGCGAGTGCGTCGTTCCAATCTTTCCTCCTCCGTTCGGCTCGACGGGGAACGACTCCTCGGTCCGTGCATGCGTTTTAAATGCAGATTCCAATTAGAGATTCATCTCTCTCCCTCTGTGCGAGCCTCTTTCGCTCGTTCGTGCGCTCTCTCGCTCTTCGAGCGACCGGTCCTTCCTTATGATCACGCCGCCGCCCCCTTTTATTCTAAAGTTCGGAAAGAGGAAGAACGCAAAAAATGAGCGAGACGAACCGGGAGGGTTGTGCAAGAAAGAAGCGCGAAGAGAAGAATCTTAAAGAACGAAATTGGATGCGAGCGAGGGTCTTCCACGGCGCGAGTGCGAGAAGGTGCGAAGGTTTTCCCTCCCGTTCCCCGTTATTTTTTTCGCTCGCGCGCGCTCGCTCGCTCCTTTTCTTGTTTTTCCTACCCCCGATACCCTGAAGGTGGGGTGGTTTTACAGCGACTACCGTCGTCGTCCTCGTCTTCGTCGTCGCGGCGCTCGTGAAAGCGCGCCATGCAAATGTGGCGGGCGTGCTAACTAGAGAGAGGAGACGGGGCGCTCTCTCTCGCGACCGGCGCTCCGAGCACGACGACAGAAGAGCGTCGGCGTCGTCCCGTACGGCCGCCAACGAAAATCAAACGAAAAGAAAGGGGAAAGCGCGACTGGCGTTAATTAGTTTCGTTAATTAATGGCGGCCAGTGAAAAGCGGAACAGTAATTAGTCGATGGTTGGCGGCGGCGGCGGTACGATTCGCAACAATTCGCACGTTTTAGTCATCGTCAATCGTCGATCATAACAAAGGAGAGCATTTCGTTTGTGACTAGGAGGAAGAGCGAAAAGTGGTAAAACGCTTCGGTGTCGTCAATTTCGGGGAAACTTTTTTCGCGGTCGTCGGCGCGCTCGGTTTCCGCGGACCACGTGTACGCGGCGTAATCGCGGTGTCGGTGCGAACTGTAAGACGGTTGAGTAAGTGCGAAGGCAAAGTTGTCGGAGGAAGACGAGGAAGAAAATACTAAGCGGTTCGGTTTGTTTTCGGTTTGCTATTTGTATGTGTGCGTAGTATACAAACAACGGGGTGAATTGGCGTGTATAAAAAGTAAAGGAAGAATGGTTAGTGGATGGGCGATAAGATTGAGGGGAGCTCCGTGCACGCAATGGAGAAAGAGATAGGGGATCGGGTTCAATGGTAATAATAATAGTAGTATCAACAACCGGTTAACCATCGACAATAAGCCACCAGAAGAACAACAACGACAGCAACAACGACGACGGCGAGAAGGAGAAAAGCGGCAAGAGGAAGTGTTATCCACATGATTTTTCGGGAATCCATCGGCGGATTGCATACGATTGCAACGGTAAATCGACTCATTTAATTCTTCTCTTCTTTTGGCGGTAACAACGATTGTTATTCGCACGCAAAAGCCTTCCTCCGCGTCCATTTATTTTTATAAATACGAACGGTTATTAATTGATCCAACTCCAATTGGGTTTTTGCTCCTTCTTCTTCTTTCGTTCGACAGGGGAAAACGTTTCCACTTCATCCTCGTCCACTCTTTGCGCTCGTTTCGACCATGTGTTGTTGCGAGCGAAACGGTCGAGTATTTTCTTGTAATCCGATACAAGGTAAACTGTCTCATCAATCAAAAAGTTCATTGGATATTTTTGTACCGTTTCCAATTTTTTTCTTGCGCCCCCCCGTTCATTCCGACATATTAAATTAATCGAATTAATTTGAATAATTCGCAAGTGCAAGCGATTCGAGAGCGAAGATCGCAGGATTTCTTTAATCGTTGTTTAGGGAATCTTCGACCACCGTTCTTAAGATGGGGAGATTAATTAAGCAAATAACGCGCAGGAGGAGAGTGCGAAAAATAGCGTGGAAAAAGAGGTTAATTACGACAAAGTTTCGTTTCCTCTCTCGTGGCATTTTCGCTATCGACGGTAATTAATTAATGAGCGATTCGAATTTTCCTGCTCGCTCGCGATTACTAATGGAAACGAAACGAACAATCTATTATCCATCATTATTTCGTAGTAAGAAGCGTAAATTCTGCACTCGCATGTGCGAATTTAATTTATTGGCAACAAGCCGTTTTTTCTTGCCTTCCACATTAAAGGTGTTAATATATGTTTTACATGCGAATATTAATCAAAAAACAAACTGATAATATAATTTAATGAATTCTGCGAGAGGCAAGAAGAGCGGTGCAAGGTACGAAGGGAAGACTCTTTTACGAGGGGGCCTTAATAAAAATGTTATGCATGTAACGAGGACGCTATGAGCCGGAGACGAAACGAACGTCCGAAAAAGAAGCGAAACGCCCGGGGCGCGTTTCGTTTCTCAAAGGCCATTTCCATTTGCGTGTCACTACAACCAGAAATTCCTCTTCTTCTCGTTCTTCGTCTCGCTTCGTTTTATTGTTATTATATGCACCTTCCACGGTAGGTGTCAAATGCAGTTGATCAGTAAAAGGATTTGAATGTTAATAATATTAAATTATAAACTATATAAATATTGGTCTACAATCCGAAACTCTGCATGGTGTATTTGTGGCAGGTTCGAAAAAGAATCGAAAAGCGAGAAGGGGGCGCGAGGAAGAGGAACCTTCTTATTCATTCCTCGACTCCTTACTTCTTTTTTGCGGTCAAGTGACTTATGTTCCACCGCATTATCATAACGTGTGTTATGGGTATGGAATTAAACCAAGACGAAGCGAAAGAAGAAAAGGAAGAAGAAGAAAAATTGGTCGTTGATGAAGGCGAGACTCTTTTTTCTTAATTCCAACAGCATCTCGTTCCGATACACCGTCGCGCGTCTTCTCTCGCTCGCTCCCTTCACACCGGTGCTTTACACGTTTCTCTTTCACCTTTCCATTTGCTCTTTTCATTTTTCGTTTTGGTAATATTTAGGAGTGGATGGTGGACGAGAATGAAATTAACACGAGATATATTCGATGATAAATACGTCCGTTTCGACTTTATTCAGAATTACGCCACTCGAAATATATTAATGCATAATAATGTGCGAGCATGCAAACGTTAAATTCAACGAGGAGCAATAAATACCGCGTTTGCAATGTTAATTAAACGCTTTGGAAAAGACAACGATTCGTTAAAGGCATCAATTTGCAATTAATTTGCGATCACTTATTCGGGCGAATACGTCATAAAATCTTCGGCCTCTTTTCGAATAGTTGCAATCGTTTCTCACTTCGAAATACCTACGTCCCGGGAACAGGAAGTTCGAGTGTCTTCTGGGTTAAGAGCAACTAATTCGATACGAGCTGCTCAACGTTCAAAGTGCGATGGAATATCGGTTTTTATACGCTTTCCATGCAGGCGTGCCACTACAAGAAGAAAGTATTGCGTTATAAAATAAATACGACCTTGTACTTGATTCGTTTCCTCTTTATTTTATTTTATTTTATTATTGTGTTATTTCCATACGAACGTTTACAATTTTTTCCTTTCATCATGAAGAGGGTTCATCATCATCATCATCATGCACGTCCATTCACGTGTTAGGGATCAATGGATGGTTTTTTGTTCAAGCTTCCGTAGATTCCGTGAAATGGGAATACTTTCAGAGTTTAGGGTTCGATTTCTTTAGTTTTCAGGAGTAGGACGGAGTTTGAGCAATTGAAATTGTTAATAACGTGTGGTTACAATTGTAGTGGTAATAATAATAAGAAATTAAATATTTAATGGGCATTTCTTGTTCGTAAGCTGGCAATTAATCATTCGTACGTTGATAGTTAATCAGTAAGTAGGTATGTATTTTATTGGACGAGTTTCTATAAGTTTCTTTCGATTTTGTTGTAATGTTATTTTATTAACCGTACCTACGACCGGAATAATATTCAGGATAATAATATTTGCTTAATTAGTAATCGGATTCATTTATTCTTGTTTCAAACCTACGCACTTTACATTTGTTTAATTATTAAATTATCCCACAAATTAATAATACTAATGACGAGAATAATAATAATAATATTATCTATTGTCTCTTATACATTCATAATAATTATTAATTAGCATTAATGCTATTATTCCGCCTCGACTTTTGTTTTGTTTTCCTAAACGTTTCGTCTATTATTAATTATTCATCCCGTTTAATTTATTCAATAATTATTTACATTAAGTTAATGAATATTCATGTTTTTCGTTTATTCGAAATCTCAGATGTAGAGAGATAGATACGCAAACGAATCGAGAAACGGAGAGAGAGAAAAGTGATTGAGATAATGGAATCGTTACGTAAACGCCATAAAAATTCTTGCATCTCATTTTAACAATAATCACAATAGTAATAATCCTTTACCGAACCTTTTAGTTTTAGGAATTAATTATTGCAGGAATGTAGGTTTATTGCCATTTTGCCTCGATTCCACATACGCAACCATAAAACCTTAACTTAATGCGGCCTATTAAAGAAATGAAACGGATCGACTGATAAGTAAAGGGGAAAATGATTTCGAGACAATGAATCGTTTTGATTTGGCTTGAATTTTTCCTTTTTAATTGCCGAAATTGAACGAAGGCAAAAAAAGCAAACGATTTTGCCACTTTAAAACGATTCCTGCAGAAGGCACTCCTTTAATGCCGCACAACAATCGCTTCGGCTAATTTATTGTTGGCCATTCGTTCGTCCAATTATGAAAAACGAATTGTATTGTTTTGTCCGCTTTTTTTGCAACCGTACTCAATTAATTATTCGAAATAATTAATTAACCGTCCTTTTGCTAAATCGACGACTATGAATAATATTAATCCGAAAGCAGAAAAAATAAAATTAGAGAATAATGAAGAAGAAAAATGACGACGATGATGATTAAGGCTCTCCCAATTTGGTCGTAATTAAAATTAATTAATCACGGGGTCTTAGTTAAAAATAATGGTGAACTCTTTCTCGTTCTATCAATACTCTCTCTTGCGGTTTCGTCGATCTGTTAATTCGTAATACTCGCTCCTCTTTGTCTCTATTTCGTATTAATTCTAACATATTTTTCATCATTTCACTGACTAATTGATGTTAATTTATGAACAATCTTAATGAACTGGAAGGTTAATAATTTTAAATTAAACACGATTTAAGACGATTAAAATTGTAAATGAACGATGACGATTTTTCGTTTGTCTCGTTGCCTTAAAAGCAAAATGAAAAATGAATCGTAAATTATTAATTAGTCGAAGTAATAGAGAGCCTCGTGGAATTAATTATTGCTATTTGCGCAAAGACAACAAAAATAGCGGAGTGTAAATTAAACTTGTGCCTATTCGCAAACAAATCTTGCGACTTCTTTCTTTGTTTTCTTGCAAAACGAAAAGCAACAAAAAATGATGTCAAGGATCCGTTTATCATTATTTAAGGATTCCGTTTAAGTTTTGTCGATAACTCTCCTCTAATTTATTGCAAACACGTTTTATTGTCGTCGTCAATGAAAGCGGTGTGGAGAAGGTGAAACTGAAGAACGGACCGCGATTCGGCCACAGAATCGGGTTTAATTTACCGCTCTCCGAATCGAGCATCCAAACAAAAGGATCCGATTTTCTTCTAATTAATTAAGGTTTAATTTTCTTAAAACGTCTTTGCGTTCATGTGGCCATTGACCTCTTTCATTGGAACGATCCCGACCGAACGTTTAATTGCAAAACTTTTCAATTACCGATGGAAATTAAAATGAAGATGACGGCAACGCGACGGCGAGGACGACGGCGCGGACGAAGAGGAGAAAAAGTGATAAGAAAGTTCGCTCGACCGTCATCTTATGACCGCACGTATAAAAGATATACAATGGGAGTCGGATGAAAGGAAAAAAGCGGGGGCCCGAAGTGGAGGAAAACAAGTGGAAACGAGAGGAAAAATAGAAAAGAACGTCCGTTAATTAATTTTATTGTTTCAGTAACGCCCGATTTAGTTTCCTAACAAAAGGAGAGGGCAACGACGAGAATAGAATGGCCGAGGGAAAGAATGAATGGAATCCAATACCAGTTTGTATCGATTCCTTAGTTCTTGGATATTATTTTCCAAGCGAGAGAAAAGGAAAATTATAACCGCCAGCGTGCGCGCGTGTGTGTGTGTGTGTCTGTGGCATTTATTTTATTTTCTCGTAATAGATAATGCAATTTCCTAAATAATAGACATCAAGAACTTAATTAGAGGAAGGGCCGACCAGCAAAAAATATATATATGACAATCGGACCTTCATCATCGTCTTCGATTTTCTTTTGAAAATTAATTTCGCCCAACAACGACAATTTCTCTTTGGATTGACCTCACGTCCTCCGCACCGAAACGAATCCCCGAAAGCAAGAAGAAGAGACGCTGTACGTATCGAGACGGTTCCATTAGATTAATCCGCCGGCTGGTTCTCACCTCATCCTCGAAATTATTAATTAATTCGAATTAATTAAACAGCGATTAGCAGGCGAGGAAAAAAGCGACGAAGACGGAAAGTTATTTTGTGAAATCAAAGATCAAAAGGTTAGATTCGAATTTAATGCTGTTAATAATAATAATAAAATTGATGATGATGATGATGATGGCGATGACTACTAAAAAAAAGCGATGACTATGACGGTTATTGAATTAATAATTAGTAGAGGCATCGGTAATGGTAATAATAATCATAATAGAGGAACACCTCTTAAATATTTTAATTTGGAAACGAATAGAGGAGGATGGAAGAAAGAGAAGAAGAAAGCGAGTCATAGGAACGAAAATATTGAGATTTCAATAATAACAGCGGATGGAACGAGAGGAGAAAATGTTACGTAATAAATTATCATCGTTGGAATCGCAGAGAGGAAATTTTCGTCTTTGTGACTTTGGTTTATTCTGGGCGAGGCAAACGCTGTTATTCCTCACTCCGTTTCCCATACAGAACTATAATATAAACTGATTGTTAAGAAAGTTGACGATGATGGTCAACCGAATTGGTTTTGGTCTGCGCGTTAATTGATTTAAATTAAGCGAAATTATTAATTACCGTCGTTAATGAGATCATTAACAAGCACACCGTCCGCATTTAATTAATTAACCAACTAAGGATGGTTCAACCGCGAAGCCCAAAATAAAAGTGTTAAATGGTGACGCGACGAGAATGAGAAATTCGTTATTGTTTATCGATGGATCTTGAACGAAGGATTTTTAATATTCATCATCGCGGTGCCATAACGAACACGTCGTATAAATAGCGGAGATAAATAAATCCCTGGAAGGAATTAATTCCCTCTTTCTTTTGCGCCTCGCTCGAGGCGGAATAGATGGCAAAAGAAGTAAAAAGCGGCGAGGGAGAGAGAGAGAGAAAGAGAGAGAGAAAAGGGTTTCGGGATCGGACGGTGTATTGTGGTATCTGCGGAATGTCCACCAGAAAGAATTCAAGGTAATGTTTTGACGTCTCACTTCGAGAGCGCCTTTAAAAATGTTGTTCTGCTTTTTCTGCTCGCTCTCTCGCTCGCCTTTTTACTCCTCTTTCGATGGCCAACAACAACTAACAATCGCGCCGTGAATATTCATCGACAATTTTTTTCTTGAGCAAGTGTGTGCCCTTAAATTTGCCTCGTTCTTTTTCTCGTCTTCGACGAGAGTTGACGATGGAATTAATTAACAGGACAAGTTAGCTTGTGTCGTTGACATTAACGAAAAATGAAATAAATGGGAATTAATTAATTAAAAACTGGAAAACTCTTTTTTTCCCATGAATTATCTCCGTCTCGCTTTACAAGATGACGAATGCGATTAAATTCCAAACGTTCCGTCCACGTTCCGTGTCGATTAATTAACAGTTTCACGGCGTCTTCAGGTTGTTAGAGCGAGCGATATGAGTTTCAGCGTTTGGCCACGGATCGAACGTTCTTGTTTCCATTCGATTGCAGTTTCTTGGAAGTTTAAGATTTCCATCGATTGCCTCTACCTAAGATGATTGCATTTAATGACAATTTAGTTATTAGTTTATAATAATTATCTAAAGAGCAACGATCGAGTGAAACTTTTGTTCGCTTTGGTTTCTTAAATATAATCTTCATCGGCGGTTTCTAGACTAATTGCGACTTAATGGCCTGAAATTAGTACGTAGACGGGCCCGAACCGGAGAGCGAAGGACGCGAGGCGAGGGGCAACAAAATATATTTTGTATTATAGTAATTATATGCCCTTTTTGTCGGTTAAATAGATCAGGTAAAGTTTAATATTACTCTTGCATACGCGGAGAAGACAAACAAACGAAGATGCGTATTGAAAATTACGGACCGCAATGAAGAGGGGCGCAGGGCGAGGACGAGAGGAAAGAGAACGAACGAAGGAGAAAAAAAGACATAATAATCTTAAGCTTTTCTAATTCCCTAATAGTTTAGGAGACCGTCCTTTCACATGACCGATTAAGTTTCATTACCGATAGATCCATATCTTTTCTACTCCAATTTTTTTTGCCTCTCTTTCTCTCGCATCTCACTCAATAATCCCACACGAGAGGGAAAAAACGGCCGATAGAAGAGGCGCCCTTTTCCCTTTTCTTTTCTCTCCGGTTCGTTATAAAGTATATTGTTCGATTTCGATTCTCTGCCATACCTTTTTTAAAATTCTTCATTATTAAAAATATGGGACGAATTCACCTCGGAAGCGTTTGGTAAAGTGGCTTGAACCAATTCTTGGCGCAGGTAACGATCATTTCGAAACTTATTTGCATCATTCTCGATTGAAGGCTTCTCGAGATTTCCGGTTTAGCTTCCGGAATTTGAGTTCAAAGATGATAACAAATCGTGGCCAAAGCCGCTTTCGTCGTTGTATATTAGCGAGCGACGTTAGACGGTTGTTGTTGCTGTTGTTGTTGGCGATGAAAAGGAAAAGTAGGTAACGGCGGCTTCGATTCGTTCGCCTCGCTTCGTCTTCCTCCACCATTATTTTGGTCAATGTCAATGTCAAATATGCTTTTGCCTCGCTCCGATATAAAAGCTCTTACGTTTATCTAAACGGCTTTTCGCCCGTAATCACATGTACCGGTCGTGTTCGTCTTTTATTATTTTATTAAACCGCCGCAGCACGTATACGTCTTCGACGACAACGTTGGCGAACGCGGAGAGACGGATGAACGTTGTTCGCTGTAGAGGAAGCGTTAGCTTTAGATACTTTAAAACGGCCCATAAAGGCGTTATAAATTTTTATAAGCGACTCGAACGCTCTTTCGATCGTCGTGCACGTTTCCCTTTCAACGTTTTAAGTGCCGTTTGGATTCGTTTCGTGCGAAGAAGATCAAAAAGGAAATTCGTCGTTCGACGGGAAAGAACGAAATAAATCCTCCGCCACAATTACTAAATAATAATGATGACGGTGATGATGAAGAAAAAGGAGGCGATGTGTATAGAAAAATTGTAGTTAAGGGTACACACACACACACACACATACACACACACTAATTGTTTAGTCAATACTTTACACCCTGCGTGAGTCATATTTTTTTTCCGACCCCAAAGGCGACCAATAAGGGGAGACCGCGCTAATCACCCCCCCGGTTTCGCCACCCCTTTGCACCGCCGTCTCGCTGGCAATATAATTATGTATCGGTCGCAATCAATAATTTACTAAATGTAATAATGTATGCTTCATCATCATCATCATCAGCGGATTCTCACCACTTATTTACAAGAAATCCTCCGTCTTGAGTCTTACAGCGGACGTTAATTAACAATTTCTTGAGTTAATGTCTTAAGGCCTTGGGCTGGGTAGTCTTGGTGCGTTGTTTGTTAAGAATTGTTGTCGATGAAGAGAATGAAGAAATGGGTCGCATTAGATTGATGGAATCGAATGGGCGACGAGGAGGAGAAAGACGTGGAAAAAATTCATTATACACAACGTCTAGGAGATACATTATGAGAGAGCAGTCGGTCTGCCGTTTATTGCGAATGCAAGAGCGTTTAATTCCTCGAGCAATATTTATACTGACTAACTAAACGTTTGGCACCGCTTTTAAGGATAAAAATCAATACGACACACACTCACACACACACACACACACGTAGACGTCTACATTAAACGTGGTCGAGCACATGTAGAGGAGAATTGAAAAGAATTGAAATTAAGCGAGAGAGGAAGGAAGACCGAAACGAGAGCTTTATTTATTACCGATGCATTCTAATGAAATTAATCGATTCGCGTCTCTCGAGGAAGAGTCCGAGCGATGAAAAGTGCGAATTTTTTGTTCGACTCCACTCGATGCTTGCAGTGTTAAATTCGGTACGTTCCTCACCGACTAACGGTACATTGCGTTGCGTATAAAGCGCGGGGCCGCACCTCGAAAGAAAAATACAATTTATTACGGATTAATGATAATTATTTAAATGCGAGAGTGTTTGTTGGTCGCGTTGGGTTTCTTTTCTCTGTCGCTTTTGCAAGAGCGGACCGTTACGAATGGCGTGATAATAATAAAACCGCGTGACATAATGCGAAAATCGTTTGAACTTTTCCTACCCGAATTATTCGCTCGTACGCGAGCCGTTTTCTTTCGAGGGCGCGCACGAGACAAACTTGTGCCGCTGTTTTGCATAAGAGCTCGCATCCAAAACTGCCACGTACCCTAATCATATTATTTAGGATCGTATGCTAATTTCTCCTGCGTGCCCCATAATATTAATAACAAAAGGGCCAACAACAAACAGCAACGAGGAAAGAAATGGCATCAGTACAACAACAACAACAAAAAAGTCCCATTTCACTCTTCGCTATTGCCAACACGCTTATGTTAATCAATTCGCCTAATTTACATGGCTTCGTTTCGCCGGATCGGTGTCGCGCCAAGTTACAATCCGTGCCCTTTATTCCCTATTTGCGCGTACGATTTCGTCGAAAAGCAAATTCGTACGGCTCGTGCACCGGAAGAATACAAAACTAACGATCTGAATGCCGACAGATGGGCCGTAAGACGGAGGAAATCGTCGAAAATAAAAAACAGAAATTATCATACCCAATAATGGGACACGTGACGGTTTCCTCTTTGCGCCCATTGTCAACGGTTTATGTTCTTAGATGAGGGACATCGACGACGACGATGATGATGGGGAACTGTATCAAATCCAATTGGATTCGATATTGGTTATTAAAGCGATGCAGGCGTTGATCTAAATGAAAAAGAACCTTTTTCCCTTCGTTCCTTCTCTCGATGGTAATTAGCAATCGAAATCAATTAATCTTTTTCCCTTTCGCTTTATGGATGCGTGGCATGGAAATAAATCGACGCATAAACTAAATCTCTTATCGTTCGGCCGTTTTTAGTTTTATTCGGTCGAGGAACTGCCGCTCGATTCGGATCTAAATAGGGAAAGCGAAATAAAATCCAGCCGGAGAGAGAGAGATTGTGTTGGTAAAAAAATTATGGCGATTTGATGTGGGTTAAATAAATAAAATGCGTGTATAATTGAATAATATACGAAAGGGAGCGGAAAAGCTTTAACACGAACGAAGAGAAAAGCGTTTAAACGCCCTCGTGACCGTTAAGCGAGCGACGCTTTTCCGCGTCCCTTTTGGCGGCGTTCGTTACGCAGACGTTTTCCAAAAATTTGCGTGAAGCAGCGCCGAATTGCGAGGAAAATGAATCGCATGTTCGCCGCGCGGAGAGAAAATAGAAAGTAAGGAAAGGTGGCGGAAATTCAGCCAAAACTGCGTGCGGAACTTTCAGCGAATCGATATATCGACCGCTTTCTTTCCTCGCTCGCACGTGTGTCCGTGTTGTTTTCTCCTCTTTTTTTTTTCCGTCGGTTTGTCTGGTCTTCTTCTCTCTGTCTCGCCCCCTTTTCAACTCTTCATTTCAACTTGTTGCTGACCCCGGCGTCGTCGTCGTCGTCATCATCGGGTCCCGCGTTTTATCCGTCCGGTCCGGTCAACAGCGGCAACAACAAGAGCAACTTAACAACCGACGTAACCCGTATAAAAGACGCGGAAAGAGAAAGAGGGGCGACGGGGATGAAGAAGGAAGAGGTTGTTTTCCCAACAATCGTTTCATTCACGCACGAACGTCAACGACGATGACGTTGTTCTTTTCGCAACGATACAGGAAAACGAACGCAAATTATTTGCAATATAGAAATTCGCATTAAGTCGTGACGTTATTTTTGCGCCCTTTCTTGCTACGCGCTGCTATTGTTTCTGTTGGCTCGTTATTTGGGGAGGTCTTTAAACGTACCCTCAGCAGACAGTTACACTTTGGTTCTTTTCTTCTTTTTTCATAATAAAAGGGGTATTAAATTACACAACCCCAACGTCCTGTGATCTAGAAAATGTAATAATAATGAAACGGATTGTCGTCTATGTACGTAGAGAAGAAACTGGGCGAGAAAGCGAAAGAGAAAACCAAGAGGGAAAGAGAACAGAAAGAAAAGGGATGGATTTTTTATAAAGGTCGCAGAGAAATGCATCAAATCACCGCTTTCGTTTATGTGTCGCGTTGTGCCCTTTCCTCCTCTGTTGTTCTATTTCTTCCTCCTTTTTGCGCTCCTCGTTGTTGTTCTATAAGAAAGCGTCGTTTCTTTTCTCGTTTTTTTTGCGCGGTGCAAAATAATGAATGTGGATCATCAACAACGACAAAAAAGTCGCTCATGAGAAAAAGAAACTGTCGCCGAGCCGACCCCTTCGCAGGCCCTTTACGACTTACTTTCTCATCGTTTCCTGCACTAATTTAGCTAATTTCGGCGTTCGAAATTATTATTTCTCGGTTATTGTTATTATTCCGTTCCACCCCTATTTGGAGAAAGTCATTTTAATCAGGCGACTGCGGGGAAAATTAATTGCCACCTCATTTACATAATTGCAACGAGAAGAATGCGAGCGCAACAAATTGAACTAATTAAATGAATAATAACGATTTTAAGGCCCCATTAAGAGCGATTACGATTTAATTATTATTATAGGGGCTCGGATTTGATTTCAATTTAATTGGAAAATTTATCAATATTTCCAAGAGTTTAGATTTTCGTTTGGCCAAGAAGCCATCGAGCAAGTTTTAGCTAGGAACCAATCAAAAGGAGGGCAAAGCAAAAGGGTGCGAAATCATTCTCGTAACCGTTGCAATAATTAATTAACCCCTTTCATCTGAAAAAGTAACAAAAAGAAATCCGAACAGATGTGAATTGCATCATAACCAATAACCAATCAATTCATTCTTTTTGTTATTTCGATCCGGTCCTAACTTCGCAGTCGATCGTAAAATCGTTTAAATATTCCTGTCGAGAAATTTACGATTATTATTATCCCGATTTCTTTACAGTTCCAGTGGGCGTTAGTTTAATTTTCGCTTTCAAAAAAATGACATTCATTACGATTACAACCGCATGTAACGCAATATACGAAGAGAGGCAAAGAGTGGCGAAGGGGAGACGAAGAACAGCCCTTATTATTTATTTATTATTCGAATTCGTATCGACACCATCCGATACAATAATAAATTGCAAATGCTGCGTGGAGGCAAAAAAAGCGAGCGAAAAAGAATTAAAGAAGGAATCGTTCGCCTTTAAAAAAATCGCTACCCCCTTAATTTTTTTTCGTGCTGCTCCTTCGACCCTTTGTTCTTCGGGCGAGGAAGAGAGACGAGCACGGTTGGAGAGATGATTGGAAAAACGATTAAATTGAAACTGGATTGAGTCGAAATCAACCCCTTTTCATCCCTTATTCCTCTAATGTTTCTGTTTTTTTTTTCGAGCAACGTTATTTATCGCACGCACACACAAACGTGCAGTGTTACCCTTCTCCAAGTTCGATTTCTATTGCTGGAACAAAAGGTAACATTCGATACGTTGTCATTGCGATTTGCAAGGCGAAAAAATAAACGACCCCCCAAAAAAAAGAGAGTATCGATGCCCCACACATAATCCCGTTCGTTTTTTTCGGTGCAAGTTTTAAGGGTTGAAAGTTTTTTTTAGAAGGAGCGTTCAGCCCCAACGGTGGTAATATACGTGGCATATTAATGATGGAATTATGGGGTTTAATTTTGTACGTCTTCCATCACGTTTTACTGAACGCCAATAGACGAAGATGGCATTAGATGTGGAGGAATAATGCAAACTAATTCCTCATGTTCGGATGCGGATGAGAATTTCTCTGCGTTCTACGTGGGGCAAATCAAGGGAACGCTGAAGGCTTAAATTCTTTCGGAGGTAATTTAAGGGCGTGTGACAATTCGTGCACGTCGCAACTGACACTCTTCCATCCGGAACTGTTATCGATGAATTTTTATTTCTTTCAAAGACCCTCGCGAAACGTTCTTGCAAAATGAAGCGATTTTCTTGCGGACTAATTAACGCTTACGTCTTCGCGTTAGACGAACGTACCACGAACGTCGAGGGAAAGAAATCGTTGGGCTCGCAGAGGGAGACGAAGAAAAACCGGTGCCAACGATTCGATTCGATTTCAATTGTGCACAAGAGCGGTTTCGTTGTCGTTCTCTAATCTATGTTGTCGTTCGCTGCTAATAAAACGAAAATTATAAATTGCAAATTAAATTATAATTAATTATGTGAAATTTTTACGAATTAATCAATTAGATAAGCGCTCGTATTATTCATGCGACTCGATTCGCCGATCGCTCTCTCTCTCTCTCACTCCGTCCGACTCTCGCCACTTCGCTCTCTCGCCTTTGCCTAATGAATATTTTATTCTAGTAATAGAGAGAATTAATTAATTAAAATAAATTATGAATACGTTTCGCGTTATTTATGCGCCGATCCGGGCTCTCTTTTCATTCGACGAATATAACATTCAATTAATTAATTAATTATAGATCGTGTCGCAATAAATTTCGACGGATAATTGGCGAATTGACAGCGGAGGTTTTACGGAAATTTATCGACGTTTCAACGCCGCTTCTAATCTCGCGAGCGTTCGAAATTTATCTCGGAATGTAAATTAGAATGTGGGAAAAGTCGAGGCAACTTTTCTCCTCTAGGTTTGAACTTATTTCTGTCCAAAATTCTTTACAACGCATTGCGCTCGTTCCCCTCTTGTTTGATTTCGTTTTCGTGCGTACAATACACCCACAAAAGATTCTCGCTCACCTTGTCGGACAGACACCTGGCTAATTTGAAAGCCATTAATACGAACCCCATAGCATATACGGGGCTCCACAAAAGTGTATCTTACCTACTGTCCAACGAGCAAGAACAACAACGTCGACAACAGCCTGAGCCAGAAGAAGAGATTATTTTCTTTATTTCACGATGGTAAAGATCCATTAAAATAATCTTCTCGTATGTGTTGGCCCTTGTTCTTCTTCGCCATTCATTTCTGGATGGATGATCTTCGTTTGGGTATAATGTCGAAATAAAAAATAAACAGTGGTAGGAAGCGAAACCAGCTACCCTTGGTTCAATTTCGAACCGTAGCCTACACACAGATGTTCCTCTTTCTTCTGGCCGAAGAATGAGAGCGATCGAAGGTGACGAAGGAGCGAAAATCGTTTTCTTTTTAACGGAGGATTTTTTGAAGAGGGAATTTACCTTCTTGCGCTCGGCTCTCGTCTTTCTTAATAATCGCAACACCAACAACAAATTATCGTGCATTAACCCTTTCGTTCCTTATTATTTTCTCGGGCCATCCACAATCGTTAATTTCACTTGGACTGCGTCTTTATTTCTCTGTTATAATTCACCATCTCCCTCGGTCGATTCCGATAAATTAAAATCTGGTTTCTTTTCAATAAAGAGCACCATCATCGTCGTCGTTCCCTGTTTTCTCGCTCTTTCTCCGCTCGTCTCCACTGACCGGCCTCATTCACTCAAACGTATTTTCGTTTATTATTATTATTGTCATCATCATCAACAGCGGCAGCAGCAACAACAAGAACGAAGACCGACTGCTTTATTATTATTTATTTTTATAAGAGAGTCGAGTCGTTTGCCTCAACGCCTTGTTATCTTCATGAAGAACTAATGATTGCAATTACATTAAGAAGTAATAAGAGAACGAGGTGGTGGACGGCAACGACGACGACGATGATGATGATTGGAGATGAAATAATAAATTGTAATGAATGAATGAAGCGAGTGGCTGAAAGACGGGCAAAATAAACATCCGGCAATTTGTTATGTCTGATTAAAAATTCGTATCGGTTATTCAATAAAAATTAATAATAATGACGGCGGTAATGGAATTTCGAATCGGTTCGATTCCGTCCGTCGACGTCGTCGCCGCGGACCGCAGAAGTTTATTCGATTTAGCCGACCGTTAAATTTATATTGTTTAAATAAAATTCGTTACGATTCATCTTCTGCTTTCAATTCTGATTTTTCGTTGTCCTCGCTTTCGTCGGTTTCCTTTTCTATCGCAATTTCGATGCCAAAGGAAAGCGAAATCTCTGCCCTCCACTCGATTTCGTTTATTTACGGTCTTATTAAACTTGATTCAGAAAAGAATTATTTTTTCGTTACACTTCCAACAATTTTTCGTTTATTCTTTCTGTTTTCTAAAATTTTGCAAGAATTGAGGAACAAAAATTCCGAAAAAAATGAATTATTCTCAATAAATAACCAAAGCAAAGAACTGGAGTATTTGGTAAATTTGTAACGGTCTTTTTGTCAGACGTCTAGGGCGTAATAAATAAATATTGATTTAGGTACAAATTCTTGTCTGGCTTTTATTATTAGGTCTTAATGACTCGCTTTGCCTCTCACTCGCGCACTCGTTTTTGCCTCTTTCGCCATCTCCTCTTCGTGCGTTTTATTTTACCACTTCCTTGGCCACGTTAAATTGTTTATCTATTGATAATTTATGGTACGAAGAAGGAATCTATTAGTGATATTTACACCTCTACAAGTTACACGTTGGTCTCCATCAAGTCGTTCTTCTGCGACTATTTAATTTACTTATCAATTCTTAATTTTAGTTTACCAATAACAATCTTTAAGAGGCGATTAGAATGGTCGTTTATTTACTGTGTCAACGAGAATTTTGAAACGACTTCAAGGGCGCACATTTAATTGTTACAGCTTTCTTTCAGCGCATTTTTATGGTAATTTTGCTACGAAGACAATATAACTAAAGCTCAACTTCTTTTGGCTCAAATAATTATATATTATAATAGTTATAATAATTATTCTGCGTCAAAGACTCACCACAAGCTTTAATGGTATTATTAAAGGGCCATAAAAAACGCAACAATACATTGGGCATAATTTGATTATACACCCATGAGCGGTCACTGATTCTATTTGGAATAAGTTTCGATTCGCTTTTTAGCAATTTTGTACCGATTTCTGTTCGTTCTTGAGCTTTTCTAGTGGATTCCGGCCACTTGGTGCCCTAAATATTCGATTCGATTATTAATAGAGGAATTCTAATTCGATTTCTGCACTTAACGAATAATAACCGCCAGGGAAATTCGGTTCCAACGGCGAAACTTAATGAAGCACGTAATTCTATTTAGTTTTCCACCTTTTTCTTTCGCTCTCTTATTTTTTTCCCTTGTATTGTTCCGCAACAAAGCTTAAGTTTCTGGTAAGATTCGCTCGATGAGTGCTCTTTTTAAAAATTGGCAAAAAAATGGAAAATTAAGTTGTAATTTGATGCCGCTTTTCCACGACGTAGAGAAAATGACATAAAAATTAAATTGCAATTTTCTACAAATTATCTTAACAATTATTTAAACAATTCCATTGTTACTTATTATGGAAAATAATTGAAACTTGTGTGTTACCTTCCTGTCGACAGCACTTTTTCGAGCCGCATTTTAATTGTATCGACATTTACACTTTGCTCGCGAGGAAAGAAGAAAAATATGAACCAATTACGAAAAGGTTCCCATAAATTATATCTAACAAAATGCTAACATTTCTCTTCACAACGAGAGCTACAAGAAGTTGTTAACATTAACACTTGCAATGGGTTAACTTTTTCGATATTAATTTCGTTTTTGTCCTTTCTGTTGCAGAAGGTGAGTCCGTATCAAAGAACCGAAATCGTTTCATTGCGAAGAGATTGCGAAAAAGAAAAATTGGACACGGTCAATTTTTAATGAGCAATTAGGTAAGCCGAGACAACCTTTTGTTGTGCGCGACGATTTGCTTTTTGGAACCGTTCCTTGTACTTTTACCATCCTTTTTTTCTTCCTTCGCTATGGTATTAAATAAAGATCATCATCATCATCACAAAGTACGACGGTTATTATCCTCCTTATAAGTAAAGGTACAATTATCCACCATCGCCACCACTCCATTACGTTTTCTTCTTCCTCTCCACTTCTTCTTCTCTCATGGTGTACCTTCTTTTACACCGGATAAACAATTATAATGAAATGAATCAAAAGTTTCCTTTTTTGCCTTCTTTTACGCCACTTGTTCCTCAAATTACTGCTGCCTCCACTTTTTCTTCAGCGCGTCTCTCTCGTTAAGTTCATAACTAATTACGATTTCTTCTCCTTTCCCAGAAATACGGTTTAATAAGCTAATAATTGCGGCCGAATCGGCGATAATTAATCTTTTGTTCTTTAAAAAGAAACGCATAAGTGGTAATTTATTCCTCAATGTTATGAATGTCGAAATCGATTCGTTAACAATAGTTTTCCGAGTGTCATTGCGATTGTACATTCTCATTTAAGCTCGAGTGAAATTAGAGGATAAATAACATTAGGAAGCTTTCAAGTGGACATTTGGAGACCGCTTTCTTATCGACAATCATCGTTACCGTTAGCGTTCTCCGTTTACTTTTCCAACCCTCGTTTTATCATACGTAACAATCAATCTTTACCCCGCACGCTTTACATTACCGGCCTTCGATACGAAACGGAATCGATCGCTTCTTGCAAGAATTGATTAAATTCGAGAATTGTCGACATTCCGCACGGACTTTTGGCCGCCGCCGCCGCCGCCACCGGTTGAAAAACGCAAAAGGGGAAAATTAGCCGGCGGGTTGGCGAAGAAGAAAAGGCTCGAGCGTCGGCTACGTTGCGGTGGCAATGATCCGGACGCCTTTTCCTACTTCTTCTTCCGCCGCTTCCACCCCAACGCCGACCGCACAACCACAAAGACAGACGCTGTACAGTGTGCGTGTGTGTCTAAGCGAAGAAGTAAGTGTACTAGGAGGGAATGTTAAAGGGGGGTTTAGTTTTAATTGCGGTTTGCTAAGATGGCGTGCATGCCACATTCGCACTTAGCACCGCGACGCTCTCTCGCCGTCTCCTCTTCTTCTTCGTCTTCTTCTTCTTGCCACAATTTTTGCCCCCATCTCTCTCTCTCTCTCTCTCTCTTTTTTTTTCTCTTTCTTACCCCCATGCACAAACACGTTCGACTTCTTTCTTCGCTTCCCACGATCGATAAACGTCCGACACACACACACACACACACGTGTACACGTATAGCGAACACAAAGGCATACATAATTTTGCACCCCCGTCATTTACGTTTTCTCCTTGGTTGGATTTTTTTTCTTTTAAAGATCTTCGGAGCTTTTGTGGATTAATCAAGTTCGGAATTAATTAGACGCATGCAAATCCGATCGATTTCGATTTATCAAAATAGAAAAGAACTTTCAATCTCTCAGTTTGATGTTCGTTGTCGTTCGATTCGTTTTGTAAAATAGGTCGTAATAAATTAGAAGAAGATCGCTTCTTCGTGTTGTTGATGCTGTTGGTGCTGTTGTTGTTTATTTATGGATGAAATGAAGAACGAAGGAGAGAGAGGAGCCAAAATAAGGAATCTTAATTAATTATTCGTCATCAATTTTAATCCAATTTAACTATATGCGTACAAATGAAGAATAAGAATTCTTGTATCGTTTCTTTAACATCACCTTCAACATGTTCGGTTCTTTATTCGATTCGATCCTCTCTCTCTCTCTCTCTCTCGCTCCCAATCCTTTTCTCATTCAAATTGCCTGATAAAAATGAATGTGCAAGCGTACGAGCCAACAACACAATTTGTACCTTATTTTTATTGCTCTCTGCGCCATCATCATCATCATCAACTTTTTCTTTTAATTTCGTTTCATTTGTAAATAATAAATTATGAGGCGAAGAGAAGAATCGAGGAGAGCGACCGATTACAAATGAAATTAAATAAGGACATCGAGCAATAATGGAGAAGCAAAAGCGTGTGCAATTTTCTTGAAGATACGGGAAGAAAGATTGCCGTTAAAGTAAAGTAACAAAAAACGGGCAATGGAACGAAGAGAATTATATGGAACGGTCGCGATTTATTGAATTTCCCACTCTCTCTCTCTCTCGCTCTCTCGCTCACTCTTAATCCATAAATTACCGGAATCCAATTAACCGTGTTTAAAATGCCCCACCTTGATGGGTTTCATTTATACAGGACGCGCGAAATTCGAGCCTTCCTCGCGAACGAATCTGCCGTAAGAATTTTTATTTTACACTATTTGCGTCAGGATTGGATCGTTGCAAACGTCTCGTCGCCCGGATCGATTTCCCAGATTTCCACCGAATTCCGGTTAATCTATTCACAATTAATCCGCGTTTCTTTTTCGTGTTTTTTTTCCTCTTCGGTTCTCCTTCCGTTTCCCTCGTATCGATTATCCAACAACGTATCGTTAGCGTTAATGTATTCTACCATCGGAATTATCCTTAAATTATCCATCGATAATTCCCTCCGTCCGTCCATCCGTCTATTCATCCATCGGGCATTAATTTGATAAATTATCATTAGAAGGCTAAATCCAATTTTCTCTAGCGGCCTCGCTCGCTCCTGTTCCACGGGATACTCTCCATTTTCCGTTCGTTAGCTGTTAGTTTGATGTTTGTTCCTCTTCGTTTTCCATTTCGCTTTTTTTCTTGAAATATTAATAACGCTAATGCCATTAGAAGGGAGCTAATAACAATCCAATTTATTAAAAAATCGAATTCGTACTCCCTTATCCTGCCCGCTCGTTAATTCGACCCTCTAAATACCTTTTCCTCTCCTTCTCCATCATCATCATCATCATCAACACCCCCATCCTGCGTTCTTCATTTTTCTAAATAAGGAAAATTCTTATTCGCTTCCTTTAATTCCCTTCTTCTCCCAGCCCCGTTCTTCTCTTCCCATATATAAAAATTAATCACATTATCAATCCGGAACGTTCGTTCTCGCCGTGGCCGTGGCACGACCGTTCAATCTAAGAGATTAGCAAGACAGATTCATTAATTAAGGCCCGATCATTCATTACGGCCGTTCGGTGTGTATATAAGTATAAAGTCTCTCGCCCTCTCGCCGCGTCTTTTATTCCATCAAAAAAAAAAAAAAAGAACGAGATTGTCGAACGTGACGTTTTATTTTATTTTCCGGCGCGTGAAATTGGCGAGGGAAACGGTTTTTGGTCTTCGTTTGCCCACTTTTCTTTAATTAGGATTTTTTTAGCGGTAAAAAGCTCCATTCGCTCGAAGAATTGAATCTATCAAAGTGAAATGATGCATTAAATTAAAAATGGATGAAATTTTATAGACAAACATTTTTTCATTTCGATCACACTCATTAAAAGCTCGATTTTCGTTGTTTTTTGCAAGCAGTTTCCTCGAGAATAAATTATTTCTTACATTAATATGAATGAAATGGAATTTACATATTTCTCAGTGCCTCTTCATCTTGCTGCTGATAAAGGGGTTGGTGCACGTGTAATAATTTGCATCAAAATATAAAAAAATTGGAACGTGCCAAAAGTGATGACAAAGACCCTTTTAACACAGGCAATAAGATACAATTTGGAGATTAAAATTTCATTTTTGTTTTAATCCTAATCTAATGTAACGTTTTTTTCTTCGGATGCCATTCGTTTTCTGGATGATTTATGATATTTCGCATGGAAAAACTGCTGCAAAAAGTAATGCCGAAACGGAGTCGCCCTTCATTATTTATTTATGCGTCAACTTTAGTTTTATTATAAGCTTATAAATCTGATTTATTGGATTTTATTTATTTAATTCGTTTTTCTGAGCCTTCCTCTTCAAACTTCTTCCACATTCTTTTCTTTTCCAAGAGGAAAAGCACAAAAGGAAAAACTATTTAAATAATAATATTTAGCCCACACTTCTTCTTCCTTGTGGCTATATGGAGTAGTTCCATCCTACTCCATCGCCTTACGATAGTGTTAGCGTCGATTTGTCAAAGGTTTCCGTTGAAATTAATATAAATAATTTATTAATGAACGACAATAAAACAAATTGTCCGTTTTATTGTTTTCCAAGTCGTTCCCAAAAAAATTATATTTTATTGACGCTTTAAAAGTACCAATAAACATTTAAATTAATTATTCACCAGATACTTCTCTCCTTTTTCCATCTTAATTTCGACCAAACGAGATGTTTATACCTTAATGTCACTAATTTCGATTAAATAAATAACCGTTAGCCAAACAATTTTCTTTCGTCTCCTTTCCACTCGCACGAACCACTCTAAACTTCAATAACAATCCATTAGAGATGGAGATGGAGAAGAAGAAATTTTCTATTTCTCGATTAAATTATGCGCATAAATTTTCGTATCGAGAATGATCGTTGTCGGTATGAATGAAGCCCGTTCATTCATTATTTATCGCATAATTTATTTTAATCGCCGTCATAATTAATAAATCGATGAGTCGTTTAAATCCAAATAACAATCATCAAACGAAGAAACGAAGGTGTTTAAGCGATTCTCCAGAAGCAAAAATCAACGTTTAACCCCTCGTTGTCGCCTATTCGCACGCAAATCGTTGGAAATCCGATCGCAACTCGTAAAGTTCGACGGACTTTATTTGGCGAGCACGTGCTAAACGAATCGTTCGATTTGCAAATTATTTTCATTCGTAATCGGTATTAATTTGAATGGGAAGAAAGGGATTCGCTTTGTTCGCGATTAAAATAAAAGGAGGTGAGTCGAGATGAAGAAGAAAAGGCCGAAAGGAAAAAAGTTGATGAACATCCGGTTCATTGTCACTTGTATTTGCGTTTGATTAAATACAATTCATTTTCGAAACGAGCCAAAAGTTTCTAAAGGATCGGGAGCATAATACTTGACCGGAAATGAGCATAATAAAACGGTTTTTTCACGCATTAATATCTCCAGGGCAGCTCCTTCTTTTGGCAAACAAAATGCTGTTTAGCATTGAATTCTCATGAATAAATGACTGGATCTAATACATTTTCAACATCTGATTCCTGTTAAATTACAGCAATTTTTAACATTAACTGGCAAAAATCTAGTTTCATTCACAAACAAAAAAAAAGTACGTAAAAGTTGCGCTGTTTGTCCTGGTGCGAGATTCGGGGAGATGAAGAAAAATGGGGAAAATTAGAAAAATCCAAAGGGTTAGCCTTGCTTTTTTTGCAAAAAGTGACAAAAAATTGACTTTTTCTAAGTGACGCAGAATCGACTCAGAATCGATTAAAGAAGAAAACCAGCGAAAACCCCGTGCAAATCGAATAAAAACATCGAAAAAAGGCGAAATTAAATTAAAAAAGATAATATGCAAATTAATGAATTTAAAAGTGCGAAAACTTCTAAACTACTCGATCGATTGGGCTCTAGTTTTGGCACGAAGTAGCTTTCGATAATCCCTACAAACTGTGCGAGTTTCAGCCGATTCGGGGAGATAAAGAAAAATGGGGAAAATTGGAAAAATCCAAAGGGGTTAGCGTTGCTTTTTTTGCAAAAAATGGCAAAAAATTGACTTTTTGTAAATGAAGCTGAATCGAGTCAGAATCGATTAGAGGAGAAGAAAAACAGCGTGCAAATCGAATAAAAACGTTCTTCTCCTATTGCGTCTTCGGTGCTTTTAAAGCTTTCGCACTTCTTGTTTTCCTATCAACTCCTTATAATTGCATGGAAAAGTACCAATTTATTCTTAAGTTATAATCTTCTCTTCGGGTCTAACTAGTAATTAAGGAAGCTCATGAAGACGTGACAAGTAGAAATGTGGCCAATTGATTCATCAGCCTTCCTCCTCTTCTTTTTGCCCATTTTTTTTCCATCGACACAAAATGTTATCTAATTAATTACCCAAGCAATAAATTAAACAAATTCAAAGAGCAGAAGAAGTTAGACTCTCCAAATGAAGTCCTTTCATTTAAATGTATGTAAATTAACGTGTAAACCGAGTGAAGAGGAGGAGGAGGCAGCAACGAAGAAAAAGAAGAGGAAAACTCGTCTATCTCCAGCAAAATTCATACGTCTTATGTTAATTAACTTTTTTTCGTCGGTGTTTAAGCAATTTTACACCGTCTCTTGCGGTCGATTAACGCTCGCGAGGTGTAAACACATTTAGTTTGATTGATAATTTGCATAGATCATCCGTCAATAACGAAGGCAAAAGAAGAAATTGTTTGGATCTCTTAATCGAGCGCGCGTTTTTCTCGTGTCCGATTCGATTGGCATCAATTGAAATCGAGACTGAATTAAACGAGTTAATTAACTTATCAACGGCGGGGTATCGCTTGATAAGAGTTTAATTTCTTAATTATCATGTTTCGATTTTGCTCGTTGGTTGGAGTTTGTTCTCGAAGAAAGCGAAAACGCTTTTTGCAGTCGAAACTAATTGTGTCAACGAAAGCGTTCACACATCGCTCGACATTTTAATAATATCTCCTTCCTATAGATTCTTTGTGAGCGTGTTGTATGTGGGGCAGGGAGGACGAAAGAAAGACTCCCCTGCTTCCCCATTTAATTGTATTTATTATTATGTTCGATGCAAGAATTGTAACGAACTTTTATTTGTCCTCTTCGTCGATCTCACAACTCGTGTAACCGATTTACATTGTGAAAGAGTGGATTTCGGATGAGCGTAGAGGAAGACGAAGGAAACTTTAATACTGGATTTTTTATTCATGCGAAGCAGGAGGAGAGGGAGAAGGAGGAAATTGTTGATGGTGGTTGGGGCAATAATAACAAGAGGATGGGTACACATAAAAATGAAAGAAATAGTGTTTAACTTCTTAGATATAATTACCATGATCGTGTTAATTAAGACAGAAATGTGACACGAGATGAAATCGTCCATTTGGAAGTTAAAATCGCTGGGAAAGGAGCTGGAGAAAGAGAGAGAGAGAACGAAATTTACGTTCCCGTTGATGTTTCAATTAGTGTCACGTAACATAAAAATGTAAATGAGTCCGAGGACATTACAATTTTTTCTCTTGTCGTTCGTTTGGTGTTGAAGAAAACAGATAGAAAACGATTTTTTAACGACGATTGGTATCGATTTGGATTGACGATAATCGAAAGGAAATCTAAAGGAAAAGAATGAGTTTTTCACAAAGAAGAATAATTAATTAACAGTTGCGCCTCGCACAATAGGATTGTAATTAATTAACAGCGTTCGCAAATTTCGCTTTTTGTGCGGAACCGTTCGGTTTGGCGTTCGTGGAAATCGGTGCCTTTGTTCCACTTTTCTGTTTTCTTATAAATAAACAAGAGAATTAAGAATAATTAAGTTAATTACACCCGCTAGTCCCGAGACGGTTTGCGTTCGATACGGGATTTTTTTTTCGTAGCCTCGAAGAATAATTAATCGTTCCACGTATTAATTATTATCGATCCGCATTCTCTACGATATAAATTTCTGATTAGCGTGGGCGAACATTCGTTATTGTTGTTCGTTTCGTGGGCTTTTTCTCCTCTTTTCTTCTTGCTAAATAACGCTATTAATTAAAATGTAAAGTGGAAAAGAAAAAGGAATCCGGGGTGTGACAACTTGTTCCTTATACCACAATTAATTATAGAATTAAATTTCGTTCTTTTATGTTTTTTCTTCGCTAGTTTACGAGTGGAAATTTGATACTTTTTTTCGGATTTTTTGTTCGATTTTGGAAGAATTTAATAACCACATTTACAAGCCGTTTGGACAAAGGTCAGTCGATTGGCGAAGGAAAATCTACGTATCGTCTTATCGATAAAATTAGAAAACTTCGCTGAAGACTCCCTAAGAAAAATCCTTCATTCGCGTCTTGAGCGGCGTTGAAACAGATTTTAACCGAACTAAAAGTTTCCTGTGTTATTCTATTCGGACGTTTATTCACAATTTCGTCATCGACTCTCTTATTTCCATCCTTCTCTTCCCATTTACCACTTTGATATATTTATTGATATTCATTTGTATGACATTTAATATCTATCCGCATCGAGTGGATGGTATGGAAGAAAAGAGAAAGAAAATAAAAGGAAAAATAAATTTCGTGGATGAGGACCAATAATAATAATGTTAACAACGGCACTAAGCTGAAGAAGTGGTTTGTGGAGGAGATAAAGAGAAATTGAAATTTGTGCCGTTGAAAACGCGTCGTGTAATTAAATATATCCACACCTACAAGAAGGAGAAAAGAGAAACGAAATAGCTAAAAGGAGAAACCAGTAAATGTGTTCCGTTATATTACATTATAATACCAACATTTTTATTGTTTCCTGCTATCAAAAAAATTATAGAAAAGGAATCAAATGAAATTGCTTTAAACTTCGTCTTTTTTTGGACGACCGTGTCTCAGTCTAATTTATTGTTATTAAGAAGAATAAATAAAGGAGATAGGACGACGTTTGGCAATTAGTAGGTGAACGATAATTTAGTAACGATTACAAGAGAGAAAGTCGCCTCTTTCTTGATTATTTCGTAATCTCGGCTAAAATTTTCATAAACGAATTGTTCTCGTTTAATTGCCCTTATTACTGCCATTAAATCCGACACAATGGGCTTTTATTAACGTTAATCATTCCTGGATTAACGTTTCATTCAAGTGATTGCAATTTGTTGCTGTTTAATTGCCATTATTCTTATATAATTTGTCAAAGGATGTTACCAAACTCTCGTAAAAATTAGTGTTCAGCCCACTTTCTATTGAAACAAGCCTACGGAGACGCGGAGCTTGAAGACTTTTCAAATCGACTTCTTGTATTACATCCTGCAGAAAGTTGTGGCTTGAATAATTTCAAGGATGCTTTAAATCAGCGCGAAGGAAAGAATGTCTCTGGTTATGGAAATTAATTGATACCATTTGAAAATTAATCGCGCTATAAATGTGACGGAAGAAGATCATCGTCACCGCCATCATCGTTATTAACAATAATCCATTATTTATTATTTAACACGTCCGACGTAATTTCTAAATGGCGATTTTTTTCAAATTTAATTTATTATCCTTATTACCTCCTGTTCTGCCGCTTGGATTATTGCCACAGTTCGCAAGTTTATTTATTTTTTAATTAATTATGTCACATTTAAATAATGAATGGCGAGAAAAATGGATCGAAGCAAAGGAAATTTACGACGCTCCATTTGATGGGAAAGAATCCGATTTCGCAATTCGCATAACAATCGCTGAGGACTAAACGATCAAACGAATAATTCCTTTCTACGCTTGTTTATTAGCAGAAGGTAATTTGCTAAAGACTTAATTTATCGCCACTCGAAGTTGTCACGAATCCTTCGAGCGATTAATAAACCATGCAAATGACATTTATTAGCCCCATCCACAAGTGAAGAAGAAGAGCCGAAAGGGTTGAATATCGTCATCGAATTAATTAACCCCGCTAGAGAGTGAAATGATTAACATCCAAATCATCCCCCATTCGCGTTGAAACAAAGAGGCAATCCTTGTCGCTGGTGTTTGTGTGTCGATGGGGGTGTAGCGAACAAATTAAAGTGTCATTTACAATCAACCCTTTCGCACAAACACAAACATAACCGCTTGTCTAATTAATGGTTAAAACATTGTCGGGAAATGAAGAGGGGTCGGAAAGTTGCCGGTGGAAAATAATAATTGTCACGCGCCAGCCACCACCGGCCCCAATTTTCCACAGCAGAACGAGCGAGAGAGAGAGAGAGAGGGGGCGAACGACGGCGACAAGTTTAAATTAACGAGATCTCATTGCGGATTTTAAATCTGCATAACGACGCACCGAAATTCTTTCTGGCAACAGGTTGTTTGTTAATTAATGACCGTGAAACGGGATTTTAAAGCGTCGTCCCTTTTAATTATTTAATACCAGAAAAACCCCTTTTAGCACGCGCTCCCTCTGTTTTTCCGTCTTCTTCCTCCTCCAGAATTCGCTCGTTCTCCAAGTTACCCTCCTATTATGCAAACAACAAGATGATGATGATGATGATGTCTAGACGGTTTCGTTACACCCCCTAAAACGAAACACTTTTACAGATTTCTCGGCGAGCTTTCTTCTTCAGTTTTAATCGCAGCCGAATTATAATTTTACCCTCAAGAAATTAATTCTTCCTCTTCATTCTCCTTTTGCTTGCTGTTCTCGCTTTTTTTGGTCTTTTAATTGATGCTTTCGTATTATTATACCGTTTAAAGCTTCTTAACGAGGCGCAAGAGGGTTGGACGCGGTGTTAATTAGAAGATTAAAAACACTTTAAAGAGACGCCTTCCACGACCAACAGCCATCCATCCATCAACCGCTTCTTCGTTGTTTTTCTTCCCAGTTTTTTTGCGTCTCTTTTCGTTGCACCTCGCAAACGATTATTAAAAGGGGTTGGTTCGGCTGGTGTTTATTTAAATAGAAATCGCTCTTTTGCTGATAAATCGTGGCACCATTTACGCCTTCCACTTTGTTTGATTTAATTAATTGCCCCTCGCTTTGTGGGTTTCTTCGGCTACGGTTTTTATGGGATTTATTTAACCTGCTTTGGTTTTTTTCTCTCTCTCTCTCTCTCTCTCTCTCGTTTTTGACGAGTGGGACGAAGGAGCGAGAACGAGGTAAATTTTTAAACAAACACCAATAATTTAATTGTTTGAATCATTGATGTTTGTTCCTCGCGCTTCTCAACGAATTCATGCCACTTGTTCCCGTTTTACTTTCGTCGTTAATAATACCGGTGTTAATTATTGCCTCTTCGAACGCAGCAAATTGTTTTAAAGTTTAATTAACGGTACGTTCTTAATGAAATGCACGGCGTATAGCGCTCACACGAACGCCACGAAAAATAATCTGTTTTCTTTTTCCACGTTTCATGCTCTTTCTTTCGCACCGATCGCCCGTCGAATCGAAGCGAGATGGCACCATTAAATATTTATACGTATGAGTAATTCCGAGAGATCCGTGTATTACATTGACTTCTTTCTTGTAGGTTAATTGCTTAGTAATAAATAATTAGTATTTATTCATTAATGTCTTTTGTTCGGCATAAAATGTTGCCGGTACGTGGAATTATTCGCGTTTTAATTGCATTCGAATCGATTCTGGAACGAAGAAATGTTCGAGAAACAAACGGTTGGCAATATTTGATGAATTTTAGCGTTTAGTTTATTAGAAAAAAAATGCTTTTTTGCGACGCCTTTGAAGAATAATCGAGCTCAGTTCTTAATTAACAACTTCTTCAGCTCGTTGCGTTGATTTAGTTAATAATAATCGTTCAGATTAAGTTGCAATATTTATTTATTCTTGTTTATCAGCTGCTCGTACGCACGCATTTGCACAAACGATCTTCTGTGTTTGCTTCTCTCATTAGCAATTCTTCTTGCGCTGCTGTGGCAACATCATCCGTTACCATCATTTTTTATCTACTCCAATTAGCTTAATTATTATTTATACTAATTAATTCACAGCAATTTCTTATTGGCATTTTCTTTCAGGTTCGTATAACCACAATCGACGCTCGTACGAATAATTGCAGCGATAAGTTGCGTAAGTTTGACACTTTTGTTTATTCTCCCGGATCCAACTTAATCCCGGTTAGTGTTTGATTAATAAAAAGGCTTCCCCGAACTCGTCGGCCCATTAATATTAATGGTAGATCGAAAGAAGTAGTAAAATGTCGTACATCGCGAACAAGTCGAAGCCAGAGAGGCTAAACTGTAAGAAAACAAAGGAAAGTGATAAAAAAGGCTGTTAATGCGATCGAGTTTGTCGTAAAAGCGAATAAGTTGGCATTTTTGAAGCAATAAATCGGACGCCTTTTGATTTTTGCGTGCGGAATCGATGATGAAATCGAGGAAGAAGGGAGGAAGTTTGTGAATAAACAGAGCTGTTAATTTGCCAACCGAGAGATGTAATTTTTGCATTGGTTTTTATTGTTCTTTTGCGCAAAATACAAACGCGTTATTTCTTTCAATTTTTAAATTTCTTTTATTCGTTTTGTTTCGTTGATCATGATTTTTATTGTCCTTTGTATTGGGGCTTCAAATAATTCGCTCGCGGTTGCTGTCGTCGTCGTTGTTCTTCTTCATCTTGTACACGTCGATTGGCAAAAGGACACGACCATTTTGTTTTCAATTCGTCGAAACCGTTTATTATGATGTAATTGATAAATAATACATTGTCGTCGTTACCGAAGATGAGGGCAACTTTTTCTTCGCGCTCGCCATCAACCCGTTTTTCTGCTTCTCTCGAAGCTTTCGATACATGAAGCGTCCGCCATATTACAAAAATTACGACTTTGTGTCATCATCATCATCATCATCATAAGACCGCTTTTTGCCCTTCATCGGTTAAACTCTTTGTCTTCTCGTTTGCTTCGCTCTTTTTTCGGCAATGAAGAACATAAAGTTATTGCGACATTTGATGCGACATGACAATTCTTAATTAACTCGCGTTTCGTCTTCCATTCTCGTTCGCTCTCCTTTCAAGTGCGTTCAACCGATTTTCGCAAAAAGCTTTGAGAAACAAATATGGAAATGTATACGGGAGAGTCGCGGAAATAAAAATCAATTTCCCTATTCGTGCTCTACGCGAAAACGAAAGTAAATGCTCGAGATGGGGGCAAAGAATCAATTTATCGCCCTCCTTTTCGCATTTTAATAAAACTGCAAGTGTGTTTGTGTGTAATAGACACCGGTTTGCATGTTAAGTATCGCGATTTGCATGCAAAAGCTCTCGCATACGCTTTGATCCACTTCAAACAATGTCTCCATTTAATCCATCAGTTTCTCTTATTATTTCACTCCTCCAGCTCTCCTCTAACGATCGCTTTATCCCCCCATGCCGCCCTCGTGGCCCCCGTGCCGTCCCATAATTACCGCTAAGTGAAATTAATGGTAATTATTTGTGGAGCTTTAAAGTAGCTTTAACGAGACACCCTAAAATACTCGGCGCAAGAAGGAAAAAAGCTCGCTTAATAATTATTTTAAAAGAGAGCTTTTCGTGTCTACAACGATTCCGTGTACGTTTACCCTCGGGGCTTTAATTAACTTGTACCGGCGCGATTAAAATAATGATTATGGAGGCACAAAGAGCGGGGAAAATCCTCGACTTCTTTCTCGCTCCTCTTTATTTATTTTAATTTTTTTTTACGAAAAACTATAAATAATTGCAATTAGAACGAGTCCGAATCGTTATTCTCGCTCATGCAAATCAAGGCGTAGTCGTTGCCATTGCGAAAAAACCATCCTCGAATCCGTACGAAATAAACCGACTAAAATTGCACGGTTTTTCTTTGCCCCGCGTGTGTGCGCGCGGGGTTTTAAAGGAAGAGAGAGGAAAAAGGGAAAAGGTGAGGGGCACGATTCCATCCGCCGCGGTTGCAAAGGGGGACGATTTACCATTCGTACATGGCGAGGAGGAGGCGGAAAATGGAAAATACTGCCACCGCCATACTACAGAGTCTTATTGATTTTGGATTCTACTTGGAAAGTCGAGAAAAAATGGAACAAAAACCGGAAGAAAGTGGATGATAGGGAAGGTGACACTTTTGCGAATGCACTCTTCCGCCTCTTCGGATAGTCGGAATCCGCCAGATGAAGGGAGAGCGGAGGAGGCGCGGAGGAAAGTGAGTTTCCTTTCTGTCTTTCAATTTCCATGCCACTTTACTTATTTATTTATGTATATCTACGCACTTCCCGTATCATTATCATAAGACGCGAACGGCGAATAGGTAAATAAATAAAAGCGCGAAGACGGTGCGACGCGATGCGACGGAATGTCCCCGCTCGTTCGAGCCGAAAAGCTCGCAGATTCGAACTGAATTCGACTCGCGCTCGCACCTAATTAAAGTTAATTGCGTGACGTGTTAATTAGCAATTACACGTTAATAATCGCCCGTTAACATCGACTTTAAACTGCGTGTAACGTATGTAAAATTGCTCGAGATGAGCGAGAGAGAGAGAGAGCGAGAGTCCGCTCTTCGGCGTTGCGCTTCGAGCCGCTTCCTTAACACTATTTCTATTCAACCGCCGCAACTTCTTCGGCGTCTCCTACTACACCGGATCCCGCTTTCTTATTGCTCGTTCGTTACTTCGCTCGCTCTATGTTCCAACAGAAATGTAAATATGTTGTCGGTTTTTATTGCCGGAACAAATTACACGGTTTTCTCTTACGTACATTTTCTCTCTTTCTGGTTCGCCTGCATCGCTCGATTCTCGAATTTGTTTTTGTTATTGTTTACTCTATCTACACCATCATCATCGACATCCATAGCCGTTATTATTGTTAATAATCGCATTATAATTAATTAAATGCATTCCGCCGTCATTATCCGTAATTAACGTAGGATGGAGCACGCCCCTGGTCACGTTTATTAAATAAAGCAAACGCGGATTTGCGTACACACACGAAGGCGGATGGCAGGAATAATGAAAAACCTCTTCATTTTCCACGTTACGCGAATCGATACGGTTCGACGCCGTTCGCGATCGCGATTAGCGCGCTCGCATATGGATTTCCTTCTGGTAGATAAATTAAAGACAAGCGAATTTATTAATTAAACAACGTTAAATCTCCATAAAGGCGAGGCTCTTTCTTACGAAGGGAAGAAAACTCGGTTCTTGTTGGTTTGATTTACGAATGAGTGCCTCTGTCCAAAAAAATCTTGCTCTTATTAATTTGAATCCAAATTGTCTTTATTCAAATTAATCTTCTTCGACAGCAAAACGATCTGTACTTCTTTCCAACAATTTTCCTTTCTTTGCAAAAACAAACAACAAATATAACTTCAAAGAAACTGTGTCGATAAAAGGGCGTTAATAGTTTGCGATTAATTAATATTGTGTGTGAATCTTATCGGTCGTTTAGTGCGTGTTAAATTGTATGCGATCCTCCAGCGTCTTCGTGGATGTACAATTCAAATCGCGGGTTGGATTTACGTTTAAAGCTTTTTATCTGTTATCGTTCATAAAGCTCGCAAGAAACAGTTCGTGGCGATAATAAACGTGTGTGTGGCTTTTCCTTTCGACGTTATAAATAGAGAAATATCGCGCGGAAAGTGAACGCCTTGCACTTTCCATTGACTGGGAGAAATAAAGATTCCTCAACCCTACCGCCGCGTTACTACTTACTACTACTACTGCCATCATTCCACTATACAACCCAATACTACTACTATCGCCATAGAGCAAGTGTTATTATTACTACGGGAAGAGCGAGTCAAGGAGTCGCCGCCGCTCCTCTTCCCGTTTTATTGCGATTTCGCTGGGAAATTTGCCCTTTTTATCCTCACCTCCCCGTGTTTCTCTCTCGCTCTCTCTCTCTCTCTCTCTTAGCGAAGTTAACAAGAACCTCTTGTTGTAGCCACCGTGCTCCATATAAACCTGCCACGAAACCGTAACGAAAACAGCCGTTATCCTGTCGTCGAAAAGATCCTTTTCCCTTTCCTTCGATTCCCTTCCTCTTCGCTTCGCCATCCACGAACGGGCCGTCGTCCGCCCGTCGATATCCTCGAGGATCGATACGATCGCAATCGAATTGCTAAGTTTCCTTAAATTGCGTTAAACTTCGTCGAAATAAAAGTCCAATCGTGAGTGGGATACCTTCACTACCACACGCCAGATGTCCAGTTGCAAGCGGCGAAGAAGAAACGGGAAAAATGCGGGTGGAACAGCGCGGGGACGGGACGCGAGCCGGCGACGTCTTCGCCTAGTTCGCGGCGTCGCCGTTAAATGGCGACACTTTCTTGAGGGCGACGAGCACACTTTCGCACACGGAATTCGAACGTTCGAATGGATTTTCTCGACTTCTTCTCGCGCCCCGTCGCACCGATTTTATTTATTGTTTGATGCTCTGGCCTCGTGGTAACTCAACAAAAAGGAAAACGTTCTTTGGTGTCCGTTTAACATTGCTCGTTTCACTTTATTGCCTATCGCCTCGTACACTTGTAAATTACGATTATTTATACAACTGACGAAGAACAAGCTTCGGATGGTAAAAACGGCGCGAAGACGTTCGCTTCTTCGCGCGGGGATTAACAGTAACAGCGCGATTTTATTTCTTATCATCACCTCGCAATTTATTTCTCTTGCAAAAGTACAAACAGCAACAAAAAGCGGTCGCTTTAGTTGCGGATCGAGATTAATTAACGCACAACTAATTGCAATTTAATTATGTAAACTTAATCGACTTGGAATTGGAACGAGAAGAAACGTTCGGGTCATAAATCATTCGATTCGAATGGGGAAATTAAGGGAAATGCGGCTCGCGAGCGAATGTAATTTATTAGGAATTAATTAATTGGCGTACGTGCGGCGCTCGTGGATTTATTACGGCCAAGTTGCGAATAATTTACGGGTCGATCGGTAAAGAGAAACTGCTCGAGGCGGACCCGCCAAAAATCCGAACAAATCCAAATCGATTTTTCGATTAGTAATCATCTTCAATGGGATTAATGGCTATTGGACGATGGTGCAATTAACTCCAATTGGATTAAATCGAATTTCAGTGCGAGCGAGCGACTGAGAAAGCGATAGGAAACGAGCGATTATAATGTCGTTTGTAATTTGAGTCGCATCGATCCTTTTTCAATAATCGAAAAGCCAACGCGAAGACAATGTCTAATTAACACAGGTGCAACCGTGGATTATATCTAATAGTTTGCTTCGCGATTCGATGAAAGGAAAGCAATTAATCAATTGTTGATTGAAACTGGATGGCGCACAAAGGTGGAGAAAATTGCACGTGTGGCAAAAATGAAATAAACGGACGGAAAAGACGAGATGGAAAGTAACGACAATAATAGTTCTCTCGCTCCTCTTCTTCGCCTATATACATTCATTATAGGTCCTTCTTTCTTCCTGTCTTTATTTAAAAAGCTGGAGCATCGCACTGGCGGAGGACGGTTGGCAAAAAATGGAGATAGAGTGCGAAAAAGTGGGAAAAACTGGGAAAAGAAGAACAACATCAACAAACGACGGCGTTCGCGTTGTTCCATTATGTATAGAAATTGTTGCGAAGAATCCGACTCTAAACTTATTTCGCGAGCTTTCGGCCGCCCCCACTGAAGAAGAACAACAACGACGACGACGACGGCGTCAACGCGCAGGATGAAATTAATGAAAACGACGAAGAGGTCCGGGGCCGAAGAGGAGGCGGCAGAAGAACTAGAAGAAGAAGAAGGACGAGAATCTCGTCGTCGGTCTCGTTCTCTTCGGCTCTACGACGCATTCGGTTGGGGAATACGGCGTGGCACTCGCGCTGATTCTCTCCATCCTTCCCACTCGCTCTTCCACCACATCTTTCTCGCACGTTTCGTCCCCTCTTTCTCCCTCTTTTCGCCCCCTCTTACTCGCTCTTTCTCACTCTTTTCGTCCCCTCTCTCTCGCACTTTTCGCCCCCTCTTTCTCGCACTTTTCGCCCCCTCTTTCTCGCACGGGTTTCCCCTCTTTCTCGCACAGCTTTCGCTCCTTCTCCGTTTTTCCATCGGCGTCCGTCTCGCTCGCGTCGCTCTTGCTGTTGTTTTTCCTTTTACCACCACCACCACCATCGATGGTGGCTATATACATGCAGACAGGTATATAACGAGGAATAGAGGGGGCACGTTTAACCGTCCCCCCGATCCGCCCCTCTTTTTCGTCCCGGTGCCGAAGCATCCAGTCGAAGACAAAACGTCGAGCGGTTATGTTGGTCCCGCCGTTAGGCCGCACGTTAATATTATTATTATTAAGATACATACCACTCATCATTATTTATCATCATCATCATTATTGCAACAATAACAACAACAATAATAACAGCAGCATCAATCGCAAACAACAGCAACAACAAGAGCGTCATCATCAGCAGCAACCGTCTTCTTCACCGTCGTCAACAGCAGCGTTAATTAAAAGATCAACTGCATCGATCGAATCATCATCATCGTCATCAAAGAATTCTTCGGCGATCGATTTCGTTACTAGTACAGCGATCGGATCGGTTCTTGTGCTGACGCTTCACCATCGATCGTCGACGCGTCAATTCGATCGACGGTTAATTGGTGTCGTTAATAAGATCGGAAGCCGGTACGCGAGCGATTCCTCAGCGATTAACACCGTCGTCGATCAGCGGTAGTGCCATTTTACGTTGCGCGTTTAAACGAACCCGGAGCGAGCGAGCGAGCGAGCCAGCGACTTCGGCGATCGAACAAGAACCGAAAATTGCGAGAGAGTCCGTGTGTCGCGCGCGCCAAAACGAAATTGATAAGGAACAAAATGTGCGTTCAGTAAACCGTAGTGTTCGCTTTTTGCAATAGTCAACGATTTTGCGTCTAACTGGATACTTTCTGTTCTGTTCAGTGATTTTGTTCAGTTCTGTTCGAGTCAAAGTTCGTCGTCGATTGTTAAAGTTCGCTAAAGAAGGAAAATCTTCTGCCGGTGGATAATAACAAACGATACAAAGCACACAAAGAGAGAATAATCGTGTTATCGCTTACACGCAATAGGAATGCTTACAGGTAAATTTGTGCAGAATTAGCGAGAGAAATGCAAATTTGCGAGTTACCCTTTGGCAAGCGGAAAACGCGTGCCCAAGATTCCTTTTTTAACGCACGTGGCCCAGGAAAAGAATCGAAATCGAATCGATTCATATTCAAATCGTTTCCTCTGATTTTTTATTAAGAGCCGTCGAGTTTCCTCTTTCGCCTTCCGGTGCTCTTTGTTATTCATATTTTGGCGAACGAGCGTGTGCCCTTTGCATAGAGAGAATTAAACGCCGGGTCCTCGAGCATTTGACGCACGCCGGATCGGATTCCGGCACAATAGACGCCGTTCTTATTGGAAAACATTCTCTTGCGCCAACAAATAGGGTTGCTTTTGTTTATCTCTAAATTGCAAATTATTGTACGAAACAGTTTCATGATTATCTTTGGTATCGTTGTTTAGCCATTTTTCTTAAGACGGAATTCACAATTTGCCGAATCACTAAGTTAAGCATTTCGAGGAGATCTGTGCGAAAAAATAATAATAAACGGAGTGATGAAGATGACGGTGAAATGTTCAACGAAAGTCGTTGGGAAATTCTACTGAGTGTTAATGAAATGCCAGTGATTTTAGTTTATTGAAGTTCAGCCACTTGTAAGTATCTTTAAGAAACGCAATTATTTCGCAATTTCGCTAGTGCTTTATATACGAGCTTTAAAAGCGCCAAAATCATTATCACTATACGCGATTTTAATCCACGGAAATTAATCATTTCCTTTAAGAAACTCTATTGAAAAGTTTTCACGCTACCTAAAACATGCATTTAATGAAGGGTCTCGCCAAAATGCGAATGACTAAACCGTAAATCGCCGATATTAAATCGTAGCCGGTCTTAATCGTGGTCGATAACAGATTAACATTCATTGAATCCCCGAACTAATAACGTGGGCCCTAATCCGTACTCTAAATTCGGGTATTCGATTCAGTCAGATAAATCTTTTGCCAAAAATCTTATCTAAATAAAGCTGAAGTGTTCGTTAAATATTTAAGTCATTCACGTTGAAGAGGATTGCGAACGATTGCGAATAAGTGAATATATGTCGATAAGTATGCGAAATTTATAAGAATGATAATAAATTCGTTCTGAAGGAAACGCAAAAATCGAAAGCAATTTGTAAATTTGTAGTTTTATACGGTAACAAAATATTTATTATTAGCAACAACAAAAAATCGAATAGAAGAAGTGTGAAGCAAAAGCACTTTTGCGGTCGTGAAGGAAAAAACAAAGTTTTATGGTATCCATGAATGAAAACGACGAGGATTCCACTATAAAATCCTATAAAAAAAGAACGTTTTTATGATCGAAATTTCAAGATTCCTCCCATAAAACTGTTACCAATAAATATGACCGACTTCTATTTTCTATCGGAATAAAATCTCTTTATTATCACACGATGGGCACATAACGTTTTAATTCACGAGTAAAGGGCCGATGAATCCATACAAATTTTAACAAGGAAAATGCGATTTTCGTTCGCCAAAAACGTTTCTTATTTCACATAAACAAACGCTTTATCGAATGAAGGAATAACTCGCAAATTGTTGCCCGCTTCGCTAGCACTCTTTAGGCAACATTCGATAACGAACGTAAACAATAATAACAATTTATTAGTTCGAAAGACGTGCCAAACAATGCGCCATTTACTCGCATATCATAATTAGCAAAATGCTTACAAACTTTGTAATACTTTCGCGATTTTACTGGACGAAAGTTTAATTGAAATTTCCTTGGTGGAAAAAGCAACGAGAAATCATCTTTTCTCTTCTTATCGAGCAGATTCATCGAAAGATATCGCCGTGTGCGAGTGCGTCCGTTGAAGAATAGGAAATAGAAATCTTCCATGTCCAAATAAGAGTAAATGGAGAAGATCGGCACAAAAGAACCAGATTTAAACTGGTCTCGTTCGGCTAAGCTGTTGCTCGGATTCCGATTCAGTTTCTTTTATCCCATCGCTCAAATTATTCAAATAATTTCGTTGTTTTTATTATTCGATTCCAACCGTTGTTGCTGGCTCTTATGATTTGCCATCTTCTTAAACAACGTAACGCATTCTACACTATACACGCTATTATTGCTCACGTTTTAATTTTAACAAGCAACCAAAAAGCAAACACGAAGAACAACAATCTACAAGCGGGCAACAATAATGATTAATGTCAATTGTTTGAGTTGAAAGAATTTCTATTTCTCTTTTCCATAACTCACGCTCTCTATCGTTTTAACGTTATTATTTATAAATCGTTCGGATTATTATTATTATAGTTATTATTAATCCATCATTTGGTTCTTGAATCGTTAACATTCGAACGAACGGAGTCCCTTCCACTCGATTTCCATGTTATTATCTATTTATTTATTTACGAAAAAAAAAACTAAATAATAACATACATTTATTTATTGTTCTTAATAACAATCCATTAAAAACGGCTACGATATGTCATTCTTAAATTTGCACTTTTCGCATCGCGAAGGAATCGCGTGAAAAACGCTTTTCTCGTAAAATCGTTCATCCTGCTCGCTCATTAAGTCCTTGCGATTAATACAACATTTAAAGCGACGACAATGCGAAGAATAAAATAGAAAGAAGCGCTTTTATTCTTATTGTTGTTGTTACAATTTGTGCTCTTCAATTTCCTCCTTTTATTTCGTATTATTGTTAAAAATTTAATAATTCCTCTTGCTTGTTATTTGTTGTTGTTGCTCTTCGTCATTCTACTAAACACGAGGACAATTGTTTAGTCTCATTGTTACGAACCATTTCACGGTTGGAAATCCGCGCTGTTATTATTAAATTAATTATTTTAATTCTACAAGAAAGAGAATGAAATCGTACAAGAGAGAGAATTAAATCCCACAAATCGTTGCAAGTTGTTAATTGCTGCAGCGAAAGAAGCTTTTGTTCCTTTAACGGGCGAACATTTCGCTCGAAAAGAATTCGCGCTTCCCATTAGGATTGGAGTTAATAAGTAATTTGCCACCCACCATTTCTTCCTCTTATTTTCGGTTAGCTCGAAGAGAGACAACGGGAAGTGTTACGATTACAATTTCAAATGGGCGAGATAAATAAATGGAATAATTAACTGTAATGCTCATTTCTTTCTTTCTTTTACGTCACCGATGACCTTTTTAATCATTCGTCTTCCTCCAGCTTAGAATTCGGTTAACTAATTCTTTACGCCAAATTCGTGTCTTCAATAATAACGTTATATAAATAGTAATAAATAATAGCGAGGCAAAAAGCGAAAATAAAAGCGTTTTGTTACAATTGTTCGTTTAATAATAAATAATAATAATGTTTATAATAATAACAATAATATCGATACAAAACAATTAGGTACAGATCGTTCTTTTTATTTCTTTCTGCTCGCTATTATTATTTCATTATTATCATTATTGTTTGCCGGCTTTTAGAATAATGCAAAACGAAACAGAGAGAGAGAGAGAGAGCGCAAATTCATTCTGTTGTCATTGTTGTCTTTTAATAAAGATGAACTTTTCCGATTATCATTGTGAGTTCGATCGCTTGAAATTTCGCAAATAGAAAAATGCGATTGCGCTTTATTTTTTGTTTTCGCTACGTCGTTAATATGTGGGGGGCGTCTTATTTTGCATAGAATGGCTTCGAAAGATATTAAATTGTGAATAGAAAATGTCAAATACTTCCTCATACACAACCATCCTCCTTCTCCTTTTCCTTCATCGCCAACAACGGCGATACACGATCGTGAAGAATGGCATTGTTATATTGATCGGCGTTACATTTTTTTCGCCAATTTCGCGGAACGGAAAATTTTTTAATCCGATACTTTGCGAATTGAATTTGACTTTAAGCAAGCTGCTCAACCCAAACTCCAAAGCAATAACGTACCTGGCCGAAGACCAAACTTTTTGTTCGTTTCTTGCTCGCTCCTCATCATCTCTCATCCGCCGTCGATTATTCGTGTTCGCCTTTTTCCTCCTGTCGTTGATGGGCTATTTGTTATTGATGGACGCACGGATAGACTGTCGAATTGGTGCTATTTATTAGTACGATACTCATCTGATTAAAATATATTTCGGTTTAATTTTTATTCGCGTTCCATCGCCGTCCAGCGAAAGAGTGGAATCGGCGAGGAATCGTTGAGAGAACGAGATAAAGTGGCACACGTGTTCGAAAAGAGCCAAGAAGCGAGAGAGCGTAGAAAAACGGCGATACCGAAAATTTTATAATTATCGAATTGGAATCTAGAAGAACTGGTCTCCCGGTGACCGTGTCGGTGAGGGTGATACAACAACAACAACAACAACAACAAACGGTTAGGAGTCGGGTGGAAGGAAAGAAGGTAGAGGATAAGAGGACGGGGGCAAACGGAATGCCATTTGTAAACACACTAAAGCCGACCGTCGTCTGCACATTTCACACCATCATCATCAACCATCGGACGGTCTTTTTTCTTCTCGTGCTCTTCGCCGTGACCGTTCCAATTCCTCTCCTCGTTTATCTCGTTTGTTCGCGTTGTCTTCGTCTTGTCGCTTTCGACTTTTGCTGCTCGATCTTTGATGCAACTTCTTGCGCGTCCCTCTAGACATTCCAAACGAAGAATCGCCCATCGTTCGATAATGTTACCGAAAATCCGCGCATTAAATGCAATTGATTCGATTTGCAATTCAATTAAACTTAATTGAATTGTTTATTATCGACAACCCGGATTTAGATTTAGGGTTAATTAGTTAATTAAATCAACGTCTTCGTTAGGGCCAACGATAAGATTCGATTGCGACGTCGATTGATCCACCTCTTTTAATCCATTATTCGTTCCCTTCGCCGTCGCGCACAAGAAGCGAACCTTTGATTGGAAGCTAATCGATAGATTAACCGCCGTGCATTATCATCGTTTATTGTTATTAGTGAAGGTGTGTTCTCTTAATAAAAAAAAAACGATAACTTAATTACCGGATTTCTAGTAAATTGATCGAAACCGGACTAATTAAGGATCCATTCAATTTGGAACGCATTAGAATAATTTGTAGTTTAATCCGGAAGAGCGGCCGTTTATTTTGCGCGCTTTTTGTTGCGTATTTCTTCTCGTGAAATTGCACTATTTCGATGTAATAAATCATTGCGGCCGTTGTGGAAATGAGCGATTCGATAGATAAACTAATACAATCTGCGGGTAAATGAGCAATAGAATTAAACGGAAAAAAGGGAGATTGTAAATATAATCAAGATTTATAATTGTTGAGAGATTTATTTTCGAGTTGACCAGAAATCCCTCGGCCGTACCGAACCGGAGTGAAAGAGAGAGATTAAACGTTGCCATTAAAAACGGTTTTCTTCCATTCTTAGGCCATCATCCTCCACACGCTATTTAATACAACAATTTAATAAATTATTACCATTAATTAAAGATAATGATAATAATGGACGATGGAATATTATTATGAAATTAACATAAATTGCTCGAATGAAATATTTAATTCGACGTCGAAAAACGTCGAAGGAAGAGGCCCGATGTGAATGGAACGTGATGACGAAGAATACGCTCCATTGGTTCATTTCCTTCTTATTCTTCGCTTTATTTTATTTTATTTTTTGTATAAAATGCATCATTCTCACTTTGTACATTGGCTCGATAATGTTTTACGACAAAACCAATTTTATTTCATTACATTTTTATTGCTCTCACTAATTATTTGATATTGTTCTTTAATTATTTCGTAGAAACAAACATGCAACATGGAAATGATGATAATGAAAAAGGGCTTAAACGAAGGGTAAGAGCGTGGCAATAATAGTAATAATGTTGATGATAATGCGGAGGGTACGATTAAATATTAATAATGTCACCTTTAACGTTACTTTCGTTTCGACGTTTTCCCTCCCTCCCGTCAGTCACGTACAGTTTTATTGTTTGTAATGTATTATTTTCTTCTTGTCTTTACGAGGGTCGAAATTTTCTTCCTTTTATTTTCCCGCATTCGAGGGAAAAATTGTCTCCGTTCGAACCGGAACCCCTTCTGATGGAGGGTGAAACGACGCGACTGAAAGCATCGAAAGAGAAATAAATGATTTAATTGCTATTTGAAATGGCTCGGAATTGTTTTCCTTTCCTCTTTTTCGCTTTTGTGCCATCGACACTCCGCTCGGTGCTTTGCGGATTAAAAGCAAGAAGGCGATTAATTCGCCAAACGTTTTCCTTTTTTTTGCGTTCGTTTTGCATCTTGACGGGAAATTGTCTATTTGCAAACCTGTAATTTATACGATTCGTTTATTTATTTCCTAGAAAACAGGAATGTAAAAGTCGAAAAAGCAGAATTGAATTGCATTGAAACTTATTGCAAATTTATTGGGTTTAGTTTATCAATTATTTAAACAATTTTTGTTTTGCTCTAATCCGCCAGTTGCGAATAAATCTAATTTAATTTCGTAGCGATCCGAGCTTTCTATTTAATCATTTCGAAAAATTCGAGAAAATGGAAACAATGAGCGAATTTATTAAAGCTCGCAATTAACTGGATGCTGCAAATTAGATTTAAGTGGCAGTGAATTTGATCTTAAACTAACCGTATAAAAGTTGGAATTCTGCAGTTTGGAATCGTTTTCTGGAATAGTTTCTAATCGGGAATCCAATTTGATTTAGGTTATTGATAAATAGCGTTTAATTTCTGTATGAGGAATTCACGTTTTACTTTTAAGCGGAATTAGTTTTGTACATTTGTTGATTGTTGCACTTAATAAAATTAAAACAAAATTCGAATCGATTTAATTAACTTAACGCTGAATCAATGGCTCTCAGCACAATGTCGACTAATTACTTGTCCGCAGCAGGTATTCCCGAATTAAATCGCCTTAATTGTGGATCGTTAAATTATTTTTAATTAATTTCACCGTGGATTTTATAACAATAAAATTGTTTGTGCTTAATTACATTAATAGTAACAATAATGGCAGCAACAATCGCGTTATTTGTTAGAAATATAGTCATTAGATTATAATGGCATGGATATGAAAATTATTTCATTTTTTTATAAGGATCTCTTTTTTTTTTTAACGAATATTTTAATTAAGTCATATCCTCGTGTTATTTGCGCAAATAAATTGAATAAAAAATTGCCATGATTGTTTGAAATTTTTCACCGAACGCTACTAGCAAACTTCAAAACAAATTTTCGATTCTCTGCAGTCGAATTTTGAGCAAGAGTTATGATCACTTCAAGTTATGCTCATACACAATTATAAATCTTTATTGATTAATGTTTAGTGAAAATGAATGTTAAGAATTAAGAATAAAAAACGATTGCTATACGAATATTATGAACGTTTTAAACTAATTTATAATAATATAATAAATGGCGAGATAGGAATGTTTATAATGTACGTAAGATGATAATAATAATAAATAAAAATGACCAGAGGAATCAGAAATGGTACAGAATGGGAGAGAGCGAGAGAAATGCTCAAGAGAGGAGATTATTTAAAAAGTAGAAAGAAAAAAAAGCGGTTGTTAATATTATTAATAATAACGAGTGAAAGAGAGATGGTCAATGAGAGGAGCGAGACGGAAAGAAAGGTCGTAATATACGGATTGTTTGCGGTCTATCAAATATTTTAACTCGTTTCATTTAATTCTCTTAATTGCTAATTGATATTTATGTTCCGTGTTTTTAATTGCGGATTTTACGATCGCGCAGCAGTAGAAGATTTCTCTCCATCATCCTCTGCCTACTTCTTCTTCGTTATTATCCCACCGTTGATTCTTTTTTCTTCTTTCTCATCTCCCTTCGTTTAACACTCGCACACACACACATAACATTAGTATCAACACAGCGCAACTTTTCAAACTTTTTCTCGTCCGTCCGCTTACTTGCTTTAAGCTCTTTCTAATACCTCAACAACTACTACAATACCACACGTTATTATTATTCTACCGCACTCGCCTTCTGTTTTATTCCTTCGCATTGCCACACATCCATAACTAACTGTTGCTGCCGCTGCTGCTTATTATTATTACTATTAGTATTATTGTTATTAAACATTTCTATCTATCAATTGGCAACAAATAATGAACGCTCGATCTCTTTCTCTGTCGATCGTTACTGCGCGAAGCCCACGCTTCTGGAGTAAAACTCGCCCAAGATATCGTTATTACTACGATTGCCAATTTTATTTGCCTATTTGCACGTAAAACACACACAAGCGTAGCGTGTGTGTGTGTGGCGTTCGATTATGGAAGAAATGCGATTAGCATATTTCTCTAATGAAATCATTCGTGCAAATTCGAATTAAATGCGCCGAAAGCGACACAATTGGATTGTTACCCAAGAAGCTTCTTTGTGTCGAGAGGAATTTTGGTGGTAATCACATCAAGAGTTTTCTTTTGGCAAATTTTGTTTTATTTGGCACCTGATTAAAAGCTGCGTTCCTCGTTCGTATAAAGCTTGTGAGAAAAAGCACGTGCCAATAAAACGTCAGCGTAACGTGCGAATAATTTTGCTTAAAGCAAATGTTATAGTTGGATTTGCAATAAGAAAAAGGGAAGTCAATCAAAGTCCCCCCGTAATGAATAATTGCAACAGTATTAATGGATAGATTGTGTTGGATACGTTTTATCGTTACATTTTACAATTTTTAATTGCCATTAATTACAGTTTAATTAAAGCCTTAAATCACATTCATTAGAAAACGTAGCGAAGAGAGAAACCGATTGTAATTACGGACAAAGGGAATCGACTGAAATGGTAATGAGACGGCGCGGGGACGGGAGCTGGAGGAGAAAAATCGTTATTCGATTATTATTTAAACAATAATAAATATTAATTAATGATACGAAATGTACGGTTCTCCTTCTTCAAAGCTACTAATTAATATTTGTGCGTTGTACATTTGTTGTATTCAATCGTGCAATTAATTAATAATAATTACTTAACCGGAGGAATATGGCAAAAAAATGGAATAAAAGAATTGGCTGAACGTAAAGGAAAAAAAATGGCAGCAAGTTTTAATTATAATCGCTTTTTGCTGGCAACCTTGAGCGAAAAGTTTGCAAAAAAAATTAATTCAATTTTCGGGCTGTAAAAGTGCGATTGGGATTAATTAAAAGTGCATTAATTGATTCAATCATAAAATCGCTGTTTTGTTGTTTGCTGTCGTATCGATTTCAATTAACCGTTACAATGATACTCGTGTTCTTTGAGCGAACAAGAGAGAGCAAAAATGGCAATCAAATCGTGTCAATTATCATAATTTTATCAATTAATAATTAAAATTGGAAAAAAGCAAAAAAGAAATTGGAGTCGTAAACGTGAAAAGAACGACGCGATTGTTAAAAATTCCAAATTGAATTATTAAAGGGAAAATGATTAATTTTTTTGTCGTCGTTGCCGTTTGTTGCTCGTTCGACTATAATAACTCCATGTGCACTCTTTCCAATTAATTGCAGACTTGCTCTACCATCTCGCTCTTTATCGCACCAGATTTTATGCAATCTCTCTCTCTCTCTCTCCCTCTCGGTTTTTTACCTTCGTCGTTTCAGTTAATGTAATCGTACAAATTTAAATTGACGTTAAATTTGTTTCGATTTATTTATAAACCATAACGATTATTATTAAATCGATTCTTGTACTCGATTTTCGTTTTCAATCGAAATCGATTTCATACGAGACGACGGGTTGGAATAAACAACAAGACGAAGACGACGAAGAAGAACAAATTGCTTTTGCTGATTGAGTGCCATTCCTTGTTATGGCTCTTGTTGATGTTGTTTAAATCGCCTTAATTTTCCAGATTTTAACGTGAATATTAATTATTATGGCACTTACTAGTTTAACCGTAAAAATTACTTCGTGTAAAACACGAAGGAACAACAACACCTGGATTGTTAATAATCGCATAACGTCTTTTGCAATTGCGAACGCCACCATTGCGGATTTCTCGCTTTTCGCATCGAAGGCAAATCATCAATTCGTCACTTTTCGTCTTTTATTCGAAACTTTGCTTTTAAAAGCTTCGAAGCTTTTGACGACAGCTGATTAATTAAGTGCAATGCAAAAGTAATTAAAAACGTATTATGACCAGCGATGTTGATGTTGATGATGATGACGATCATAAAGCGGAAATTAATTCGCAAATTGTTATTATCCGTTGCGCTTTTTTCCTGTTTTAATTTGCGGTGGGAAAAAGAGTGACATTAATAACGTCTTGTGCAAAAATCCACGTACAAAATGGCACACGCAATTGTTGCTTTTGTTACCGTTGTTGTGGTGCGATTTATTTGACGAATGCAAAACAAAAAAGGCGAAAAAGAAAATAAGTGGATTAATTTTAATTGAAACCGTTGCCACCATTTAAACGGCGAACAATCTGAATAAATTTGTAATCTCTTTAAGTACTTAGTAAAACGATGAATAATCCGTCTCTGGTGATTATTCGACTAAAACGGAATTAAAACGACGACGATAATGATGATGATGATGGGCAAGAAAGCGGCGAAGAAGAAGAAGGAGAAGGAAGGTGTCAAAACAGCAAAAAGATTTTTTCCTTTCGCTCTTTCTTCTCGGTCTTCTTCCATCGACTTCTTTCGTCTCTTTTGGCTCACCGTCTGCGTGTCGGGTTTGCGTGTCCGACGGTAATTACTATTGATAATCATTTCGATATATTGTCATTACGTTGTGTTTAAAATGACCCTAAAGCATCGAAATGCACCGAAACTAATGCGGCCATAAGGCTTAGGACTTGTTGTCGTTCTTGTTAAATTTTACATTTATTAGCTCTTACTTTGTCGTCGCTGTTCTTTGGTGTCGTCCGGTCGCCCCCCTTCTTGTGCCGTTGTCTACGGTTAATATCATTACAACTCCATTCTTCGTTGATTATTTTCCTTCCGTTTGGTCTTTTCTTAACGATCAGCGTTACTCCACATACGGCGCTACCTTTGTTGCCTTCTCTCTTCGTCATCAATATTTAATCCATTAACTGGTAATTGTTAATTTTACGATTGATTTCGATTTGTACGTTTCGTGTAATAATAATCCTCGTTTTATTTACTCGTTCATTTCCCTTCGGGTAATTCTTAATTTAAATTACGTTCCCTGCCTTTTATTTATCGATTAAATTCGTTATTTTACCGTCCGCTAATCGATTGGTCGAAAGGATTATTTCGAATGGATGATAACAACGGCATTCGGTCCTCTATTTTTATGGCCTAGTTCTTCGCTGCTTCGCTGAATAATTAATCGAACATAAAAATCCCTTTTCAGAGACGTTTCCAGTTGAACGTTAAAAATTAGCAAAAGCATTTCGCATTCTTCACTTTCTTCCTTAACACTTCGACTCTGCTCGGAATTCTAGTACCATTGGGGGGATATTTATTCTTTCGAGCGCGCCCAATAAATAAAGAGCGGCAAGGAATGCGAGTAATGCATCGAAATATAAGAAATAAATAAATAAAAATCCCCATTTGGGGTGTTTCTCCGCCGTTCGTTTGCTTTCCTCTTTAATTTCCATTCTGATATAATTAATGATAATCGAATTAATAGACGGTTGAAATTTGATACGTTATAAATTTTCAATGAAAAGATGCAAATAAGCGAAAATAACAGTTCGTTTAAGACGAAGAAGGATGGAAGTGAAGACGAAACAAAAAAGGGAGAAGACGCCGCGGATCTCAAAATGTTGTCTTACATTTAACGATAATAAATAAATACATGCACATACATGCTTGAGTTGATGAAGAAGAATAAATCAAAAAAGGCGAAAATTAAAGCAAAGAGAAAATTGAAAAAAAGGGAAAACATTTAAGGACTAATAATGATGATGATGATGATAATAAGAGCCACATTCGCAGACGAGTTTTTGATTGTACGGCATTTTATTGCCGTTAAATGAGTTTACTTAAAAATTTCCCAGTCACACCTGCCTGAAAAATTGTTCCGTTTATCGTTTTTGTTTTTCGCCTTTTATCGCCAATTTTATTTATTGTTCTTTCCTCGCGTCACGGCGTTGCTACCAGTAATTAAAAGAAAAGACGGAGAGACAGCGAGAGAGAGAGAGACGTTGCTCCAATTTGCTCTCTTTCGTGTAAAGCTTCGTGTTAATATGCGAGCCGAAGAGCACAAGAAAAAAATCGAAAATAATAACTCGGAGTGAAAGAAACAAAAATAAAAATAACTGGCGGTGGTCAATCGTGAGAAATCATCTCGACCAAAAAAGACGGAGAGAGACGGGGCGAACAGCAAAAAGCCCATAATTATTAACCGTGATTAGAGCAGTTCTTCTTTTATCCCCGATACGATGCGATTCTCTTTCTCGTTGTTATAACCACTTCTCCCTTATGCGTGCTTTAATTTGTACGTGTGTTAAGGCGAGCGAGGAGACGGAGCAAATGCGAGCGAAGAAGTGTGTGGGAATTAGTAATTACAAGTAAACGTGGTGCCAGACCAACTCATTGCCCCGCCGTTGATTATGATTTAGTCAATTTAATATCGACATTATTATATATGGTCAACTACAAGACGATGTTGATGTTGATGCTGATGATGATGATGATGGGGAGAGATGTTTTACTTCTTCGTTTACGTCTTCCTCGTTGCACCTTTTGTCTCGGTCTCGATCGGGCGCCTCGCATCTTCTGCTGTCCGTTTTAACCCCGGTTTCCTCTCTCGACAGAAAAATAAAAGGAGCGGAATCGAAAATTACACATAATTATAAAATTTTTCTCCTCGAAGGAAAATTGGTGGTGGGTCGTCGCTGATTATTATTCTTTTATTATATATTTATAAAATCCCCATACGTACGAGGAGATGATGATGATGATGACGACTTTTTCCTTTTTGTAAAATACCGCGAGGTTCAAGAACGAACAAGAACCACAAGGCACGATGATGATGATGATGACGGTGATGAAGAAGAGGGAATAAGTTTCGCCGTTTATTTTTCGATTTTTAATTTACGAAATCGTTGGCGTTATTCTTCGACCGTTCGATCGGCCATCAATCCAAAACTAATAGGCGCAAGAAAAACAGACAACAACAATGTATCGTCGTAATAAAAGAGAATAAGGATAATTACTATTAAAGAAAAAAGGAGAGGCAAGAGTGAAGAAGGATAATAATTATATCGGAGCCGGGAAAAAAATTTAAATTATTATAAGCGAAAACGTGTAGAAGGATAATTATCGTCATAACTTTTTCTCTCCTCGTTCTTTCGGCCTTTCTATCTCCCTTACATTTATAACAATCATACGGCGGATAATTATGAAACACACACACACACGAAATTTCACAAAATAAAAATTCAGGAAAAAATTAAATAAAAAACGAAGCGAATATGGGGTGGTTAAAAATAATTTAACGAAAGGATAATTACGACGCATTAAAATGAACCAAGGAGAAGCTACGAGAAAAAAAAATGCGAAATCGTATTTATCGATTGCCAAAGCATAATTATTATTAAACGAAAACCGTAATTATTATTATAGTGCAGAAACCACGAAGGAAAGGAATAAAAGGAAACGCCGAGGAGTAGAAGAAGAAGGATAGAAATTAATACAAAAAAAAAGGAGAGGTTATGAAGAAAGGGTAATTATTTAAATCGTAACGATAATCATCGAAGGGCTGGGGATTGTTATCTAATCGAAAGAAAAGGATAATTACGATTATTATGAGGATAATAATTCGTCATGCAATTAAGATTGATTTAATAATTAAAACTAACATATGGACAACAAGAAAAGCACGACTCCAAAAGAAACAAAAACTTTACCAGTTGCGAAGAGAAGTGCCGGATGATATCGATGAATGGACGGTGGAGAAACGTTTACGTTTTTGAATGGAGGGTAGTAAACCATCGAGCGAGGGCCTCGATGACGATCGGTCAAGGCTGCAAAAGGGGAAAGATTTCACCCTTCAATAACACACGAGGCAAAGGGAGAGAAAGAAGAAGAGCACAAACACAAACATAAACCAGAAGTGACCCACTTTAATCCACGACCCGGCGACCAACAAAAAAAAAAGGCGGAGATAAAGACGGTTTGCAAGTCGGTTTTTGCACGGCGACTCTCTCTTTGAAAACGAATTCTAGTTTTCCCTCGGCAAATGTTTGTTTTCCTTTCGCAAAATCTCATTCGTGAACTTCTTTCAAAGGAATCTTCGAGCGAGCGAAAGAAAACGAGCTTCGAGCTCACGTTCGCGTCGGAGTGTTAATTGGCGTACGTTGTCTTGCGCGCGAAACCGGTAGAGAACAAAGGCCGAATTAAAAAGCGAATCTTCTCGCTTCTTTTATTGCCCACAAACGAGATCGGATGGCGATGATGATGGAGACCCGAAAAGGAATCGACGAGTCGACGTGGAATTTGTTGGGATAAACGTTTTGCTCATATTTTAATTCGCTGCGAGCGATTGTTTTTGCCCGGTTTGCCAAACGGTTTCGGCGACCGAATGCGCAAGAAAGAAAAGGGAACAAATTAGGATCGACGTCAGGTACGAACGGTGGACAAAGGAAGTCGGCGAGGGCCGAAACTGACACATAAAACCGGACCCACATGTTTCTTGCACGATCGACCGGCCGACACAACAACGGCTCTAATTTCTTCGCCGTTGCCTTCGCGATTTTTCATCGAACAACCGGCAAGTTAAACATCAATTTGCAAGAAGATTATGTATTGATTTTGGTTGCAACTTAAGCGTTTTGTGAATTTTGAGTGAATTACGAAAATAATTCTGTCGCGTTTAAATGGACACGTTCAAATAATTAGTGGAAAGGGAACGTCCTGTTAAATTAAAATTAAACCACTTAACGAACGACTTTTTTAACAATAATGACAATAATTAATTCCGAAAGCAGCAGCAACAAAGTGCACGAAGAAATAAAAAAGAAAGAATCACTTCCTCCTATTTTCCATGTAAAACAGGAAGAGCTAAATTAAAATACGAAACGATTCGTTCGTTATGAACATGGAAACGAAATTATCTACCTTTTGTTGTACGAATAGCGCAGGAAAAATAAACGGCGAGATAGAGGCGAGGCACGTTAAATAATCCGATCGAACTTGATTACAATTAATTAATTGTCTTCAGCGAGACCGGAAGGAGCCGAGAAGCTGTTCAAATAAGAGAAACTCCGAGGGGAATTTCAGTTGTTTATAAACATCCTTTAATCGATTGGAAATTAATAATCTCGTTCGAAATGCTTTAAGTCAATGGAGACGATCCCTTCTTCGGCTTCATCAGCTTTATCATCATAAGCGACAATGGTAATCTTTCATATTAAAACCAATGCATTTCGTTAACGTTTATTATCGATGGGAACGCTTGTCCCTCCCGTCTTTTTTTTTCCTTTTCGCCTCTTCTTTCAATCGTATTTACCTTTATTATCGGTTAATTATTTATAATAATAAATTATAGTAATAATAAGTCAATAAAGGCAGATGTCGATAAATAATCAATCGGCGATGGCATTCGTTATTATCGTGGAAAAATTAACCGAATCGTTTCGACTTGCGTACGGTGAGCTGTCGGATAATGATGTTACATTGACGGTTATTTTTATTTCAATTTCGATAAGACTCGTAACGGACCGGAAAAGATGCGTAATCACAAATTAAGAGATTCGTAATTTCCATTTCGACGGTCATTTCGGGTCCTCGTTCGCCGCTAATGTTGATGATTGATATCCTCGTTTAGCTCGATATTTACAAGCCGATAATAAGTAAAGAGTCGTTTTCGTTCTAATTAAAAGGCAACTGGTTAGTTCGTATTCGAATCGATCGTATAAACGTAATCTTCTTCGTTCCGTATTATTGTTATTAATAATCAAATTTGTTTTCGTACGCTGTTTGCGATTATTTATTCGCGCGATGGGAACGGCGAGTATGATAAATTCAACTTTTGCTCACATTTCAATAGCGAGTCGATTGGACGTTAAAGCAAATTGCAATAACAACAACAACAACAACAACGACGATTTACAAGAACGAGATGATGATGAAGAGGAATAAGCGGATGGAATTTATTGGGTTCTGCAGCTTTTCCTTTTTCATAATTCGCTGAAAAAAAAATTATTTATACTTAACGATCTGCAATAATTGATAACTGGAGGCGACGCGTAATCACCGAGCAACTTGCACTCCTCGTTATTATAAAATTACCTTAAATACGTTCCATACATAATAAAGCGAGGAGCGAAGGGTTAAGTAACGAGCGAGAGACAAAAGGATAAACGCGAGCTTGCGGCGAAGTGGAAGAAAGTAAATTGCGAGCAAAACGAAATCGGGAACTATACCGAAAAATAATAATCGCAATTAAAAAAGGATGCGAACCTAAAACTCCCTACGACGATCGTATCATCATCATCAAGAAGATAATAGCGATTTGCCGAGAACTCGACGGCAATCTTTTAGGCCCTTGCCGTTTTATTGCAAAAAGATTGCACTTTTTGTACTCGTGCATTTAATTATTTCCCCCCTGCCATCGCCTTCGTTCCTCGTTCTCTTCGACGTTATATTTGAATAGGTGCACCGTGCTTTATTATTATTAAAATCGAGAAGGAAATCGAGCCTTCGAGCCAAACGGCCATGCAATCTTCATCGATTTATATCGGGGCGATATGGCAGTTTAAGTGCGCATAATGATCGGACTCGCGTTCGCTTTGTTTCGCCTGTCCGCGAGATTGCAAGAGGTTTCAGCCACGAAGCAACAATTAGAAATCGAAAATTGATCGGTTAACATTTACACGTTAGAATTCGAATCGGTTTTCGCGTTTCTTTTATTAATTTCTCCTCGCGAAAAGTTTCCTTGTTTTACTTATCAAGGACCGGTGGATGCGATTCGTCGATTCGGTCGTTATTAAAAAAGTTGGCTGCACGATGAACGACGACAATAACAGCGGCAAGGAATTGGAGAAGAACGTCGCAACAATTCCATCTGCCTTATTAAAATCCTCGCTCCGCGTAGTCTCGCTCTCTGTCTCGCTCTTTGTTGCCCGAAAGCGTTTTAAACGTATTCCAGGTTTATTAGATATTATGCGGGGAAGTTTGTAAGAAGACGTACCTGGCAAAACGGCAACAATAAGAATAGCCGAAAAAGCGCGAGGAAAACTGGAACTTTTTTCGCAAACCTCGGTTTAAATTTAAAATTGAGCAGCGAACGAGACGCATAAAGTCGACGTTTTTATCGACTCCGGGCGCTTTTCCTTCTCTATTATTAAAATATTTTCGAATACCCACGGGATGAAAAGTGGGCAGGAAATAAGGGAAGAGGGCAAAGACGAATTCGCCATTGTTCCATTCCGCATGCAATCTCGAAAGTATAGAGTTTTCTTCGCCCCACGTTTCGGTGAAACGCGGTGTAAGCCAAGAAGTCGACGGCGCTTATTACCGAGACAATTTCCCTTCCCTCAAACCTTATGGCACCGTCAATTAAACGATCGAAACTGTTAAATGAAATAGTAATCATCGGCGGAATTACTCGCGGCCATTCTATTGTGTTCCTTCTTGTTTTCCTTTCGGTCCCGAATGGGAAAGAGAAACACAGAAACGGTTAATAAATGGGCATAACGGCACAAAGTGATCCTAATAATATAATAATAAAAAGTCGTGTCTCCGAGGTAAAAGGAATTTAAAAAGAAAAGAAACCGTCATCGCCCTAATGCGTATAATGATATTCACCGGCGGCGTTCTTAAGGTAAACCATGAGGTGAAAAGGCAATTCGATTGTTGTTGTTGAGCGAAATAACGTAGTGATTATTTGGGCGCATTTCTCTTCCTCTCGCAACGTTTTGGCGGCGTGACGAGGCGTCACCGGCACTTACTTCTTGTTAAACGTTAAAAGAAATATGCAAGAGCCAAGATGCGAAGAGAGAATTTGTTTGCTTTTGTCTCAATAATCGCTTTCATATTCGGCCACGTACGACAGTTGTTGCAACAAACAATTGCGTGTGGCCGAGGTTTTGCGAGGTTCGTCATTTAGGCCTAATTGAATAACGTGCGATCATTATTATTATTATTCGCAAAATTCCCGCGTTAAACATCTGACACTTTGCGGATTATCGCAAGACCGAAAGACCGTCGTTGGTGCCCGCGGCAATTGCTAATCGTTTCTCTCTATATCGTTGTTGACAATCGTTTCATTTTCCTTTTCCAGGGCGTCCAGTTGGCGAGCATGTGATGCGCCGCGATGCCCACTCTGTCCGCGGCCCCTGAGCTCAGTCCCGGCGGCCGCATAGAGCGGCAGAAATTCGACTCGGTAGCCGCAACAGCAGCAGCAGCAACATCGTCGTCGTCAGCGATGAGTCCGGAGCAGGAGGCGAGTCCGCCGCCGGCGGCGCCCGGCGCACCGTCGCCGCCGGCGCCGACGCGTCTACCGTCGCCGGCGATGTCGCAACAGGACACCTCCGACGTCGAGCAGTTCTCCGGCAAGATCGTCTACAATCCGGACGGTTCCGCGTACATCATCGAGGACACGACCGAGAGCGAGAACGAGGGCTCGCAGACGCCGGTGCCGGAAGTGGTGCCGCCGCTGCAGGCGGTCTACGTGTCGCGTCTGCTGCGGCAGACGACGCGGCCGGAACTGCCGGCGGTGCACAGTTATCGCGTGGTCGCGTTGAGGGACGCGCGGCCGCCGCGGCCCGCCTCCGTGCCGGTGAAGCCGATACTGATGTGTTTCGTGTGCAAGTTGAGTTTCGGGTTCGCGCGCTCGTTCGCCAATCACGCGCAATCGGAGCACGGCGTCGCGCTCAAGGACAACGAGAAAGAGGTGCTGGCGGCCGACTGCTCGGCCATCTTGCAGTGCGTCGGTGCGGACAAGAGACCGATGGTCTCGCTACTCGAGCCGCTCGGTCCGGCACAGATGGGCGACGCACAGAATCACGCCGTCGTCACGCACGTGACGACCGGCAACGCGTTGTCCGGCCAACCGCGCGGCGGCGACGGCACGTCGCCGATGATGCTGAGCGACGCGTCGCCGACGTTGTCGCAACAGCAGCAGCAGCAGCAGCAACCGTCGTCCGCTTGCACGTCGTCGCGTAACACGCCGGGCAAATCGCCGTCGCCACCGTTCGCCACGCCGCCCGCCTTCCTCACCGGCACGACGATCGGCGTGTGTCCGGAGCACTTGCAAGGGCGACCGTCCGGCGCGGAGTGCGCGCGATGCGAGATGATACTGGCGTCCGGTCGCCTCGGGCCCGCCGGGCTCGGCAACGTGCACAGTCGGAACTCGTGCAAGACGCTCAAGTGCCCGAAGTGCAATTGGCACTACAAGTATCAGGAGACGCTCGAGATTCACATGAAGGAGAAACACCCGGAGGCGGAGACGAGCTGCATATACTGCATCGCCGGGCAGCCGCATCCGCGCCTCGCCCGCGGCGAGACGTACACGTGCGGCTACAAGCCGTACCGTTGCGAGGTGTGCAACTATTCGACGACGACGAAAGGCAACCTCAGCATACACATGCAGTCGGACAAGCATTTGAACAACATGCAAGAGTTGCAAAACGGCGGCGCGCCGAACGCGGAGTCGCGACAAGCGTCGCCGAAAGCGCCGACGGTGCTCCATCACTCGCCGGTGAGCAGCGGGCACAAGCCGAAGCCGAGTTTCCGGTGCGACGTGTGCAACTACGAGACGAACGTCGCCCGCAACCTGCGCATTCACATGACGTCCGAGAAGCACACGCACAACATGCTCGTGCTCCAGCAGAACGTCAAGCATATGCAAACGTTGTCGGCGCTACACCACCAGCAGCAGCAGCAACAGCAGCAGCAGCAGCAGCACCAACAGCAGCAGCAGCAGCAACATCCGCAACAGCACATGGAGAGTTTGTACGGCATCTATCCGAGCCTGGGCGACAAGCCGGAAGCGGCGCTCGCCGACATGGCGTACAATCAGGCGCTGCTCATACAGATGATGACCGGCGGCCAACTGCCCGGTCATTCCGCGCCGGCCGAGATGTCCGCGACGCACTCGGACATGGGCCTCAATCCGGAGACGATGGAGCCGCCGCCGGAGCCGGCCGATCCGGACCCGGAGAAGACGTATCAGTGCTGCGTGTGCAATTACTTCGCGACGGACAATCTGGAAGATCTCGGCCGTCACCTGGCGCAAGACCGCACGCGGTTACGGGAACAGGAGATACTCGCGGTCGTCGCCGGACATTATGTGTGTAAGCTGTGCACGTACAAGACGAACTTGAAGGCCAACTTCCAATTACACTGTAAGACTGACAAGCATCTGCAGCGGCTGCAGCACGTGAACCACGTGAAGGAGGGCGGCCCGCGCAACGAGTGGAAGCTGAAGTACGCGTCCGCGCCGGGCGGCGTGCAGATACGGTGCAACGCGTGCGACTACTACACGAACTCCGCGCACAAGTTGCAGTTGCACGCGGCGAGCGGTCGCCACGAGGCGGGCGTCGCGTTATTGAAACACCTCGCCGAGCGGTGCGCGACGCTGCGGACGGACCAGCAGCGCGTCTATCATTGTTCCCTGTGCGGCTTCACCGCGACGAATCGCCTACCTCTGTTGCAGCACGTCAAGTCGCTGAAACACTTGCACATGGAGCAGTTGCACCAGCTGCAGCGGCGGGCCGAGGGCAAGGAAACGGCACCGGATATCGGCGAAGTGTTCCACGTCGTTCCGGGCCCAATTGAACAGAGCACGCCCGGTAAGTACTCGCTCGCTCTTCTATCGTTTTTTCTTTTTTTTTTATTGCTTTTCGCAAATTATTTTCGAATGGGTTAATGCAAAAATTGTTGCTTTTCTTAATAACAGTAGTCGAGCGCGTTGCGCCCTCTGTTGTATTGCGACCCAGACGCGAACAACCCTTATGTTACGCTGTAATAATAATGGTAAAACTCCCTCGTTTCCCTTATTTCTTTCTCAATAACTATCGACTGCCTCCGCACGATTTGTACGTTCGAACGAGTTTTTTTTTTGTTGCAGTTAAAGAGGGAAAATGGGTAATAGTTGTTGTATTTAGTTTGGTATAATATTAAGTAGTTTCACGTTAAAGATTGGAAAATTGATTGCTTTCGTTCGCGTTCCTGTTTACTTTGTCCTTTTCTATTTTAATTTCAATCAATAAATTGCATTTCGGATTTGTTTTTTGTTCTCTTCGTTTTTATTTGTACGCTTTATTTCTAATTTAATCGAATCTTATTTATCATTTATTAAATCGATGATGTCTTTCATGCAACGAGGAATAATAATGATGTTATTAATATTGCATAAATTTCGTTCGGAATTGATTTTATTTAAAAAAAAAAAGAAGAAGAGAGAATTAGTTTGCTTATGAGAAGTTTCTCTTTCTTTTTGCAATCATCTGCAATACAATAACGCTCACAGTGCAAGATCGTAAAAATTGCCGAAATAATGGCGAATTGTTTTTTAAAACCTTTCAACATTTAGTTAAACGATTATATCTAGTTTATTTCTTTTGTTGTCATTGGATTAAGGGCACAATAATTTCCCTCTGGCGAAAGAATCGACGCTATTCGCCGCGAAACATCTGCCCATTGACAATTCTCGTGCCTTTCCGTGCAAAAATAAATAACATAATTTTAACGAATAATAAAGGCAAATTGTTGTAATCGGTTACTCGTTCACCGATTAGATTTTTTTTCACAACGATCCTCTTTTACAATTTTATTTATCAACCATTCATTTCTTTTCTTTTCCTTTACCTTTACCTTCTCCTTTCTTCTCCACTGTCGCCAAAAACTGCTTGATAATCATTTGGAAACACATTTAAGCAGTCACGATTGGTACGTTGTTAAGTGCGGTGCTTCGTTAGAGTAAATGAACAAATTCTCCAAGAAAAAGCGGCTAAGAGCTTCTTGTAGGCGGCATAACGAGCGCTCGTTTGCTAATTAATTCATTAAACTTTCGCTGTTCTTCAGTTAAAAACGTGTTAATGAGCCCGAGCAGAAGTTGAAATTTAATTTCTTTCCGGCGTAGATTAGAGTTATCGCCTTTAGTACGTGCGATTTTTCTATTATCAAGTGTTTGTGCATAAGGATTTTATTTTCATTTTTGCGGAAATTATATTTGCTCCGGTGCATTTATGGTTTGTTAATAAATTTATTCAAATTTTCGTTCATTTACGTGTTATTTAAATTGAATTGAACGGTTCGAATTTTACAAAGGCAACATTCGGATGGATCGTAACGTATAATTATCGCCGAAGAAAGTAGGATAATGAAAAGTTTCGAAAATTGTCGTCGTGCATTTTTCTTTTTGCTGAGAGGGGCCGAAATTTCGATCGAATCGATTGGTAAAAATTACCGATATTATAAAGGCGACCCCCTTCTCGGTGCGTACATAATAATTTCGCCGCATATCGAGGTGGAAAAGGGGGGCCATATCGCGTCATTAATAGTTGCTTTCTTACATTGCAACAATAGAATTTCATATTACACCCATTGTTACCATGCTATTTTTGTTTCTCTCTCTCTCGAAGGGTACGAATTTTTTTCTCTTTTCTGCTCGTCGTCCAAATCAATTCTTTCTTCAGTTTCATCTCGATGCCTTCGAGGTGTACAATTACACTTTACCATATGCTTTCATTATTATTATTTTTGTGTCCTTCTGCTCGTTACCTCTTCGCTCCTACTCATTGTTTAATTCGGTATGGTATCTTTTAAAAATGTATTTGGGTCCTTTTATTTCTTTCCAAAAAAAGAACATTATTTTGTTTTCCTTTTTTTTTTCTTCTTTCACGAAAATAATCGTAAATTGAATGGAGAGTTTAGGATTTTAATGGTCTCCTCCATATACATTCCCAGGTGTAATTATGCATATATTTCTGCCATTATTCTCGTTTCTCTTTCTTGTGGTATTTAAAGGGATTCTCGTTCAATGGGAGACTTTCTACTTAATTCTATGCTTATTGTTATTATTAAAATCCTTTACACCTTGTCGTACCTTTTTCTCGATGGTTTACACCTACCATTTAACAAATAATAACTGTAAAAATTCGAGATCGGTTCGTGTTTTATTATTGGAAATTAATATACACCTTAAGACATTACGATTCTTTTTTCTGTAGAAGAAATTGTTAGTATTAGCAGAAGAAACTTTGTGCCCAATTTCGAAAAAAAAAATCTTTCCTTTGTCATTCGCGTTCGTGGATTACGAATTTTACTGCAAATGAAATAAAAGCCGAAAGAAGTTAAAAATTTATTGCCATTTTGTACATTTTACCTGTCATTGTTCCTTCGGTTTCAGTTTCTGCTTTAATTAACTACTCGCTGACAAATTAATCACAACAACACGCACCTGGAGGGTTTCAATTAAAAAATGGTTCCTTAAGTAATAAGTTTTGAAAGATTAATCAGAAATGCCTTTGCCGAAAAATGCATTCAGCTTTTCGACGAAACTTTCGGCCGCTCGCAATTATTTATTAATTAGCGTGCGAAATGTTCTCACGTTCGGCTTCGCAAAAAAAAAGATTGTTTCAAGTGAGAGATTTTGTTGTTAACGAATGGTTATTACCCAATCGTACGTAATAATAATTGGTACCGTTCGGCTGTGTAGCGCATATTAGTGGTTAATTTTTTAAATTATCGCATTGTGCAATCTCGCAATTAGTTTGCGTCAAACGGTTAATTAGCTAATTACGAATTTATCGCTAATTTCTTAATTAAATTATTATTGTGCCACGTTAGAGAGGTAGCGCTATGTTCATTAACAAGTAATTCTGTTTTCGAAAACAATTAGTTGCCGGCATCGCTTTTTCTGCTCTTTCTTCGGTCACACCTCCCTTCGTCCATTCATTCCACTCTTCGTTATTAATTTCGTTTTCCTCTCGCGCCGCCATATATTCAATTATCTCGCTCTTTCTCTATCGCTCGTTCGGCCGGGGAAACGCTAATTAAAAAATCGTTTGCATTGGCGTTAAAAGCGTCGAAACAAATTGGAATTTAATTACCCGTTTACGGAATCTGGGGTGTTGAAATTAATGCCAACAAATCGACTTAATAACCGATGGGAACTCGTTAATAATAATGACGAACGATTCGTTTATACGATTTATAAGATTCGCCCAATTTATTAATAAAAATCCATTGCTCTTAATTCGTAGTTTGTTTGCAATGAGGGAAAGACAACAACAGCCCATGTAGAAAGAGTTGAACAGTGTTAAAGTTAGAACAGGAAACAATTGATAATTCGGCAAATAACTAATAAGAAGAGTTTAAAACGTGATTTTTTTGTTGTTTAAAATTGCCAATTTGCAGATTAACAATGCGACCCTTCACCATTTCTGTTGCAGAACGAAGGGACAGCGTGAATTCGGAGACGAATCAGCCGTTGGACGCGACGAAAGAGCCGAAAACGGAGCCGAAAGACGATTTGGACGAGAGTTGTAGCGTGGTGAGCGGCGATGTCGGCGTGTTGATCGGCCAACAGCATCATCATCATCATCAGCAGCAGCATCAGCAGCAGCACGCGTGCCCCTATTGCGATTATACGGGCGACTCGGAGATGCGCGTTCAAGCGCACGTATTAGCACAGCACGGTAATAACAGTTCCTCAGATCAGCAGCATCAACAACAAACCCAGCAGCAGCAGCAGCAGCAGCAAGCGTTAACGTTCCAGTGTCCGTTGTGTCAGGACGCTTTCAAAGATCGATCGATATTGGAACGGCACGTGATGCAAATCCACTCGGTGAACGCCGAAGGTTTGCAGCGACTGTTGATGCTCGTCGATCAGAGCCATTGGCTCAACCAAACCTCCTCGACAACGACCACCTCGCGTACGCCAACGCCTAATCAACAGCAACAGCAACAGCAATCGAATAATAACAACAATCAAAGTCAAATGCTAGTGTCGCCGAGTTCGGTGTCGTCGAAAGACTCGCTAATCAACAAGCTCGAGAAGGGCGACGCGTCGCTCGTCAATCACATCGAGGTCGAGCCGGACATCATGTCGCCGAGCAGCGACGACACGACCGACACGGAGTACGAGCGGTGCGGCACGTGCGGCAAGAATTTCAAGAACATCGACGAGCTGTGCTTCCATCAGAACGAGACCGGCCACTTGGAGATCAAACAGACGCCGAGCGGGCCGGGCTACTTGTGCTGGAAGAAAGGGTGCAACCAGTACTTCCCGACGGCGCACGCCTTGCAAATCCACTTCAAGGACATGCACGCGAAGAACTCGATAACGCAAATGTCCGTGTCGGAGAAGCACGTGTACAAGTACCGGTGCAATCAGTGCTCGTTGGCGTTCAAGACGCTGGAGAAGTTGCAGCTGCACTCGCAGTATCACATGATACGCGACGCGACGAAGTGCGTCCTGTGCGGTCGCAGTTTCCGCTCGCTCGTCGCGCTGCACAAGCACGTGGAGAGCGTGCACTCGGAGTTGACCGACGACGAGCTGAACGCGTACAAACAGAGCCTGATGACGAACCCGCTACTGTTGGCCGGACTGCAGGGACAAGTGCTCGACAGTTCGACGAACGACATTCTGAAGAAGGAGTCGCTGCGGAACAGCGACGACGTCGGCGTCGAGACGGTCGATTGCGACGAGACGAAGGACGAGACGGACGCGCTGATGAACGCGAACGACGGCGACAATTCGGACGACAGCATCACGTACAAAGATCAGCAGTTCTTGGAGGACTATCTGAACAGTCAGGCGATAGCGGAGGACAGTTACAACGATCCGAACCGCAAGTACAAGTGCCATCGGTGCAAGGTGGCGTTCACGCGCCAAAGCTATCTGACGGCGCACAACAAGACGCTGCTGCACCGGAAGGGCGAGAAGCTGAGCTATCCGATGGAGAAGTACCTCGACCCGAATCGGCCGTACAAGTGCGACGTGTGCAAGGAGAGTTTCACGCAGAAGAACATTTTGCTGGTGCATTACAACTCGGTCAGTCACTTGCACAAGTTGAAGCGCGCGATGCAAGAGCAACAGAACAATAACAACAATCCGCCGGTGTCGCCTGTTATCAATCAACAGCAACAGCAGCAGCAGCAGCAGTCGCAACAACAAATGGCCGGTATCGCGTTGACGCCGAAGAGCACGTCGTCGGAGGAGGACGAGAAGAAGCGGTACCGTTGCAACATTTGCAAGGTTGCCTACACGCAGGGCAGCACGTTGGACATACACATGCGGAGCGTGCTGCATCAGACGCGGGCGAGCAAGTTGCAAGACTTGGCGCTGGCCGGACAGATCGACCTATCGAAGCCGTTGATCGAGCAGCCGGACGTGCAGTCTCCGAAGCAATCGAGTCCGACGCCGGGCGGTGGTGGTGGGGAAAGTAACAACAATAACAACAATGGCAGCAGCGGCAAGACAATGTCGTCCCCTACCCCACCATCGCCGGGTGGTTGTGCAGGTAGCGCGATGATTTCGAGTCAAGGGATGATCGGTTGCCCTAAATGCGGCGCATTGTTCGCCTCGCACGAACAGTTGAGCGTGCACCAGCAACTCTACTGCATGTTCGCCGCGGTCGCTCCGATGGCGATCTTCCAAAGTCACGAGCAGCAACAAGCGGGGCAGGCGCGCACTCCGCCGCCGGACGATCTCGTCGCGCGTTTGAATTTGCCGAAGAAAGGCTCGCACATGTACAAGCACCTGCTGGAGAGCTTCGGCTTCGATCTCGTGATGCAATACAATGAGACGCACCAGAGGCGTCGACGCGAGGCCGAAGAAAAACAACAACACCACCATCAACAACAACAACAAACGACGATACCGTCGCCGTCGTCGCTGCTCGTCGAAGAACCAGACCACGCGGCGACGCCGTCGCTAACGGCCGTCGTCGAGAAGACGACCGAGGAGGAGAACGCGACGGAGAGCAGCTTGCCCGAAGTAAGTAGATCCACGTGCCAACATTGCAATAAAGAGTTCTCTAGTGTGTGGGTGTTAAAGTCTCACTGTGAAGAAGTTCACAAGGACTTGGTGCCGTTAGAATTCTTAGAAAAGTATGCTCAACAGTTCAAGAATGAGTACGAAAAGAAAGCGGTGGTCGTGACGGCAGCGCAATCGTCGTCTACGCTAAACAGCAATCCGCGCGTCACGACGCCGGGAACGCCACTGCCGACGACGGCGCCGGCTGCGGACGCGACGGCTGATAAGGAGGACGAATCCAAAGAAGTGCTACATGCCAAATTGAATTTGCACGCGACGCCGATCGCCGATTGCGCCACGTCGACCGCACCGTCGACCCCGACGTCGTCGACGACGCCGGCAAGTAGCACCGACTCGGTGCCGGCGAATATACAGGCGATGATTGCCCAGAGTATGGCACAGAATCCGATGGCGCTGGCGCAACAGATGACCGAAATGCAGGCGGCGTTCAACGTGATGCAATTGCAACAGTTGAACTTTAATCCGATGATGCAAATGATGGGCATGGGCATACCGCTCGGTCTCAATGCCCTCGCGGCGATGAACCTGCAGCCGCCGCTCGTGCCGATGATGATGCCGCCGCCGCCGTACGATCCGATCACGCAGCAATTCGGCGCGCAGGATCAACAGTCGCAGGCGATGTTGGCGAAACAGCAAGCGGCGATGATGCAGCAGCAGGCGGTGAGTCTCTTTGCCAATGCCTCGTTTTCTCTTTAGATTATGTTCGACGACTTATAAACGCGCGTTCGCGGGTAATCGATGGAATTGGGAACTATAACGGTGACAGACAATTTGGAAGATTGCCTTTGCTCTCGCGAAAGTTTGCCCGAAAGGCTGCTCGCATTCGCTCAATTCCACAAAGAAATTATTAGAAACTCATTCACAATGGCTATTTCCTCCCACGAACGATCATTCTCGTTCTTTTCTCTCTCTCTCTCTCTCTCTCTCTCTCCATCGCCGATTTTAGTGAGAGCAAACCTCGAACCAGATTCGTTGAATCACCCACCAAAAGAAAGAACATTTCGAATGAAAGAAGGACGACAACGAACCAGCAAACTCATCATCGACTCTTGTTACATTTTACATCACCGTTAAAAAAGCGCGTCTCTCTGTCCTTCTTTCATTTACAACCGTTTGGAAGGAGAGAAATTGTTTTTTTTTACCACGCCTCGAGAAGTTGCGTCTCGTTTCTTTCTAATTTGGTGGTACCCCAATTCGATTCGGTGTTATTTACATAACGAAATAATTATGTTAATTGCGGTCTAATTACATTAAAGAAATAGATTATGACGTCGGTCGTTCCGTCGACTTTGGCTTGTCCCTCTCCGTTCTCGTTCGACTGTGTTTTGATTAAAATTGTTAATGGTGCTGGCCGTTCTTGTTCGTCGCTTAATTCTCGTGGCGTTTTATTTTAATTCGTCGCTCGTTATGTTAATTAGGACAAATTGAAATTAATTCGTTTTTAACGAGCCGGAGGTGGGGGCCCCACTAAAAAAAAAAAGAAGAAGCAGAAAGAAAAAGGAAGAGAAATGTTAAAGCGTGGTAATAACAAGAGCGTTTGATATTTGAAAGATAATGAATTTTTTTCGTTCGTTTTTCGGGGAAATCAGAACGGGGACTTTCATTAAATTTGTAGCGTTTATTGTTTTGATTCTAAGCGAAATTCGTTATTATTTATTATCGGCGTGCCTTTAATTGCAATAAAATTTAAATTGCCGGCCGTAAATGTTATCATTGGAAATTTGTACGTTTCGTTTTTCGCTTTTCATTGTTTCTCTCGTCCAACGCATTTTTACCTGGCTGCCATCCAACTGTCAATTAATTTCCAAGAAGTTTATTAATGTTCCTTAAACAATGCGATTTTTATTATAATCGTGTTTATGACGTCAAAACTTATCATTGTTTCGTTAAGGGATCCATTATTGGTCTCGGCAAATTTTCGTCGTTTACGGCCGTTCATTATCTTTGGACAAAAGCAAAGAGCAAGAAGGTCCTTTGCCCATAACGAACGATTTCTCGAAAACCATTTCGCACGTTATTACCATATTTGATTGTAAACTAAAGACAAGGGTGCAGTAAAAATATAGACAACTTGAGACAATGGGTTCCTTCGTAGAAAACTTGTAAAACTACCCCTAGTTATTGTCCTCGAGGAAAAAAGAAAGGGCAAGAAATTATATAAGTTTCAAAGGGGAGACTTTTAAAAACTGGTACCGAAACAATAACCGATCACGTTCTTTTTTCCTTCTTCTTTGCTGTGAATGGCGTTAAGAAGGGTTTAAATTGTCTCTGGGCGAGGGTTAATTTAGAAGACGATTCGCACGATTTTCATTTTTCATTTGATACCGTTTGTCTTGAGACAATGGCGCACATTATTTGTAAGGGACTGACGGACATTGGGCCGTCGACAACAAAGCAACTGAAACTAGTTTGAGAACGTTTTCGAAAAGAAAAAATGAAATAAAGTGAAAGAAAGAAATTTCTAACGGACGCTTATTTTTATTTTTTGCTTCAATTCTCAACAACGTGCATTTTCCATTCGGTTACGGTCTTTGGCGTTGTTCGAAATTAATTATTTTCCCTTCTATAGAAATGTAAAGGTTAATACCTACAGAATGGCCCAAAACAATGGCAACAGATTCTTAATTTTTAGACCAGCATTTCGTTATAAATGTTTTCTTTTCTCTTGCTGCTTCATTCAACAACGAAAACAAACATCTGCAAATGGTCGTAGAGAAATAATTCTTTCTTGTTTTGCAAGAAAAATAAATAAATGGCAATAATAATAACAATAATAATAGGGGGTATATACGACAATGGGAAATAAAGGACGAGCAGGTAAATTACTGATGGACGCAGCAAAAATGTGGGAATTATTACAGTTTCTCTTAATCCTCTTCCACTCTCATTGTCTCATTTTACTGTTCGACTCGTGAAATAATCATTCCCTAGCAAAAGTCCAGCAAATAAATCAAAGAAATGTAATCCTGGTCTACGGAGAATGTCACAAGATTTTTACCCGATTTTAATTAGAATCCGAACTAGAAAAACTGATTCTCTTGCGACCATTCATCGAGCCCGTAACACATAGCAAATGCACGTGAACCAAATAAAAGGAGAAACCGTAACAAAAGCTCATTCTTTTGATTTTATTTTTGGAGAGAAAGAAAAAAAAACGTTCTTCATCTTCCATTGATTGATACAAATCCATTGTTACGTTTTAGAATAATGGCAAAGGGAAAAATAAGTTTTCTTTCCGTCCTTTAGGGCCTTCTTTTTCATATAATTTGACTCAAAAGACGAAACGATTATTACCTGCATCCAAGAGGCGAAGAATGGCGGAGTAGAGGAATCGAAGAGACGGCAGAAGTTAGCGTTTTCTCCATAGGATTTCGTAAATGCTGAGTTTTTAATTAAATCGAAATTAAAGTTCAGAGTACGCGCGCAAATTTCAAGAATTTATATTGAAAATAATCACAAGTCAATTTCGAATCTAATTATTATTGTCTTTATACGCAGAGAGAAAATCCAAGGAGAAAAAGAAACGATTTTTGCACGGTTAATTTCAAATTTAACCCACTACAACTTGTAAATTCTCTCTTCGTTTATTGGTAAATGTTATTACATTTTCATTACGATCATTATTATTACTAATTTCTTTGGTATTTTATACAGCGAGTCTCTGGCTTTATCTCTCTCGTTTGCTCTTCAAGAAATAGCAGAATTACACGAAACGGATTGTAAAATGATAATTAAAGTTTCGGTATCTCTTCTCCTTCGCCTTTATATTATTATTTCCTTCTTTTTTTTTTCTCGTCTTAATAAAGTTATAATAACACCAAGAACAATTACAATCAAAATAATAAAAGAGAGAGAGAGAGAGGGAAAATAATGTGAATGGGCGAGTTAATTCGCAATTTTTTTTTACAAATAATTTAACAATTTTTTTGTTGTCGATGATGATGGAAACAGCACGATAGATTTTGGAATTGAATAAAACTAAATTGATGTCGATGACCATCGAGAAATGTTTAAGAGTCAATTTAATAAACGTGATCGTGTATTAGGAATTGTTTGATGTATCAAAAGAAATTGGCTTGGCGAAATTCTTGCAAATATTCCGATTGATGCCGCTGAAAAAAGTGGCAAATTATGGATTTTCCATAACACGTCTTTGCCCAGAAAATCGTGTCGAAGTAGTGCGACTTGCGCGTCGTAATTGAATCAATTAAACTTTCAGCGGAGATTTTCTTCCCGACCCGATCGATATCTCCACTTATTGATCGATGCTTCCCATAAATTGCTTTATAATTGAATGCAGTCGTTGCCGTTTTCTTGTCATCTTTTTTTTAATGGGTAAATTTTATTAGTGCCATTAAAAAATTACCATCATCATCATCATTGGCAGCAATATCGTCGTCATCGAGCTCCTTATTATCTTCGTACCATTGTGGGACGATTTACACACATTTTACCATTCGTTCGCTCTTCCTTTTTCATCGGCTCGCCGTTTTAACTCGGCGATCTTGTTGTTTTGCCTCTTCTTTATCCGTATTAAATGCGTATGTAAAATTATACTTTGAGACTAAAGCGGTAATTATCCACTCCGATATCCAACAATTACTAGCCGGCGCTCTCACAGATCCGACTCTTGATTATTTTAATTGCCATTTGGCCAGATGCACACACACACACACACACACACATTAAATGCGCCAGCAAAGGTTTCGTGTAAAAATGTTGTCTTACAAAAGGAGCAGAACGAGGAGAGAAGAGAAAAAAATTCGTGTCTCGCTCTCTTCCTTTTCCCTTCCTTTTGAAGATTGAAGAGTGGTAAGCCGAGAGAAGAGCGTTTGCGAGCGAGAGAGAGAGACGGAGGGAATTAAAAACTGTGGCCGTCAGTTTCGCGTTGCATTGTGATAATTATCGTCATTGATTTATTGCCAATTCGTTACAATTTATTTACGTTTTGTGTTTGCATTGGGAACGAAATAAATCTACATTTCGTTGAGTTGAACGGTGAGCGGACGTGGAGAAAGAAAACTGCGACGGAAGAAATATGCAAAAAAAAAGTAAATAAATAAATAACAAATACGAATCGTTTGCCACAAAACTCGTCAACTTGAAACGCTTCTTGTTAATCGCTCGCGAAGGCAATTTTCCAAATTTTCAATTCGCAATTTGCCTTAGCGAAATCAACTAACCTTTCCATCGCAATTACCAAAATTGTTTCGTTTTTGCATGCTGTCCCATCGATGATTTGTAATGAACGTTTGTAATTTAGGCGGTGAGCGCGGCGGCAAATCAGAAACGCGCCCGAACGCGAATCACCGACGACCAACTGAAAATCTTGCGCGCCCATTTCGACATCAACAACTCGCCGTCGGAGGAGCAAATCCACGAGATGGCCTCGCAAAGCGGCCTGCCGCCGAAAGTGATCAAGCACTGGTTCCGTAACACGCTGTTCAAAGAGCGGCAACGCAACAAAGACAGTCCGTACAATTTCAATAATCCGCCGTCGACGACGCTCAATTTGGAAGAGTACGAGAAGACCGGCGAGGCGAAGGTGATGCAATTGAACACGTCGACGAATTCGGACGATAACAACAAATCGACGGTCTCGGCCGCGTCGTCCGCGTCGTCGTCGTCGTCGACGTCCACGAACAACAACAACAATAACAATCCGACTAGCAATCAAATGTTGCAAGCGAACAGTTGCCCGATCGAAATTAAGGATATCAAAGAGGAGCCGGCGGACGACTTGCCGAAACTGGACGAGAGCAAGCTGCTGATGGACGACGAGAAGCCGAACGTCTTCAATTTGCAGCACTTGCAACAGCCGCCGCAAAGTCCGGCCTCGTCGATGGGCAGCACCGACAACAACGTCATGCAACAGCAGCAATCGGCGTCGTCGAATCAAGCGAACAATCTGACGCTGACGTCGATCATTGCCTCGCAACTCGGCGACACGCTCACGTCGTCGTTGAATCTGACGCAATCGGGCGGCGGCGGCGGCAACGGCAACCATCCGATGTTGCCGCCGCCGAAGCTCAACCAGCAGAGCTTCCCGAACCCGAACAATTTGCAAAGCATGCTGCCGCTCACGCCGAACCGCTGCCTGAGTCCGAACCGCGACTTCTCCAGCTCGAGCTCGACCGGCTCGACCGGGAAGCGCGCGAACCGCACGCGATTCACCGACTATCAGATCAAGGTGCTGCAGGAGTTCTTCGAGAACAACGCGTACCCGAAGGACGACGATCTCGAGTACCTCTCGAAGCTGTTGAGCCTGAGTCCGCGCGTGATCGTCGTGTGGTTCCAGAACGCGCGGCAGAAGGCGCGGAAAGTGTACGAGAACCAGCCGGCCGTCGAGCCGGTGCAAGGGATCGACGAGAGCGGCGCGAATCGGTTTCAACGCACGCCCGGCCTGAACTATCAGTGCAAGAAGTGCCTGCTCGTCTTTCAGCGTTACTACGAGCTGATACGCCACCAGAAGACGCACTGTTTCAAGGAGGAGGACGCGAAGCGTTCGGCTCAGGCGCAGGCGGCCGCCGCACAAATCGCCGCCGTCTTAAGCTCCGAAGACTCCAATTCCAGCACGATCATCGAGCAGAATCAATCGCAACAGCAGCAACAACAATCGCAACAGCAATCGCAATCGTCGTCGCAGCAAAGTCCGCAAATGCAACAGGGACCGTCGCAGAGTCCGCTCTTGCAGCCGAACCCGCCGACGACGCCGACACCGACCGGCTCGAACTACCCGAATTCGCCCGTATCGGGCGGCACCGGCGGCGGCGGCGGCGGCGGCAACAACAGCGACAGCGGCAAAGACGGTACGTTTCAGTGCGACAAGTGTAACCTAGTGTTCCCGCGTTTCGACCTCTGGCGCGAACATCAGCTCGTGCACATCATGAACCCGAACTTGTTTCCATCGTATCCGCCCGACTCGCCGTTCGGCATCCTGCAGCAGCACGCGCAGCTGCAACAGTTGAACGCGAACCTCGTGCCGGAAATGAGCACGCCGAAGACGTCGACGTCCTCGTCGTCGCCCATACAGCACCCGCTGATGAACATGTTGAACAACGTGGCCGCGGCGGCGGCGGCCGGACAAAAGCGCAAACTGGACGAGTACGACAGCGAGAGCGACGTGTCGGACCAGCCGAAGGACAAGCGGTTGCGCACGACCATTCTGCCGGAGCAATTGGATTATTTGTATCAAAAGTACCAGACCGAAAGCAATCCGTCGCGCAAAATGCTGGAGAATATCGCCAAGGAGGTCGGCCTGCGGAAGCGCGTCGTCCAGGTGTGGTTTCAGAACACGAGGGCGCGCGAACGCAAGGGCCACTTCCGCGCCCACGCTCAAGTCATCAACAAACGCTGTCCGTTCTGTCCGGCGCTGTTCAAGGTGAAGTCGGCCCTCGAGTCGCATCTGACGACGAAGCACGCGGACCAGTGCGCCCGCGGCGAGATCAACATCGACGCGTTGCCGGACGAGGAGGTCAGCCTGGAGTCGTCGCCCAGCTTGAGCTCGGGCGACAACAAGTTCACGCAAAATCCGAACCTCATACCGCCGCTCTTCACCGCCCTCCATCCGGACATGGAGAATTCGATTAAGAAGTACTACGAGGAGAGCATGAAGCGGTACATTAGCGAGTTGCAAGCGCACGCGTCGGCCGCCGCGGCCGGATCGTCGAACGGCGACAAGAGCGAGATTAAAGGCAGCGGTAGCGGCGGCGGCGGCGGCGGAGGGGGCGTGAAAGAGGAAGGCGAAATCCCTTTGGACCTCTCGAAACCCGTCGATCTGTCGCGCCCGATGAAGGTGACGATGGACCACGAGCGCACGCTGTGCGATCCCGGTCCGCTGACCGACTTGAGCGAGCGGTCGCTGTGCGACGAGCGCAGCGACTCGATGTCGGAGACGACGGAGTTCTACGACGACGAGAGCAATCCGACGTCGCCGGCGAGCAGTACGCAGAGCACGACGCAGCAGCACCAGTCGCGGCCGTCGAATTCGGGGAGCGGCGGCGGCGGCGGCAGTTCGAGCACGAAGCGGTACCGCACGCAGATGTCGTCGATACAGATCAAGATCATGAAGTCGATGTTCGGCGACTACAAGACGCCGACGATGGCCGAGTGCGAGATGTTGGGCCGCGAGATCGGGCTGCAGAAGCGCGTCGTGCAAGTGTGGTTTCAGAATGCGCGCGCCAAAGAGAAGAAGGGCAAGATCGCGTTGCAGAAGGTGTTGGGCGGCCCCGCGGACGACCAAGCGGCGCCGCTGGGCCAACAGCAGCAGCAGCAGTCGCAACAGCCGCAAGGGCCGCTACCGGACGATTGTAAATATTGCGGGTTCAAGTATTCGCACAAGTACTCGATCCAAGACCACATCTTCACGAAGAGCCACATAGCGAACGTGCGATTGCACCTGGAGGCGAACAGCGGCAAGGACGCGAGCGGCGGCGGCGGCAGTGGCAGCGGCGGCGGCAGTAGTAGCGGCAACGCGAACGACGGCGAATTCACCGTGCCGCCGCTGCCCGGCGTTTCCGGCGCGATAACGGCCGATTCGACGACGAATCCGCAACAACAGCAGCAGCAATTGCAGAACCAACAGCAACAGCAGCAGACGATGAACAATAACGCTCATCTGCAGCTCTTGCAAATGGCCAGTATGCAGATGGCGGCGAAAGGCGAGCCGGACGAGAACCAGGAGGCGCTCTTCCAACAGCTGTACGCGTTGGGCAACGCCGCGTCGTACGGCGGCAACCAGAACCAGTTCCTGCAGCACTCGATGTTCGGCGCGAACGGTGAGTGCAATTTCGATTATTTCACTGCCCGAACGTCTTTCTCTCTTTGTTTTCACGCTTCTTCCGTGTCTCTTCGACGCATTCGCTTGTTGTTGGGGTCGCGTAACTCGTAAATTTCGAGGGATTCGGCCGCCCTTTTCTTGGCATAAATAAATGCGAAGACGAACGCGGGAGGAGGAAGGAAGATATGCGGCGGCCGTCATATTTTAAGCTCGCTCTTCTTCTCCACGGACCCGACGAAATTATCTCGTAGATTCTCATTTAATAGAAATGCTACATTAATAACAATATACTTTTCTGCTACGTGGCAGCGACTGTTGCATCCGAGCCGGTTATATTTCAACCCTCGCACACGTACACAATCTTCCCATCTTCCGCGACGCGCAGAACGACAACAACAGCACGAACGGTTAGCGGAGGATCGCTCCTTCGGTCCGTACGTTTCCGTGTGTGCGTTTTATATTATATTTAGCGGGGGAGAATAAACGTGAAATGGGGATTAATATTTCAAACGGATATTCCACACCCACCGCCGCGCGGGCCGCCGCCCTGCGTTTCCTTCACATATGAATTCGTAATGCGAAAACGTCGGGGCCTCCAAACGTCACGCCGCCCGTTGTTTCGTTGCTGCGCCCCAACAAACTCGTTCGTTTGCTAGAATTAAAAATTTCTTCGCCAAAATTGCAATCCTCCACATCGTCGTGTGTGTGTGTGTGTGTAGTGGAAGAAGATCGTTCTCTGACAGTCTTATTTTTTCCCTCCCTATCCTTGGATAAACCTCGAGCTCTTTCTTCTTCTGCAAGCTTTTACAATTCTTCTTGTTGTTGTATATAACGTAAACAGGGGATGCGAGATGTACGTGGGAGGAAGAGAGAGAGAGAGAAGACGATATCAAAGTTTATTTCGTTCGTAAATGAACTCATTTCTCATTGTGCCTTCCAGTTATAAACGTGTTATTGATGATTTTCCATGTTTCTTTCTATGCCGCATAAATATGAGGGGGTGAATAAATAATGCCGAACACCCAATTCCGCCGCCGCCGCCGCCCCGCGTCTAATCCGCCGGGAGGACGTGGGGATGCGTTATACGAAAAACAACGATAACAATAACATAATGAAGAGTGGGCGTCTTTTCCAATTTCCGCCCGATTTCGATTCGACGTCGATGCTTTTCCTTCTTCATTCGCGAAACTAGTTTTTTCTTCACGGTTAAATTTAGGCAATTAATACGCAATTTTTATCTCCCTCTCTCTCTCTCTCTCTCTCTCTCTTTCGCTTTTGAGTTATTTGCGACCCCTTTCGGTTTTGTCTCCCGATCGCTTCCCTTCGATCGCGACGATATTATTTATTGAATAAATAAGGGACGCGACGGCATCGGTTGACGAAGAACGGGGGGTGGTTGGTCGGGCATTCGGTAGGGGAGTGGAATCGATGCATTTCCAATTTATTTGCGATTTTTTTTATTATCGTGGTTCTTCAGTTTATTTTTTTCTTGCTCGTCGTCGTCGTCGTCGTCGTGCCGACTTCCACTTATATTTCTTCGCCCCCCTCGCGTCGGGAATAAATCTGCTTAATTGCCTTGGGACATTCAACGTTCCTCCGCCGACGACGACGACGACGGCGATGACGACGACGACGACGCACACACTCACGTCCTCTCTTAATGGCACGGGCGAATGGGAATAGATGCGGATACAAAGGAAGAATTAGCGAGGAAGAGTGAAAAGGAGCGGATGTCATCCAATTCTTTTGTTCGCTCTTTGGATATTGGTTATTAATAATATAAAATTCATAATTCGTCCGGAATGAAGGCGGACGGGAAGAAGAACGAAACGACGCACTAGCGAATTGTGCCACGTATGTTATGGGATGAATTATCCAGAAAGGGAAACAAGAAACAAACTCCCGTTTAAAAAGACGCAGAAACGTTTTTCCTTCGGGTAAAATCGCTGTCCTCTTTGTTCCTTTCGATTTATGATATTAACACGGAATTGTTCCTTTTGATAAACTTTTCATAGATTAAACTTCGTTGATTTGTGTAAAAAATTAGCGTGAATGAGAAATGGAACGTGATTAAGGGTTGGGAAAAGTGTCATTTTACAAGATACCCTTCGTATGTCTCCGGGTTGTTAGGTAGACGCATTTTCTGTGGAAGAGGGATAAAGAAGAAATAAGTAATAGGCAAACACGACATGGACATTTTTACACGGAAAAGTCCATTGTTTGTTGTTATTGTCGTAAAGCTGGGGGCCAGGTGTTTCGATCTCACATAGCGCACACATTTTCGAAGATGTCCCTTTCATCTACCCATCTCCCTTTCCATTCTACCTCGCTCCTTTCGTTATTATTCCGTCATTGTTATAAGCAATTGTCTATCCTTCTCTATCGTCATCATCATCTTCGCCTTTTATTTTATTAATTTCCATTCTACTCTTTATCTATTCAATTTTATCTAATTCTCCTCGAGTTCAATCTTTTTGTTCTCTTTAATCCTCTTCAGTTTTTCCTTTTGTCATCGAATACCTGGAGCTTACAATTGCTGGTTCGAATCAAAGGAAGAAATTGTTGCGGAGGAAACTAGCAGATTTCTTCTCTAAACTAAACTCCCTTGTAGCAGATTCAAATTTCCCTTTGCGCACGGGACCTTTGATTGTTTGTTAATTAACCGAAATCACGTCCAACGATATTAATGACCACGAGGAACTCTTTGGCTACCTGGCCCGAGCGCTTCGTAAACAATGGTGTTAAGGAACGCAGAAAACTTTATGGGTCATTGTTTGTTTTCGTATCGAACGCAGGCATAGATCTTTGCTAGTTTCATTTCTACCATCCATTTATCATGCGCTCCTCGACTACTCGAACGTTATTGTTTGCCTAAAACTGCGTCACGTAGAATGCAAGAAGCAGCTGCAAAAAAAAAGAGCAGAATTTTTAAAATAAAAGGCGCATTTTCGGTTTTGTCACGGTAGGATTCTACGAAACGTAAAGAAAAGACAAACGGGGCGAGAGGGCGAAGGGAGAAAGGGCCCAAAAAGTGGCAAGAGGTGTGTGTCGCATAATTGTTTTCATTCAATTCACCCTCCGCCATCATCATCATCATCATCATCATGCGTTAATCCCTCGCTTTTAAAATAAAAATTCCGTTATTTAATTTTATTATGAGGCCCTTTGACCAATTTTCGCTCTCTCCCCCCACCGAATTTGCCGAATCGGTAACGAAAACATTCCACTTAGAGTTATAAATTACAATATCGTTACTTATACCGGGTCGTTTCGTTCTTGCTTTTATTATTTAAAATTACTGACCGACCAACTTGAACGCACGGTAACGACATCAACAACAGGTAGATAACGCGGTGTTAAATATGGGTGTTCCGAGTCGAAGGCGAGAGAGCGAGTGGCAGACGAGGAGAGGTCGATGGCAATGAAGAAGTGGTCGATGGCGATGAAGAAGTGGTAGAGGCGTATTGAACGGAATCGAATCGATCCGCCGGTACAACTCTTAAATCGTCCATTCGTCTTTTATTTTCCTTGAACGTATACAGGGTGTCCGCATAGTCGATGGCAGAAAAGGACGAAATTCAATTAATTCTTCCTCTTTCAAATGTTAAACACACATTCGCTGATGAGGCCGGGTAATAATTATACGTTAGCAGCCGTGGGGATTAAGACAAAGGAGTACGAAGCGAGAGAGAGAGAGAGAGAGCGAGAGAGTGATGATATTGGGCGTGACTTTGTAAACGATTCCTCGACTTCTTTATTTTATTTCGCTTGCAAAAAGAAAACGTCTCTCTCGCAATTCCTCTTCGTCTACGGCTACTTCTTATTCTTCGTACGTTTCTATAGCTACCGGTGTGTAAGCTTCTCTTCATTGGACGACCGTGTCTTTTTACGCTTTTTGCTTCTTCTTCTGCTTTAAAGCAACCGGCTGCAAGAAATTACGTTTTAACGAAATAGAAGGTAAAAGAGCAACAATAACGAGTAAAAGAAGAAAACGGATGGGAAAGAGCGAGTTTACCGTAGTTTAAAGAGATGTCCTTTAACTTTTGGATTCCTCCTCCGAGAGGCTTACCAACGTATTTGCATACGGCGATACTCGCAGCGGTAATTTATTGGTTTCGGCCAGACGGCGAGGTTTTGGCGGGTAGACGTCAATTTAAATTGTTCCGCGAATTTCAATTCCAGAAGGAATTCCGTCCGCAGAAAGCGGGCAAAATCTAGTAATTTAATTGATTCAACGATAAACTTATCTGCTAATTCTTCTGCGCTTTGCCTTAACATCTTTCATTATTGTTTTATTTTTGTCTTTTGTTAATTAAATTACCATTAATTTTTGTTTTACAGTGTCGCTACCGCTAACCGAAGGGTTTACAGTCGAAAGATAACACAAAAGAATGTGAAAAGGCACTTTTTCGATTTTTCTATTTTGCTTTTGGAAGGATATTATTATTGCCAAGAGAATGTGAAATATTTTCAGTCTTTACGATTTAGTTTAATTATAATTTAATTAATTTAAACTCGAAACGTTCTGTTCGCTCTTATTGCCGAACGATTTGATTTTGTAAATTTCTCCATCACATCGATCCTAAAACGAAAAACATTATTATGATTAATCAACTGATTGTGTTTATTTTATTTTTATTTTGTAAACTATCTTACTATGATTATTATTAATTGAAGAAATTTCTTTTTTGAGTTTGAAAAGGGAGAGAGCGATTTGAGAATTAGAAATTGTTTATATATTATTAAAGTAAGGGAGCGAATGTGCGAGCAAATGGTTTAATTTAATTATTATTTTTATTTTTTATAATAATAATTATTAACATTATTTTTTTTTCAAATGATTTTTCTTTTGTGATTCAAGCTTTATTTTTTAGTTTTTATTAAATGTTATTATTGAAAATTACAAGAAAGATTTTTTAATTTGAATCTCATTTTGTTTATTTTTGTTTATTTTTTTTTAAACTAATCCACCCAAAAGAAATACTCCCATCCTTGCAGAAATCCCGCTCTCAAAATTAGCATTTTTTTTTTCGGGTTTCGCACTCTCGTTCTTAGGGCAGAAAACGTTTCATATTCTTGTGCGCAATTTTACAGCCGACAATCTATTTTTTGTGCTATCTTTGTAATCGCTATAAATCCGGTTTGCAAACGAAAATTTGCACGCTCTTGTTATTAAATATTTTGTTTTTGTTCTTCGCAACGAAGGGGGACGCACTTAATTATCAATTAGTCGTCACACGCAAACGACATCGTTGCCTTACGATTATTATTAAAACACTCTTAATAACGAAATTGATTTGATAAAGAAACAAGGCTGAATTAATTGCGACTAATTGTCGCCAGAATTGATTTATTTTAATTCACATCTCCGTTATAATGAACGGTTTAACAGTGGCGTGACAATGGGGCACCCCGATCGAAATTCGAATCTTCAATTCCCGATTTTCCTTTTCGGAACGTTTTCACTTCTTCTTCATCGCTCCTCTACGAAATGATTCTCCTCCAGTTGGGCTTAATCGTACGATTTGGTATGCTAATAAGTAATAATGCGAGGGGAACGTTATAAGTGCCGTATTAATTTTAAATAAGCCAGACGTGTGTTATTAATAATAATAATACGTTGATGAGGTTCGTTGAAAAAGGAAACTAAAGTGAAGAGGCAAAGACGGGCAACAGGAGACGTGGACCGCATAAAAAACCAGTCGAGTATCATTATTGCTACTATTATTATTATTAATAATAATAACAAATTTATCAAGAATTAATGTGACGCGTTTAATTGTTTCATATTAATTTTTAATCGATTCTAATTGATTATTATTAGCCGAACCTAATTGCCATTAATTGATTCCATTTGGGGATTTATCTCCGCTGTTTTTTTTTTGTTTCTTGTCCTACCATCATTACTTCTTTCATGCGCAAATTAAATTCAATCAAACGTGCCAATTTATCTTTATTCTCGTCAAAATAGTGTTATAAAAGAACCGATTAAATTGGAGCGAACAATTTTCGTGATCCTCTTGTAAACTTTAGCCGTCACTCATCGATCGAGCGACGCAACAAACTTGGGAATATGCGATAATTTGCAATTCTTTTTTATTGCAGAATAGAGAACAAAAGGTCTCCAATTACGTTTCTAAAATTTCAACGTTATTCGATCAACCCTTTCTATTCCTGATCTCGAAATTTCTACCTGGTTCCGAAACAAAGAAGTTTCCGATCGCCGAGGGATCGATTAATTTCATCTAATTATCATAATTATTATGATGTTGTTTGGCCGAAGAACAGAAAGAAAAACCGTAGAAAATAGTAGACGAATATCCAATTATAATTGGATTATAGTTGGCCGGATGACTTGTTTCCTTTTTTCCTCTCCAACGACTTTTTATTCGACATTCCTTCGGTCAATTTTCTTTTTCGTTGCCGTGCCGTTTAGCAAACTGGCAGATACAAAGAAATTCGACGATCGATTTGCATACAATGCGAAATTTTTCGTTAAGGAATATCTTAAAATCTGCGAACCTTCGTATGAATTTTGTTTTTGGCAGAATCTTGTTTTGCTTATTTTTGACCACACATCTGGACCCATTATTTCGTTGTTGTTGTCCCCCGTCATTTAATTTCATTTAATATTCACTTGTTGGTAATACTTCGTGTAAGAAGATTCCAGCACTGAATCTGCAAAACTTTTGCAAATGTTGCTATTTTTGCACATTTTTCTAACGAGAAAACCACCGATTTCCGGCAGTTATTTCTAGTCGGAATCGATAATCGATGCACGATGTTTAAGGGGTTGAAACCTTGCCCTAGAAAGTGGCTGATCGCAAAAGGAAATCCGTTTGTTCCACTTGCGAGAGAAAGCAAGAACGTCCTCGACGGTCGTTACTCTTCGCTCCGTTCCGCTGCTGGTCCATTAGACCTTAATTATACCCAGTTTGGTATCAATTAAAACGAGGATACGGCCGACGTCTTGTAGAACGAGACGAAAATATTTTTATTCAAATTCTTTCTCCACCTCGACACCGTCTTTACTAATGTTAAACGGCACATTCTGGACATAACAACCGCGCGTACACGGCAATAAACTCGACTCCACCGTCTCTCTCTTGCCTCTCCTTGTTCTGCGGTCGGTCGATGGAATTTCAATTATGCGAAGAAAAAGAGTGGCTTCTTCCACGGAAACGGAATTGCAACGAAGATTAACAAGAAGAATGAACAAAGTGTTAATTACCGGGAAGTATTACATTAATTAATTGGTGGGAACAGTGAGCGGAAGAGTCGCGAAGGGGTTGGCAAACGGAAAATCCGACGGCCGTTTCCGATTGGTCGTGCTGCGGCGTTTAATTAAAACCGGGGCGAAGAAAGGCGTTAAATACGGCAGCAATCAGATGAAGAGCACGAGAGAAGACTGAGGCTCCCTAAAAGCGAAAAGAAACCCTCCGTCTCTCTCGCTCTCTCCCGCTCGCAAACTCCCGCAACGGATGCCGCCTCCGCGCGGCCGTCACGAGGGTTGGTTTTCGGGAAGGCGCATGTCTTAAGCGACGCCGCCCCAATGTGTACACCTAAAATTTCCACCAATTAGCCCCTTTATGGGGTAGAAGAAATGGAGCGGCGAGAGAAAAAGCGAAAGCCTCGCATGGAACGGCGACGATGAGGCAAAAGGCCGGGGATTTATCCTCGTTTCGCCGCGTCCGCCGGCGCGTCGGGGGGTGGTCGATGGGTGGCGGCCGGCTTTAAATGAGACAAATGTCGAGACGACGATTGCCGCTTTTAGTTTATTTATTCGCCGGGATAATCAAGATTTCGCTCGCTCGCTCGCCCGCCGCCTCCACCATTTTCGCACACAAACTCTCATCTCTTGCATTCTACCAATTTTTTTTTCTTTCAACAAGTACTGTTACTAAAACGACCCCCGGCGTCGTTACCACCCTTTTGCCCCCTCCCGCGTTAGTTCTTGTAGCATTGGGGGGCACGTTTTTAGTTTCTGAGTTAAATAGCGCAATATAAAACATTTTATGCGACCGACTCCGAAGGAATGGGAAAAGGATTGTTAATGACGCAATAATGTACTTCCTTCTCGTCTTTATATGTACATATTATGGCAGCGAATAGAAAAGAGAGAGAGAGAGAGAGAGCGGGAGGGTTGGATGGCGAATAGAAAGAGTTGGGACGCGCTCCCGAATGGAATCGATTTTCATTTTGGACGTGTATTTAATGGAGATAAAAGCGGAGGATTCTTCGTATTCTTGTACGTTATTCCTCTATTATCCCGTGCTTTCGTTTTAATGGCTTATTGTGACTTTAATTGGGCCCCTTGTCCTAGTCTCTGCGCGATTTTGAATTCTCGAATGAATAAGTATGCGAAAGTTAATTAATCCACAACCGCTTTTGTTTCGGGTTATAATTAAAATGCGCCTTCGACTTTTTTTGCAATGAAAGTAATTCGAAACTTTCCGCTAGAGCGTATCAAATGACATGCGGCTTCTTCTTAGAATTCTGTAGGTGGACGGCCCTCGACTCGACTCCGAATTCATCCTCTCTCATCTGCTAATTTCAACTAATTCTTTGGCGCAATTATAACGAAGAAATCGACGTCAATCGGTGGCTCGTTTGTCGTCGCTCTTGCATTTCGACCGGTAGCCGAAACGTTGTTGTTGTTGTTTGTCAGTCGACGGCTGCGTCTTCTCCATCTTCACGCTTAACTGCTGATTAAATCATACGGTTAGTTTAACAGTTGGTTCTTGTTTTGGAAGAAGAGCCCCCCCCCCCCTCTTGCCATCCACGCGATACTTTGATTATCCATAATCCAACGATGGATGAATTGTTTCTCTCGTTTTTCGTGGGCGAAAAAAGAAAGAGTTTCGTCGTTAATTATTTTCCCTTCGCTCGAATTCAATTCAGTTTCGTTCGACAATAAAAAATTGCAAATCCAATCTCTCTCGCGCGCGCGCTCGCTCGCTCTCTTTCTTTCTCTCGCCCAAAAGCGAACCCATTTTTATTATTACATTAAAATTCCGTTTACATAAGGCATTACTTACGCATCGAGAGACGTTCACCTTCAGGTATACTGTACTCCTTCAACCGTTGGGAAAGGTTCGCTTTTTCTGCGTGGGGGCCCCGAACTCTTTTCCTCTTTCGCTTTGGAAACGCGCAGTAAAATGTCGTGACCGATTGGCGTCGTCGTCGTCGTCGTCCTCGGGTAGTAATGGGAAAGAAACGAAGACGAAAAAAAAAAAGAGGGAAGCGAGATAGAAAATAAGGGTACATTATACAATCTCCCTATCAAGCGAAGCATGTAATGAATTTTCGGTCCGGGAATTGAAGGAGGCTTGGCGGGGGAGGGCGCGGCGGGTTAAGGGAGCGCGTATTTTTTTCCGTGCGATTTTTATGTTCTTAAAAAGAAGAGGGTGGAATATGTGTATAGATATATATACAGGGGATGTAAAGGAAAGCTTTCGATTTTTCAAATGTGCTCCTTCGTCTCCCATCGATTCTCTTCAGTCTTAACGTCTTAATAACTCCTCTCCTCCTCCCGCATGCGATACAAGACTTGAAAGGAAACGGAAAGAGGAAAATGTAAGGGCGCGAGCGAGACGGGGAGAAATTAAATTTCCCATCTCCCATCTTATAAATTGACATTACAAGTCTCATATATCTGCGTAATAAAAAATTTACCCTCGCCCATCAGTACACACAAGAAGCAAACAGAGAGGGAGAGAGAGAGAGAGACGGAGGAGGGTGCGTGGTTGGGTGGTTTCGGGGAAAACGGGAAGAAGTTAAAAATTTAATATGCGAGATATTAAAACCCGCCCCGAACGAGGCGCGGTGGCGCTGGGGAACGTCTGGGGGGTGGGTTAAGAAAGAAATCTCGACTTTATTCGCTCGAACGTGCAATAACCGGCCGGAGAAAAATAAAATCGAATACGTCCCTGTCGCTATCTCTCCTTCGTTTTCTACATTTATGCCACCCTCGCCGGGGGGCAAAGGAAAATAATAAGGGAGATTCTTCGTAGCTTCGTCTTCTTCTTCTACGTCCCTCAACGTCCCTACGTCCCCGCGTCACTCATTTTCTTCTACGTATGCATATACATATATATATATATGTACGTGGGGGATCCTTTAAAACGTTCATCGCGATACGGCCCTTAAAAATGGGTCGCCGTTTCCCCGCACGCACTCGCTTGCGTTCCCCTCGCATTTCCATCCCTTTTCGCTCGAGCTTTTTTTTCCGTAGGCATCTCTTTGATTTGATGAGTAATACGAAGCGTAGATACAGCGAACGGGAAATTATCCACGAAGGAAAAAATGCGGAGGATGGATAATAAAGAAGTAGCGAGAGTGGCAACTTGCAGATATAAGATTTCTTCATTTTATCCGTCCTCCTCCATCCACGATCGCGTTTCTCTCTCCTTTTCCCCGTACGTCGTGCGTATGCGAAATGAGGGGGTAAAATCGATCGCAAAAAAAAATTGGGGGATGCTTCTTAATTTATTATTAGCGGGGGGCGAATTGGAAATCTGCCCTTGCTTTTTTTCGTACGCGGTCTAATGAGACGAAATTCGAGATTGGATGTCTGAAAATGTTCTCGGACTGCTGCAATCCCTTAAAAGTCGATTCGATTCCTTGATTTCGAGTTTGATGAAGAAAAGAGGAAAAGTTTGGAATCCGTAGAATTTATGGAAATGTGTCGTGGGCGTGCGAGGCCTCCTGCTGCGACGATTCAATAGGAAATAGGCGATACTCGTGGATCTATCTATGAAGATCAGGTAGACTTTTTCTCCGCTCGCTTTTTGAATGGAGCACAGAATTCCATTGGATAATCGACGGTTATTTATTTGGTGTCGCCTCGGAAGAATAGAGAGTCGTCGGTTGGGGCGCAGGTAAATTAAACGGTAACGGGTTATGGAATAATAATGGACGTTAAATTTAATTTCAAACCACCCTCTCCCATTTCGCTTTTTCGCCTCTCAAAATAAGTTCAAAGGGTTCCCAAATAAAATCGATAAAAGCGTCATTTCTCTTTTTCCGTTTTCTCGCTGAATTATCAAGGGTGGTTGTCGCTTTATTGGCAAAAAGATTGGACTGTTTCGTATATTCGGGCCATTAATCACGGTAATTCATTTCATTATTACTTTCGTTCACATTAATTTTCTCCTCTTGTCATTTTTTCTTTCGCTCGGGATATTATATAGGGCGATGTAATAATGATAAACCGTCGTCAGTTTGCATAAAAATCGGGAAAATATTACAACCGGAGCCATTCAATCCACTCAAATCTGCACGTGATTTCGAATAATAACAGCAACAAAAAGGAACGGTTAATGTTTCGGCGGTATTGTTAAAAATCGTCCACTGGACGAAGAGATGTAAAGGAGGAAATAATGAAAAGGGAAACGCGTATAATGGGCACTTTTACATAATGAAAAAAAAATACAGAATGCGAGAGACTGAAAAAGTATCATTTTAATGCAAAGGTATACACAAATTTCGGTCGATGCTACATCATCATCATCCCCCCAATGATTGTTATTACAGTTTGGGCGAAGTGGTAGCGAAAGCTGACTGCGAGGAAAAAAATATTGTATTGGGAGAAGAAAAATATTTATATAAAGTAAATTGAATGCATTACCTTTGGGACGTTCGGATGGATAAGATGAAGAATCGTTGGCAGAAGAAAGGAACCAGAAGAAATAACCATCAAGCGCACCGTCCTTCTCTCATTTATTATTTTCATCGTTTCAATGGCGCTTTTCATATTTCTCAACCCCCAAATGATTAATAATAATCGAACAGAACTAATAGGATAGAAAAGGTAATTGATGATTGTAAAGTTTCTTATAAAACTCCTCTCCCCAAAAAGAAAACGTCAACAACAATAGCAACAAGAAGAAGAGAAATATGGAAAAAATTAAATAATGATTTTCACGATGATGATGATGTATTTGGCGGCGAGAGAAATTCTAATAAATGTAAAAGGGACGTTAATTAATGTGAAAGCATCCCCCCATCATCGCGGGCTTAATAAGAGGGAGGGTCGCCAACGAAGCGAGCAACTTTTAATTGTTCGCGACACTTTTTGGACAAATTAACATTTCTCTTCCGGACAGGAAATTATTAATTTCTTCCGTTCTTAATTGGAAATTTCAATAGGAAAACTAATAGTTTGTTGTTTTTTAAGAGGATTTTTCTGTGGTTGCAACGGCAGATTCTAATAAGAAAGAGATCGAAGAAAATGTGCAAGTTGCCAAACCAAAGTTAAGAGTTCTATTAACATATAATCAATAATTTAAATGTAAAATAAGGGCGAGGGCACTGAATGTAAACATGGGAAGAAATCCAGTTTTACATCTTCAACATATCTTTCTCGCACAGGTGAAGAATGAAAGGAGAAGAAGAACAAAAAATGCGCACACATAAATATGTGGATACTTTTAAATAGTGGATACTTTTAAATATGTGGATGCCTTTAAATATGTGGACGGCTTTAAATAGTGGATGGAAATACGTATAATAACACAAAAGAAAGTAGAAAACGAGGCGGAATTAAATGATGAAGAAGTTGAAGAAGAACGCGCGAGATGAACGAACACGAAAAGGAAAAAAGCGAACGTAAAATGAGAATAAAGAATGGTGAATAACCAAACAGAATGAATGATGATGATAATGATAATACATAAAAAGAAAGAAAGAAAATAAAAGGAGAAGAGGAAACCATCATGATTCAGAATTGAAAGGGGATTTAATGTGAAAAGTTGAAATTTATAGCTAAAGAACAATGATCCATATACATGGAGAATGAGGAGGACGAGGAAGAGGAGGCGAATGGAAGAGAGTTGAGTTTTTATGGAGTTAAAAATTATTGGTGAAGTTCGTTTCTTTTAGTAGTCCTCGAAAAAAAAAAGAAGTTCTCATCTCGCCTACAACTTTTAATTCTCGTCCCATTGCCAAACGAGAATCTTTTGATGGTTCAACAAAACCATTTCTTATGACCAGTTTAAAACTGTCCAACGTACGTTAATTTCGAAATTGCAAACCGTTTCCGGTTTAAGTGTTAAAAATTCTACCTGCCAATAAGTTTTCCCTCGGTGTGTGTGGTTTCAAATTGTAGGTAAAGAAAAAGGGCAGAACAATGAAGTGAATTATTGGAAATTTTGGACGCATTATAACGTAGGTGCGATTTGCTACTAGTGAATGCCCTAAACAAATAATAAAATTATGGCAAATAAGAGAGAGAGAGAAACGTTTCGGCAAATAGCAAACTAGAAATAAGCCCGAATGGATGGAACGAATTTGCGGACAGGTAAAAAGGGAAACTCTTTGTTTCGTCGAAATGAAAAGACGTGATGGATGCCGTTGTTGTTGGATGGAATGAATGAAATTGGCAATATTATTGGTAAAGTCATGCTGGAGGAATGATTTTACATCGAGCTCCAGAATTGCAGATGGCCTTCGACGTCGTTACCATTCTTATTTATAAAAACGTGCAGATTCTCGTTTTTGTTGTTGTTGTTGTTGTTGTTATAAATAATTAATCTCAAATCTCTTCGGCTGCGAGACGATTTCGTCTCTTTTATCAGCGGATTCGTTGGCTCGTAACTCAATGGCAGAACGAAAGGCATCAGACGGATTAAATCATCTTCTTTTACGATCCGCCATAAAATTTAATTCTCTTTAGTTTTTCAGCTTTGATTTACGATTGAAATTTTTAATCGTCCCCTCGCAACGTTTATTAGCACCATCGATATCTTCATTCTTTATCAATTTTTTAATGGAAAATGCTGATTTGCAAAGCTCTTAATCGCATTTTGCTTTAGCTTAAGCAAATTATTGTTTGTAGATTAAGGAGACTATAACGTAATGGGAAAATGATTATAAATAGTAAGATTCGGGAACGGGAAAGAGGAAGATAATCGAATCCGATTGGGAAACTTTATATTTTTTTTTTTGTTTTTTTTTTTGGGTAGTTTTATAATAATGGCGTGAGATGTCCCCAGACAATAAAGGGACCATAAAATGAAATGAAACGAAATAAAAAGGAAGAGAAACGGGAAAGAAATGAGTAAATAAATAGATATACATTTAAAGGGAACTAAATTATAATTCCGAAAAATCCTTAAGAGTCCGTTACGTTTATTTAATACTATTTAATCATGCAATATTTAAATATAAAATGCCCAGTACGTGATGGTACTGGTTCCTTCAGTGTTTTTCCCTTTTTTCCCTTCGTTTTCTTTCTAAATTCTCTTTCGTCGGATCGACGACGGTGGTAGGAGGAGTATTTAGTGATAGGGAGGAAGAACTATTTAGTGGAGAACAGGAAGAGAGAAAGAGGGAAGAAAAGCTTCGAATCGGTAACAGGAAACGTGTACTTTATTAAAAAAGAAATGGAACAATAAACGACAAGAGGATTCCGTTTTCTAATCACCATTTATTCTTATCAGTGCGAATCAAATTCGAATAAAATCGACACAAACACACACATACAAACATAGAAAATGAGGGCGAAACGAATCGAATCCCGAAACCTTCCAATCACCTAAAGAAAATTGATAAAACTCTATAACGACGTGGATTTGCTTCCAGATAAAGGGAGACAGAGAGAGAGAGAGAGAGAAAGAGGCAAAGAAAAAAAAAATTAGAGAAGGAACCCTGATTTAGCTCGCTACTTTGCACCGTTTTGTTTTTCGTTTATTTTCGCAATCATTTAAGCAAAAAGGAAATTCCGAAAACGCTTTTCTTTTCCTGAAATTAAAATATTTTCTTTTTCCATCGTTTCAGTGTACGAATCATCACAATGCGACTTTGGACCAATTCTGGCCTCTATTTCCAAGGTCAGTAAAAATATGTTTTTTTAATTTTTGATTTAATTTTAAACTATAATTATGTCGTGCTAATATCAGGGTTGCTTTTCGTTGTTGATTTTTGTTTTGTTTTGCAAGTAGTAGACACGCCAGAGTGGCCAATTCGAATTCAAGTTTAAGTTTTGCTCGTTTCTTTTAATTGTAATTTGCACAATCATCGACAAACTTCACATACGCACACAACTTTAATACACGATTCGCAATCGTCTCTGCAAGAACTCGATGTCGTTCGCGAACAAACAAAAAAACAGCCATAATAACGATAAATCTTATTTCCAACCCCTTAAATAATATATAAAAAGAAACAAAACGTGTATTGTTATGGGCCGAAGAGGACGGAAATAAGGGAATCTCATTAATGTTTTTTTTTCCTTGCATTCGTTCATTTACCAGAAGGGAGGCGACCCACCAAACTCACCCTAACGTTCATTTTTTATGTCTGTATGTTGTGCATAAGTAACATTACCGACGCGCCAAAAATGGAAAAAAAAACAACAAAATTACGCCTTGGGGTGGTTGATTTAAAGATTTATATATTTTTTTTGTTGGCTGCGTTCAGATACGCGCGATCTTCTTCACTCATTATTATTATTGCCATTATTCTTCATCTACCCTCCGTCCCTTCCTCTTCTATTCTCCGCTTCTTTTTTGCCAAACTTATTTAGCGCGGGCTGTTTTTTATGTGCAAAAATCTTACCCCACCCTTATTAAGGGATAAAGTGCGTGGAAAGAAAAAAATGAGTCACGCGAACGCAATAATAATAATAACACCCTCATTTCGTAGGCCACCCTCTCGCTCTTTCTGCTTCTTGTTCTTGTAGTTTTCGTATTCTTAAGAATTAAGAAAGAAACTCCATTCATAAGAGAAAAACGTTGGGGCTTTAAAGGGAAAGTTGAGAATTTCGTTTCTTTTTTTGGGTTTAAGATACATTAAAAACGTACCCTCGCGGTTAACGAGGGAGGCGCATATAAGGGCGGCGGTAGTTGTTTTCGTATATTCCATCGATCGATTCGTGGGGAAATTTATAATTTCTTTCACCCTCTTCCGCTGCGTCTTTAATATCATTCCACCACTCATTTTAAAGTTGGTACCCCCCCGAACGAAGAGAAAAAGTCGCTTAAAAGGCATAATAAACGAGGGGTGGAAAAAATGATAACAACAATATAAGAATTTAATATAATAAAACGACGGCGGTTTTCGATTTTTTTTAAATTGTCGCATAAATTTTATAATTCCATCCATGCGAAACCGCCCCAACCCTTATACCGTACGATAATTAAATAGATTTTTTCCGTGCGACTTATCATCGAGGAGCCGTTCATTTTCCTCCTTTTTTATGGAATCGAATGTTTAATCGATACGGGGGTGGTCGGTCTGCTACCCCATTCGATCCCCACGTTGATTTATTTATTTTTACCCCCCGTTCGCTCTTTTTTTTTTGTTGTTGCTATATGTATTTATAATAAAATTAATCCCATCCCCTTCGTGCTCATTTCAGTTGTTTCGTTTTTTACAAATAATAGGAAATAACGAGCACAAACTGGGGATCTGCACTTAAACCAAAAGCGGGGGTTTGATCCACGAACAATCGGGAAGGGTTCGAAATGGAAATTGATTGATTATGGCCAAAAGTCAAGTCTGGCTTCCTATCAAAGGAAAAACGAACGAACGATCAACGTTTAAAATTAATTAATCGATACTTTCATTCGTTTCCCATCAATTATCAGTTAATAATGCAGATTTTCTTCGTGGTAAAGCACAAAACAAACGTCCCCCTTTCAAAGGGAGGGAGTTCCGGAAAATCTGTTCGCGATTGTAATGGTAATTTTCCATTTTATAACGGCCGAAGTCGAGGGTTAATTAATGAAACAAACGGCGCACAAAACGCTCGTTAATTGGCGCGTTAAATAATTTTCGTCCCCCACAGCGATTTCCGACGTTTATGAATTTCCATTCCGGGAAAGCTTTGGGGAACGAAGGGGTTGTTGCCGCGCGATAATATTTCATCGGCAACAAGTGGCAGTGGAAATTCCCAGTTGATGATCGTCGCGATAATGAAAAGGGTTAATTCCACAAATTAATATCGGGCGAGATAAAGGGCGGCGAAAGTGGCGCGACCCTCTAGACAAATTTAAAGTGTTTAACACTAATTCGCCTCGTTGCGAGGAAGAATCTTTTAATCGACCCCCTTTGCCAATCCGGTTAACCCTTCCTTTCCGCCACGTCATCGTTAGCAGTTAATAAATTAATTTAGGGGCCGTTGTCTTCGCCATTTCATAACGCCGCAACCCTCTTTCGGTTTTGTGTAAAGACAACACTTTTCTCCTCTGCTTCGCGTCAATTAAACTTCCTCGGTCGCTGCGTGCCGTCGCATTTAACATAAGCAGGAATTCTCATTGAGGCTCATTAAGGCGGAGTAATTTTCGGTTGTCGAAAGATTCCGCGTTAATTCGTCTTAATTTTCGCCTTTCTCGCCCCCGGCACTCGCTCGACGGGCGAACGCCCAAGAGGCAGGCGGTAATTATCGCGGTGGATAATTCACTAATTCCAACGTAATTTCACGATTAATTCTCGTCAAATGGACTAACGTTCGCGCTCGCCTCGAACAATTGCCCGTGTAAACGTTAACGTTTTGTGGCCTCTATTGTTGCTTCGCCACAGCGAGGTAATTACTTTTAACTGCTGGTATCCCTATTAAGATGCTAATTACAATCCATTAAGAACGGTTCACACTCTAATTAGATGCGGCGTGACGTCATGTCCGGTTTTCGGAGCGTCTTCCTGTGTTAATCGTAATGATGGGACATTAAAAAAAATTATTACGTACATTTAAACACTCGCACAGCGGCGGCTAATTGAACGAGTTGTTGTTAATTGCTTTACAGCAAGCAAAAAACAAACAAACATCTGTCGCTTTTATTTACCGAAATTAATTCAATTTGATTGATCCTCGTTAGTGATTTTGATTTAAATCACTTTAATTGGCCACTCTTTTAACGCGATTAAACGGATCATTCGAGATTTTTTCGTACGAAATCTTCGATTTCCACCGAAGGAAAATTCGCTTTTTAATCGTTGGCGCTTTTGCGCCGCGACCGAATGATAAATTGGCGTATCCCCAGGAAAGGAAAACGCGATCATCCTTAATGAGTGTAATCCATTTTTTAACGGCATCCACGTCAGACTTTTTCCGCACGATTCCGCCAGCCATTTTTTCCTTTAATTATACCGCGAGGGGTTTGATTAAAAATACCAAGCGAGGAGAAAGCAAAAGAGTAGCGACGGCAGGGCGCAAAGCAAACAATTCCTCGCCCCCTGCCGAACTTCTTATTCTTCGCATTATTACATTTTTTTATCCTCCCTTATAATAACGTCAGCCTAAGATGATCTAGAAGAAGAAGAAGTTGGGCGAGCGAAGGTGCGGGAAATATTCCCTCCCCATTTTATGTTGGTTACTAGAGAGGGTTTTCTTTTATTTTCCTCCTCGTCGGTTCGTTTCGTTCGCTTCGAGGGTGGAAAAATCGAAACGTAGCCGCCCTGTGGAAATGTGAAAGTTAAAAAATCGCATTAGACACGTTTAAAATTCGTTTGGACGACAATAACCTATTACGTAGTTTTTCTTTTCGCCACGTCTTATTATTCCTCTTAGGCTCCCAGCCGAACGTGAGCGAGGGAGGGCAGAAACGAGCCGAGGGTTTGTTAAAATTTACTCTCTCTCTCTCTCCGCTTTCCGTTATAATAACATTTTTTGCTCCCCGTCTTCCGAACCGCCGTATATGCTTTATTCCACCATCGCCGAACTCTCTATTATTCCGCTGGGGATCCGTTTTTCTCTTCGTTTTTCCTGCGCTCCTCTTCTCCGCGAAGGGTCTTTTTCGGTTTGCTTACGTTTAATGTGCAGTCAATGCCCTTTTGGAACGTTGATTTTTCACCTAGCGAATATTTCCTTTTGAATCGACTCGAAACTTTCAACTTGCAAATCAAACGTTTCTTTTCAATATTGCAATTTAAACGAGTTTATTTATCATTTCGCCTCTTCGCTACGATAAGAATAACAACGCATTATCTAAAGTACATAGAGAGACGCGCCTTGACAAAAATACTTTCTTCGCTCGCCTTCCTCCCAGTTTTAATTGATTTTAATTTAATGCAAATAGTAATCCATGTGAAAATCAATAACGGGCTTTATTTCATTGGAACCGATTACGTGACTAAAAATCAAATCGATTCGATTAAATTCCATTTGTTTTGGCCGCAAGTTGCTTGCTTAAGTTTCGTTCTCTCTCTCTCTCTCGCGACGTCTCACTCGCGTAATTGCATCGAATGAAGAAATGCCAGTTGAAAATTCCGAGCTAAATAACGGCGAGGAACGCGAGATTAATTTAATTCGTCTTAATTGAATCTAATTCGAATAAAGGCAAACGCAATTAACGAGGGACGGCAGCGAAAAAAAAAATGAGGAAAAACAACTACTTTCGTCGTGATATGTAATTAGAACTAATCTAATTAGCGCGATACGCTGTATTATAATCACGTACGACCTCGTTTCCTATTTCCTTTTCGCTTCTTTCATTTCGTCCGTTTGTTGCAATTTCAATTCATCAACGTTTCGCCAAATATTTACTAATTACCGCGCACTTTCGATCCTTTTATCTCATTTTGCGTAAAAAAAAAAACGGCAATAAAAGCGAGTGGAACAAACGTAACGCGTCGTTCGCGAACTTCGGCACGTACCCACCATAACAATAATTTATTGCAAAATCGATGGCTTCGCAAATGGAATAAGTTTATCGCGTCCGGGGCGTACAGGTAAATCAATTAATGCGATTATTTACGATCTATCGGTAAATCTCGATCAACGTCTCTCGCTCTTCGCCTCGCAGGAAACGAGGAATTGTTGCCCCGGCCGAAACAATTTTAATAAAGAACCGATCTTCGACACGTTTTATTGGCCGAATAAATACACCGTTTACCAATCGACCCAAACCACGTTCGTGTCAGTTTAATTAGTTTACAAACGAGTTTGTTTCGCCGGTGTTAAAATACGAAGATTTGTAATTGTTTCTGAAGAAAAAACGATTCGTTTTCCCACAAGCTTTCGTCGTTTCGTCCATGCGTTGTTATCGTTTCCACGTGGGCCGTTTAAATTGTATCGATAACAAAAGCAAGATCACCATTAGACGTCTTGTACCATTTCCATCTTCTGCTCGTATTTCCACGTTTATTTTCTCTTCTTCAACAAGAACATTTCAATCAGAACGAATCTAGAGAAGAGGGACGGCAAAAAATAAACAAGCGACAGAGCGACACGGTCCGTATACAAATTTAGCACAAGAGTTCGCCGTTTACGTTTCTACACGAATCGAATGCAGAGGGCCAACGGTTTAACTTAACATCAGCGCCGACCGCTTCGGAACATTCAATTTAATCGACTCTCTTCCTCCAATTTCCATTCTTGCTCCGAGAACGGGCACGTGCCGCACATGTTCATGACACGTAACCCGACGTCTTTGCGTTTCCGCCCTCTGATTTCCGTCTAATTCCAGGGGGACCCGGAGGACTGCTTCTAGACGCCGCGCCGGGGCCGTCGTTTCATCAACCGTTGCCGACCGCGTTGCTCGATCAACTCGCGATGACCGACGCGGAGCCGGGCGTGACGACGATCAAACTGCCGACGCCGACGACCAACGACCATCAAATTAACAACAACCATCCGCGTCCGCAACGGTCGCCGGCGGAACTGCTGACGACGCGCGAACTCGACGTCGAGCTGTGCTACGTGTGCAAGCGGTGTCGCGTCGCGTGTCCGGGCGAGAAACAATTGCTGTCGCATCAGCGGCAGTGCTACGGGTCGCGCGAGAGCGAACGCGGCTCGTATCGCGTCGTGCGTAAAGTGTACGAGTGCAAAATGTGCGGCGGCGATCGGTTCAAGTCGCTCGCCGAGCTGCGGAAACACTTCGAGTGCGAACAACACTTGAAAGTGATCAAGGGCACGAGCATCGGGCAATCGACATCGTCTTCGACGACGACGACGACGACGACGACGACGACGACGTCGACAGCGACGACAGCCAGTTCTTCGTCCGCGCAACACGGTGGATTGCTGTTGCCGCCGCCGGCCGAATCGCCGTTGAGCCACGAGATGGAGGACGTCGTCAATCAGATCACGCTGCTGGCGGCGCGGGCGGCCGCGCAAGAGACGGACGGGCCGACGTCGTCGTCGACGGTTCGCGGCGCCGGTTTGGATACGAACGCGAATAACAACGAGCCGAAGCGGCGCTTCCTGTCGCCCGCCGACGTCGTGCCGCCGTTGACTGGTGCCGGTCGTTAATCGGCGCGGAGACGACGTGTGCAAGTTTGTATTCGTTTTTTGGCGCATATCTGAATTGCTCAAGTTTAAGTAAAGAAGAAACGGCGAGGGGATTGACATGGTGGAGGACACGTTCGTTTTTGCTGGTCTTGCGTTCACTAGAAGAATAAATTAAGTTCCTAAAGAGAAATTTTGGAGAATCGCGAAGATTTGCCATAAGGGAAACTGACGGAGAGTCTATTTATAAGTCGAAATATTTATCAATTTCTTATTGTGAAGATATATTTTCTAAACGGTTATTTATTATTGAGGATATTATTAGTTTGCTATTTTGGTGTCTATTTGGATTGATGGAGAAACGGGCGGAGTTGGTTTCGGTTTTGGCAAGAGAAGATTTATCGAATTGTTTTCCCAATTAAATTGCGTAATCGAGTGATTACCGTAGACGTTTATTTCGATTATTACTACTCGGTGATGGATGGTAAAAAAGAAATGAAGAAGAATTTCGTTCCTAAAACAAATTTAGAGAGAAAAGTTAATTTAGAGATTCGTAGTTTTAGGTGTGTGTGTTTAAAATGATTCCTAAAATGGCAACGTATAGTTACTAAAAGAAAAGAAAAATAATCATAATTCTCGTTCCTCTTGATTTCGTGCTGTTTTGTTAAATTTCAATCTGCCAGAGAGTAAGAGACGCGAGCGAAATTTCGACGTTGGCCATCGAGAACGCTTCCCCGCGACACTGAAACTTGTGCGTTTGCCAATCTCGAAGTTGTTGCTCGTCTCGCTGGTGCGAATCAACTAAAATAATTGCGACGAAAATCCAAATCGGCAATGGGAACAGCATTGCGCGGTTTGGTACCAAGAAATAAGAGACATTTACTTTGCAATGGTAGCCAGAGTTCCTCTAACGCTGAAACGATCTTAACTGTAATTATAAACGACAAGCAAACGAATGTTGTTGTTGATCGATCGATGACGATTCGATTGGGGAGCGAGGGCGATGGAAATTTGCACTTTTTCCACGCGAAAAGAAAACCTCGTTCCCGAACTAACGCGATGAGAAGAATGATGATGATAAATTTCATGAAAATGTTCCTATACATATATAAATATATATATATAAATAATGAAAAGTACGAAAATAATGAAAAAACTGTATAATGTAGATAAATAATTAACGATTAATTTGCATAATTTCGGTCTGTGGCCGGCAAAAAAAGTTAAAATTAAAAAACCGTAAAGTGGAGACAAATCTCGTTATCCCCCCTTTATATATATAAATATGTAATGATAAGTATAAAATATTTAAAATGAATATAAATATATATATATATATATATTATTAAGAAGCGTATAGAAGAATAATAATTAAATAAAGGCCCCCGGGTGCCCAGTAAAACAAGTTCCTATTTCGTTCCGTTGCCCCCCATGCACACATCATCCCCCAAAAATGAATTTGAAAATATATATAAATATAGATATATTTAAATATAATAATGTATGTGTAATAATAAAAGTTCCTCGGCGAGAATAATTAAACAAAATGGGATTAAAGACAAAATTCGAATGATGATGGGTTTCTTTTTCGAGTTTCTAAAAGGAAAATTTAAGAAAAACACTAGCGAGGGCACCGGACGTGTAATATTTATTGATTAACCATTTATTTTTATTAACATTAGTATTCATTAGATATGGATATTTATAAAAGTAAAATTACCTTTATTACTGCTACTCTTTACTCCTTTAACCTAAACTAATTCTTTTATATTAATTAACGAAGAAGGGTTGATATTGATTAAAACGAAAAACAACAGTTTGCTCTGTATTTATCATATTTATTATTAATGTACATGTATATCATCAGGTGGTAAGATTTAAATTTAAGGAGAACAAGAAGCAACAAACGAAAAAGGATCACATATAATAATAATAATTAGAGACGAGGATCTCTTTAGGCGGAGAAAGAAAGTTTCCTTTTCGCTTCTTATCGAAGGAGGACAATCTTTGGTATATAAGTTAAAAGCTCCTTTTTTCGGCTTACCAAAAATGTAACGAATTCCTTTCGCAAGGAGAAACGTTTCTTCTGCAATCCTTTTCGATTATACTTTCGATCGTATCCACCTTATTAACGACAAAATGACGTTTTCCTTGTTTGTTAAACGAAATCAATCAAATTTTCGTTCTGACGAATGAATGTGAATGATGATAGAAGTAAAAATATAAAAAAATTGGTTCCTACTAATTACTAATAATAATTAATTAATCGATAAAATTATGGAAAGAAAATACGGTGTTTTAAGAAATAATAATTAATATTGACTATTACGATAGAGTTATGTTATTATAAATAATAATTATGTTTGAAAAAAAAAGCGAAGAAATTAGTTGGTTGGCCCAAAAGGAAACATTTGCAAAATGATATATGCAAACTAAACTAGAAATTAACCAAAAGGAAACCATCCGTTTCAGTTGCGTAGAGCCATCGTCAAATTATTAAAAGGACTTTTAATAACGATACAATCCTCGTCAGCTGGAAGTCTGCTTCCTTCGTCAAATTTATATGTTTTTTGTGGCCAACGATTATTGAAGAATACCAGAAGCTATTGTACGTATATATATATATATTATATATAATTATATATATATATATATATAAAGAAAGGAAATTAGCAAGTAGCGTATATATAATAATAATTAATTAATCGATGATGATGATCGACTTGACGATGATGAATGGGAAAATTTGGAGACACAAATCCAAGAGAATAATCTAAAATTAAAAGGAGGAAACCTAATAACTACTACAACTACTACTCTTACAAATTTTAAATATTATATATATTTAAACTTAGGTTACGATTATTATTATTATTATGATAATAATAATGATTTAAACGAGAAAGAAAAAATTGCAAAAAAAGTAATTTAATTAATTAATAATAATAAATTATTATTAAACGTATCCAAAATAACTCAAACTTGGGAAATACTTCGGTATGACCTGCCTCGCATACTAGTGAGTTCATTTGGAAACTAAGTGTGATTGTTGAAAACAAAGAAAAATTACATGAAGAAAATCTTTAAAGAAAAAAGAAAACTAATAATTAAGTTTAAACGATGAAAAAACGATGAAGAAAATTACGATTTTTTTGTTTCTGGAAAATTTCCGTTTCATTTTGTGTAATTAATTTGTGGCGGTACGTTATTTTGTTTGTTAACGTGGGGGTTGTAATCATTTCATTCCTCGGCAGTAAATCAAAGAAAAATCCATCCCCACAAGCAGAAAAGTAAAATAATAAATTTTGTATCACTGAATTAACATCGAAACATTATTGCGACACGTGTATATCTAACGTTCTCTTAACGAATTAATTATGACCCCCGCATTATATCAATTCTCGATCTGAAATCACATCTCCGGCTTAATTACTCTCTTCTTCTTGTTTTTTTTTTTCTTTCGTTTCGTTGATCGAAATTTATTTCTTCTGATTGAACGGGAAATATTTGAAAATTAAAAAAGTTATAAATAAATCGTGTCCGTAAACGTGGTTCCTATTGTATTTCATATCGCAAATTTTATTAAATAAAAGAAGATGACGAGAGATGAAGAAATAAATAAAAAGATTTTTTAATAAAATGAAATTTTTTGAGAAAAAATAAGAATAATAATAATAAAAGATAAAACAGGTATAAGCGTTATTTAAATGAATTTAATGAAAGTAATTAAAAGTATTTAAAAAAAGAATGAGAATATTTAAAGTTTTTTAAAAGTTTTATAAAATTAAGACGAAACTTTCCTTTTTTTCAATTTGGGTTACCTATCCTAAAGAAAATATTAATTAATGTGTTTAACTGCAATCAAACGAATACCTCCACTTCTATTTAATTACACTTCAGTCTCATTTATAATTATTATTGTACAGTTTGCTATTAACACTATTAATTCATAAGTTATAATGATTATTATTATTATTATTAACAACGATTGCGACTGGACGGTCATTGGAAGTAAGAGGAATTGCCAACAATAAAAAGTACGAAATAATACTCGAATTTGCAAACAAACTGCTGATAAACAACAATAAAAATCCTTCTTTAACTCATCTAATCCTCAATTATTCTTCAGCTTTTTCGATTACTAAAAAAAACTATTTACAAAGATGCTTATTAACTAATCAATTAACATTCGAATAGCAAAATAATTTGTCGATCGTTTAACTTCAAACTTTTCCTGCCTTTAAGCCGCGACCACTCGTTTCGAAAAATTATTAATCACCTTGTTATCATTATTTTTTGTCGGATTAAAGGCACGAAAAATTTATCTCTCGACAATTAAATGGACCCATAAATTATTTTGCTCGCAGCCTATTAACGTTATAATAAACTTTTTCACGAATTTGTTTTACTGGTTTTTCGATAGCCAAATGGGCCTTAAGTTGATTTTGTTTTGAACAAACAGTGTTTCAGGATAATCGAATTGGTTCGCAAAATGTTGTGCATCTTTGTAAATAATTTTGAGCAAACGTCGAATCAAAGAATCTTATTTATTTAATTATTTATAAAGGATAACGACTTTTATTTTTTAATGGATGTATTGTGAAATTGTTTTAATAAATTAAGAAGGAATTAATTTTTTCTTTGCTTTTTAGCATCAACTTGATTAATTTATAATTTATTCGCATCAAAGTGATTTTAGTTGATAAGTTTCCCGTCTCCCGAAATTGCAAATTTGCGAAACACGTTTAGCCCAGTGCTTCTCGATGCTTTAATTGTTAAGGATAATCTAGGGAAAAGATGTAAACGGGCGCCCTTGATTCACGTTAATTAAGGGACCGATTAAATAGCACGAGAATTAATTAATTATTATTGTATAATATTTATTTTTTTTTATTATTATTTTATTTAAGAATCCCTTATTTTAAGTTTATTATTATTGTATTTTATTTCAGTTGTGATGTATATAATTTAATTATTATTACGTTGTCTTATAGCTAAATGATGAATTAATTAATTTAAACGAGGCAATTAAATAAAAAAGAATTAATTGTACGTTTTCCTTTTGTTTTAATTTTTAATTTTTGAGGATGGGGACTTCCGGTATCCTGACAAAACGATGAGAATCCTTCAACACATCCTTATAGGTCTGCAAGAAATATTTCAAACTAACCAATCCAAGCAAACTTTTTATTATTGGCAAACCTTAATTGATATTATTTTAATGAATTTGCATCGATTATAGCAATTAAATTATTATGATTAGAAATTTTTATTAACTACAACTTATTGTACAAATTTTTTAGTCTAAAATTGTTTATCCTCGATTGTTCTGTTTGTTGAGTCTCTCTTAATTCTTGCGTTGATCCATCCAGGAGAATGGTAACAAATAGTTGTGTAGAGATGAAAGAAGTGAAGAAATTATTTAAATAACGTCGTCGCAAATTACAACCTGATTGTTAAAGTTTCTGCAATTATTTTCTTATTACTGTAATCGAATAAAACGAAGAAACAAATACGAAATAAGTAAAATGGGAAAGAAATATCTTGATAATTTTTGAGTTTCTCTCTTTTCGTCGAAACGGAGTTTAATTCGATTCGTTGATTGTTCATGATTTGCATGTAAATATTTTGATTTGAATTTGTATTTAGTTTCATTCTTTCGATCGAATACGAATACAACAAAACCAACAAGAGAACTAAAATGAAGATTATTATTATTATACAAGAAAGAAAAAACTGCAAAAAAAGTCGAAAAAAAATACAAAAATAATGATTAAAATGAAAAAAATGATTACTAATTTAAACAAAAAACTAATAATTAATAGGTAAATGTTTGTATCCTACGGCTTGTGCCGCCTCTCAATTTGTGAGTGTATATGAAAGTCAAATAAACTACATAGTTTATCATAAAAAAAAATTAAACACTAACGCCTTTTATTTCCAATACTAACCCTCTTCGCAACGACCCGTCCGCGGCCGCAGTCGAAAGGTAAGTGATTCTTCCGTTTGCTCAAGAATAAACTTTAAATTAAAACGAATTCGTAAAAAAATTCGCGAAAGCAACATAAATAATCGAATCGGGGCGATTTAATTGAGCGTGACCGCCGACCAGCGCGCGATTTAAGTCTTTAACTTTTCCCTTTTTTTTTTTTCGTCGTTCAATTTGCCCATTTTTCATCCGCGTCTTTTCCTGCCTTTTCACATAATAATAGGCGAGAATCGTGGTGCGAAAATGGCATTTAATTCGCCAAACAACCTTTTCAAAACGAGCGCAATACATCAATTTAACTAGCGAATAATAATAACAACAGGCGAATAAATAAAAAAAAAAACGCCACCGCAATTTGTTATAGATTCTTTTCGGGTTGATGCATGGCATAAAGATCAATCGCCGATTGCTGCACAGTTTGCAATTTGAAAATTCGCAAGTTTACCCGGCAATAAGTGCTAAAAGATGAAGCGAACAATGAGATCGATGTTGCAGGGCAAAAAGAAAAGACAGTGAAAGTGTTAAAGCAAGGAAAAGGTTAAAGAAACTTATTGCAATTTATCCCATCTCCGGCGTTAATTTTTGTCGCCGTTTTTATTTATTCGCTTTCTTAATTCGACTTCGCGTTCTCGTTGCTGGCGTGCGATATTAAAATGCATCTCGCAGGTAAGCGCGAGAGACATTGTGTGTGTGTGTGTGTGTGTGTGTGTAATAAAGTATAATTAGAGGAAATTATTTTTAACGCGCCGCATATAAAACCGGTCGTGCTTTTAAACGTACGATTTGTTATTTTGATTTATCAGGAATAATTACGAGAAGAACCGTGCGGCCAAACGAAGAAACGTTCCGCTCGCCTCGGACTCGCGCGATCGCCGTCTAATCGAATTGGACGATTGCTATTATTATTAGCGCTCGTTCTTCGGATGGTGGACCGTATGGTAATTCCTCCATTATACTCCGATACCCTGTATGTATATGGTCTTTAACATTTCACGGACACCTAAGCCGCATTATACGGATAATAAACAACAATAACACACAGAGATCTAATACGCGATGAAGAAGTCGAGGAACAACAGCACGGGCGTGTAAAATGCAACGAAATCGTCTGGCAGCGGGAGGAAGGAAGCCGCGGTCCGTTCGCCTTCTTCTACCACTTTTAATAATAACACCGTGAGTTTCGAGAGTGGAAAGAGCCGATTGTACACCCACGATCTGCGGCGTAATTGTCTACGTTTCGTGAGTCGAGATATTGCGGCCCGAAGGCAATCCAGCGGTAACCAACGGACGAAACGACGGCGACGCGAAGGGGAACAGCGGTTCTCAACGAATGCGTGATCGATGGCGAGCGGGGGAGGGAGATCGAACGATTCCCGGTCGGGCGCGAATCGGTTCGCATTTTCGGCGATTCTTCCGAAAAGTTTCGATTGACGTAGGCGAACCGTTTGGTTGCCGCTGCGTATTGAAAATGCATCGCGATCGGTAATTGTATAAAATTATGTTATAGAAGAGAGGCATAACAATAATAACGAAGAGGGATGACCGATGCGAAGAAGAACGAGAGGATCGGGGAGTATGGAATAATTATTACATCGAGCGATTCGAGATTATAATTATAGTTTATAAAAGTCTCCGCATCTCGTTCTTTAACGTATTTTATGTGCGCCACATTGCCCCGATACAGTTCGTCATCCAAGTAGTGGCGTCGGAAAACGTTGAGCACAACGAAATTCGGCGTTTAGCAGCGTTACGAGTTGCGGTGTCCGCAGAATTTTTCGCTAAGAAATTGGTCCAGCGGAATAACGATCAGGTCCAACGAATCCCTCGTCTTTATTGTTCGTTCGTTTTGCTTTTAATCGCAGCGAGGTGATGTTACGGGAGGTGGATTGTTGCCCTAAAGGCATTAAGCAAAAGAGACTGAACGAGGAGACGCGATCTCCTCTCGCTCGTTTTGACCGCACGGGAAATTATACAACAGATTTTTATCCGCGATCATTAAGATTATTAAGGGCGTTGCGGCCAGTCAAGCAGGTATTGTTCGAATTGATGAATCGACGAGCTTTGTTTGTTTGCCTCCTCTTATTATTCCTGCGCTTTCCTCTCGTTCACTTTATTATTATTGATAATAATATTAATTCACACTTTTCCCGAACTTGCGGCACGTTTCGCTCGGGAAGCGCTGGTCGTTTTTTTGCTACGTTCATAATCGATTTTCTTGCGGATTTCGATGTTTTCCATTTACTCTAATCGATTGCTACTCGATTCTTCTCGATCTGGAAAAAGTCTGGTTTTTGCCATTTTTTTGCAAAAAAAGCAAGGCTAACCCCTTTGGATTTTTCCAATTTTCCCCATTTTTCCTCACCTCCCCGAATCGGCTGAAACTCGCACCATTTGTAGGGACATTCGAAGGCTACTCCGAGCCAAAATTAGAGCCCAATCGATCGCGTAGTTTAGAAGTTTTCGCACTTTTAAACTCTTTAGTTTGAATAATTTTTTTTTACAAAATATTTTTTGTTTATCGTAGAGAATGTTGATGGCGGTTACGTAGGCTACGTGAGAATCCAAAAGGGAAACATGAAGTGTTAAAAATGGGAATCTAAATGCGAATTTCTATTAGAACATATCTAATGCAAAAATCTAGAAATTTAAATTCTAGAACGAGGTTGCACACAAAACAAAGATTCATGCAAACATGCGAATTTTTGCCACTTCTACTAGTCATTATTTCATCCGTGCCATAACATCGCCACACAATCGCTGTTTTGCGAAACAATTCGACGAGGGGACCAGTATCGCAAAGAGGCGAATGTTTTCTGTTTAAATTAAAAGAGCCAAAGTGGTCGTCTTATCTTATCGATGCCACTTTACGATTTTTGCGCGAGGAGACGTCTCAAACTAATTAATTTCACGCTTCGATGTGGGTTTCGTTTTCCCTATCAAATTTATGGCGTCGTGAATTTTATCGAAATTGAAAGTAACGAAAAAGGTGAGGAACTAATTAGCATACTGGCGAATGCTAATTTTTAACGCACGTACGACTGGAGGTGTTTCGCCACATAACAAAAAAAGACGAACCTTTTTTCTTGAGGAAAAGACGAACAGTTGAAAGCGACAAATTGCAAATAATTACGCGACAATTGTAACGGAATGCGGCGATTATTACGGCCCATTTGTTTCTTCTTCGCGAAAGTTAATTCTTTGCCCGGTGTATAGCGTGAAAGATAAGTGTCCGTCGACTTTGTTAAGGGTGGCGAGCCGACGTGAAAAACGCGCAGGATTTTCGTTGGGCAAAAGAGTGCGACAGAGAGAGAGAGAGAGAGAGGAATTGCAAGGAAACAAATGTCGTTCGTGTTGCGTCCCAAAAGGAGAACTAAGCACGTTTTTAATTTCATCCCTCGTGTACAAATAAACCTCGATTCCCAAACAATTTCCTCTTGCTTGCTCTCTCTCTCTCTCTCTCTCGCTCACCCGCACTCTTACGTTATATTAGGTATCGGTTACAAGGACGAAATATGGATAGTGCGTCATATTTTCTATCTAATTTACGGACAATCTGTGCCCTTTCTTTGATTTATCTTCATCAAGATTTATTTACTTTATTAAACAAACCATCCGTCCCATCGCGCACACGATTTAATCGCAATCGTTACCCGAAAGAAAAAACCACTTTTCCTGCGAGTTCCTCTTCTTTATTAACGATTACGAAAATTTCCTCTTGTTCGGTTGCAGGGGAGAGCACGAGGATTTGATTAATTCCAATCGTAGATCATTCGTTTATAAGCCCTTAATCTTCATTATCTCCGGAGTACGTGATAACAAGCCGAAAGCTAATCGTCCAGCCGAGAACCTCGAAAAGAGAAACCAGTCTCCGGCTTGGAAAAATGCGAAGAGAGCGACACGTCTCCGTTTATGGCACCGGAAAAGCGCGTCGCCATAATAATAACGCATTGCTTTAATTTCGCCTTCTTCCCGCGCCACTCGCTGCTATAATTTTTATTTATGGCACAAAGGATTAAGCCGATGGAAAACGGATGTTGATGGATTGCTCTTGCCCTCAAAATGCGTCAAATTAAATAATAACTTCAACGGTTCGCTCTCTCTCTCCCTCGCCGTTCGTTACCTCTTGCGGCAATTATCGACGGGGTAGGATGAGAATGCGAAGCGATCGTGGAGGCAACGAAAGAAAGACGAGCGTAAAGATGGGTTCGTTGTATCAATTAATCCATCAAGAGAACGAGGATGAAGATGCCGGGGAATTAAAATTATTATGTAAAAGAAGTTAAAGAGAGACGTGGAATTAACCGACGCCAGACGTTCCTCTAATTAAATTTAAGTTTGTTGCTGAAGCTGTTGTTGTTGTTGGACCTAATTTTCGTGATTTAAAAACGTATAATAATAATTGCGGATCCCTAATTATCGAGGGTCGCCTTCCCTCTTCCATTCCATTTTCACGGCCCCGCAAAGGCGACTCGTCGCTCTCGCTTTTATCTCAACAACGCAACATCGTCCGATGGTTTCAAACCGTTTCTCTTTCGCTCTCTTCGACATAAACGGAGACGAAGCGATCGAATGGAAAAGGTATCGGCGAAACCGCGGACGAACGAGCGCGAGCAAGAAAGAAATTGACCGGGCCCTACCTTAAAGGTATTATAATGTTTAACAGACTTCGTGCTTTCGTCCTCTTTCTTCGCTCGACCGCAAGAAAGAATCGTTTCTCTTCTTTTTTAATAGAATAATAATCGGCGGGGACCAATTTTTGAAGTGCCTGTTATTACCGCACTAATTTTTTAGCCCCGCAATTAAACACATAGCAGGCAACACAAGAGAGACTTTGCCAAGCAAGAAGAACGAAAATGCAAAGCACAATTATCTGCCATTCGCTTATTTCTTTGTCTGTTTAAATTTCCCGTTCCTTTAGCGTTCCTCTTGCTCTCTGTCTTTCGCCTGATTAAGAAGAATAATCAGCCATCCTTCACATTCTCATTATCATGATGCTTTTTGTTTTCGTTGATTGGTTCCTATTGATGACGTGAAATTAGCTCGGTTTTCCTCATGGAAAATTACGAACGGGTCGTTGCCATCCTTAAAGAATGTTGGACGGTTTGATCAACGAGGGGATACGGATGGAATTAAATTTTAATGATCCGCAATCTCAATAGTGGATGACAACAACAACAAAAGCATCGGTTTCCTCTGCGCAATTAAATCGAAACGAATTCGCTGAAGGAAGGATTGTTAAATAATTAATTAACGTATTTGTTTAAAATAATTGTAATGGCGCAACAACAACGACGACGAGCTCCGGTTAATGATTATTTTATTATTAATGCCACGGTCGCGTTATTATTATAATTCCCTCGTATTTTTTTCGCCAGTAATTATTTTCAAATTAAATTTTAATTATGCCAACATCAACGCCACGAATTTCCGGAACGTTTTCCATCCACGATTCCACATTTTGTTTATGCGAGACCATTCACTGCGGCGTCTTTTTTTCCTATTATTGTTGCAACTAATTCGCGATTGTTGTATCATCGTTTCGAATTTTTTTTTTGTATTAATTTCATTTTAATAAATTTATTAATAAAAAAGAACAACGGACGGGAACGGCAAACGGAAGCGATTTAATTATTTGCAAATAAACATTTTTTGTCGCGTTATTCATTAACAACCAGGAAAAACAACGAAACAATAGGAATGAGGCAAAGAGGAAACTAAAAAAAAATAATAAATGCGTAATTCTTGGCGAAGTTTCGCCTCAAAAACGGTGTTCTGATCGAAGAAGAAGGTACAACTGTTGCAGATGTTCGGCATTTTCTTTTAATTACTGTTCCTACATTTTCAGATGGGTTTTCCTTTTCAACTCGCCAGGTTTCGTGCTCGTGTGATTGGGAATAAGGGGCGATACGGCGCTGTGGAGCGAATGGCAAGGGGATGGGAAAGGACGAATAATAATGAGGGAGAAAGAAGTAGCAGAAAGAGAGGAAGAGAGGAAGAATAGCGGTGCGGCCGGATGTAGATCCCATATATATATATAGATATATGCATGCATTCCAATGAGATTGTCTGATTGAGTCTCTCAAGATGGCGCGCTGAGTGCAATGAATAAAACATCAAGAAGAGGAGCCGAAGGCTGCCGGCGACCGGGATGGGCGAGGGAGGACGGAGTCGTAGGGAAATATTGAAAATTGAAAAGAGTCCCCGCGGAGCAGAGACGATAGACTCAATCGATGTCGTTATGCAAGAGTAAAATGAGCCAGCGCGAGCGAGCGAGACGCCCATCGGAACCATCGTCGTCGTCGTTGTCGCACCCGCTCGAAGCTACCACCCTTTCGTCCCCACGTTTTTCGCACACACATCGCAGGGATGATGGCGAAGACGTGTACAGTTGCTTCGTCTCCTCTTTTTTTTTCCATTTTTTTCGCCTTATCGTTCTTTTGCTTTTTGCCAACCGTTCCTTTATAAACCCACCGATACTCTCCCATCCCACGGTACCATCATCAGCATCATCATCGTCATCTCGCCCGTTTCATACACATTTTAGTTACTATATAGGGAAATATTTGATACCTGGATACTTAGAGGAGCGTTTCCACGCAAATTGAATCTCACTCGCGCTGGTGGTAACGTTCCGCGAGAACAAGAAGAAGCGAAGAAGCGAAATTGGCGACAACAACAACGATTCCCAAACGTCTCGTCGTCCACGTTTAATCAACCGTCAATTCGAATCGTTCAAATTCGATTTTTTAAAGAACGGTCTCCGGGCAGGAATTAATTCCTGCGCGAGGGTGGGAAATGCAAGAGGATTCTCCTTTGCCAAATTGAGTTCGTGGAAGTGGAAGGACGAGGCGAATTAATTAGGATTAATTTAATAGCGAAAGGATATTTACGCCATATGCGTGGAATTGCTTAGTTTAATCAGAAATTCATTGTGTAATAAATTATAGGCCGCTCTCTTCCACGATTCCCTCTTCCAATAACAATTTTACCCTGTTTCTGAGCGAAAGTTTCACAAAGTCTCTCTCGCTCGCTCGTTCGTTCGCGAGAGCGAGAGCGCTCTTCTGTCTGCTTTCGCAGACATCGTCCTCATTAAATTGGATAATTATAATTGGTCGATAATTGAGTGAAATAGTTTAATGGGGGAGAATGGAAAGTTCGGCGAATTAATAAACGGCATCTTTGGTTTCGCGGGGAAATTGGATTTTTCTCGTTCTTCGCCGGGGTGTACGATAATCATCGTTATTATATTAGTTTCGAGCGAGGTAGAGGAAGTGGAAAGGCAAGAGTTTACCTGCAATTAGGAACAGTTGTTGTACGGGCGACCGTGCAACCTGTGCCCTTATGAGTTCGAAATGATTATAATTATAATTAAATTACTGTTGCGTTCTAATAAAATTCGAGCGGACAATAATAATTCGGGCGCGAATTAAATTAGTTTGCAAATGATCCCCGACGAGGGAAATTGCTTCCGTTTTCCCTCCTTAACGTTCGTCCCTTTCCAACTTTATTCCACTTCAACTTCTTTTTAATTCGTTGTCCTCGGCGAAGAAGTGGTCGAATTAAAAATTAATCAAGGCGCAATTAACGTTTACAAAGTGGCGACAAAATGTCTCTCGACGACAACGATCCCTTTTCGTCTTCCTCTCCCTCTTCTTGCGCCTTTTTTTAATTCCTTTTTTATTAGGTATTTTCACGTTGATGACTACAAAAGAAGAGGGTTCAAATTACAAGTCGGAAGAAGGCCCGTTTCTTTTTACCTTTATTCGCCGCTCGTCCGGTTACTCCGGTAGTAATTATTTTGTTGTCGCAACGTCCCTTGCTTCCTCTTTTGCCTTAATGATTAGTTAAAGTTGAAGGGATTTCTTCTTTGTTTTTTGGCAAACGGAGAATTGATGATTGTTATTTAAAAACGCTTTATTTATTTGTTTCGTGTTCTAATTCGATTTCTTGGTTTTTACTTGTATTAAACTAGGATCTCTTCGGTTGGTTATTGGCCGCGTTCGCCTCCGCACCCGTTCCACTCTTCTGCGTTATAATACAATTCTTCATCCATTAAATTATTATTATTACTACAGTTTGTTGAGTAATTTAATTAAAATATTGATGTATCATTATTATTATTAATAAATTCCTTTTTATTATCATCATCATCAATATGTGCGGCGTGTGTGTGTGTGTGTGTTTGGAGCAGTTTTGTTGACATGCCAGCCATCGTTCTGCAATTTTCTACACACACACACGCACGCACAGACAGACAACGTCTATTATCGATTGAAAATTACATAATGACACATATATACATGGATTATTAAATGCCTTTAAACGTGATATGGATTTATGGTCTCGGTATTTGTCGAATTATTATTATCAAATTCCATTTGCCTTTTATCGCAAACACAATTTTATAACTTACGTTTAATAATTAATTAACCGTGAAAACGTTGTGTCGATACGCGCGAGCGACGAAACTCGTCAATCCATTAAAGACAATAAGGGAATTAAATGGATAGCAAACAATTTGCATATTGCCGAAGAGTTGCGTTGATCCAATTCCACCCGTCGAAATCTTTACGCGCTCTCCGTGGAGTGCGGGCGAGACGAAGCAACAAAAAATGAGAGGTCGCGAATAAATTGCGGACTTCTATCTTATTCGAAAGCAAATTAAGAACGATCCTTTGCGTTAACCGTCACGGCTTTGGCGCGACAGAGAGAGAACTAATTGCGAGCGAACCGTTTAAAATTGGCTTCGTAAGTTAAGAGTGCGAAAATGAAGGCGCAAAAAAAGGGAAAAGAAATATCGAAAGTGTCTCCCACGCATTGGCGAAAAATTGCGAGCGAGAATGGGCGAGGCGCGGAGTGAGAAAGGCGCGAAGACGTTGTAAAGAAACTCGGAGGCAGAAAGAGCGAGATGAATGTGGCGGAGGGAAGAATCAAAATTGATGATTATTAACGAGATGCACGATGGTTCGTTTGGTTTCTCTTTTCGCGAAGAACGACGATGGCCAGGAATGAGGCGAGAGCGAATAACGAACCGCGATCTCTTGCGTTTCGTTCTTTCACTTTCGGTCAACAATTAACGGGTCGAGCAAATATTTGAAATATTATTATCATCGTGTAAATGAACTAAAGCGTCTGAAGGTTATAATTGGATGTCGGTGGGCATTTGTTATGCATTAACACACTCACACACGCAGGCGACGGTTTCTGCATGCGAAAATTGCATTTTATAATTATACGTGTGCACAATATTCGCATGACAATTAACGATCTGCCTACCCCGGGACGGCATTATGGATGGACGGATTGGCCCACCATTCTTATCCAATAACACGTTTGAATAACGCCGTCTTTATTTATGGTTCATTTATTATTTGTTTACTGACTAATTGCTGATCGCCTCGCGGTGCTCAAGTCCCATCTCTCTCTCTCTCTCTTATCCCCGACTGGGGAGATTAACACTCGCGAAGAAGAGAAACAAGCGCGAAGGAAGAGTCTGCTTTCGGCTGGCTACCACCGAAGCGTTTCGTTTTCTCTCTGCGGCGGAGGAAGACGGTGCATGCGAAGAAGAAGGACGGTCTGCTGATACGCATTTTGTTAAATGTATTTTACGAGCCCGAAGGCGGGATAGGGTGTAGACCGGTCGATTCGGATATTAATAAGATACGTTGCTACTTTAATAATTTTTTCTCTCCTCGATTTCGCCTTCCCGCTCTCACAAATCCTATTCTCTCTCTCTCTCTCTCTCTCGCATTTTCGTCCGTTCATTCATCAACCGTCGCGTTTTTTTTTTTCTTGTCGCCGAATTAATCTCTGCTTTGTTATAATTCATTTCCTCTCTAGCATGTTCCGTCGCTATTAACAGCAACACACGTATAAAGTTTAATTATCTTTCAACATCTGCTGATACGAGCCAGAAAAAAAAGGAGGAGAACGCGAAGAAGGTACGTGTCGAAGTGAGGCAAGCGAACGAAGGTAAGACAAGGAGTAAACAAGCGAAAGTATGGAGCGAAACGAGCGGAATGCCTTAAGGATAAGCAAATATTACGTCTGGAAATGGGAATCCAATCCGTTACCACCGTCTTGTAATCACGTTCTTTCTTTTTGTTGTTGAATTGTTACGACCGATCGAGTCTAATTAAAATTACGAGTCCCCCGTTTCTGTGTGTGTGTGTGTGTGTGTGTTTGTTTAATTTCCCTCATTTTCCGACCTCATTTCCCTATCGTGTCATTGTCATTCATACTTGTTTATTCGGTTCTGTCTCGTTAACTTAATAGAAAAATAATAGGATCGAAGCAATTATTCGGAAACCTTCTTGCCGATGGTTTGACAACACGTTGATGGACGTCCGTCGAAAATTATATTCTAATCCAACAATTGTTGAGTCGAAATTGAGTTTTGTGTTTCGTTCGCCTTAACGAATAATACGAATCTAAGGAATCGAATTAATTATTCCTCGTCATCTCCTGTCATTCCATCGTTTTAATAATAAGACAGTAAGTGGAGGAGGATTCTAATAGGAGCCGACGTAAAATAAAGTCACCTGTTCGCAGTCACACGTTTGCGTTTCGTTTCTGTTACAATTTGTGCCTTCCTAGTCTTCATCATCGTTTTCGTCTGCTCTTTCTATACAAATCACCATTTCGTCCTCGTTTAGCTGCCCTAACATCCGCTGGTCGGACGAAGAAGAGAACGAAACGAAATGTAAATAATTGTCTTTGAATAAATGATGTTGTAATTTTGTTTTTGCCCTTTTTCTTCCTTCAACTCCGTCGATGGAAACGGATGCGGTTAAACGTAGGCACGAATTGGATCGTCGCTAATGTAAATATTATTATCGCAAGAGGTTAGAAAAAAATCGGTTTCAAATCTCTTTAACAGCGCCAAACGAGGGAAAGCGATAAGAGTCTTTATTAATCGTTTATTATCTCCTTAATCAGCTACGAATTCGCCGCGGTTCCCGGAAAGCCAATTGCTTTTCAGCGGCTCTTAATCAACTCGTAATTCCTATTAGCCATCCCGTCAAGTTCATACGCATTTTGGGTTTTTTCGCATTTTTGTTTGCATATTAAATAACGAACAAAGGTCGGATGATGCTGATGATAATGATTGTTGTTTTGCTTTTAATGTTTGCAGGAATTAATTGTTTGTACGGCGAATTTTAAGGAAAGAGCCTTTTCAATATTTGCACAATTGCGAGTTAGATAAGAGCGAATTTTGCGTCATCTCGATTGTTCCGTTTGAGGTATAAAAGTGAGTTCGATCGCTGCTGGTTTAATTAGATCCCGAAAAGTAACTCAACATGAACGCGAGAGTAGTTTGCTTGTTGGTTGTCGTCGCCGTTATTGCCGGTAAGTTTTCGACGTATAATTTGACTTTTCGACGAGATCGTTTGCCGGATTAAATCGTTCTTTGGCAATCATAATTTAGTCCTTAGTTTAGCTCCCAATTAAAAGCCTATTTATTATATTATGGTTTATTAATTACGGTATCGGTTTAATGGCGAGGGTTTGTTTTGTTTTTCAACTTTTCGATCGTTAAAGCAATCGTTGCAAGTCTATTCGAAAGGCAGGTAATTGATGAATGTACGAGGAAGAAAAGGAGAAAGAGGAAAACCAGAGGAAAATAGTTAGAAAACAATAATTACATACGACCGCAGTTGTTATTATTATTCGAGTCAATTAAGTTATACCATAAAGCCGTGAGTTGTAAAAGAAATCGGGAACTTTTTTGTCTCGAATTCTTCCTCCTTCTCTCGCCGCTCGCAACATTTTCTACGTACAAAGTGAGAGAATTTATTGTAACGAAATTACCGCCGGATAATAATTATTGTCAATAATTACATCGTAGTCGCTTTAATTGCGGATAACTTATCAATACACGACTTTCTTCATCGCGAGGAAGAAAAACGTTGTTCAACCGAAACTACTAATTAAAGTAACGAAACTTTATGAATTTATTACCCCGCACCGACCCCATCAATTATTCCCATGCCCCAAATATAACGCAAGTAAATTAAAACTCTGTTTCGTTTTTCTTTTAATCAACTCTCACAAATTGTTGCTCGTTTTCTCCTCATCAGGTGAAGCCAGCGCCATGAGATTGTGCCAAGTGCCCGGCGAGATCTATTACCACAACCGTGGACCGCCGTGTGTGCCGACTTGCAAGGACCGCGTGCCGGAAAATTGTTTCGGCGGCGTCTTCCAAGCGCCCGGCTGCTATTGCAAACCGAACCTGGTCAGGGACGAAGAGCGCGGTATCTGCTTGCCCGTGCATTTGTGCCCCGTATAATGAAACCCACGTCGCGAATTTGGCCTTTTAAAGATTGCAAATCAATCTGCTAATATACAGTTACTATGTATTTTTGCTGTTGTTGTTGATTTGTACCTCGTTTCGATTGGATTAAATGTTTAAAAAGGATTCCTGTTGAGCGTAAAACAAATAAGTGTTCGACAATGATTCAAGGAATTCATAGCTAAAGTCGTTCGTATGCCAAAAATTCGCACTTTTTGCGTTTACTCGGACTTGGAGCTGTTAAAGAGATTAATTATGCAATTAAACATTAGAGATCGATTAATTAGAGTTCGGGTGTGAGTATTACGTCGAGATTCGCTCGCATTTTGAGAATTTCCTTTTCCAAAATGTTTGCCTTCCTACAACTTTTGCATTTTTTTAATTGCGATAAACTGATTTTGGAACTCAGCTAGTCGCTTCTTGGGCTGGACCTTTGTCGACTCCCTTTTGTGCGACGATTCTTCCTTCTTTTTTAAAAAACCGAAAGAGACTGGGTTTTATTGGTATTGAAGAGAATTAACAAAACACTTATAAATCAATACGGTTTATTTGTGTCGTTAATACAATTCCAGTGCGAGATTACGATTTTCTTCGGCTACGTGCCATTATTACTATTACCACTTTTTGTACAATTCCTCCGCTTCTTTCTTCTTTCCATTCGATCATCATCATCATTACCATCGTCATGATCATTGCTCCATAACCGCGGCATCCAGCAAGAAATTATAAACGTTCCTCGAAGCAAACGGAATTATTCCAATTGTTTTCGCTATACGTGTGTGTGTGTGTGTGTGTGTGTGAATAGTAAAATGAGCGCTCTCGTAATTGAAGAAATTCCAATACCAATAATCTTGTGGTATATCATTATTGATAGACACGCGGACCAAAGAAACGCTATAACATTGATACAGATCGAGGGGATTCGATGGGAACTGAAGGAGCGTACTCGCGAGGAGTGGAGGGATCATCGCGCGGTCTCCCCGGTCGAGTATCGCGAACTCTGCGATGGATTCGCTCGATTTTATTTGCCGAAGACGTGGAAGAAACTCGTTTACGTACCGGTAATAGCAAAAGCAATAATTGTTGTTAAAGCGTTCCATCCATCTTAATCCTAATTCTCTTTGCCATAATAATTTCCTATTATTTTTTTTTTGTTATTTCGAAATACAGCCAGATTGTAATCGTAAGCAATCATCACGAGCGTCGGGCACGTGGAAAGCGCGGGGAAGGGAAGACGGACGAGGAGAAACAGCCCTCGATTGATGCGAACAAACGAAATCACGAGATGCATCGATTGAAGCGGTTCGAAACCAAAAACGATATTCCCATTTACAATGACCGATATTAATTTTATTATTACTTAACCGTGTGTGTTTGTATGGATGGGTACACGTGTAATAATGATAAATAAACGGCGGTCGCGTGTTATAAAGTGTAATGGTAAGTGGTAAAATGAAGAAACCGACAAGAGAGTTCGCTCGTCTCCTTATCGCACACCCAACACGTATGCCGGGCGGTTCGATATTCTTAAGGAAGAGGACCGAACGAAAGGTAAACAAGTAAGCGAGCGAGTAAGTATGTTGTTGTTGTTGGTGTTCTTGTATCGGCTCTTTTTTTTTGAAATATATTAAATAGAATGAGCGAACGATTTCCTAATATACGGTAACCGATGAAGCGTACCTGATGAATTGAACTGAAACACGCAAACGTTTTTATCCGACAGCACACACTGGCTACGCGAGAAAGGCGAGGAACGCGAAGAAGAAGGAGAGAAAGGATTTGGACGTCGATAAATTAATGGGGAAGGTTAATTAAGTTTGTATACATTAAATCTTATTCGAGTCGAGTTTTATTACTTGTTTTCTCCGAGGAAATCCTTAAAGACACGTGATGACGTTGGTTCCTTTGGATTTCGTGGACTTTCGATCGTCTTTGTCCGTGCTCCAGGAGTCTCAATTTATTTGATCCTGATCTAATTCCAAAAGGAATCTTCAGTTTTTAACTACTTTGGCCTGCTTAATTTTCCTTGCCAAGTGCCTTTATTTATTCGCGAAACTTCCTGAAAACTTTTTGTAGGGCAAACGATTTGCTATAACGCATTATCCTTCGTTCCCTGCAATCCATAAATGTTATGCTTATGATAATAGACAATGAATGGCATTTTAAACTGAGCTGCAGCTTACTATCGCCAGTTCGAAGCCAGCGTTTGGCACCTGATGCAATGGATTTTTACTTCCTGAAAACCGTAAAAAGATTTACTATCCGTTCGTTCGTCACTAGCGGACCGAGAGTTCTCGTGGTCCCGTTCCCTCGCGGTATGTTATTTTCGTTTTCTTTGGTCCATAACTAACCGGCCAACTTTCACCTGGTGACAATAATAGCGAATAACGCGTAGAGGAAGCAATTTGCTGTTAACTTTATTGCCGAACGGTTTTAATTAATAAGGGAATTTTGCGCGCAAAACGAAAATAACGAATTCGTTCCACTTTATTATTGTCTCTCGTTTTGCGCAGAGAAATGGTTCTTGTTTTCTTTCCTTCGCCGGAGTTTTTCTTATTATCGGCGTTATTATTACTATTACATTGGAAAGATTGTGCATTCAGATGGCGAACGAAACGAACGCGAAGTTGGAATGCAGAGACGGAACAAGAGGGATTTATTATTATTATCCGCGCTAGCCGAGATTATAATGCCCCCAATCGCAAAATTCCCTCTAATTGCAATTAATAAATGGTTAAAGTCGAGTCTCATAAGCACGACCGATCAAATTATAACCCTCTCTCGCTCTCGCATCCTTTTCCGCGCCGTTCGCTCGCTCCTCGTTCCTCGCCCGTCGATTACCGTCGACTCCTTTTATGCGATTTTTTCCCATTCCATTATGTTCCATGCCTCTCTTAATTCTTTCGCAAAATCGCTATAGGGCAATCGACTCGAATCAAACTATGACCTCGGTTAAATAGTGCGTTTATACATGCCAGCAATTATCGCCGGGTATCTAATTTTGTTCCGTGCAGACTTTAATAATCTCCGCGATTACTATTTAACATCTAACAGATTGCGAATAATCATTTGCAGTAAATAGGAGCAACAAACGAGATTTGCTCGGGCAAGAAAAATTGATCTATCGAGCGGCCTCATCGATTAATTAATCTCTTATCTTCGAGTCGTTAACGCAATTCGAATGCGATTGTAATCGAAGCCTTTTTGGGAATTAATTGCGAATTAATTCCCGTTCCACGTTCGCTCTTTCCTTTCAGGATTTTTCCCATTCGTTCCTCCGGCTCTTCGTTTCCCGATATGACTCGTAAAATATGAAAAATAATGGATAGCATCCAATAATAAATCTATTGGACGTGATACAAATTTATGAGTATTGTGTAGTATTGTAGGTACGACGTATGGTGGATGCCTTTAACGTACATAATACACACGTGTACGCGAATGTGTGTTAGGTGATGTATGTAAGTAAAGGGTAAAGAAGAAGACGCGGAGAAAAAATGGATTGGACAGGAGAAAGAGAAAAACTGAAACGAAAGTGGGATAAATTGTATAGATTGGCGTGGAACTCGGAAAAGATGGATCGAATTCTTCGGCATCGTCATTATCATCGCGCCTCTTCTCCCAGCCGCCACCTCCGCCGTCGATTCTTTGCCCTCGTCCAACAGCTAAACACGTTTATTATTGTTCTATTAGATATTTATAATTTTATTGTTGTCGAGAACGTCGAAGGGAGAAGGAAAAACGAAGGAAAGGAAAAATGGGAAGAGAGCAAGAGCGGCGCGATCATTTTCATAATTCATAATTTCATTAATTTGTTACTCGGGGCTTTGTCACGATTTTATGCGGAATATTATCGGGTTACACTTGCAGAAGAGAAAAAAAAAAAGCGAATGAGAAACCAAGAGAGTCGACGAATTATCTGCATCTCTCTTCGCTCTTTCTCGTTCCCCTTCATCATCGTCGCTCGTAACTCTTGGCCGGTTCTTATTCTCTTTTCTGCTCGTTGCTAATAATTATTGGCGGAGCTCTGGAATTTATTAAGTGCATAATTAACCGTTAATTACGTGCAATTTCGTGTTCGCAGATCGATCGTTTTCCCTCGCCATCATCGCGTTACCGTCTTCGACGTTTGCTCGTTCGCGTTTCCAGCAACGAATCGAATGTTGCGAATAATCTAACGAAAATGATTAATTAAAGTCGAGAATCGTTCGAAGGCCTCGATTTAATTGCCATTAGAATCCTGCCGTTCGAAAAGCAGAGATTTTTTCCCTCGAGCAGCGAACAAACGGTTGTCCTTTCTTTCCTCGGTCGCCTTTTTTGCTCGCCTCTCATTAAATATCACCTTTCTCGCCACATCCCTTCCACGCGTCATTCCCTTCGTTGTCCGTTTTTCTGCGCGGATTCCTAATTAATTCGTTTCTTATAAAACCTCGCGATTCGATCGGATAATTAAACTCGACTCCTTTTGTTTCACGTTATTGCCTTCGCACAAACTGCGTTTGTAATTAACACACGTCATACTCTTGCCTTTGATTTAATGAGTTATAATAACAACAATAACAATAATAATCAAAGTGGAGAAGAAGAAGTGGTATAATGAAAGCGAGGAACAACAAAGAGGAAGGCGACCGTCGACGACGACGACGACGATGATGATGATGAAGAAGAAGTGGTAAAAATCGAAAGGAAGGACTTTGAAATTAAGCAGCGAAAAAAGAAATGGAGATACAAAAGACAATCTGGTAACGACAAAGTGGTTTCCATTTAATTCTCCTTTTTTGTACATCCTCCGCCAGCCACTTCTTCTTCTTCATCTCGTATCTTGTTGTGCGCGAGTTAATTATAATTTATTAATGACCGGAGGCCGTTGAAAATTTCCTTTTGAATGGGAAAATAATCAACGCGCAAGCAACCAAAATCCCTTCGCCGTGTTACTGAAATTGATTAACAAATCCCTTTTGCAAGAACAACAACACGAAGAGGAACAACAACAAGGTGATTCGGTTGTAAGACGAATATTGATGAGCATTTGATAGACCAACTAATCGAAATTGTTTGCGAAAAAGGAAGAACGGTTTTTCCGTCGCAGAGAGAAAAAAGCCCCTAAATAAATTTCGTGCCGCTTTATAGATTTTGCGAAGGGCGGTCGTCGAGATGCGAAGGGAAAAAAGCGAAGAAGAATAACGAGAGCAAAACGAAATTCACTTCCATCCTTCAGGATGGTGCGCGCGAGTGTTAGAATTCAGCCGGGGCAGCTCGTTAAAGACGCGGTTTTTGTCAAAAGGACTCGTGTGTGTGTGTGTGTGTGTGTGGGGATGGCGTCCCCTCATCCCTATTCTTCGCCTGTTTATTCTTGAGTAAATTTAAAAAATCGATCACACCCTCCACGTCCTCCACCTCCATCTCCTCCACCTCCCAGCCGCACATCATTCCTCCTATGTCATGTATGCCATTAACGCCGGCGAAGAGAGAGCGAGATGGAGGCAGCAGCGAAGATGCAGAAGAAAAAGAAGCACCAACACATTTCTGTATATTATATGTATACATATAATTCACCATCACCGTTGGGCTCCCATCGCACTCTTCCAAAGTATAAAACAACCCCCTCCGGGTTACCGTGGTGACGCCAGCGGCACCATCAGCGAGAGAGAGCGTGTGCAAGAAAAAAATGGAGAAAAAGAGCGAGAGAGAGAGAGAGAGACCACTTTGCAGTTATAATGATGTCATTTACACTTGCCGCCCTCTTCCTTATATTTTTCAACCCCGTATGTGAACGTGTGTGTGTATGTGCGACGCCGATGTCGACGTCGACGCATGGGACGCCCGTAATTTTCAATTTTTTTCGTCGCGTAACACGCCCTTTAGACTTACGTTCAATTAGCAAAAGTTATTTGCGATAAATTAACGATCTTTTCGCAATTGGCGCTTCTCAATTAACACTCATCGGCGGTTTAATGAGCTTCCATTTTTTGTTGAATAAAATAAGTCGACGTATAAGGGAGCGGTAAAAAAAGCGGATTTAAATTGGCGAAATTCGCAAAACGCCAATCACGGTTAATACGCGGCCGTAATTGCCCTTCGCCGCGTCCTCTTGCCCGCTTCAGTAACAATTCGAACAATTGGCAATCCTACACGATCCTAGCGAATGTAATTACGGCGAAGAAGCGCGCGCTCCCACTTTGATTATGTGAAAATAGAAATAAAATCGATCGTAAAGGCAAGAGGAAAATTAGATTGGCATCATAAAGTCATACGTGGTTTGGCAAATTGACAGCGCCAATCCTTCACTAGGAAAGAAATGGAAGGACGACGCAGCAGCAAATGGTCAAAGCGGCCGCCGAACAAACCAGCAATTAACTAATTCGCGCAAAATCCAGCAGGAAATCCGCTTTTCCGTCGACTTTGACCAGCTTCTCCTCGGCCACCTGTACATTAAGATGGCGCGAAGAGTTGGCATGAAGAGCGGCACGCAGAGGACTCCGATGGAATTTTATGCGAATAATTCGCAAGAAATGGCACAGAATCCCGTGCGACGGTTTATTACGGAGCTACGAACGGGACGTGCACGTATTCGGATGATGCCGACCGACCAATCTGGACGTTTATTTCGTTCCTCGATCGCTTCAATCGAGTTGAACCGTCTCGCAAGTTTTAATTAATTAATTATTTATACGCGAACGACGAAGGAAAAAGAAAAATGAAGACGTTGCGTTTCTTCGATGATGATGATGATGATGATAATGATGATGATGGTGGACGTGTAATAATGAGAAGAGACGAATTGCTCGGTAATTTTTCACCGTCGTATTTGGTTTGGTGGAATTATAATAATTAAATCAAGCGAAGGAAATAAAGAGAGAGAGAGAGAAGCGCAGAAGAAGGAGTCGAAGGAAGTGAAGAAAAAATTTCGGGGCAAATGATGGATGGGTCGTTAATTACGTTTTAATTGCACGAATGGCAGACGCAATTCCCGAACGAGTGAGAAAGGAATGAGTGCGAGCGAGAGGGACGCGTAAAAATCCGATTCGTGAACGATAGGCGAGAAGGCGAGAGAGCGGCGAGAAAGAAAGAAGCGAAGAAGAATCTAGTAGATAATATTGATGATGATTATGATGATGACGGTTGTAGAAGCAAAGGAAGATGTGTGGTAAAAAAAATCAAGCACAAACACACGCATACGGCGTATGTACAAGAAGTGGATGGACCATTAACAAAAACCAGTAGCACGATGTTAATTTGAAAGATATTTTCTTCGGCTAAATATAATAATAATAACGTTCGCTCTTTATTCATTCGTTCATCATCATTCCGATTCAACGTCTCGCTCGCTCGCTCCTCGTCATGAATCGCCGTTGAAATGAACTACAAAGGCGACTGCAACGAGATGATACGAAGAGAAGGAAAAGAGCGAGAGAGAGGCGATCGAGTTTAATTTAAAACGTAATTGTAATCGTATTAAGAAATCCTTTGTGACAAAGGATAATGAAATTGAGGTGGCGAAAAAACGAGTAAGAAGAGGTTGCTTATTACCGAAGGAATTAGCAATTTCAAGCGGTAGAGGATTCGATGGATAATAATTGATTCGAAAACGATTTAAGCGCTCGAACGTTTTTTTCGTCGATCCGCAGACGCGTTTCCTCGTTCCCGATTGTCGTTAATGGCTTTTCTGTTGGTTTTTCCAAATCCCATTTAACACACGTTACATTATCGATCCGGGCGATGAGGTTACGTTCTAATTCGTTCGTAAATGTTAATTTACATGTAACAATAATCAAGGCATTGTTAACTGTTAATGCGTGTCAGTGTGTTTGTGGGAAGTAATAATTGTGCTGGAAGTTGGAAAAAAATTGGTATTTCATCGATCGATCCGCTCGTCCTCTTTCCACGCTGCCTCTTCTTGCGCCCGGCTTTTCTCTTTCATTTCCCCCGAAGTTTATTCTTGTTTGTTGCCGTTGTTCGTCGTTATTATTGCGATGGCACTCTTCTATTTTGCTTAGACGTTTATAATGAATAATAACAAATATTCTAACAAAAGGATCATTAAAATGTAATAAATTTCCATTCGACCGCTCTTCACTCTCTCGCGCTCGCTTCTTGTTTGTACGTTTCGTTTATTTTTTATCATTATTTCACTAATTTTCATTCATTTATTATTACATACCATAAATATTAATCGAAACCTATTGATTTCACTTTCTAACTGACGATAATAAATTTATGCGTATGTTAATGTGCGGAATACAAATAACGAAGAAAAAAGCGAGGAAAAGAAACTCGTTATGTCGATGCTTTTACGCGGCAGCGAAACAATAAAAATTGATAATTAACGAAGAAATTGCGCGAATACTCGCGACGAATTCCGCAGAGTTTCCTGTTTTGCGCGCTTACGAAAGCAAATCAAATTCAAATCGACGACCGAATTTTCAATTCGCACACTTGCATTCGATTTGCAATCGTTTCGCCATGGCTCATGCTGCGGCAGCGAGACGTCCATAATTATCAATCGAATTATGAAGACTCGCCGAAGAATGGTAAATTAAATTAACTTAATGAACGACTTCGCTTCAATGATGAACGATGGACCTTTTTCAGCCGAAGAAGTCTCACAACAAAAACTTTTGGAATCAAAATGTTTAGCCGGCAAATTTCGAGGCAATTGTTGCGAATTTTCTTAGCAGAAATCTTTAGTTGTAAGTTAACAACGATTATAGTTGAAAGAAAAGGAGGGTTTTGTTTGTTTCGCGGAAATTGAACACCTCTTGGGGAAGAGGTGAAAGAAGTCGATGAATCGAATGGGAATGTTAAAGCAATTAAAAGGCTGCGAGTGGGTAAAATTGCGAGGAAAAATTGGATCGTTATTATTAGGTAAAGACAACGATGCGAAATGGCTAATTTTCAACATTCCATTTCTCTTTCTTTCTGGCAATAATTGCACCATTATTTTCAATCAATCGGTTTTGTAATAACGTTCTGGAGAAAAGGAAATAATACGCGGAAAGAAGAAAAAAAGCAAACGAGTCGTAATCGAAGAAAATTGGTTTGCAATTAGAATATTATTATTGTTGTTCTCGTTCCTCTTCGTCCGTACGTTTCTTCGTGCTGTTATTGCTGTTGTTGTTCCATCGTCACACATAAATACAGTCCAATCGTGCACATTTACATAACTACAACTAAAACTGATTATTTTTTATTTATTTATGCATACGATTCCAGCATTTTTAGTTGCCATCGCCAATTATTCATGTCGATTTAAACGATTCGTTGCGATTATAATGGATAAGGGCGGTCGTGGGGAAAATCTTTAGACCAAACGTAAACAAAATAATAAATAAATATTGTTACGAGCGAGGGAATCCTTTCGTTTCGTCTAGCATTAAAACTATGGAACGATACCTGATTTATTCGTATCGTTTCGTCGATCGATTCGGGGACGATTTAATCGCGGAAATTTCCCTTCGACTCCAAATTAAACTCCTTTTGTTATTTAATGCGATCGCCAAAAGACTTTAAATTGCCAAAGAGTCTACTCAAATTTCCAATTAAGTCCAACGCGACAGCAAAAAAAGAATACGAAGCATCTCATTTTATGTCGAGTCAATTTAAAAATTTCGAGGGCGAACGAAGGGGGAAGATCGACGACGAGACGGACCCTTATGGAAGTTCTTATAATTTCACATTTTACTTCCAAAGTATTAATTCTCTGATTACAACTCCTACCAGAATTACTTATTATTGCCTGTTCCTCTTTTTATTTTCTTTTCGCTTCTTTTTTCCCCATTACAACCACCAACAACCACCGTTAAATTTGTACACGTAGCGGTATCACGCGCACGAATAATTTTTATGCGATTTCGCGTGTTTAAAAAGGGAAAGAAACGGAGTCCGTCGTCGTCGTCGTCGTCGAAATTAATTCTCCCGGATTTTAATTGGATTTTTCGTTTGTAATTCTCATTCTCCTCGTTGATTTCTTTCGTGTTTTTTTTTTGTTTGCCGTTGCTTTTCGCCATACTTGATACAGATTTGGCTACGACTTATTTGAACCAGCAAAAAAAAGGGAGAGAATCGAATTTAACTTCTCTCGCCACTAAATTTTCGTTTCGCCCCTTCGTCCCCAGCCGACGACTTCGTCTCAACGTTTCTCTCTTTCGTTCGTTTATCGTTTTTCATTATTTCGTTCTGTTAATTTCGTCGTTTGCTCGCACACACAATCGGTTTCGTTTCACTTTTAAATTGATTTTTTAACTCTCTCTCTCTCTCTCTCTCTTCCACTTAATTATAAATTGAACATTTTTGCAAGGAGTCGGTTACAATTTAACATTACTTTTTTCTTCCTCTCGCATTGTAAACAACCGAAATTAAAGATTAGAGCAGAGGAATAACAATAAACGTGAAATAACGAGTTGATTAACTTTTTGCCCCCCTTTCGTGTACGAAAACGAAGGAGAAGAGAATTTAATAAAAAAAAAAGAAATTTTGCAATCAAATTCCCTATTAATTCGCGACATGCCAATGAGAACGAGATTCGTTTTCTCTTCAGTTTCTTTTATATATGCAAGTAATTAAATCCGCTCGAAACCGTACGGTACATTTGCAACGTTTATTTCTTCTCGAAGACGAAATAGCAATTTATTACTGTACAAGCCGTTTTTGATTGAATTTAAATTGCTCCGTGCCATTCGAAAACCTTTATAATAGTTTTTCATTTACAGTCAAAAACTCGCTTTTACGAAATTACTTTCTTCTCAATTCGAATTTCGAATTTAACCGCCACACGATCGTCCGTACCCGCGACTCGAACCGAGCGTAGACGAAAGGTGTGGAAATCAGGTGGTCGTAACTTGTTTGTTTGTTTTGAAGTTCATTAATTACAGTTAATAACTATTGTGTAATTACGTGAAATAAGGTGAGAAATCGTTTAATTAACATTTATGCTAATTATTATCGTTTAGCAAGGTTTGCTAATTGATTTATTTATGAGAATCGAATAGGTTTTTCTGCGACATCACATAACCCAACTTAAAACGTAAACAAAACCTATCGAACGAATTTCTTTTGCTATTAATCGAAAGAAGCGACTGAAAAAGTGTTTAATTATGGTTCAATTCTAATTTCTGTTGATAGATTTCTTATTTGATTGATACGACAAACATCGTCAACCACAGAAGAGCGATTGTGACGAAGCTACTTTCATCCATTGGACTCGGTTGGACTTGGCAGTGAACCAAAGACAATCACCAGCATGAATTCGTATAGACCGAGAGGATCGCTGGCGAGGATGTTATACGAGCGACGAATAGCCGACGAGCGTTTGAGTAAAATTGATAGAAACCAGGTGAGTTTTAGTTTAGATTAATTTAAAGACTACAAATGGGGGAGAGGAAACTTAATACGCCCTTATGGCCCTTAAGAACGAAGGGATCAATATGAGAGAATGGTATTAAAATGCTGAGAAAGAGGAAGAGGGAATATAGGTAAATAGATGTTAACATGCAAGTTGTTCTAGTGAAATATTTAAACAATTTGGTCCCTCTTCCCTTCGATCATACCACATCTCTCCTTATTATTATTCATCATTATTGCATGTCCTTCGCTCGTCTCTCACTCTCTCTCTCTCTCTCTCTTTTAGACCGACAGTTTCAAGGATAAGGATAATATGCATGTCGTTGTGCAAACTCAATTATCGTGCAATTTAAATTGATAGAAAACAAGGGAAAAAAGAGAATGGAAAATGGGAGCAAGTAAGAATCCTTAAAGTATATATCGCTTGAATAATACATCTCATATTTACTCGGTCGATAATTTAAGATCCCTATATCGAGCAAAGAAGAAATCAATTTTACCGCTCAATTAAAAATTCTTCCATCGAGAAAAATATTCCTTGTTTTAGACTAAAGAAGAAGTTGAATTGAATTGAATATTATTGAAAGGCATTACACGAGCATAAGATGCGAAGGAATTAAACATGTTCTTGACGAAGAACTGCAAATCTTGAGGAGGAATTATTAAGGACGGATCAATCAAAGTCAAGAACAACTTCGAAATCAGTGCGAAGTAGATTGAGTATTTTCAAGGAATCTTTCTCTCTGCCCTCGAATTATTCCTTAAAACGCGTACATCTGCGTGGGAAAGGCGCAAAGAGAGATTCGCTGTTATTCCGTTCTTCATCGTACGCGTCTTCCCCAGCTTCTTTTGCCCCCTCTTCCGAACGCCTTCGCCCCGCACAAAGCGAATTAAATAATACAATAGGCCAAAATGAGTTTCTTTTTTATTCGCAAGACATTCTGGGGAAGCAAATGCGAGCGAGAGAAGGAGCGATGCAATTAATTTATGAAATGTAAACGCGCGCGTGTGTGTTGGAACGAGGCGGTTCGGGGGGAAGGGATGCAAGGGATGTGCAGAATTTTTACCTTACGTGCGTTTTCTTTTGAAGTTTGTCTCCTTTTCGCGTCACTTTTCTTTTTCGCGAGGGGAGAAAACCTTTTATTTTCTCCACTTTTCTTTGGGGATTTATTCGTGCATATGCACTTGAGCCGCCTTCTCTCGGTCGACGAATTTAATTTAAATCTCACCAAAGAAGATGAGGAGGATTTCACTCTTTCTCAGATTGATTCCCTTCGATCGATTTAATTGCAGTAGAGTTCTTGCGTTTTGTTTAAGCCCCGAGCTTCGTATTCATTTCGTAAATTGTTACGAGTCATCCACTTTCTTCGTGGCCTTTTTTTCTCGTGCCAGAAAGTAACTTGATGATGCGTTTTGGTACATTAAACAGATGCACGTATTCGGTAGCGTAAATTTGCATTTGGCTGATTGGTTAAGGATGATGGAAAGCCGGTCCCACGAGAGACATCCATCACTTACCTTTACCATACGAGACTCGTATGTGTATTCGATGGGAAATGAAAGAGATGGGAAACGCGCGCACACACACAAACGGAGAAATGTGGGTGCTAAGGTTTAAGTGTGACGCGAGGAAGAGGACGCGTTTTACATGCGAAGAAAAATAATGGGGAAAAAGGAAAATGTGGAAAACCGAACGAATTTCCTTTTTAGCCGTCCCCCCATTTCTTCTTCGCATTTTGTTCATTTTTTTTTCTCCTCGCAAATTGCGCGCCACGTGACACGCTCGTGAACATTTCCACCTTTTCTTTGCAAACGATGGGGATAAGGTGTTACAAGGGCCGGACTTTAAACAAATTCAGCACCGTGCTCGACGATTTTTTCGAATTGCTTTCGCCGATTAATTTGAAGCTTAACGAACGAAAAATTTCAATTCTCGAAGAAAAATCGTCTATCTCGAGTGCAAAAGTTATTCGTCGCAGTCGTTACGAATGCGAATTTAAAATTGCACATCTCGCCGATGCGTCGGGCCAACGCGCTCGCGTCCTTTTTTTTTATTATCATCATCACCATTCCTCTCTACGCCCTCCATTATTATTACTTTTTTCACTTCCATCCGATATGTGCCATTCTTCCAATATTCAGCGATACACATATTTTTACTTAAAGGAGGCCTCCCCATCCTCTCGCCGCCGAAACTCGCGTCCCCCCGTTTTTATGCGGCGGATACGGACGGATGACGGCGATGGTAATAGCGATGGCTGTGGGCGAGAGGAGACGGACAAAAAGGGAAATTGGCTGCGGGGACGCTGTTGCGAGGCGAGTTCGAGAGTGCGAATTGCCAACTCTCACTCGCAATGTCGAAATTTACGTCGCTTTTTTCACGGCCCGAACGGGCTCGATCGTTTGCCGATTGGCGAAACGTGACGGAAGAGCGAACTTCCTCTAATTCCTCGCCGGACTGGTTTTAATGAGTTGCAGAAACTCACTTTTCGTTGTTTTTTTTTTCCTTAGTTTGTGTTGTTTGTCAGTAGAAAATTGCAGACAAACAACTGGAGTTTCGTGTTATAAATTTCTTTTTCTTCTCGCTAAACTTTCGCGATGCGCCCGCGTGTGTGTGTGTGTGTGTGTGTGTGCGCGTCTTATGATTGAATATTTGAAATATCACCTCGTAAACTCTTGTAAATTATTAGCTTCGAAACCGGTTCGAAGCGTCCTCTCGCCACTTCTTCGTCTCCCAGCGTTTATTATTGGGCTTATGCGTGACGGAAAACAAAGGAGAGATATGGCGAGACGTGTGCCTTTTAGTTAGCAAACAATTCCATCTCTTGTTTCTGCGCCAATTTCAATCCCAAATCGAACGATTTAATCGGATTAAAACTCGAAAAAAAATTGCATGAATTCGATGCCCAAGCAGGGAAATTAAGAGAAGTTTATAAAGTTACGATTGATGTCTTCTCGTAGACGTCTTTTGCTACTGGATTTCAATTTGTTTATCAACTAAGATTGACACCTTTTATGTGGTTGTACAACAATAAAGTTCTTTAGGACGTACAAGACGTTGCTGCTGGTTCATAATCGTTATGATGATGGTAAATTACTCTTTCATATAGTATGACTCGTATAAACGGACGATAATGCCGGCGAAAGAAGGGAAGGAATGATTATTAGGAGCAGGATAACATTGCAACTGGTTATTTTCCGAAATGGTGGTAGTATTACGTTGCGGTCGGTAGTGGCAATAGTGTGCAGTAAAAGGCAATAGAACGTTATGGCTTCTTCTCCTCGTGCTTTTACCATCGAGAGCCCATTCGACGTTGTTCTTTGCGTTAACTCGTAACGTTCGCTCGTTTCGTTCGAATCGTATTCATTAACGCCACCGGTGGAGTCTGCCAATTAAAATCCTCCAGCTATTCGTTTCTTCGTCCTACTAAATTATGTAACCGATGGTGACGGCGCAGGAGCGAATCTTGCGATGGGAATGAAGGAAGAATGGTAACGCTTAATGTATTCCGAGGATGTATTTTAAAATGTATAACGGAAGGAGAAGCTTATAACCGAAGGAAGGGACGGCTGAAGAGGAAGGCGTTCGATATAAATTTTTAATAAGGCAGTCGTGTGCTGGAAAAGAGAACAGAAGTGGTTGTAGAAGAACAGAAAGAGAGTAAAAAGACAACGTTCCTTGCTTCAATTCCAATTCCGCTTCTTTTTTTTTTCCTTGCTCGATATTATTTCCTTTTTCTTTCCCTAAGAATATGATTGTAAGCCCACGTTCTTCGTCCAGTTTCGATTTTCCCCTCGCAATTTCAACTTACTCGCTAGTTTTGTTAATTCAACTAATTGCTCGGCACATTTTAATTGCCAATTCGCCTTTCTCTCTTCGCGCCGATTTCTATTAACTCCGCCGCGATAAACGATCGACCTTTTTCTTGTTTCTGGCGAAATTCTCGACGCCAAAAAGGAGAAAAGAGCGAGAATCTATTGTCACGTTTGCTGCGATTCTTAAGGCGTTAATAAGACTTTGTTGCATTATTATTTTAACGAAGAGTGGTAACCATTGCGAGCGGATGGCGGAGGAAGAGGAGGACGAAGACAACGAGATTGTTTCGAGCGTTCTTATACCTTAAAGTAAATAAACTTTCCGTGACGATAATTGACGATGGTATTTCTTCGTTGTTGTTGCTGTTGTTGTTGTTGTTGCTGCTATTATTATTATTATTAAAATTTGATAGGAGATAGTGGGATTAATGGCAATAAACTGCAAGAAGGTTGCAATTGCACTCGAACCGCAAAGAACGGAGCAACATTTCCGCTTCGTTCAGCGGAAGGGGCCGAGCAATTGATTTTGCCAGAGAGCAAATTGTTCGTTATTGTAGCTGCCCAACCCTTAAGCCTACGTAACTAACCCTTCGTCCAAATATTGACACGTCTCCGTCGTATCAATTGATTGCGTTAATTGTTGCGTTTACTCGTGGAACTGCTCATTCTGGCTACAAAACGGACCGAGGCGCGAGGAAAAGGAGAAACTCGCACAATGCCTCGTTAAAGATCTTTTTTTTTCAACTTCATCGATAGGGTTGCGTTAAGAAAATCCTTCCGCCGCGCGTCCAGCAGCTCGGTTAAAGGGTCGCTCGAAGGGATGAGCGCGGTTATAATTTGCGTAGAGAAAAACCTAAACGTTCGCCGTGGCAGGACGGATATAAATGATAACGCCGGCGGAAGATGTATCATCATCTACCACTTCGTAATAAATATCCTTTATCAGAAGACGTTCGCTCTTGTTTCGCGAGCAGACACGCGGGACGTAAGTGCGTGCATGCGGAATGGGATCGCGTTAGTGGTGCGAAAGCTCGTCCACCCCTTCGTTCGCCGTACATAACAATAAGATGCACGACGGCCGAGGGCGTTAGGAAAAACGGAGGACCGACGAGTGTCGGGGCCGGTGGCGAGTGGTGGAGCGAGAGATTCTTGCCCTCCTCCACATGAGACGTGCGTGTGTGTGTGTGTGTGCTGGGGGATGATAGAGGAGGAAGAAATGGGGGTAACAAAAAGTGGAGAGAAAACGAGTGGCGAAGAATAAAGGATACGTGGCTAAAAGGGAAGGTAACCGAAGGTTAGCGCACCATCGGGACCGCTCGTAAAACACACATACCGTGACAAACTGCTCCTGCCTGAGTAGCACCGTCTCCGTAACGCGTTCTTTTCTGTCCGCCCTCTTACCCGCTCGCTCTTCGCATTCTCGACTCGCTCGTACTTTTGCGCCACCCTGCTTCGCCCTTCGCGTTTCCCTTAAACATATCTTGATCTTGTCGTACAAATAATTCCACGGGAGCAACAAAGAATTTTGTCCCTGTCGTTTTTTTTTTTCCTTTCGTCTTCTCTTCTCCCTGGACCTCCTTGCGTCCTTCTTGTCGTACATTACGTCGCTCCTTTATCTCGATGTATGCGTTGGTTTCTCCGTTTCGTTCGCTCTTGCTTCTGATTCAGTGCGAGCTTATTTGAATGTTAAAGAACGGGAACGGAATGAGCGTCGGCGAGGATACCCGCGAGCCTAATAAATAGTGCCGAAGTGAACGGCTTTTTCTAAACTAGACGCTCGCTCGCGATCGCATTGATTCGTTTCTCTCGATTAAATTTCGATCGTTACCTGTTCGCGTGCGTCATTAGCGATCTCCTAACGAAATCGCGTCGTCCTCCGGGTTTGTTTGCTCTCGCTTCGAACGTCCACTTCTTGCGCTTGTCGCCGCAGAAATTGTTGCTTATTATTTCGCATCGATGGCATCCGAATTCGAAGCGGGCGAGGAATATAAATTAACTTCTTTTCAAAAGGCGAAGAACTAAATGGCAGAGGATCGACTAATAAATTTGGGAAAAACGACGGGGCAATCTTTCGGTCGAGTCGAGTTGCATAACGAGACAATCGCCAGACGTCAGTTTCTTTGCCGTTGTTTTTTCGGTCCTCTGCCGACGTCCACTTCTTCGGTCGTCATCGATATCAAATGGAACGCGAGGAATGGTTCTTGAGCCGCCTCGATCGGGGCTAGTGTCGACGTTAGGAAAAAATTGCAGTCTTTGTCTCATTGTTAACCTTTTTGGTTTTTCTTCGATTCGTTCCAAACGTCAACTTCTTCGATTGTCGCAGAATTTCATTTCATATTCGCAGAAGCATTTATGATTACCAAATCTAATGGCTTAATTATTTTTCGTATTCGTGAAGAGGTCTTAAGCTAGTTTTCGATCGTTCGCGAAGAGCGTTTAGGAAGCGAACTTGATGTGAAATGCGAATCGTTACCAAGCCGAAGAAATAAATAAACGAGAGGAATAATTGCGTATTAACTGCATTTAAATTAGCAACCTTTCACGTCTTCAATCAACACGAAGAGTTCTTCTTCATCATCGTCACGTTAACATAAACAAGAAGAAGACGGGCCGGAATAATAATAAAACGTTTGATGAACGAACGTACGACGGCGAGCGAAACTTTTTCAATTTGCCCATACCCAGTCGTCGTCCTCGCCATCATCATCATCGTCGTCGCCGTCGTCGTTGTTGGACTCCACATCTCTCTCTCTCCCTCCACATTTCGCATTCTTCCTCTTCTTAAACAAAGGCAAATATATAAATAAAAGAGCGGCATAAAACAATTTTCGCGCAACAATAATTAATGATACAATTCCCTATGCTGTCAAGATGGAATATAATCACTTCAGGTGCTCGTCAGAAACAAAACGTAAACTAAAGACTATAAGAACAACAACGGCAACGAACGAACAACAAACAAACCCAACGAATAATGTAACGGGTGAATTGTACGTGGCCCAAAAAAGAAATGAGACGATGATGATGATGGGGAGAAAAGCAAAAGAAGTCCAAGCCGAGTCAGAAACAACACCAGCAACAGCAACAACAACGGCACAACACTTATGAATATTTATATGTTATAGGTATGCATAAAATATCGCGCCCGTGGTGAGATGCATTATTATTCATACAATATCATTCATTTCTGCTTTCCACCTCTTCCTTTTTCGCATTTTTTAATTCCTCTTCTTTAATGTTCTTCGCGTTCGCCTCTTTTTTTTTGTCTTCGCTCTTCGTGATCTTCTGCAACAGTCTTATTATTCGAATCTTCGTTCGTCATCACCATCAACTTCTACTCTCTCTCTCTCTCCGTTTATTTACTTATTTATTGCGAATAGCATTTTGTAAGCGTTTAAAAGAAATCCTTTCGATATAACCACACGAAGAAGAACGAAAGCGAACGTGCAATCCGCAAGAGGCAGCTGTTCGACTTTTTATTTCGAAGGAAACGACCAAATCTCGTCAGCAACAACCGCCGTCCGCGTATCGTTAATTTCCTCGCTCTTCTGTTCCAGTGGTACCAATGCAGATTGGAGACGTTACCGGCGGAAGTCGCAGCAAAGTTCGTGCAATTGGGCCTCGACGAGGAGACGGAAGCCTTTTTGCAACGTAGCGAGGAGAAGTCCGATTGGATCTTCACGCAATTGCTGCACACCGTGCTCAAGGCGTTCCTCGGCCTCTTCATGTCGCAGACCTCCGTCAACGGGTGAGTCCTTTCGACCGAATTTCACGTAATTTAAACGAAGAATTGCGGCGGTTCATGAGGACGAGGCGATGCGTGAAATTCGAAAAGGCTCTCCCCCGTCTATCGGCATTAATTTCTGTCCGGTTGCTGCTCGCTTGTTTCGAACGTGGACGTGGAGGATGACGTAAAAAATTGATAATTACATAATTAGTTATGGGTGGAATGACAGTGCAGGTAGAGCGATGAAGAAGGTAGAGGTTATTAATCGAAGAAAGAACGCGAGTTTTCCCGTTTGCTGGAAAATTGTCTCGCAATTGTTGATGTTTCGCGTCTTTCGCTTTAGCGTGAAGGACGTGTTCTTCAAACTCTGTCTTTCGTTTTGGCGATTTTTTGCAGTAATAATTACGCACCTAGCGAATTTTTCGCACGGCTCGCAAACTATAATTGCAATTAATTACGGCAATGACAACGGGGAATCGGAGAAAACTAATTAAAAATCGTAATAACCGCCCGATTGTTAATTAACACGTTCGGCATTCAAGTGATGATAATTGAAAAGAGAGCGCCGGATTTCGCTCGTAATTAATTTTCGAAAGAAAACGCGCGTAATTAACTTTTTCTTTCGGCGCAACAAGAAACTACCAACGGGTTCGCTTAATTAATATCGCAACTTTTTTGTTAATCATTACTTTAATCATAAAATTGTGTAACGAGCGCACAACAAGATATTTTAGATACTCCAATCTTTCCGATTAAAGCGCAATTTAATTAATTAACTTTTCTTTTTCAATCGACAGCAAAACGAACGCAACAAACGCGTGGTACGTTGCGGTTCGATTCTAACTGACCATTTTGTCTTTCTTCTCCGTCTATTTTTTTTTTTTTGCCGATCCTCGCTTAATTTAATTTCAAGCGAATTTTAATTAAATTCGTTTTTAGAATGACTCTCAATAATTGCTCGTCGAGCGATCGATTCGTTATTAAACGGATAAAGGTGATATCGTCGGTGCTTCGAGATAAATTAATTTCTTGTGCGATTCGAAAGTGCCCCGGTTCGCCAAACGAACGAAGAAGGAGGAAGAATAAATAAAAGAATCGGCGACCCCGCAGTGATTGTTACGGATCCGTTCGTTTGAATGAGATATTATTAACTGATTGGTTACGCCGATACGTGGGGCGCATCGAAATTCCCTCATTCATTAAACCCTATCAACGTTTGTTTGTTCTCGAGCCACTTGGACGAACGCTAACTCGTTCCCCCGAAGTCTGGAGTCGAGATTTAAGAGTGGCCAATTAATTCGCGATGGAATCGCAATTTTTGGCGGAAGTACGTTTCTTCTGCGACCCCGGTAGACGAACGTAGAAGACCAGCTGCTGGCGTTTTAATGAAATAATTTCTTACTGTCATTATTGCGCTGGGATTGAATTCAATTAGGAAATTGGTAAAAAGAAATGGTTTATTAAATCGTACTTAAAGAATACAGTTGATGATGGTGATTATTGTGGCGACGATGATAAGAGGAAGCGTTTAATCAACGAATTCAAAAAGATCTGATTTAATTTGATTATTATTGTGTGTACGCACATGTGGCAAAGATTATGTTCCTCGCCATCATCGCACGTCTTTATTTTAACGTTTGACGCTCGTTAATGTCACAAGTATTTAATTTTATTATTTATCACAATAATAACAACAATAGCGATTAATTTAAATTAAATTATAACCGTGCAGTGATTTCGGTTCTGAACCAATTCCAACTGCGAAGATGCTTTAATTGAAGTTGAAGGATCCTCGAGCGTTTGCGTTGTACGCTGCAGAAATCTTCGAGGGAAGAACAAAAACGTTTCGATTAAATCTAAAACAGCTTCTTGTATTTGGCGACCTCAGCATTCCTCGTCGTCATCACGAATCTTGATTTGAGTTCGTGACATCCCATTCGTAATTGAATTCTTTCTTTCGAAACGTGCGCGAAAAAAATTTAATTAGACATTAATAATGTTAATAATTTATGGACGACGACCATCGTCAGCATCATCAGGTGGAAAAGAAGAAGAGCCGAGCAGGAAGAGAAACGTTATTTTATTGCTGCAATCATAAGAACATTTGCTAATAAGAAAGCAAAGTATACATTTTTATCGTTGTTAAAAATCGACTTGCAATTAAATCCAAAACACCGGCGACATGTGTTTTCGTTCGGTCCGTGTCATCATCATTAAATTAATCGTCAACGTTCGTTATTATTACGATGGTGATCATCGAGCGACAATTCCCTCGTTTTCCTCGATGGACGTTCACCTTTAATCTAAAGAAATTAATTCGCTAAAAACATCTTTCGATTGATGACGAACGCGATTGATTCGTCGAAGCCCTTCGATAATTGGAGATTACAATTCGCCTTCGTTATTATTTATCCGATATCCGAAGAGGATCTAATAAAGTTCGAATGGGTTAGTTAAGAAGCCACACCTAGAAAACCAAAGAGAAAGGGGGAAACTTGATGATGATGATCACGAGAGAGAGAGAGAAATCTGTAACCGAAATAACAATAGCCGACGCCAATAATAATAATAACGATGATAATAAGAAATGGAAGGCAACAAGAGAAAATACATTATTAAGACGATTCCCTGACACGGTAGCAGCGCGCATTCCGAAACGTTTTCGATTGCGTCCTTCTTCTTCTTCTTCAGCTTCGCCCATCTTCATCTTAATCCGTGCCACGAAAGCAATAGTTGCCGTGGTTCCTCACCCTCAACTTATTATTATTTATTATAACATCCCATCGGGTACGGCTCGTTCTCTCTCGACTTCTTTTCTCGGTCCCTCGCCTTCCTCCGCTTCTTCTTCTTCATCATCTTAATGATGTCATAATATTTAATTATATATTAGTCGTCGTGGTATTAACGGCGGCTCGGACTCCTGGAAGTGAAAGAGAAAGAGTTGCCGTAACGATTCCATATATACAATTATAGATGGAAAGGATAGAAGTCGCCGGTCTCACTTGTCCATCCACGGCTTGATATCATCAATATCATAATTCCTTGCGTAAGACCGGTAGCGAGACCGTATAATAACCGTAGAGAAGAACGAAGAGCGTGTGTGTGTGTGTGTGTCGATGACGACAACTGTGTGTTAAAGAATGAATAGTCGTTACGAGAGAAGAGAAATGGAAAGTCCTCCTCCTCCTCGTCGCGCGAAGAGTAAGACAAAGATAATGGAATTGATTGGTTCGTGGATGGTAAGACGATGATGATGATGATGAAGAAGAAGATTTTCTATTCTACACATCTCGTCGCGCTTCGGGCATTTACTCTTCATTCTTCTTCATCGCCACCACCATCATCATCATATGACGACGGTGACCTTGAGGGCGAATTCTCCTTCACACTTACAAAAATACCTCTTTCTCTCCGCGACTTCGCCATCTCCTTCTGCGCTCGTTATTTCGTTTACTTCTTCGTTTTTCTTCTCGAATTCTATTATTATTTCGATTATGGTACTACACGTAACGGGCGATTACCTTTATTAATAAACTTTTTTTATTATTAAAAAAAAACGGTGACGATCGTGACGCGAAGAAGAAAAAGAGCTTGTGGGAAAAATAATTTGATAGACGCATAATTGTAATAACAGAAAAATCGCCCATTGCGGAGAATCGGCGAAAGAAAATCGGGATTTTTCGAAATCTCAATGCAACAAGAAACCGAAAGAAAGAAGTCCATCCACTTCTGCGTTCGGTTTCTGGTACAATCGCGAGGAATATTATCGAACAAATTAATGCGCGAAAAGAAAAATTATGAGAGATGCGACGATAAAAAAGGACAGAAGCGAATGAGGATGTTTAAAATAAATACGAATTATATTTAATAATATTAAATTGCCGGTATGATTACTGTTGAGTCTCCGGCTACCGGTTGATCAACTTCGAGTGCGTCGAAAGTGGGAAAAGCAAACACGAGCAAGAAGGAAAGGCCGACGAGGAGCGAAACGTATGGCGAGCCAACACGCATCCATCATTATAAAAATCAATAAATCAAATTGAATCAATTAATAACAATTCGAATAATATTTAATTGTGACAAGTGTGATGTTCGGATTTCCAAGAAATCGTAACATGTCTACGGTGCAACGAAGGCAAAGGCCGAAGAATGAGACGAGATCGAAAGAAAAGAGACAGATTAGAAGAGTTCGCTTAACGACGCTACGTCCAAATATAGCCAGAGGACAATTTCCAATAAGTTTTCCAATTAGTTTTCCGCTAATAATATCGTTAGAGAACAAATTTCGCCGAACTTTCGCAGACGAGGGATTCGATTCAATTAAAGCAAACAACGGATTTTTATGCAAATTAATGCTGCTTGAGGTATAAAAAACGGTAATTGCTCGTTGTCTTTTTCTTTTCGCTCGTAGAAGCGAGTGCGAGAAAACGAAATTGACGAAGACATATTTTTTCTTCGAGGCTAGGAGTCGTGGAGGTGTGGGCCAAATTAAAGAGAAAATGCGTATGATGTACTGTTTAGATGTCACTTCTTCGGTCCAATTCATTTCCTCCTCGTTCGCCGCATTTTCTCTTGTTGTTGTTCTTCTCCGACGAAGAGTTATTGATGACTTACCATTTGTTTGCCTTTGAATTTGAACGACGACGACGATTATGAAAATTGAGACGGACCAAGTGGTCGAAATCGCCGGGAGACGATCGTATTTCGGTGCGGTCGGGAAGGAGAGCGAGACGAAGTGTTCGATCGTTAATAAGCGAACGTAAAAATTAATTGTTCTCATTACCGATATCCGTCTCGCTGCGTTTATCTCGTAGAATAGTAATTATTCGGAATCAGCAGGATATCGCTTGCGTTGAAACGGAATAGAGGCATAACTCTCCGTTAATAATTACCAATAATCTATTCCAAACGATAAGTTAATTTGTTTGTTTAATTATTAGCTTGGTTTGATGAGGAGGAAGACGTAGATTCATCACAATTTATCACAAACGGCCGGTAATCGATCTCTCTCTCTCTCTCTGACGACGGACGGAAAAATATTGTCGAGGATCGTTTCACGTCTTCATAAAACGTCTAAAAATAACCGACGTTTCTCATAACAATTTCTCTTCGTCGACTCCTTTTTGCGCCGATGATTCCCCTTTAAACCCCGTCGATTCCGCCGTAAAGAACGAGAGAATTAACTTAACACGTTAACGCCGAGAATGAAAGAGATTATAATGCAACTAATAAATTGGAAGATGATGATGATGGAAAAATGACGAAAAAGAAGTCACCTCGTTTACGATGACGATGCCGAAGAAGAAGAAAGAGAACGAAAATGTTGATCATAGTTTTTCAATTTCTAATTTCCGATGCAACGCTAAAAGTCGATTATAATAGTGTTAATAGCGTTGAACGGTGGTAGCCGAATAGGTTGTCAGACACCGTTCCTTTCGGCATAACAAATTGACTTTAAACAACGAGGCTCGTAGACGAAGAGCAAAAAAAATGGATCCTTGCGCGAGGAGGACGATTTTAGTTATCGCAAGAAAATTGGATCGATTTTTATTTTAACGTTGCCGCTCGATAATTAACAAACATTTTTTTTTAATTAATGCCTCTCTCTCTCTCTCTCTCTCTCTCTCTCTCTCTCTCTCTCTCTCTGGAACTCGATTCGTTTCGGTTTGATATTTAAAAGAGAAAATAAAATGACGGAGGCGAAAGAAGATCGTTCGGTTCGTTCGCTCATTAATATCGGCAATTAAGAGGACCGGGCAAGAGGAGAGCCATTAAGAGCATTTTTAGCGGTCGAGAGCCGGCCGAAGCGGGGACGGAATGAAAAAATGTTAATGAAACACCCGTGAATCGGTTTTCGGGCGGCCAAGAAAAAAAGCTGTAAATGAAAAGCGAAGATTCCAGAAAAACCCATTCCGCCGTTTGTTTATTTCATTTTCTCCGATCTCGCTTTTATTTTCACCTTTTGCCCGCTGCTTCGCAAATAATCGCCACCACTTCTTCTTGTTCGCGTTGTCATAACGCCGACCAAAGGCCAAAATAGACATTCCTATCAATTCGCTGCTTTCATCTTCTCTCGCTCGCTCCCTCATTGTTCTTCTATACCGAAAGAGATAAACACTCGCATTCTTAATTCTAATTAATCGTTAACGGATCCATCGATGGGAGAATCTTTCGCACATTCCGCTACAAATTAACCAAAAGAAAACCCATCGCTCCGTCTTTTTCCCCGGTGCCCGGATTCCGCTCTCGCTCGCTTTTAATTTTATTACATTTTTTCGCCGTCTCGTATTATCGAACAGCAAAAAGGACTGAATGGACCGAAAGGCAAAAGGAACGTGAAAGAAGCGGAGACGAATTCTAAGAATAATCCGTGTTCCAATCAGGACGGTAATTAAACCTCCTCTTAATTACTGGCCGTAAATAATACTTTAAGTGCCGCTTTAACGCGCCTTTAAATGTCACGCCTTGGTTACCTTTTCTCTTCTTTGCTCCTCTTCTTCATCATCATCGTTTTTATTATTGCCTTTTTCATCTGCACCTCGTCCGTTTTCAACAGCACAAAGAGGAACGAAGAAAGAAAAAAGGGGAAAAAAGCAGGCGACAAGTCTGTTGGGTACATGAAATCGCTTAAAATATAACAACGTAATTTTTATAACCTTAATTATTATTTATGTAACGATAAAGAATTGATATATATTAACAACCGGTGCTATAATTGGTATGGTAAAAATAATATCGGGGAACGAAAGAGGGCAGAACTTTAAAACGGGGGAGAAAAGTAGCGCTTTACCGATGAACGACCCTTCATCGACGACGAGGAAACTTCGCACTTCTCATTAAAGACTTTTCGTGCTAAATGCCATTCGCAAACGATAACGCTCCTCCGCTTCGGTTTATTAACATTTCCACTTTGTTATGTCTCGTTATTATGTCTGCACCATTGGATTGTTTTCTCCTTTGCGCTCCGTAATATTTCGTTATGGGTGTGCATTTGCCTTGCCACCCATTAAGCCAAAAAGAAACCTCAACCTTAGTTAAGAAGTAAATTTAAATACCTTCGACCATAAGAGTCTCTCTTACCCTCCTCACTTTTACTCTTCATTGTGTTATCGCCGGGTTTTGGATTTTATTCCTTTTTCCTCCGCATCGTAAACGTCAATCTCGCCAGTTTATACCTCTTAGGAACGTTCCATACGCAATTGCATTATTGTTGTACAATGAACGCGTCTTTATCTGTCCTCGGCGAGTGTCGCTGTTTAATGCGAGAGGACCGAAACTTCGTGGTTGCCATAAATTTTAGCCTTAACTACATTCTCGTCTTCTGCCATTTAATTGCGAATTATTAGAAATTTTCATCTTGTTGAAAACTTCTTAAGACGCGGTGAAACCATGAATGGAAACGTCCGTTCATTCACGCGAATTGACGGATCCCCTCCAGTTCTAAACGCTTCTAACTTCTTCGTGCCAAAAGGCAAAATAGTTTTCGGCTCTTTTCTGTGTCATTAGGTTGTTGTACACCGTCATCAGCTGCAGCGGTTTTCAAGGTTCTTTTGTCGTCTCTCCCTTGTCGGTCGATTCCGCTTTTGATTGCCGTTTCTTTTATGCCTCGATGTAATTATTTAAAAAAAGACAAGCGCATAATTAATACCTCCGATGTGCAATTAATATCGTCTGGAATTTCCTGTGACGAATGCGAAATGTTTAATTGTCAACTAAAATCGTAATTGCATTTAATCGCCGCGTCTCGCCCTCCTCTTCGCCCATCGGTTATGATTTTAATAATATGACGTGGCTCTTTCCATTGAAAGCACCATCATAAAGAAGTGGCGTTTTTGTGCCAAAAAAATAAATCAAAAACCGCTTCTTTCGCTTCTTTTTCACGAGTCTCTTTGTCCGCTGCGCTCTCGATGGCATTGAAACGTTTCCCTCCACTCATTAATCCCGCCGAGAGACATTAAAATCGCAATTTTTATTCGAATAATTCCTATTCGCCCGAAAGAAAATGACGAAAATTGAACGGAGAGGGAATTACTTGGCAAATTTTTTCGTTTCGATTTCGAGGGTTCGGCTGTTCGTTTTTTAAACAGCAACAACCGCAACAAGCGTTTTAATGCCGACCAACGGAGAGGAAGAGACGTGGTAGACGAAGAGGAATCGAACAAAAAAGTTACATATAATCAAGAAAACACCTTTACCTTTACCTGAATTTCGTGTTAATTAATGATCAACATATTCTCGGTTAATTACTGGCAAAGAAGCGGAGAGAACGGCGAAGAGAAGGAAGGGCAATAATCGAACAGGATCTTGCCTCTTTAAGCAGAAGAGAATCGAGGTGGTGAGAAAAGGAAGACGCGCCATCGAGCGAGATTAATAAAAGGACGACTTTTAATTATTGTTACGAACCCGATGGTAAAAACGCGCCGTCTCTTCTGCTCCTTTATCATCTCCCTTGGTTGTTTTCATTTTTCTGGTGTCCGTTATTAAATTAATGAAGTGGATGCGATATTTTTAACGACAAATTTTTAATTAATGACGATGATGGAGATGCTCGACCCACGAAACGAATCGGATTCATCTGAAATGCTCACGAAAAGTTTCGAAGACGACCCAAATGTCTACAAAGGCGATCCGTGGAGAGCGTTTTTTTTTGCTCGATCTGCGTGGATGATTAATAATGTTAAATTTGTTATGATTCTTTCGCATGAGAGAGCGAGATGGAGAGGCGAGCGTGAAAGAGGAAGACGAATAATTTATAATTGTTAATGAGTGTCACGTTGAATAATAGATGAAGTCGAGCGAATAGGATTTGAAGAATTTCAATGCAGATGCACGGCTGAGACCCGGGACGATAATATAATTGTTCGTCGTAAGCCGAGGCCTTGCGGGTTAATTCAATTTTATTATGTCGAGTCAAAGGAGGAAGACAAAGAATTATTTTAATGTCTGTTTTATATTTCGCTTTTTTAATTTCCATTCTATTCATATCTATTTCGTATATAATTTGTTATTATTCATAATATCATTGTTGCTATTAACATTTATCTCCCGTTCCATTCGTTGGGCTTCATTATCATCTCGTCAGATGCTCATGTTTATTCCTTTTGTCCGACGCAATCGATCGAAATCGTCTCGATGAATATTTATGCGCGTTTCCCGTTCATCGATTTCTTTCTCTCTCGTTTAATTCGCTCGACGACGACGACAGCATCGTCCGCCGAAATCGACGAAACACCTCTTCGCACGCTCGCGCTTCTAATTAGAATTTTCGTTCTTCGCCGTCGTCCATTCAGTACAAAACGTGCATCATTAATATTTAATTGGGATTTTAATAATCCCGCCCGAGACACACACACCGAAAACAAGAAAATCGACTCGATTCTTACTTAACATCTGAACAAGAAGTGGGTACAACACATAAATTCAGACGTAAATAATAAATCTGTCAGGGAGTCCTGAAGAAGAAGAAGAAGAAAGAGGCAAAAGAAATGATAAAATAAACGAATTTCTTCGGAAATTCTCTCTCGGCTACGTCTCCTCGTCCTATTTTCGGACTCCCTCCTCATTCCCCTTGATTTCGTTAAAAACGGCTCGCATAAACAGTAGACGAAGAAGATGGAATACGAGTGGCGAGGTGAATGGCTAAAAGTGAAGTTCTTCCACCAGACGGGACGAAGAGTTCTTCGTGTAGTATGTAAATGCGAATGGGTGAGCGAGCGAAAGAGAGAGAGAGAGAGAGAGGGACGTTGATGGTTTTGCGCTTCGCCGTGTGTTGCTGCTTGCGTCTTCGCGGCCGATGGTAGTTGACGGATGCGAATTGTCGTTGAGTGACAGCCGTCCGAGATTTTGCTCATATATGGCGGACCACAGGCGAATGAGCTACATATCACACGTCCGTCCATCTTATCTTTCGTCCGTTCTCCTCGCTCCACTCGCCTCATCCTCCTCCTCCTCCTCGTACATTTATCCATTCCGCTGGCTACTATTGCTTGTTATTGTTGTTGTTGTTTGCGTTATTGTTAACTCTCGAGGCTTTCCTCCGCTTATTAAAACGGAATAAATGCGCCTACTTATCCTACTACCACACCGCGATGCTCCTCCAGTCTCGCCTCTTTCTCCATCGGCCGAGCGAACGTCCTTCTGCGTCTTCGGCTCGCTCCTAGTCCGCTTGCCATTTTTGCATTTTCGCTCGTTTTCATTTTCGTTTGCAAGAGAGAAATCAAAAGATAAGAATGTTTAACAAAAAAACGATGAAGAAGAAGGGACGCAGGGAAAGAGAGGCCGGAATAAATTTTAATAAAAGATCAGCGCAAACAATCTAGATTAAATATATTTTTTCCCTCGTTCGCCTCTTGTGCAAATCCGGGGACCTTTCGTATAAGGTCCTCGTCGATGTGTGCGCGTCTCCGCTCCACGTTCGGACGCGATATTATTAACGTTTGATGCGACCATCCGAGCCGGGAACCCAATATAATAGAGAGGACCAGATCCGCTTCTTTTTATTGCTAGCCGAAGACGTTTTTCGATCCGCTTTTTATGCGAACGGCGAGCTTTTAATTTCGCTCCGATTCGACCATTAATTTCCAAATTCTGCCCGAATCGCGTTTTATTTCGCAAAAGAAACATACTCGACAAGCGTTCGACGTGACGGCGTGCGTTTATTTAAATGCAGCCGTTAAGAAATTTCGCATTTAAGCAACATTTTAAGCGGCAACAATGGGCCGTTAACGTTAAGTGCGAAAGAACTGCGTCGGCAATTAAGATCGTTGAAACAATCCGTTATTAAATTCTAATAATGTTCGGACGCGAGGGGAGGTCTCCCGAAGCGACCGATCGGTCGCGGGTGGTCCCTCTTCCTATTCCCGGCCGTCCATTAGCGCCTCCATTCATTTAGCGCGGAACGTTAATCGTTTCGATTAATTACTCGGCGATCGTCCGGTCCCGGCCTCGCATCGACCGGCGAATGACAATTATTGCCAACGCCGGATCATCCATTAGGTTCATCGACTTTCCGTGCTCTTTGTTGACTCATCATCTCGCGAATGCCGTTATTATTTGCTTTGCATGTAATGACAGACGAGCGAAAAGCGATTTCGCGAATTAATGTGACGAAACAATTAGCTCTCTCTCTCTCTCTCTCTCTCGCTCTCTGTTTTACTTGGCGATATTTTTAAGTATCGAAAAACGGACGCGATCCGCAGCCTTGCAGGTATATATTGGAAGGAAATTGCAGGGGACCGAAAATAATAAAAGAAAAGCCAATAATAAACGAGAGACGATGAAGATTATTGGCAAAAAATCACGTCTTGTTGTTGCCGTCGAAAGTGTTGGTGGAATGAACTCTTAATGCGTTATAAACAATTCGCATAATGTACTGTACGTGTTACGAACGAGATGATGATGATGATGGCGGTGGTCAAAATAATAATAATAACCGTCTGGCAACTTTTTGTTTTTAACATTTTTTGCACCATTTTAATTACACCTCTCTCTTTCTCTCTGCAATTCGCTTTTATGTTGTTTTCTCCTCTTGTAAGAGAGTGAGCAATAAAGAAGGGCATTAAGTACACGTTACCCTCGCACATAGACCAAATATCATAAAAATTCCGGTCTTAATTCTTTACATTACATAAATGTATGCATATATCGATTACGGTTGGTTTTAAGCGGAAAGCGAGCACTTAATAGCAACAATATTATTAACCCTTACGCAAATTAAAAGCCACGGCAGCAACGGGCGAACGGTTCGAGCAATAGGAGCCACAAGGATGGAGAAGCAATTGCGAGGTGAAGATAAGGCGAGTGGCAAAAGCTCGATTGCAAAATTGAGCTCTCTGTTTATTTTTCGCCGCTCTCTTCGCTTCCTCCCTCCCGCAATTTTGCAATATGGACGTGTCCCTACGTCGCGTTACACACGACTTTATATTATAACCATTACTTTTATTAACTCATAAAACGGGCATTTAAAGTATCGCGTTACACGTCATAATTTTTCGTTAAAATAGCCGGGGGAATACGAGAATAAATATTATTAGCCGCAGACCGTTCGATTGATACTCCTCGTGCGTCTGGCGATTGTCTGAGGAGGAAAAACGGGATTGACATTAACGGAAAACTCCGGATTGATGATTGTCGATTGCTTTCGAAGTCCAAGCCGTCGGGAGCGTTTTCGTTCCTTCTTGAGCGCTACCAGCGAATCTTCTCGAAGAGCTAACCCAAACAAACCGGCAACCGGCTGTTAAATATATAATAATAATCGCTCTTTTTCTTCTCATTGTGCGTCCTTTCTCTGCAAACTTTACCGCTTCGTAGCGGGAGCGAGAGGTCGTCATTACATCGACTTACATTCGTGTAATCGTTTTGTTGGTGTTCTTCTAAGGTAATATTTATAAATTGATTTATTGTAATTGAATATGCAAGTAATATACGAGCGGCCGTAAATACGTAACAATTTAGAAAAGGAAGAGAAAGAGGGGCGTTGTTTACGATTAGTTAAGAAGCGTATAAATATATAAATTTATTCCTCGCCGCGTGTATCGCTCTTCCGTTGCCCTTCGTCGTCGGTGCACCCAGAGTTGAAGACGATGCGGCCGGAATATGGACGTTAAAGTCTCGTGTTATAGACGAGCCCTCTAATTAAGTCGGGTCTTTGTTTCCTCGTGTTTTTTTTTCGCATTTTCGTAATTGTTTCGGATGGATCTCTTCTTAAAAGTAGCGCGAATCAAATTGAACAATTATTAATGGATCTATAACGTTTCTTTCTAAGTTTGCAATTTGTGCAAAATGCAAAAGTAGAGAAGGGTCCCCCCTTCTATAGGAAGGGAAAATCTTAAGAAAAACAAATTTTCAAAATACGAATAAACCTCGATGTTAAACTCACATTACGAAATTCTTTTCAACGTCAATCGGCTTCTGAGCAGAAATTCTTTCCAATGTCAATGCTAAAGCTTATCGCTTTCAAGCAATAAATTCTTTTAGATATTGAAGGGTAAAATATTATCTGCTTCTTGGAATAAATTCATTCCTATTCGATGTTAACTATCACTTACAGATAACGAATTATTCTTGCATTCAATTAGGGAGCGCCATCAAGTTCTGGGAAAAGATTCTTTCGTATTCGTGGGTAAACCACTATCAGTTTCTAGGAAAAAATTTCTTCCAATGTTAATCAGTTTTTGAAAAGAAATTCTTTCCAATGTCAATCGGTTTCTTGGAAGAAATTCTTTACAATGTCAATCGGTTTCTTGGAAGAAATTCTTTACAATGTCAATCGGTTTCTTGGAAGAAATTCTTTACAATGTCAACTGATTTCTAAGAAGAAATTCCTTCCAATGACAATTGGTTTTTGGGAATAAATTCTTCTTTCCTTAAACGCCGTTTGAAATATTATTGTTTAAATAACTTTTTACCGCGATCTATAATGTTTATTTCCATAATTAATCACTTCAGAAGCTCCAAAATGAGTTTATTGCAATTTGTGCAAAAAGGCAAAATTTGAAGAAAAAATAATCCTCGAAAAACGAATGAATCTCTACGTAATACAAACAACTGAACTCTAATTAATCGATCTCTAATGTTTCTTTCCACATTCAGTCACTTTAAGTACTCCAAAATGCGATTATTACAATTTGCGTAAAAATGTAAAAGTAGGGAAAAAATAGCGAATTTTTAGCCTATGAACTAGTTTCCAACTATTTCTTCGTCTCTAACAAAAGGAAAAGAATTAAGGAACGCAAAAATGGAGGGGGAAAGTGGAAGATTGTCGTAAATTGATCGGAAATTAACTTACTAACGAGGATATAAATATGTGAGATTATATTTTTCCGGACGTGAGATTAACGCCGGATATAATTGGAGTTTTCCACGACAAAATTAGATATCTAAATGGTACGTGTACGGTACGGATCTAATGGCATTATCGAGTTTATTGCACTTACGTGAGTTTATTTTTATTGCTACGTGTATCCAGAAGAAGTCCTCCTCTATATAAAACATCTATTAACGCCATTAATAATTGCTTATCGCGCTTTGCAAAGAAAAAATAGGGAGCTTGAGTCGACGTTCAAGAAATCGGTACGAAACAATAATCAATTCCTGATACGAAAACGAAAGTTGATTGAAGCGATCGAAGAAAAGAAAATTTTGCGTCGCCGGTTGTCGGAAATCGATTGCGAAAAACCGGAGGCACGTTAACGTCGTTTCACCTCCTCGCCGGCGGATAATTATAACGATTATTCACCCGGCGCATCCACCAGATCTATTGATTTTTTTATTCCGCTTTGCCTTCTCTCGTCTCACGGCCGTTCTGCATTCATAATTAAGAGGACTACGACTTTCTCTTTATTTCTCTCTGTTTCATCCATTTTTTTTCCCATCGCTCTCTCTTATTTTCTCTCTTGCTCTCTCGCATATATTCATAAAAGATTCTTGCGCAGATTTAATACGAGAACATTTGCGAAGAAGAAGTGGAAGATTATGTGGCCGCCGCCGCCGCTGCTGCTGGTGGCGGCGGCGGTGACAAAGTAAAAGAACTTATATACTTTCTCCGTCTCGTTGTATGTGCTCCTCGCAATTATGTACCGATTGAGTAGATGATACGCGGGCGAAAGTACATAATGTGCCTTTCGCTAAGGGTGTCAGTGGCCATCCCCTTAATTAATCCGTAACGTCAGATTGGCGCCCGGCGCCCGTTTTCTGGATTTTAGTGCGCGCGCTGGACCGAACCCTTGAAACAACCCCGCCTTAATTAACAGATTCATTAGCGCGCGCTCGCTCGCCCCCGCACCGTCATCCTGGAGGAGAGGAGCCGAACGCGCCGCACACATTCATTGGACGCGAATCGTGTTTATTATCGGAATGCGCAAAAGGAATCCGTCGCAATTCCTCTCTCTCTCTCCCTCTCATTCTCGCCCGCGCCCTAGAGTTTGCCCCCTGTTTCTCTCGGCCTTTGTTTCGGGCGCGATTAATTGATTGGCGAAGGGGTTGCGGCCCTCGGCGTAACCGCGCATGTTAATTAAAACCTCCGACGCGATTCCGACGGCAGCAACCCCTCGCCGTTTAATTAGTCGGTAGGCGTCGACTAATTAAGAGCGGCGCGAACCGGGGGTGAGAATCGCTCGCTAATTAATTCGCCCTCTCATCTCTCGACCAATCGCGGTTGCGGGCGAACTGCTAGAGCGCCAATCGAAATTCTGCGTCGAATTAATTGCTATTTTTTCTGCACGTTGGTCTCGAATTAAAATTCGTTCGGGAGGCGAATTGAATTGCTTCGGTCGCGGTGCACTTTTCGCGCAAATCGCGTGGCAAATCGATCACCTTTAGTTTTATGACGGATCGCAACGGCCTCTCGGCTGTTTAATAAACAATGCCGAAATCGCAAACGAATTAATCCCCGCTCTCTCTCCGTGCCGCTTTTGCAACGATCAACTTTTTACGCCCTTTTCCGCTTGCCGTCGATCGTTATGCTTTTATGATGACCTGCAAGGAAAGACGCCCTCGCGGGACCACGTTACTACTTTACTTTTTCGTTCGCTTTCGAAAAGAAAAGCCAACAACTTACGGCGGAACAACGAGTGGAAATGGACGTAACACACACACACACACACACACGTGTACACGTGTACAAACACGGAGGAATAACTTTATCGGGGATAGATTACATTATACGCTTCTATGTACGTGTAGCGCAATATAACATTGCATTTATTTTGTTTATGGAATGCAATTTATATCCAAATGTGAAAGGTAATTTTAAAGCAGCGATTGTGCCGGTGTCAGAAGCGGTTCGCTGTGACACGTACAGACAGCGGATACGTGCTCGGCCTGCCAGAAACTACCCGGGAGCTCCTCATCATCATATTCCAAGACAACAACAACAACAACAACAACAGCAACGGGCTGGAGGAAAATAAGAGAAAATCTTCGACTTGGCAAACTTCTCTTCCCCGAGCACCGGTCAAGATTAAGCGACGCCTTTGCTATTGATATCACAACACGCTGACGATGGCGACGATGGGAAATTATTTCGCGCGTTCGATGCAAATCCAAAGCCAGCGCGAAATGAAGAAACAATCGTCGCTCGAGTGGCGAGTTCTCCGATAGTTTTTGAGTGTCTCGAAAAGATGTCCAAGAGGCGAACGATGATCATTTCGTTCGCCCACGACGGACTCGGCGATAAAACGAGTCTCACGCGCACGAGGAAAAAATCTTCTTCGCTTGGAAATTGACGTCAGGAGAAAAGCTGCAACAGAAAAGCAATAAACGTAACGCCCGTTATTATTGTTATTAAAGTCGGCGAGCAAAAAAAAAAGAGGCGAGCGAAAATTAAGGAGACGGGCGAACGAAGAGAATTAAAAGTGGAGGACGATGTTGAGCGATGGAGGCAAGCGAAGAAGAGGGCGAGGGAATCGTTAACTAGATGCATAAGTTACGACTTTTGCTCGATCTTCTTCTTATTCTGCCGGTCGATTTTGCGAATATTGTTGCGACGCCAATCGTCGTTTTATTTTTTGCGCGTCGTCCTCGTCGAGAGTCGAAAAGCAAAAATGAGATACAACTTAATGGCTCCACATCGTAAAATTAGCTACTTACGAACGGCGTATACAGGATGGACGTTTGATTTTGGTCGCGAACGCGAGCGGAATTTGCTTGCTATTGAATCGTGGATTCGGTGGCGATTTTGACGGGTTTTCGCGCGTCTCCAGGCGAAACTGCGCGTCTTCCGGGACGCTCGCAGCTCGTCGTCGGGACGTCGACGGCGTCCATCCTGTGTCGTAATTGCAGACTCCGAATATCGGCGTGTAAAGCTAATAATAATAAGAGGAATAATAAAATTGGCATAAATAGTCTCGAACGAATGTCCAGGTGTAGGCTGTTTTACATACGCTTTCGCATTATATTCGCCGTCCTCGTCCGCAAACTTCCTCGGCCGTCTCTCGTACACGTATAGTTAGAGGTGGTGTTGTTATTGCTTATTGGCATTCGTAATTACGTATCGTTTATTAACACTTCCAACTTTTATTATCATCTCTCTCTCTCGCTCGCGAAAGTTGAGGCCAACGAAAAGAAATCGCCGGCGGTTTTTTTGTTGTTGTTGCGAGCGTTTTTAGCGAAAAGGTCGTCGCCGTCTCTTTCTCGCGCTTCTTCGCCCGCCTGCCATCTCGCTCGCTTGTACGATTCTTTGTTATAATTTTACACTCAAATTAATATTTACGATCCTGCTTCCAAGTAAAGGAAGAATTTTAATGACGTTTTCGTTATTATTTTCCTCCTCGCGTTTCTCGTTACGATGTTAAGAGCCAGCCGAAGAGGAAAAAAGGCTGCGAAAATTAAGAAACGGGTCCTTGTTATTATTATCGATTACACACGTTTAAGCAACGAGAAGAAATTCTTTGATTATGTCGAACAATTCCTTATTGATATCGTTCGGTCCGCTGTGGAAATTGGTGGCAACGAAATGGAAAGGAACACAATCGAGCGATACCAACAAAAGAGCAAAATAAATAAAACGCCACCATTTATTACGAACACACAAATAATTAATTTTAATTGACAATTTTATAATAACAATTCTTTATTTTCTTTATGGATTATCGTTATTACTATTTGGATTAGTTTCTTGTCCACTTCTTTTCGTTTCTTCGCTCTTTCTTTCGTCCATTCGTTTGTGTTACAATTCGATATATCGAGCTAAATTTATAATAATAAAACAATGAGCTCGTTAAAAACGTTTTTCGAATAAAATAAAATTTATTGTGTATTGGCTTTTCGTATATCCTTTACGTCTCTTATAAAGAAGACAATGATAATAGCACCACCACCACTTACTTCTTCACATATACCTCACCAACGGCAACTCCACAAACTCCACTTTCCCATCTCTCGCTCTTGCTCGCCGCATTAAATTCGCCCAAAAGGTGTGTTGAAACGAGAAAGGATGGCGAAAGAGGTAGTTAAATAAAATGCATTATTATTATTATCTTATTGTTTATTGTAATATAAGATATATTATAAATCGTTTTGTAATAATGGTTAAGCTGTCAACGAAGTCCATTTAACACTTTACTGTATGTTGTATAATAATAAGTGTTAGACGACAAGAATGATGACGATGACGCCGGCAAAGATTATTGGCAACGAAACGGCATAATGTTGGCAATTGGAAACGTGGAAAATTACCTACGGCCGTCTAAGAAAAGGGAAAACGATTTAACCACGATGACGAAGAACTTCATTTGGATGTGACGCTGAGTTGTCTCCTCGCGTAGTCACGTGTCGAATCGATTTCGTTCGCCCAAAATCTGTTGAATAATGAAAAATCTTTCGGGTCGGTCAGTTATTAAAATTAAACCGGGGAATAAATGAACGAATTGTCTTCGTCAAATTGTGCACTTTATGCAAGCGCCTCGATGGTGACATTGTTAATTTAAGAAAGTCACCGTATCGATTCTCGTATTTATTATTCCTTCTAGAAACGGGAAATGTCACGCTGCAAAAGCAGGAAAAAAAAGGACGGCACAAAAGAGAGCAGAAAATTCCATGTTACGTGGACACCCACTCGTGTCGTCGAAATGCCACGTGATTATTATTTTCTTTTTTTCGTTGTGCAACAATATTCTAATTATTGAAGAGCTGAACTTTTTTTCCAAGTTAACAGAATTTGCAAATTGACTTTTTGAATTAATTTGAGGAAATTTATGGCCGATTTCAAGTGGGGACCCAATTTTTTTTCGTTCGGCTTCCTCTTCTTCTTGTAGACATAATCGAATTAACCCACTTTCCATCCGATCGTCGTTCCGTTAATTAGTTTCTTATTATTTACGACGTCATCCATTGCAATAACGACGATGCCAATGATGATGATGCTGATGACGATGATAAAAGCGGTTGGTATTCCGTAATTGTTTCCTTATTAAGGCCTCTCGCTTGCCAATTAGACGCGACCGAGCCCAGCCAGCGAATTGACATTTAGGATTTAATTAGTCGTTTAATTTCGCCGTTCTCCCTCGACTTCTTCTGCTTCGCTTCTTGTTGTTGCCGTCCGATGGGCAAATTGTGTCCTTATAGAAACCGAGATTCCTCGCGTGGATTACGCCGCTTTGCCACCTTTTCATCTCTAACGCTCGTCGTCTCCGTTCCTCTGCTGCACTCTTATATAATGGCGAATAAGACGCGGCATAAATCACGCGGAGGACGTTCTGCGGACGTTAATCAGGTACGCGACACGGCCCGCGAATATTATGCAGATGCACGATCGGATTAGCGTTTTAACGCGCGAACCGTTTGCGAATTGTCGAATAGGAGAGCGACCCTCACGTTTATCGAAGACACTCCGCGGAAGACGAGGGACGAGGCTGTAAACGGCTGGAAAACGATGATTTTTCATCCTGCCGCTTTTTGGAATTTAAACGGGGAATTTCTCTTCTCGTCTCTTAGCCGCAATGTTAAGAGAGGCGACCGCTGTGGAAACGTTAAAGCGCAAAGTGTTTGTTGGAAAAGGAACAATTAAAGGGAGGAAGTTCGAGAAATGTGTCCATAAAGAACGCGATGACCATCGCGTCAAGAATGGGACATTGAATGTGTATAAAAACCACGCCTATAGCGGCCAAGTTGGCGATCCATCCAATGGGCGAAACTTCTTCGCTTACTCGTCCTCGACAAACACTACCAAATCGGGATAATAATGAAGATTGGAATAACAATCATAATAATAAGACGTAAAAGAAGAAACGGAGCATGAGATGAAGAGAGAGAGAGAGAGAGCGAGCAATCTTCGATTCCTTCCAGTTGCACCACGAGATAATAGTTTAGTAGCCTTTTATATCGGCCCGTCTCTTTCCTTTTCCATCGACCTCTTCCATCTTCAATTACTCTCTCTCCTTCTCGTTTCAATTCCAAATATTAAAAAGTGAATTATTTAAGAACGGACGCAAAGACGTGGAAGAGAAGGAGCGAGCGATGCAATTTAAGCAAGCAAATCAAGAAGAAGTGGAGGAAGAAGAAGAAGCAGCAGAAGAGGGAAAACGTAATAACGTTTGCTAATCCGTCTTATTCTTCTTCGTTTCGTTCTTTTTCCTTCGTCTTCCTACCATACCGCATACCTCCGTGCGCTCTCGTCCACTTTTGTAATGTCTTTTTAAAGAACATCTTGTAGAATTCTCCCGGCGAGAGAGACGACGGCGACGTGCACGTATGCCTCATTCCGACCGCTTCTTCTTCCTGTTGCAATCGATCGTTGTTATATCGCATTGTTATCCACTTTTTCCTCGACTTACACTAAAGAGAGAGAGAGAGAGGGGGGGGGGGGGTGGCAATTAAAAAATGAATGATCATTAAGGCGATGGCTAAGCGAGAGATCGCCGCGCTTCGAGCGTGTCCTGCAGGAAGAAGGAATAATGGGATTTCGGGAGGCGATCGTTGCAATGATATCGCGAATAAAACCGAAATAATAATGATAACAAAAAAGAAGTGCGAGAGAGAGAGTGCGAGAGAGAGAGAGAGAAAGAGAGATTCGGGCGAAACAAAATGACGCCCTCCTAAATACATACACATACACACACAAGCAGAAGAAGAAGAAAAAAATGGGAATAAAAAATATCTGGGATGAGCGGGGGGATGGGATCCGGGGGACGGAAAAGAAAGCAGCGGCGGCGAAGAAGATGAAGAAGAAGAAGGAAAAAACCGCCGCCGCCTCCGAAAGTGTGAGATGTACATGCATTAGACTTTCAAAGTGTCCCGGCCGTTTCTATGGTAACGCAGCCTCTGCTGATATGACGCCCGGGCAATTTAATAAGATTCTGCGTCCCGAGCGCACAACGAAGTCGTCGTCGACGTCGTCGTCGACGAAGACGACGGTGGTGGCGGCCTCCCCGCGAAGCAGGAGAAGAAGAGCAGAAAGGCACGAAGAAGAGGGAAAAAATTGAGAATGCTCGAGGTATGCGAGAAGAAAGAGGCGAAAAAAAAACGTCGTCCTCCTACTGTCTTCTTCTCTCGCAATTGCTCTCGCGATTTCTCTCGCGATTTTTCCCGTTCTTCGCACGACCCCCCCGATTATTGCACACGTCCGATGGAACGGCCCGTAACTAGCAATGAACTGCACTCACCTGACTGAATTGCGTCACTAGGTAGTTGAACGAGGTAACGAAACAAAAAGTAAATAGGACATTAGCGAGTCGAAAAGCAGCGACTAATGCAAAGTGAAGTTGCCGATGACCGTGCGTTCATAAGTTGCAAAACAGGTGCTTTCGCCACGAAACCGCCGTCGTCGTCGCGTTCGGCTAGTTGCAAAAGACGACAAAAGCTGGCCCTCCTCATCAAATTATTTGCAATCGTATTTGATTATTGCCCAACGCGCGTGCAAGAAAAATGGGGGAATATAATGGGAAAACGCGGGAGGAAATTTCATTATTTTCGCGATTCCTCCGCGCTTATCCGCACCGTCGATAACTAGAAATTAATATTTAACGAAATGGCTCGCGAGAACGGCGAGCGAAGGTTAAAGTTTAACCATCCGCAAACGGCTACCGGTTTCAATTAAAAAAAAAAAACGGCGAAGCGTCGGTGATGGCGGAAAATGGGAATCAATTAACCGTTTCTCGAGGAGCGTCCCTTTATCTCCCATCGTTTTTTTTTGTCCTCCGTTATCGCGCCCGAAATCCTTTCCGTCTCCTTGCGGATAAACGTTAGGTGACGCAAGCGAGTGCGAAGGAAACGGATGCGAAGAGCACTTGAATTATGTGCCACTACTGTGGCGTAAATGTCGACATATTTCTTTAACTCGCTACACTTTTCGCTTAGCGATACGAATATTCGCGGCGCGGAGTAACAAATCGTTCCTTAAATGAGAGGACGAACTTTTAGACGGACTCCTTCGGTTCTTCGTCGCCATCCGTAAATGATTTCTTGCAATAAGTCGAATCGTTGAGAACGTCGACGTGGACGGATTTAGATTTTCTTCTGTTCGTCGAGTAGGATGAATTGTAATCGATATAATTGGTCGGCGCGGGGGGGAAATCGGTTGGAAATTACACGTAATTTCGTTGTTGCATTTTCGCCACTAAATCTTCGATTAGTGCGATTAGGATAATCGTTCCGGGCCTGCGAGCTAACATTCTTCCCGCACCATCATCATCATCATCATCCACCTCCAATTTGTGGTTTATAAGCAACGAAGCTCGTTGTTTTTTCTTTCGTTTTTAATTCCACGATATTTCATTTTGATCGATTCGATCGTGTCGAAGAACAATAAACAAGAAGGGCGAACGGAGGGGAGAAAACGAGCGGAGGCCGTCGAAGATCTAAGAATCAAGTTCAAAGAGACGGTCGTAAATTGAGTAGATTCCATCACGCGTGTTGTTGTTTTACGTAAAGAAAAACCCATCGACATTCGATTCTGGTTGCTGCTGCTGCTGTTGTTGTTGTTGTCGTTATTAATTTGAGAAGATTTCAACTGTTAAACGATGATGAGGCTCTACCCGGAGTGTTTAATAACATTTATACGTATGAAGATGTCGGCTAATAAACGCTAACACAAGAACTTGATGACCGTGTATAAAAATTAGTTACGTGACACGGTATTAACGCACAATTGATTAATTTTCTTCTCGCGCTCTCTCTGCCTCTCCTTCTTCGGCCGCCACTTTTTTCGCCGGACAAACTGAGGAACTTCAGGGGAAAATAATCGAGATAAAGAGGAGCGCAGCTAGATGAGGCGGCGGCATCCTTTGCGACGAAAGTTGATCACTCTTTAAACTAATTTCCAGCCAGATTGAAAGGGAATTATAAAAATGGTGTTAAATTGATTTAATGCCATCGACAACAATAACAGTGACCCGAAGAAGAAGAGAAATGTATCGGATTTAAATCGATTAACATTATTAGCCATCGTCATCATCATCATCATGAGAACCTATTAAAAATGTTCATAACAAATTACCAAAAGATATTACTTAATCTTATTGAGACTAATTTAGTCTTGTACAAGAGTTAAGAAGCCAGTAGAAGAAAAAGAGGCGATTCGTCGGTGGGCGAAGGAGACGAGGAATAAAAATTAAATCATTAAAAGCGTAATGATCGAACGATGACACTCGAATTCTTCGGCCCGATTTTTATTTTTTCGACCGAAACGCGCACTAAACGAACTTTACACGTTTCGAAGAGTGTTTTAATTCCATTCTTCGGCGGCTTCCGATCGCTCGCCTCAATTTCCGTTCCGTTCGATCGCCAACGAATGGAATCCACGTCTCGCGTATGGCTCCCTTCGAACCTTATCTACGGCCACAAATCTATTTACCGCCGTTATTTGTTCTGTACCTGTTGGTGAGTGGAACCCAAATTAGTAAATACAGCAACAATAACAACAAGAAGGAGGAAAACGGTCGATGAGAACGAACGAGGAGAACCTTTTTTCGTCCGTCGCTTGCCTCATTAATTAATTTAATTATGCGGTTACCAAGAGGCATCATCTTTTAAGTACGCAGCCTTATCGATTGGATTCATAATAGACCGAATATATGTGTATCTCTCTCGACGATTTTTTTTTCTTTTACTTGTTGGTCCAATCGATTTACAAACAATGTCTGTCCATCTTGCTTCGTTATCTTAAGATATAGATTGAGAGTCATCATCAAGTAGGATGATGTAAAAAAAAACTGTGTGTTTGTGAGAGAGAAAAAGGGACGAGGGGAAAATAAACGAGTGCAAACGGGGCGGCTCGTTAGACACATGGCATGAATATATTATAACTACTGACTCGGCACAATTTTAATTTGATTTGATTGCTCACGTATAATTTGATAATAATCTAAGAGGAGAAGACGTAGACGAAGAGCGAAACGCGGAGGAAGAAGGAACATACGTACATTTTACCTGGCCGATGGGGGTACGTTTATTTTTGGAATAAAAAACGAATCGATCGGTGTCGAAGCGGCGTTTTACGACTTCCCGAAGACGTGGACGACCGACCGTTTTCTCCGTAAAATTAGTTTTCCGCCGATGATGATGGTCAATAATTAACGGCAATTAAAGTTTGGAGAACAATGGAACGATTGCGAAATTAATGAGTCGCGGGCATTAATTTGCTTTTAAATCGTTCGTCCTCGGGGACAACGTGAAACGACGAATTAATTCTGTTTTTGTTAATTAACCAATTTTTTACGCCAAATTCTTGAAAGAGAGGCGCAATTAAAAAAGAGGCCACCGGTTAAAAATTGCGAATTAACAACGGGAAAATTCTAATTAGCGACAGAGAGGAAGAGAGCGAGAGCGAGCGATATTGAAATTTAATTACGCGCGAACTGGAAGACGACAACAAAAAAATTGCGAAATTATTTTGACCGAAGACAAAAAATAACATTGTCGCTTATTTTTTACTTCGTCTTGTTCGCAAACCCAAGAACGTTTCGACAAACTTGAAATTGCGCAAATTATTTAATGAAAGCTAATTAGAAATCTTTGTTTCGTTCTTTTTTTTTTCCGTTGGTCGCCACTAATTATAATGTTTCGAATCTACGTGCCACTAGAAGAGTTTTTTTCCATTGTGCAATTCTAATTCCATCGATTTCTCGCGCGCGAGAAGAAAATGCAATTTGATTCGAAACCGCGAGCGGCGTTTTTTTGCGTGCGTTACAAGTAATTAATTTTGCGCAATTGCTCAATCAATGCAAGAACGCAAGAAATTGCGCGTACGGTGAATGGAAGAGAGTCGGCATATCGATTCAATTGTTGGAATTGTTCTTTTTTGCAAATAGTCTCTAATTTTCATTTCGCATGCCCCGGCGCGAATATTTATGACGTATCGATAATTAATGCAAATATTTATAATTGAACTGTCGCTGGTTTTTCCCTCTTTTCTTCATTTCTGCCCATACGAACACGTTACAAACGGACATTTATCAATTCATGCCTGAATAAATATGTAAATAATAATGTGTACATTATAAAAGGTCGGCAATGGATTTTACTTCTTCTCATTCACTCCACTCGTTACGATCGTTTCGTGTAACATTTTCATAATTAATGCGTAAATTTTACGCTCATTTGGTTCTACTCTTTATTGCAAATTAAAACCGTTTAATGTCTTCTCTTTTCTCGCTAACATCATTTTGCCCCTCCTTGTTTCGTTCGCTCGCGTTCCAACGCCAAAAGAGAAGAACTGAAGCTCGCAGACTGGAAAGCAGCGCTTTGGATGATGTATGAACGGTTAGCATTTTAGTTATTAACGCAAATTTGTTATTATTGTTGCTGGCGTTGTTATACGAACAGTTTCGAAGCGAAACGGCCACAAGAAATAAAAGGTAAACACCGACATTTCGTGCTCTCCATCAAGTTCTTGTTTCTGGTACCTCTGGCGACATCTAACATACGGTTCCTCGATTTATCTCGTTCGCCGCGCGATACGTCCACTCGCCTCGTTCCCTTCTCGTGATGTACGAAATAAATTGCGATTTTGCACAATCGCGATTAACTCGATTGCGATGCGGAGAGTTTCGCAAGTCGCGGGACCTGTTAAAAGTGGCCATCGGCGAACGTTTACCGCCAAACGAACGGAGCGGAAATTGATTCGAATCGGAGGTACGATCGCGCGCGCGAGAGAGAGAGACTTCGATGGCCCTAAGAGAAAATCCACGTTACCAATTAGATCTTCATATACGTCTTTGCGAGTTTAACGTTTTACTTCGCGAATTGCGTTGCGAAATTAGACGTCTTTCGATTGTGGTTTTCTTTTTTAACGGTGACTTCTTGGAGGCAGAGGATTTTATCGGGTGATTAACGAAATCTTTGTTAAGGCGCTCGCACTTTGTTTGGTACGAGATGTTAATGAAACGAGTCGAGCGACGACGAAAACGTTTCGTTTCTTTTTTAAGGTTCTTGAAATAAAATACTCCGGTGTACATGGGTGTGAAATATTGCTACATAAATATTTTTCAATATTTAATGCAGTATTGTATTGCTTTTGTGTTTATTATCTCGTAAAATTACATGCTCCGCACTATTATAAAGCTACACCCTGATAACTCCTCTCGCTCGCCCCCTCCGGTTCTCTCTCCTTCCTTCGTATTACCTTTATTATCATTACATTTATTATATTATTTACATTTTATTTATATTATTACTATTCGCTCCGTCTCCCAATGCACTCGTGCAACATCAAAAACGAAACGTTTATTTCCTCTCTTCCTTTCCTTCGCCGAATGACACCCAACGAGCGGAGTTTCAGGACCATAAACGATTAAAACGCTCTCTCTCTCTCTTTCGCATTCCCATCCTTGCGTTTAACGCCTTTCGAAGTAGGAGTTCGCCGAAGATTTCTTCATTTCTACACGCTTCCACTCGGGTTCCCTTTAAATCGCATCCATCGATTCATAAGTCAACCACTTAATTGCAGACCGTCGTTCGCGTACCGCCCAAGACGATGGTTTTATTAAGCGAATCGCGCCGTAAATGTCGCTTGTGTTCGGGCGATATTAATTTTGCGAAGAAACCCAGTTAGACCGTTTCCAAAAGCGATACAAACAAATAAATCCGAAAGCCGCAAGTTTTTTTCTGCAAAAATTCCACGTAAATAAACGAATTGGTTCAAAAAAAAAAAAAAACAAAGAGGCAAGTCGAAGCGCATCTGGACGGCGTAAAAAAGAACGAACCGCGCTCGAAGATCTTAAATCAACGTTGCCCATCGCGTACGTCCTTTTATCCGGTTTCATTGCGCTCCTTTCGCCCGCGCGTTTGTTATTGTTCTTGTTGCGTCTCGCTGCGAAGCACGTCGAAGAAGGAGAAGAAGGCGGCTTAAGCCAAATTGATAACGATCGCCACTAAGTCTCCCCATCGCTCGCCATTTATACGTAACTTTCAACGCTTTACCTACTCGCTTACCACCATTCTCTTTCACGTGCATTATATTACGCGGCCGAAGACGTCCAGCTGTTTGCGAGACGGCGAGTTGACCAAACTCCCAACTCGCGCGAACTTCATATACTCCGCAGCGCGATGCGTGCGTGTGCAGTGCTTGCGTCTTGTGGACGATTTCCGCGGCCGGCGATCGTCATCTCTCCGCGGTCATTTCGAATACAATCGCGCCGTCACGTTATTACGGCCCTTTTGCGACGCGAACAATGAGGCGGGTTGCCAATAAACCATTTTTAATAGCCGGGATCATTTCTTATTTTAAAATTATTTGATCCCTTTTGTATATAAATAGTTTTCGTCCGCGATTTAGTTCCTCTTAATGGTTACCATATGTTGAAATCTCCTCGTTATCATCGCAACTCCGAAGAGATAATCTTCCTTCGCAAAAAGCGAAGAGCCGTCCTCGTCGCTCGCTAATTGATTAAGTATCAACGTGTCTTAAGCCCTTTCGCATTCCTTCTCGTTTGTTGTTGTTCTTCGTCCGTTGAATGCAAAGAGGCATTTCCTTAAAATGTGCGCGAGTGACATTGTGACATTAAAATAATTGCAATTAAAGTAAAATTTAATTGAAAGTATCTCGCGCGTGTTTGCGCTGTTGTTTTTGTGCGCGAAAGTGCAAACGGTTGACGTTGTATAAGGTGCCGCCGCCTTCGTGCGATTTTTATCATTTCGCTAGGTTTTCAACGGCAACAACAAGCCAAACAACATCGAACTTACACAGAAGAACCGATGAAAGAACAACAACGACAACTCTCCGCGCACGCTGTTCGACTCGCTTCTTCTTCTTCCCGTTCGTTCCTCGACGAGCGAGAGAGACAAACAAATGTCCATCGTGGTAGACAACCGAATGAACACAATCCTCCGCGTTCGTCCACTTTTCATCCATTCGGTTCCGATTTATTATCTGCTCGCAAACTATCGCGTCTGTCGCGTACCGTTGCCCAAAAAAAAAGAGAGAAAAATCGTACCGTCTTCTTCTTCGCCTTCTGTATTTTATTGAAATTAAATGGATAAAGAAACTTTTAAACGAAGGCAGCGAGGACGAAAAGGGACAAAACGAAATGGTGGACTCGTAAATGAAAGCCGTGGAGATTTAGCAAACGCAAAAAAAAAGACTCTGTTTTCTTCGGTTTTTAGTAGAGAGAATTACAACTGGAAGGTTGTCGTTTGGATTTTTTGCCGTCGTTCTTTCTTTTTAATTTTAACGGAATACAATCAAGGGAGAGAAAAAGAACTGGCAGAATTTTAAGGAGGAGGAGGAGGGACGCGACCGGACGCGTTCATTTGCCTAATGGGTCGCCTATTGTTTCTGGACAGCAGTCTAGCGCTCTTCTAGACACACGAGATTTATTGCACCACGTGTGCATGTGTCTCAAGCGGGGCGGTGCGTCCTCTTCCTTCCTTCTGCTGTTATTGTTGTTGTTGTTGCTCCGGTCCCAATACAATATAAAACTAGTATTTCGAAGAGTTGAAAAAAAAAACGAAGACGGACTCCGGGACTAACACATTCCTTCACAAAGCGGCCGGTTCGTAACGGATTAAGCAGGACGAGATGGTAGCCGAAGAAAGTGCGAGTGAGAGAGGGAGGAGGTAAAGATTAATTAGACGGACATTAATTTATTCTCGGTTCCTTTTGTTGTTTATCCTCGTTCGGCGACGGAACGACAAAACGAGGAGGCGAAGCGCGAAGGAACGGGAGGCGAAGGTGGTTTTAATCCTTCCTCAACGCTCGTCGTTTTGCTCCTCTCCGCCGTCCTCCATGACGCATCCGAAAACAAAACGTCCGGCATCGAATAAGGGAAAACTTCGAGATTTATTCTTATGCTAATGCCCGATTAAACGAACTCGCTCGGTGGAGCGCGCGTAATAAAGAATATTAATAAACGAAATAAAAGGGATTAATCGGCGCGAGTGGCAATAAAGTGCCGCATTCTTCCCGGTAATGGACCGATTTTTATTTACGACGCCGCTTTTTTTTGTTCTTCTTCATTCCTCTAGTGGACTCGTATTTACGTCGCGTCCATTAAAAGGCAAAAGCCAGAGGAGAATTACGTCCCATAATAGTTACGTCGTTTGTTGTGGCCGTTCTTGATCCATCGTTATTTAACTTTTGTCTGCATCCGAAACTGGCGAGGACGAGAGGCGAGGATGGGAAAAGCGAGACGGAACGGGAAAAAAATCGCTTAATACTTTTTTAATATCCATTACGGTTATGAGGTTGTTGGATAATATTGTAGTGGAGGGTTCATAAAAAGAAAGAGAAAAGCGAGAATAACTACCGGCACTAGTAAAATATTACGTACGGAGCGAGAACGGGCGGGAGTATTAAAATGCATCGACTTTTTAAAATAGCGGGACATCAATTAGTTTAATGAATACGCCGATCCGTCCGTGCCCGCTTGCCACTATTACCCCGGCAGCATAATAGCCCAGATGCGTCCTCTTCTTCTGCGTCCTCCTCCGCCACACACACACACACGTTCGTTGGAATGGCATTAGCCAGAACGAGCGTTTCTCTTCCGTTCCACGCGACGAATAGAAGCGAGAGGAAGCGAAACGAAGGGAAAAAAAATGGATATTGATAAAAAAAACGTATATGACGACGACGATGATGATGATGGTAAAAGGATAGACAAAGATGGATGGCGTTTTTTCGCGAATGATCGAACGGCGCGGAGGAGCGAGAGCGCGAGCGGAAAGAGACGCGGGGGAGGCCACCGCCCTCAATCATTTTCAATATGAAATTTTTATGTATTGATCGAGTTCTCTTATTTTTCTCTCAACTTCATATACACACACGTAGAGGTGAAAGAGTAAGGGCGCGCGAGAGAGAGAGAGAGAGAGTAAAAAATAGAGGAAGAACACGCGGGAGCGTTAAAGGGATGATGCCCCCGTTCCTAGCGCCGCCACATGTGGCAAGGGATGATTGTCGTCGCCGCTCGTTCCTCGTGCCGTTCGAAAGCATCGGATTCTTTTTGCGTCTGTTATTAATTTTACGCCGACGAACGGAGGAAACGAGCGCAAGTTTCGCTCGCATCCCCGGAATTAATTCCGACTGGCCAGCTGGCTTCCCAACGAACGGATTCCTCCGTCGCGGCCCGATGCAAATTAACAGGGAGGAATTTGGGAGCAATCCTCGTCTTTTTTTTTTTCTTTCGGTCGTCTCTTCTTTTAACGAACCGCCGAGAGATGATTAAAAAGATCTTTATCGGTCGTGTCCGATGGCCAAGTGTTGCACGTGTAAAAGAGATTACATTGATAATTGCAAATTGTCAATTCGTGATAATGTGGCGGAGGGATTCAAAATTAGTTCTCGAACGCACCGACTGGACAAAGCAGCAAACGCAATTGAGAAACTCTTTTAATGATGAGTTTAATTAATTAGCCCGGCCGCGCCCGTTTGTTTTTAATTCTCGTTCGAGTTAGGTAAAAGGTAGAATCGCCATGCGGGTTTCGCTTCGAGGAGCCGAAGAAGAAGCGCGAAGAGAGCGCGACGGCTGCGAGATTTCGTGTGCGCCGTGTTAAACGCTTCTTGTAGGATTTTTATGTATGCACGAGCGTGTACGCGGTGACTCCGGCTTAAGCCCCGCGGGCGGTTGTTAATTAGATGTGTCAGAACACATGTAGCGTACCAACTTTTATTATTATTATCATTATTACCGCCTTTCTTATAAAGTCGATTCGCTTTATCGCTTTTAACGCTTCCAGGTAAACGTCAAAGCGAACACCTTCTTCTGGCGGTCCATCATCGAATCCCTCATTTTAATCCACCTCCAAATTTCAATTTACCGCCGCCATCGTTCTTCGCAACGCATTATTCGATGCGCGATCAATTCGCCTCTCAATTGTTCGCCAACGTTTTCGGTTTCTGTTTCAGGTGGTTACGCAGAGGCTCGATGTTCGTCGTGTCGCACACGCAGTTCTTGCAGCTGATCGGCGAGACGGAGCGATGGCGCGGCGAAGATCTCCTCGATCTCGGTGCCGGCGACGGCGAGGTGACCAAGCATTTCGCCGCCGCGTTCGACAACGTCTACGTGACGGAGGTGTCCAGGACGATGCAGGGTCTGCTGCAACGGAAAGGGTTCACGTATGTGACTCAATTTGGTTCGTTAGCATTGCGCGGCGGCGACACCGCCGGTCATTTGCAATTTAATGCGAACGCCGCAACGGATCGCCCGAAGTGAAGAGCTCCGAGCGCGAAACTGTGTTCGGACCGAAGCAACAATTAACTTTTCCAATTATAATTGTTTCGATCCCATTATTAATCTCCACGTTTCGTTGTATCGTTTTTTGTTTTGTTTTTTTTTTTTTTTTTTTTTAGTTTTGTACGTTTGCAATTACGTTCGGAGTCGGAGAAAATCGCGTTGCGAATCGCTCGCGGGCTTTTAATCAATATGCATTAGAATCGCGACGGAACGATGATAGTAATCATCCTGCAAGTGCGAACGAAAAGCAGGTGTTGCCGCTGCTATTATCGCTAGCGCGAGCAAAACGACGGATCTTCGCCTCTTCGGTTGCGAACGTTGGCCAGATTCGATGCAGTTACTTAACGAAATCGGTGCGATCCGATGGCGGACTTCGACTCGTTCAAATAATCGGTATAAAGTGGAAAAAGTATCTCTTACACTTTTATAAGCAATTAGCCGAGTGTAAGTCGGCCGCGCTCTCTTATTACTCCATCCATCACAATTTCTTGTCTCTTTCGCCCTCGACGAACCCGTCGTAAAGTTTAATTGTACGCCAGAGGATCGTCGGAAGGATTTCCAATCTGGCTAAGAGAGGAGACGCGTCTTAATTAAACTCGGTGCACTTAGTTTTACGATACGCGAAGGAAAGTTTTACAACGGGCTACAAGAAAATTCTCTCTCGCTCTCTCTCTCTCTCTCTCTCTTTCTCGCCACTTGGCGTTACATTAATTCGACGCGCGACTAATTCCAACTCAATTAGTTATAAACATTAAAATGACTTTAATTGCGTTTGCATTAAGATATTAACTGATAAACTTTTAGTGGTTTCTCGTACGAAACGGTTGGATTTTAAGCGTAGGGAAGAGGCAATTAAAAATTCCTTAATGTCGATTAACTACAGCGAAGAATCTAATCTCGCTGATAAACTAATAGTTACAACATTCACGTTTTATTTTTCTCTTGGTTTTTTTTTAAGTAAGCGAGAGAGAGTCGTAAATTTCGTTTCTTCCCCGTTCCCGTACAAGTTCAAACTTAATTTACGATCAATTAAATTCCACCAAATATAAAAGCGATTATTAATGTGACAGATGCTGCAATCGTTTAGCACATCATAATAAAAATGTGATAAGGAACGTGTTCCCAAAGAAACTGCATCGTTAATTAATTGTCGTTTTGCAAAACTTATCGAGAATATTAACTAAGTATCAATTTTCCCTTATTTCTAACGTGCTAATATCAATCATCTCCTTTTTCTTCTTCAGATTGCTGGGCTGCGACGAGTGGTTCAGAGAGAAAAAGTACGATTTTATATCAGCATTAAATTTATTGGATCGTTGCGATAAACCGCTGGAACTGTTAAATTTCATCAAGACGTCGTTAAAGCCGGACGGAAGAGTTTTATTGGCGATCGTTTTGCCATTTTCGCCGTACGTCGAATACGGTAACGATTAATTTAATTAACCGATCGACCCGCGATGCTCCACAACATCGAATCTAATTGATGTTCGTCCGTAGGTTCGCCTAATCACATGCCGCAGGAGCAGCTGTCGATCGAAGGATCGACCATCGAGGAACAATTAGCGAGTTTCGTTGATAGCACATTAAGACCGATCGGTTTCGAGCTGGTCTCTTGGACCCGTGTACCGTACCTGTGCGAAGGCGATCTGGCTCAATCGTTCTATTGGCTCGACGACGTAGTGCTAGTGCTTAAAGTGAACTCGTGATTTTATGCGGCGAATGTTTAGGTAAATTTGTAAACGTCTTTCTAACTGACGCTCGACTACATTCAGGGTACATCGACGATAGGCCTCGAAGACATTATAAACGACTGTGTTAGATAATAAGCTGGATTTCAGTAAATTAACGTAGGTTTATTAAAGTTTTTTGTAAGATTTAAAATTTTCAAAATTCGAATCGATTGCAGCTCCATCGGTGTGAAATAGCCACACTGTAAAAGTCCCGTTAGTGTAGAGACCTGTTCGTAGATGGCGAAAGGTGACATCCTGAACTGTTTTAGCCACTTTTTCCACCTTTCCCTAACGTAACTGCCTTATTTTACATAACTACATATTATCTTTGCATATGCTTCACGACGAATTCACATTAGTTTAGGATTGTACAGGGTTTATTTCTTAAAACCATTCCAGTAACCCCTTAGCTAATTTTATTTGACTAAGGTACATACATGAATTCTATAGTATTAATCTTCATCTTTTTACTAATGTTAACAATCAACTCAATGATGTGAAGATGGTTCTTTTTTATCTGCATAATCCAATTGTTCTTCAGGTGTATGTGGCCAGAATGTTGGTTTATTAATTGGATCAAGAGCAATTTCTGGCATAAAATCTTTAACATCCTCCATGGTCATCTGGTCATATGGAATCAATGCAGCTATGTGGGCCAGCTGTTTCTTATACCTAAAAATTGAAATTGAAGGGTATTAATTATAACCAATGAATTATATTCTAATGTCTGCATACTCTTCAATGCGACCATTTGACTCCGTTTTGAATTTGGCAATATCGGCTTGTATTTCCTTCTCCAAACTGTCTAATTGGCCACTCAATGTATCTGGTGGGTATGGGATTTTCAATGCACTGTATTGCTTTTCAAAGTCATCAACTAGAGCTGGCATTGGTATGCTCTTCTTGTACAGACTCCAGTTGATTTTTGGCGGTTCCTCTGGATATTGGTATACCCTTAAATGGGAACAGATCAGCAAGAACGTTATGTAAAGTACTGACCACTTGTGCTCTAATACCTCCTCAGATATTGGTCAGATTTCGATTTGAACGCGAGGAATTGCGGCTTCTGGTGTTCCGGCACGCGTTCAGCTAAAGCTGCCCAATTGATATTGGATTGCGTTATACGCTTCGCAGCCATTATTTCGCTGGATAATTAATTTAAGAGAATTAAAACGAGCTCTCCTACCTGACCCTCACTTATGACAGCTTATATAATTTCAATTTGACAACGAAATAGGATTGCCAACCAATGCTTATAAATAAGTAGCGAAGTTGGTTGCCTATAGTGCCTCGATTTTTCGATTCAAATGCGCGTTTCGTTTCCATTAACTTCTTCATTTTATCATTGACTAATCACTCGAAAAGCGATAATTTAGTAACGTAGTTTAAGGTATTTCTCAATATACTGCAGCCATTGTTGATCTGTTATTAATTTTATAGGTTTATTTATAAAATTCTTCGCGTTGGCGGTAGAAACTGAACGCTGGCGAAGAAGAAGAAATTAGCGACGAAAAGAACGGGGGAGAAAAGATTGGCAACAGCGTACGGTAAAATATGATGTACGAATCGTACGTGCGATGACAGATAACCAACTGAACAACAAAAAGCACGGTCAGTATTAAAATGGCTGTCGGTGATGTTGAGAGATACACAGTGATGGTGGTTTTCGGGTAATTGAACGAATTTTTAATGAATATTCGCTTAATTAATCAAATTGTACACGCGTTTCGGTGCAATTCACGTCGGACGTTCAGTACGTTTCGGTTTCAGCCAGAATCGCGCTTCGTTTAATTGATCATTTAAGTGTTTCTTCTGTATGTGCACAACTACTACCGTATTATTTCGTACCCCCGTCGTAGATGAGAGGACCAAACTAAAAAAAAGGAAGCAAGTGAAATTGATTAACACTAATTAATTAAATGAGCGAAGAAGAAAGAAGGTAGACGAGGGAAAAGGAGAGGAGAACAATAATAAGGTCAGTAGCGTTGAATTTTATAACAATTTTTATGATTTCTTCGTTTTCTACATTCAATTATTACCGCTGCAACAATCATTGTGGTCGATTAATTAATTTGCTCGCAATAGATTGATTCAGTTGAAGGGGAGAACAAATTTAATAAGCCGCAACAACAATAACAACAACTGCCTGGAAACGATAAAAGAAATCATCATCGTTACGATTATTTAAAAGGAAATGGAAAGCTATATGATGATGGTGATAAATCCATGCGTTCACAATATTCTTTAATTTCCATATACTCGACCAGCAAGAAGAACAAGGAAAGCAAAGAGGTTTAATTCTTATTCCATTAACGTAGGCGTATTATACGTACAGTTTAGAGTCTTCCATCGCTCCGGGTAAATTTCTTTTCTTAACGACAACGTTCTTATACAACTTTATTAACCCCTGAAAACGAAATAAGAATGAGCGAGAGACGGAGAGACGACGAGAGCGTACGAAAAGGAACAAAACCGAACGCAGTCGTTAAAACGCCACTTGAATTATTTAATTCTCTAATGAATATTCATGCTCGCGCTCAGCGTAAAAGTAAGGGCATTTGGATTATTATTGATATGAAAAGTCGAGAAAACGTTTGATTCCTTCATAAAAGAGAAACGAATGACTTCTCTCCGTCACTCGTATCGCGAATTCCACAACAACTTGTATCATAATTAGTTTGTTTACGTTGCGTTTAATTCGCAATTAGTTTATTTTTAGCAAAAAAAAGAAGGCAACTGTTGAATATGTTAAGGACAATAGTAACCCAAGAAGTCGAGGAAGAATTAACGAAATCTGCACATCTGTTCTTAAAGAGTCCAAAGGAGATTCCTTCTTCTTTCTGCTACGTGACCACCAACAAATGCCCAGGCAAGGGCAACAAACGAATGGTCCCATTCGATATTGTTATTCACAATCTTCCGAACGCCCCATCTAACCATTTACTCAGAAATATGTGTGCCACATGTTTCTTAATTTCTCTATTACGTTCCTAACCGAAACGTGTAACATTTAATGACAGTAGTACACCCGAAAGAAAGAGAATTATTCTTGTTGTTGCTAGTTTGTTAAATTGGTGTCATAAATTTTATTAATAGGAGTTTCGAAACGGTTTGTCACTGCGTTTCGCACGGAATCGAAGCAAGAGAGAGATTGAAGTAACCCTTTCGCAAAGATTTGCGCGATCGGAAAATGCGCTTATAAATCAATTTGTTTTAATTAACGAAACTACTGCATAAATCACGACTATTACGGTGTCTTGTTAATTTTCGCATTTTGCAACGGTTAATTGTTAATTAATTTTCGACGAATGCTTTTTTACATTCATTCACTTAAACGACCAACAAGTTTTGGGTCTCCTTCACTGTAGTTACCTGACTGAGTGACAGGAGAAAGTTGTTGTTGTTGTTGCTCGTTTGCAAAATGAAAAATATTAATTATTTCGTACGGCTCATAATAGTGATTTCGTTTTTGTAATTCAACAAAAATATTCTGTTTGATTCATCCTCGCATTACAATGACGACAAACTGTGCAGGATTCTTCTGCCTCCTTTTGTTTCCACCGCAATTGTAACTCTTCGCGAAGGAACCGAAGGATTGTGTGCAAATTTATGCAACGAATAATGTGCGTGTGAAATTTTTTAGCCCGACCATAAATTTGCATTTTGTAACAATTGCACTTTCTAAAAATTAAACGCAAATAATTGGCGAACAATTGCCGCCACGCGTAACCTTCGTCTTCGATTAGATAACACACGAAAGCAAGAGGAATTTGCAATTCGTTCGAAACTCTTCGGCCCCTCACTTTGGCCACTTCTTCCATCTTAATAGATAAATATTTAACGGGCGTATTAAATTAAAATCACCCTCTGCCCGCCCTCGTGCCGTCGCCATCCGCGTCCCCCCGGTGCCAAATGAAAGAGGTATAAATTTTATCTGCAAATAGAATCCTCTCTCTTCGGCCTCCCTCAATTTTTCACTCCGCAGGGACCGACTTTTACAACTACTGGATATAGTTTATAATACGAGGGTGGATCACTGCTAAATATTACTACCCTAACATTAGTTTTTGGCGCAAAAGGAAAAACGGCATTTTACATACACAAACCATAAATATTGCAGCCCCCCTCTCGCCAAGTCTACGCCGTTCGCTAAATATTTCGATCCGATTTACGTCTACATTAATGCGTGCCACCCCTTTGACTAACATCCGTTACCGTTTTTACTTTTGCACGAAATAATTTCGCGAGAGAGAGAGAGAGAGACGACTTTTCGCAAATCCGCTCGAGCCGTTGCGGCTTTAATTTTAATTAACGAGTCCATTTTATGTTTATGTATCTCAAATTAACGTGACAGCAACGGCAATTGGATTTGCGCCAAAGAATGGTATTTTATTATTATTAATTGCGTTTGCTTTCTAATGCAAATCGATTGCCTTTTTCTCTCTCATTTCAACGAATTGCATTCGCGGTTCTTCTACCTTTGCGAATTATATCACCAATTAAACTTTCCCGTTTCATTTATTTTCATTTCAGATGGTATATGGGCATTGTTTTTGTATGGAAACGAAAACGTTCGAATTCAAACGGAAACGAATCCATAATATATTTCCTTAATTATCGTTCGGGGTCCGCATTTAATTAGCCATTAACGCGCGCGAGGGAGACAGAAAGAAGCGACGAATTATTTAATCGATAAATACCAGAAAAACGCAGTTTATCAATTGTTATTATTCGACCCGTTCAATGGGGTCTTTCTTCTTCGATTTCACTGCACCGAAGACCGTATCGCGTTATTGTTAGGCATGAATCATCGCCGAATCCATAACAATTAATTGTTATCCGGTTTTACAACCACTTGAAAGGGAATCATTTATTCTTCGTCGTTTCCAACGGCCCGACCGCTTTCTCTCTCGCCCGATCGCGCTCGGATAATTAGCATTAATTTCAATGCTGGCGGTGCTCGTTAATTATGTAAAGTAATGGAATTAAAAACTCGACGGACGACGACGACGATGTTGATGGCGGCGTTGATAACTTTTAATCCCTCTCGTTCGTTCCCTTGTTGTGCACTTTCGAATGGACGCGTACGCAATTATTTGCACTTTTTTTTTTGCAAAGCGGAGGGTCGCAAAGCGACACTTTCTTTTTCGACGCCGCGAAATCCCCCATCTTATTATTATTTTTTGTTTCCTCATGCAAATTAGCTCGAGGCACCGCCGAAAAGGAACGTTCGCCGTTTAAAATCGATACCTTCATCTTGAGTATGTGGCTTCGGTCGTATTGTTTGTCGTGTAAGATTACGAAGTAACAAGGCGCTTTTTGGCCGTAACCGCCGCGTCGAAGACGTTTAATATCCTCTCCGGATGCGATCGATGGTAAACAAGAAACGATTCGTACCGAGAGGCAAAACGTTATCGTTATTTTCGTTGCGGGCAGAACGACTCTTCGGTCTCCCTCACGCGGCGTTTCGCCGCTTCTGCCATTTCGAAGGCGCTAATTGCGTTCTAACAACGCGAGAGACGCGTTTTTTCTTCTTTCAATCTCGTTCATAACGTTATTTCCGAAGTTATTCTCTCCTTCTCGGTTAACTGTTGTGTAACGTTCAAGAAGTTGTTGACGTATCTGCGATCATAAATTCGCGGGCCGTGCTTATGACAGTTTTTGGCAGAGCGAAAGGATTTAATTTGTGGAGACGTCGTGCGCGAGAGCGAACGAAAGAAAGCAGAAATAAAGAGGAACGAATCGGCGAATCTTCCGGGCGAAATCCTCTTACGGTCGGTTTTTTCTTCATGTCGTTCGATAATCACCGAGGGTTGTTGTTGTTGTTGTATGCAGCGGAATCGAGATTTATTCGGAGTTTTAAAATTGCGCGATGTTCTTTTCGCAAAAGGAAATCTCGTAAACGAACGGAGGAATTCTCGCGAAATAAATGTTGTAACATGCGGACATGTTCCTATTAGATTCGCCGCTCAAAGACGCTTTCTACGCCTCGCTCACTCTCGGCGACGATTCGTTTCCTTCCACCTAAAAATAGTGGACCACTTCGTCTATTCGTTAATATTTAGATGTCCAATAATACGATGTAAGACGTTAGAATGAACCCTAAATGAATATTGTACGTAAAAATAGCACGCGAACGAATTAGAAGGTTGCAAACTGTGAATCCTTTGAAATTCCTTTAAACTTACGTCTCTGGGAAAAAGTTGTTGAAGGTAAGAGCGAAAACAAATCGCACTTAACCGTTATAAAGAGGCATCTCACGTTGGTGTTAACATAAATCGAAGACCGTTCGGTTCGCTTGGGGAAAGGCCGTGGGGACGATCCGAAGGGGATAAAGCGCGACACGTGGCCGAGATAAAGACGACGGTCCTTTTGTTGTTGCGTTTGAGAAATGCGTTCGGATAAGCGGAAGGCGAGAGAATGGATTTTGCCAACCGGAAAAATGCGAGAATTAACAGCCAACGATTGAATCGATGAAGACGTAAATTGGAGCCGAGGGTGGGATTCGCAACTATCGTCGTCGGCGGGAAATCGTTTTCCTTCCTTTTTTTTTTTCGGATTTGGTTTCCATTTAGTTGGAAGTAATGTCCTGCAGATGCACGTTGCGTTTTTTTTTTTGCGTGAAACGTGCCAATTTTGTTGCGAAATCGGGTATCGAACGGATTTCGGGAAAGGATAATCGATTTTTCAGTCGGATCTGCGCTCTCGTTATTCTTTTTTTTTTTTGCACGGAGGAGCGACATTGCTAATTGGGCGAATGAGGGATATTAATGAAACGGGGATTTTTTGCTTTCAACCAGGACGAAATTCGCTTCAATTTGCACATTTTTTCGGCAATTAATAGTCAATTAAGAGACTGGAGAAGAGAAGACAGTTCACGTATTATTTTTTTATTAATTAATACTGGTAAAACACTTCGCAATTTGTGCAAAAATGCAAAAGTAGAAAGACAAAATTTGAAGAAAAAAAAAACCAAAAAAACGAATGAATCTCGACGTAATACTGACAATTGAACTCTAATTAATCTATCTCTAATGTTTATTCGCTTAATTAACCACTTTAAGAGCTCCAAAATACGTTTTTTTTTTGCATTCCAACTTTGATCCGGTGATAGGATTACGAACATCTCTTTAGCAATCATCATTCGAATGAGAATCATCAAATTAGAGATTGATTAAAATAAAAACGATCGATTCGCAAAGCGAAACCCGAGGAATTGCCCTTAATTGACGGTTGATTTGAGCGGGAGATGGAAGACGAAGACCCAAAAAAAAAAAATACAGTAAAGTAAAACACCCAGAAGCAGAATCCTCTTTCACGTTTTCGTTATTATCGTTTCGATACATTTTTTTTTCTCTTTGCTCGTGCTCGTGCAATAATCTCTCCATCTAACGAAACGCCGGCCTCAAGACGGTTCGCATTGTTTTTATTTTCGTTAATGCCAGCAAAACGTCGACCTTCGTTTGTGTGCAGAGAGAAAAATAGAGTGAAACACGTAGGAAATGAAGAACGCGATAAGAGGGCGAAAGAGATGGGCGCGAGGCGAAGAGATTCACGATTTTTCGTCTGGGAATCGACGTTAGCGGCAGTCAGAAGAGCCTTGAACTTGGATGGTAATTAAAAGAGTTATTTTACCAGTTTTTATTTCGTTTCAATCGAATTTGAATCGTCGATTGCGAGGCGACGAAGTGTTCGAATAGAAGTCGACCGGAAACCGTTCGCGCGTTTAGAGCGCTGCCAACAAACGCAAGAACTCTTCGTGCCATTTGTTTTAATTACTTTTATTCTTCGACGGGCACCGAACGAGCGATAGCCTTTATGCGGAAAATATGTTAGAAGGAGAGATCTCAACTAGTGCTTAACGTAGTACTTTGCGCAATTAAGCACTTAGAAATGGAAATAACGACAACAAACGCGACTTGCAACGATAAGAAACTGGAGCAGGGAAAACTAAGTGGCTGGAAGAGGGATTCGTTTTTTTCTTTTTTTATGTTAACACTAATAGTTTCCTGTTGTTGTTGTTGTTGTTCTTGAGGAACCACTTAAAGCGCTCTTCTTCTCGCCTCCCGACCAAATTGCGTCATTCTAATCGAAACGAAGAATAATTGCACTTCTGCGAACGATCGACGAGTGGACGTTCCGCGTCAAATCGACCGCAATTTTTATCAATCCCTTGTGCAACAAAGTTGTTCGCGCGATTACTCGAAACTTCGCAACAATTATTATCATCGACTGGCGAAATATTTGATGCGTTCAAAGGTTGTGATTAATCGAGTGATTAATTCGCTTTAAGTTCCTTGCATCGTAGCTTTAACAGTTCTTGCATTAACGACCGAATTTCAGTCGTAATGCGACGAGCGTGGAAATTATGGGGAAACACTCGCACCCTCGCAACCCTTGTTGTTGTTGTTGTTGCTTCACCAAACTAAATATCGATCCGGTTTTAATTTCGGCAAGAATTTACGTACGTTTCGGTGTTATTACTGCCTTCATATGGGGGGACGCCGCAGAGCGAGCGGAAGGAAAGTCGTTCATGCGGAGGGCAAAATAATTTTCTCGATGATAGCGACCATTCAATGTTTAAACGTACGAAAATTATTTCATCGATTCCTTTCAAAGGAATTTGATCGCAATTTGAGTGTGAATGTTCGCGCGAAAGTTCTTCGTTCTTGTGGACGAGGAAATTGGTTCGGTGCCCCAAATCGCTGGAATCTTATTAATCCATTCGAAGAAAATGGGATTCCAAACGCTTTCTAAATTTCTTGCGCCCGTGACAATAGCCCAAATAGCGCAATCAATCTTTGTCAATCTGCATTACACCTCTATTCATATTGGACAGATCGTTATCGTCGACGTCGTTTCGTATATTTATTGCCCTCGTACGGGATAATACGCGCGACGTGCCTCCTTGAACGCGACTCTCCGGCTTCTTTCTTCTCTAGCGTTTCCTCTCGCTCTCTTGCGACATTGTTGCATTCGCCTGCTCTTGAGATGTGAATAAATTTGTAATTCAAAAGTAGATGAACAACAAAACGAGAGATACGGCGGAGCGACTCATTGTTAGAGATTAAGTTTATGTGGACGATAACCTAAATCTGACGACCCACGTATTAATAACATCACTTTTATTATCATATTTTCATTTCGTGGTAAGTGTATAAATCCGAAGAAACGAAAAGGACGTCGCGAAGTGATCGTTTATACCAACAACAATTTCCATTATTTTCCTGCGCGTACGTTCAATCGAAATTTAGAAATGTTCGTCCCATATACCGAAGTGAAACTCGCATCGATTTCATTTTTCAAAAGTAAATCGATTTACGATTCCGCGCTACTAGCAATCGCATTTGCAAGACGAATCGTCGGCCATCGGAAACACGCAAACGGCGACGATTGTAAATGCGTTTCCATTGTCTTCTCCTTCTTCGCCAATTTCCCTCGACTTGAGTGGAATCAAATGTTTATTACTATTGCATTAACCCAAATCAATCCTAATGGACTTTCCGCATAAATAATAACGCCGAACGAATCGATAAACGTCAGGGATTAGACGCTCTAATGGAGAGCGATTTTGAACGAGATCGTCGATTAGACAATCTGGACAAACGTCGAAAACTCGCGGCCCGATCGCTTTCGAAATTCGCTGCCGACTCGCTCGTGGACCGGTACCGTTCTTTTTCTTCTTCTTCTTCTTCTTCCGATGTACCGTTCTCGTAGGCGTAACTTTATTACGCTCTCTAACAGTATCTGCTCTCTGGCAATTGATTATTACTACCACTTCTTCACGTAGTGCAGCTGGTGCCGCAGAGAAGAACAAACAAACGTGCACACGTTGCAAATATAACGTTCGCAATCAATTCGATATTCGCGAAACGATCGTCATTGCACGTTACGAATGTTCGTTTATTAACATCACCTTGATTGCTAATTAATTAACGTGATCGACGAGCGGTGTTTGCAATTAACAGCCGTCGGATTCTGCTTAGGAGGATCGCCCTTTCCATCAAAATCGCGAAATCGCATCGGGGAATTTTTGCCCGGATATGACGCCATCTGTCGTATCAAACGGTTTTCCAAGGTTTCCGAGCAGATTTTAGTTTGTCCCATTATGATTGACGCTCTTTATTACTAACTCTTTTTTATTTATTGTTGTGCATTAATCAATACCCAACGATAACAATTTTGTGTTTGTTGAGCGGAAGCAGCGTCACATAATCGACAGATCATTTCCGGCCGGCTTTGGAACGAACCGCGAACAATAACGTTTGCGCTTTCTGGCATCGTTTGTTTACGAGCTCGATGTAAACGATAGGCAAGTCGCGAGATTCGCTCGAATTTACCTTGGAAACGCACAAGTTGCAATTAGCTCTTGGAGGCGAACAATTCGCGATGGAAACTCTAATTTCTCTCCGTCTCCGTCGCTCGCGTAAAGTTGATTTCTTAATTATGACGGATTGCACGCGACCATCCCATTGTCATTGAATTATATTTTAATTATGTAACGATATATAATTACACTCGCCGCTACCGCATGATGACGATAGATTAATTGTTAAGCGGTACAACGTACGGAAAGTCGAAACGCAATCTATCATCCATCCTCGCTTGTTTCTGCAACTGCGAGGAACATCCTGCAAGGTTTAATTAATTCGCCTGTTTTCGTCGATTATTTATCCATACGTTCGATCCTGTTCCGCGTTACGGCAGAAAGGATCGTTTAATTGCAAAATTCAACGTCGTTGTTTAAATCCGAAAATTAAAACTCGTTGCGCAAAAAAAATACGTATTTTGCATTGCGTTAAATTATGCGTTCGACAACTAACCGGCCATTAGTCGATCAACTCGCATGGATATCCGTAACGTTTCGCAATGGTTAGCTAATCTTTCGCTGTTATTAGCGTCGAAAGACGTTGAATGAATCCTCGCAGGAATTTATCGAAAACTCTTCATTGAATCGTTTAGAAGAGATCATCCCTCGAATGGGGCGGAATTTCTCGTTAACCGCGCGCAAGAGCCAAGATTATCGGCTGACGAAACCAGAAAGCGCAGCCCGTTTACGATTTGTCGAATTCGAAGTCTCTGGTTCAACAATCTTCTAAACAATTCCAATTATCTCCTTTGTTGGTGTTATTGTTCTTTTTCAACAACAACAACAACGTCCCACTCCTTCTTCTGCGTCTCCTTCCTCGTCCATCGTCAGTCGTGCATCTTGGGTTTAACGAAAATTAATAAACGATTCGGACAATTAATGCAAACTGCTGAATGAGAGACAAGGGAAAACCTCTTCGCCGATATATCACGCTGAAAACTTTGTTGTTCGTCGCGTTGAATCGCGCAAAAAAAAACCAGCAACAATACGTGGTGTTCGCGAATTGATAACGTTCAGTTATCACTTTAATAATAGTAATAAACGTGCGTGGATCCCATTTTTTAGGATGACTGTAACTTTTATTATTATTATTCGGCGCTCGCGTGTGCGTGTGTTTGTGTGCACATTGTGATTGTGCAGTTAATTATTATTAATGTCGTTTGATACGTACGAATTCGGCGTACATATTGCAGTTTGCGAAAAAAAAAAATAATCGTAGTCCGCGTGCGAATTTTCGCTCTCATTAAATAGCGTTAACGTGCTAAAGAGCCTTAAGTGCAACAGAACGTACGTCTTCTGGTGGTGATCGAATGCAATCGCTCTTCGGATGGTTGGTGAGTCGATCGATCGATAATTGAACGATGCAATCGATTCGCGTGGAAACTTGCGTCCCGCCTCTCGCGCGATTTGAAATCGCATTAGAATTCTTCCTCGCCAGTTCGTTGCATCGGCCACAATCGATCGATTTTTTGCGGAAAATTTGCAACCGGAAAACGAACGATGATCGTGTTTCGCTTTCGCGTAGCGTACGTACCGTTTACGTGTACAATTTAGCACCTGGATGATTACGTGGATCGTCTCACTGTTTTCCGTTTTAATTTATCCCAATCGATTGCCGTCTCGCAAAAATCCCTCAACCGGAAATGGGATCGGTAAGTCGAAGTCGATCCTCGAAGGCAGCCCACATCGAAAAGGATGCTTGCGATTCACGGGCATAAAGGGAAGAATAGTTTCGTCGATTGTACGAGAAACGATAAACAAATGGCGAGGAGAGTTCAAAGTCTCGCCATCGCTCTTTATCTTAATTGACCGCGAATGACGGGTTAAGTTGGAACGAACGCCGAGAGGGAGATTAAGGTAAACTAATTAGCGATTGATGATACGAACGGCGAACGTTTCCATTTAATAACTGCGTTATTTATTTTTATTTTTTGGTCGCTCTGCGCGCTGGGAAAAGGAAAGGTCAAATTACTCATTTACAAACGGCTCCTTCTGCGGCATCCGAAAACTTAATTAATATGCATAAACTGTACGTTAAACAGCGATGTTAATGACAACAATGTTAAAATTGCCTAAAACGTAAATTGTTGTTTACCAATCGCTGGGCCACGAGGAGTCGAATGGGGAGCGAGATGGACAGAAGAAGGCCGAGTGGAAGAGTGTCAGTGAACTCACGAATTCGTTAGGAAAGAAATCAGAGGAAGTTTATTAGACGAGTGCTAGAGTTGCAATTTTAAAAGTTCGCTCTCTCTCTCTCTCTCTGTGTGTGTGTCTCTCGAGGAAATCCTAATTTTAGACGCCAATCAATTGAAAGCGACGCTGTTCATCGCATTACGATAAGAATCGTCCGTTATCACGACGAATTTTCTATTTGATCGCGGCCTTATCTCGTCACAATAATAAAGCGAAAACTGAATTGTCCCTCGTTAGCTTTTTTCGACTTTATCTCCGCGATGATAGCGCTTGTCGACGTCAAACAACGATGAAGAGACAAAAACACACGATGATTCTGATAATGATGATAGTGTAAATATTGAACAAATGATGATGGATGGGGAGTTAATGAGATTCGAGGAGTGCGAGCAAAAGAGGCACGACACGTCGTTTATACTAATTAATTGGCTTAACAACGTGGTTTCTTGATTGTTGTGCCGCACTTTTTGCTCCGCTCACGGATTATTGGCTTCGTAAGTGAACTCCAAAAAGTGCCTTCTTAGGCGCCGTTCTTTTGCCGATTCATTCGTAATTATAAACGGTTGCTTTGTTTATAATTTTGTAGCAATTTAACTCGCTGAAAAGTTGCGAACGGTTCGATAAATCATCGCGGTTACATTGCCATTTGGTCGTCACGATCGTCGTCGTCGTCGTCTTTAACAACTTCCTCGTTTCGAGTCTTTAACTCGTCGCTCTGCCATTAAACACGCACGGTGCATCGACAAACAAACAAACAAACCAACGAGACGTTTTTTTTTTCAGTGTCTCTTGTTCCTCGCCATTTCTTTTTCTTGAGGGTTAATGGTGCGAAACTAAGTTATTCGTTAAGTAGATACGCGTACGTAACTTTCCTAATGACACACGCAATTATCTGCGTTTTCTCTTTGTTATCCTCCGGTGCGTTCCTTTTTGTTATTGGCATCCCATCGAGATTTAACGCAGAAGGACAACGTGCGAGCGGAGGGAAAATCGATGGCGAAAATGATGCGGACAGGCAAACTTTTCACACACCAGTTCTCCTCGATAATCGGTTTTCCCCCGCGTCTCTCCACGTTTTTGCCCGTCGTCGTTGTCGCTTTTTTTCTGCGCGTTTGCGAACATTGTTTATTAAAAGGCATCGATTTTGTTCCGTTGCGTTTTTAATCTAATAATATTTAAACAAATTGCGATAGTGGTGCGACGCGTCCGCGAGACGGATTTCCGATGATTTAATCCGAATTTCCCCGTCTTCGCAGCGCGAAGGAGATCGATAGAGCGTCGCTAACGGAACGAGAATAGACTTTTATATTTAACAATCGTTTAAATGCCATAAAAAGTCGATTCGATTTAAATGACAATTGTCGACGGAAAACTCGCTGGCAAACTTTATTTTAGTGCCTCTTTGCATTCTGCTTCGCCACGATATCGGAATTCTTATATCGTCCTTCGGTACGGTTTGCCAAGAGGATGAACGCACGCGAGGCAAAGGATGAGGGTCGCTTTTGTTGCGTAAGTCACGCGCCGAATTTTTGCGAGGCGCGTTAACGCGGATTAATCGTTATTGTGGAAATGGCGAGCGGTTTATTGGCGATTCAAGTGGAAAAATCGATGTTTTCTTTCGCGTCCGAAGCCACTAGTTCTTCTCCAAAGAGCGTTGCGCTGCTTCAAAGATTTCGCGATAATTATTAAATGTGATTCTCCGACGGTATGTGCAACATTTTGCGTTGTTATTGTTTAAAAGACCTTGTTGCCGTTCATTATCGACGGCCTATCTTCTGTTTAAAGGAAAAGGAAATTTATATTCTTTCGATAATAATTATACGTCGTCTGCGCCCATTGTAAATCATTCATCCTCCCGCTTCTTGCCGTCTTTCTATTCTAAATCTTTTTATTGCCATTTTATTCCTTTCTTAATGTAAAACACGATTTAACAATCTACTGCTCGTTTACATTGTTCCATCGACGATCGTACACGGCACAAATTGGCACGTGAATTGTGCGAATCTTCCTCCAATTGAACCATCTTGACGCTGATTGCCAGTAGGTCTTTGCCGAAATAAAAAAAGAAGGAAAGGTAATCTTTTGTGCTAGCCGACGAAGGCATCCTGCTTGCCGCTGCTACCTGCACGAAATTTCAAATTTCGACGCGAAAGAAGAAATTGCAGGAACCAACGACAACAATAAACAATCTGGTCGATGGTCGTTAATGAAGTCATCTCTTGGAAATCGGTGACTCACTGAACGGACCTTGAACTTTGCCAAGCATTATATTCGGCTTATCGCAGTTTTCCTTTTCGATTAAAGGAAAGTCGTTCCCGTTTGTAATGAAGATGGGCGAATAATGATTAATTGTAACGACAACAAACGCCAGGATTCCAAGACCTCTTCAGTTCGTTTGGAACTTGTTCGTGTCTGTTGTTGCTGTTGCAACTCACCGACTGATTGGTGACACGTTTTCTTTTGGAAAAACTCGGAAATTATTTCAATAAACGAATTAACAGCGAGTAAAAGTGCGTGTCTGCAAATTGATCTTCGTATCGCGTAAGTCATTTGCAAACGAACGACGTTTCTTCGAATCTCCTCAAATAACATCAGCACTTGACAATTATTAATAGCAAAAACGTGTGTAATCATTTTTTTTTATTATAAATTCGCGAAAACAGGATGTCCTAGACGATAATTAAATTCGCATCGCGAAAAGTATTATCAACTGTTCGTAAATTGAAAATGTGCCTTTAACGACAAACGGGCGTGCGATGAGAAACGTTGGAATTTCCTCCGGCCAATGCACGTTAGAAATTCGTGAGTTTGTTAACTTTGACCGGTTTCCTAACTGTGATCCAATAACTAGGCTACAGAATTTGTATTTATTCGTCAAACGGCTTTCATTAGAAAACGTATTCTTCAAGATCGATGCCTTAACAAGATTCCATCGATCGTATCCGGTTCTTGCAAAGAAAATGCCAACCCTTCGATTGATTTCACACTTCCATCAAATTACTGCAAATCCACTGGGAGAATTCGTAACGAACAATTTTCAAATTACAGATGGTGATGCTGCCGTTAAGAGAATCAACAACCATTGGACGTTATTGACGAACTCTCCTCATCGCAGGTGGACAATCGGTGGCAATTAGCGCACCAGTAAAAAAAATCGGACCGTCGCACGTAGATCGATAAAAGAAGAGGCCACCATGGGCAATATATGCTGTTGTTGCTGCAGACAACCGCCGAGGCATCAGCCGCCGCCTTACACCGGCCTTAAGCCAGGCGTCGATGGTAAGGCCGATTATAAACGAACTCAACATTTTGTGCAGTTACAGGGCAAAGATAATGCGTAAAGCAATGGGCAGGAAGCGTTCCGTGCGACACGATAATCGCTTGAATAATTCCCAATTATTCCTTTATCTGCAGCGTGTTTACCAAAGCGGTGACGATATGACGAACGGCGGAAACGGTACAATTACCGCGATAAGGCGACGCCAAATATACACATACACTTCGAAGTAGCATCGCGAACAGGACAAAATATGATAAAATAACGAATAAAACCGTCGATTTCTAATATGAATTCTTTTTCCTCAGGGAAAGTACCGAGCGGTTTAGAGAGTCATCCACGTTACACGCCCGACCCGCGACCGCGCGACCACGTGGACATCATAAGACCGCGCCAGACGCCGACGCGGCCCCCGTACAATCGGGGCCGCATCGTCGTCGCCCTGTACAACTACAACGCGCGCGACGTCACGGACGTGTCGTTCAGGAAGGGCGATCGCATGGAGATCATCGACGAGACGGACGGCGACTGGTGGACGGTCATCCACCTGACGACGAACCATCAGGGCGTGATCCCGGGCAATTTCGTCGCCCCGGAGCTGAGCGTCGAGAGCGAGGAGTACGTGTTGCTCGCGTTTGAAACGTCCTCTCTTACGTGTTGTTAACGTCTCGTTTTGCAGTTGGTTCTTCGAGAACGTATCGCGAAAGGAGGCGGACAAGTTGCTGCTGTCGGAGGAGAATCCGCGCGGCACGTTCCTCGTGCGACCGTCCGAGCACAATCCGACCGGTTACTCGCTGTCGGTGAAAGATTGGGACGAGTACCGAAAGTACCATGTGAAGCACTACAAGATTAAACCGTTGGACAACGGCGGTTTCTACATATCGACCAACAAAACGTTCATGAACCTCTCCGAATTGGTGTCGGCATATTCCAGTGAGTTGCGTGGGGGAGGAAGCTGAGGAAATGCGAACAGAAATTCCTTTTTGGTGCTAATTAATGCTTTTCAAAAGGAGTTATTCACTATACACAGAAAGAGAATGCAGAACAAATTTGCAGGAAAATTGGCTGCATGTAGTTTAAGATCTAATTTGCGTTCTTTAATTGTGAAAGTTAACGATTCGCAACATTTTCTCAATTTCTGATCCTCATACATTGCGTATTGTATATAAATCGCCGATCTTAGCGTAGTCAGTAATTTATATAGAAAGCAGTCGAGAAATCGAGTAGCAATGCGCGAAGAATTCAATGTTCCGGAAGAATCGATCGCCAAACAATTGATCCAAGAGTAACAGAACGAATTTCCTTTCGTTGTGCAATCGATAACTTGCAAAATCGTTTCCATTCCTCTTACTAACGTCCATATCTTACAGAGAACGCATACGGTTTGTGCCACGTGCTGTCGCGCCCGTGCCCGAAACCGCAGCCGCAAATGTGGGACCTGGGCCCGACGCTCAAAGACAAATGGGAGATACCGCGCGACGAAATCAAGCTGATCCGTCGCCTGGGCCGCGGCAACTTCGGCGAAGTCTACTACGGCAAGTGGCGCGACACGATCGAGGTGGCGGTGAAGACGTTACGCGAGGGCACCATGTCGACGCAGGCGTTCCTCCAGGAGGCGAGCATCATGAAGAAGTTCCGGCACAAGCGTTTGGTCGCCTTGTACGCCGTGTGCAGCAAGGAGGAGCCGATCTACATCGTGCAGGAGTACATGTGCAAGGGCAGTCTGTTGGACTTCTTGCGCAAGGACGAGGGCAAAGGCCTGGAGTTCGAGGATCTGATCTATATCGCCTATCAGGTCGCCTCCGGCATGGAGTACCTCGAGAGCAAGCAGCTGATACATCGCGACTTGGCCGCCCGTAACGTGCTCATCGGCGAGAACAATATCGCGAAGATATGCGATTTCGGGCTGGCGAGGGTGATCGAGGACAACGAGTACTGTCCGAAGCAGGGGTCGCGGTTCCCGGTCAAATGGACGGCGCCGGAGGCGATCATCTACGGGAAGTTCTCGATCAAGTCGGACGTGTGGTCCTACGGGATACTTCTGATGGAACTGTTCACGTACGGACAGGTGCCGTATCCGGGGATGCACGGCCGCGAGGTGGTCGATCAGGTGGAGAACGGCTATCGGATGCCGAAGCCGACGTCGCACTATCTGCCGGACGACATCTACAAGATCATGTTGAATTGCTGGGACGCGAATCCGGAGAACAGGCCGACGTTCGAGTTTCTCTCGCACTATTTCGAAGGTTTCAACGTCACGTCCGAGATTCCGTACAGGGAGGTGCCCGATAATTAAGAGGAAAAGTACATCGATTGAAATCTTATTTATTTATTAACGTTTGTCGTTTGCTAAGTGATACAGTGAGACGGGAACTGATTTTAATTTTTGGTTTGAAATGCGACTGATTTTTAACATTTCTTATCTCCATCCGTTAATGGTTCTCTCTGTTGGAGTACTTAAACCGCTACATTATTGTATTTATTATAAGTGGATAATAGTTCGAGTCCTATTTTATTAGTTCGCCGTTGCGTTCTTTTGACGAACGTATTATTATCACACGACTCTTGTGGGTCATCGGTGATTTTTTATGCTTTTTACAGGAGCACTTTCCTAAATTGAAATGTAAAAATAGAAACAAAGAAATGACAGGGTTTATTAAAAAGTGAGTCGTCAAACGTCCTTCCTAATCGGGACTACTTTTAAAACGATTTTCTCGTAGGAGTTCTAATGCAATTGCAAAATGAGTACCGCAAAGAGAAGGCGAGAGAGGGAAAACGTATGATATAGAGGAGAGAATAACTTACGAGGGTTAATAAGAAAATTAATTAATTGTGAGACGAAAAAACGTTTTTTAAACGAAATTATGAAAATTTTTAATGAAGACAATATGAATATATATTTTTGATATGAACAAAAATGAAACGAAATATTGTTCTTACTGCCTCTTGCTATTGCTTCTTTCGTTTTATAGCGTACAAAACGTGGCCAAAAATACAATTTGAATGAACGCATTCCTCACAACGAGAGAATGACGAAATGGCATATTATTCTCTTGCGAATCAAGTCCAATTATTAAAAATCTCTCGCCTCTGAACTATAAGTTAAACATTCCAACCAAATTATTGGATTGTATTTGAAAACGGACCAAATATTCTTGTATTTATTATAACTGCATCATTAATTAACAATGAAATGGATATGAAATGCAAAAAGAAGATCAGGATAAGACTATTTATAATGAAGAATCGTATTTTATTATTGTCAATATTATTGTTCCTAATTTGTAGCGATCTAAATCGAAGCAAAATATTGAATGATAAAACGAAGATGCTAACAAACCGTTTCTCTATATTTTAAGGAACGTTTCTACTCTCTATATTCAAACCAAATTTTTTGCATGTAATCTACTATTTTAATATGTAAATTCAGTTCGGATTATTAATTATCATTAGTTAGTTTATTTGTTGTAAAAATTGTTGATAGCGAAACGAGAAATTACTAATTTTAATTTGTTCGATTTAGTGCAATACACGATTGAAAGGCATGGAGAACTGGAAAATGAGAAGAAGTAGTTCATTTTAATTGATTTCTCTAACTTTTTCAAAACGTACGCGGTTTCGTTTTTAATTAAAAGTAAATTTTAAAGAAAGAAAGGGACGAAAGGTAGCGAAAAGATTGTTTGTGATTGTTTTTATATTGTGCATGTGCGTCGTATGTTTAATTCTTTTTCATTCGAAACAGTTTCTTAACGATTACGTTCCATAATGGGGACGTTAGGAGAAGAGACGAAAATAATAACGAAAACAGAAACGTCCACAACTCTCACTCGCGGACACTCTTTGTACCGATTTTCAATAATAATTCGCCAGAAATGAACGTTATTTCGTCCTACCAATTCACGATGGATTATTTTGTTTTTAGAGGACGTTGTATTTTAAGATTAAAATTATTATAATAATAATTAACGATAATACACACTTTTGTATATAATGAAACAGTATTTCCAATAAAAAAGAAACACTTGTATTGAGGATACACATCTCGAGTTTCACGTTTTGGACTTTCAGTAGGTTCGTAAGCGATTTTAATGTTTGTTCGTTAATCGACTTCGATAGCGATCGAATTTCGATAGATAAGTCTAATCTAATCTGTTCTCGTTGCGTGCATAAATGCTTAACAAACAACATTTATCGATTTCGAACAATATCATTTTATACCTCGATCGATTAATTAATTATTTGTTACGTCTTATTGTCCTTTTAGCATTTTAGCCGAGAGTATCGAAAATGCAATTGATTGGTTTGCTCTTCTTATCGTTACTTGTTAAGTTTGCTCATCCGATAGATGGTAAGAAATATTTGCACTTGCCTATCGAATATCTGTTTAATAAACCATTTTGTTGCTTTCAGTTGCGCCAGAGGACTATTGTATTCTAGCAGCGAATGATTTAGTTGAGATGGCTAATGACATCATAGCCGATTTCATTTCTGGGGTTCCTGATCCGTTCGATTTGCCCTTTCCGATTGATAGCAAAAAAATGAATCTGACTATGTAAATATTTTGTCGAGGATGCAAAACGGCCATTCATAATTGTTCTAATACTCCCATAATTTTCCAGTGGATTCTTCAATTTGTCGAACATTGGTCTTACCGGTTTATCGAAGATTAGCAGCACGAAGAACAATTACGCCGATAACTCGTACCAGTTGCGTGTTATGTTTAAACGTGAATTGGCCATGCACCTCGACTACGACATGGACTTGAAACTGTTCAATATACTACGACTGTTCGGTACCGGCAACTTGAGGTAAACCTTTCATTCTTTCCGTCGACTCTGGCAATATTTATGGTAAATTTCCGGTCAGGTTCTCGTTCGACGATTTGGAATTAGAAGTGAAACTCGATTTTGATCCCGAAACCCATGAACTGAAAGATTTGAATCTCGCATTACGTGTCGAATCGTTTCAGGTAAAACGTATTATTCGGCAAACAACGAATCAACTTTCTCTGTTTCAAGTTCCAAGTGACCGGTTTGAATCACAACGAGGAGATTAGCAAGCTTGTATCTGAAGATATGCGAGAATTGGTGATGGAATTCTTTGAATCCACACTATTCAACGACTTGCTGGCACCGTCCTTGTTGGAGTTACTGCAAACGTTCGGGATTCTGTGCGGGGAAAAAGCTCCGATTGCGGCACAGGAACGTTTCAAGTATCTTACATAGAGAAATGTGTTGATGGTAGTAATAAATGATTAGCTTACGTTTGAAACCGACAATCACCATCCTCTCAACATTTATTGAACGCAATAATACACTTCGTAACAATCAAACAAACATAAAACACGAAGTCAAATCAAACGCATCTAATCGAATATCGTTGCGACCTCGATATTCAAGTTGTTAAGAAGCGCTTTCAGGATCGGCGAGTGCGTGTCGTCCATCCACTTCTGGTGGTCCTTGATGAAGGCCGGCACCATGTCGCTAACGAACTGACTGATCAACTTGCTGGCGTCCTCGTTGTTTATCAGGCCGCTGATCTGAAACTGAACGCGGAACGTATTTGATGGAGTCGACGGTGTGAGCGAAACGGACCGCAACCGACGTCGTCGTCGCGACGCAATCACATGACAGGAACGTAACAACTGGGACGGACCGTCAGTTGCGTTACAAGAACGAGGACGAGGATCGCGTTCGTGGTCAGTAGCATTAAATTCGTGAGCAACAACAGAACGAACGCCATCGAACGGTCGCGGTCGTTTCGCTTTCAGTTTGACGTGAAAAATTCTAAATCGAAACGGGCCAACTCACGTCACACGACGCCAACTTGAAACTCATCTTGACGTTCTCGCACGTTAAGTACTTGCCGTCCGTCGTCTTGCCGAACTTGATGGCGATGTCGACGTCGTAGCCGTCCAATCGGATGCTGAAATGTCGAGGCGCACGAGCGCTTTGTAATCGAACGGCGCGTATTGAAATCGAATTATGTCTTACTAAGCGTTTCCTTTGCCGTATAGCGGTATGAACTCGAAGATGGTCATCGTGCCATCGTACAAGAAGCTGGTTTTCAGGTTGTCCAGGTAAATGCCCAAGTTCAATTCTAACGTGTTCGGATTGATTTCCACTTTGTAGGCAACGAAGTTGGATAGGCCGCGCTCTAGCAGGTCGTCCAAAACCAAATCGGCCCTGATTGTTCGAATCATTATTAACGAACGCGTTATGCGGACTAATTACGTAATCGCTCACTTTATCATCGGATCGTCGAACTCTGCGGGCACATGATCGATGTTGTATGGATCCAATACCGGTATGTTCAGCTCTTCGTAGCCGTTCTTCATTATTTCGCGCACGTACTCGATGGTCTTGTTGAACTCCTCCGGCGTGACGCGCACCTTCGGGTAACTTGCATCTGTACCACAAAAATTGGATTTGCGCCCTTAGCGTAATTAATTAACAGAATAATGCGTATCGTACCGTCAATTGGGATGGCTAGCGCCGCAACGAAGAACGACACGTAGACAACGGTTTTTATTATGGAATTCATGACGATTTCTTCAGCTTTCAATAAACACCTGCACAGTCTGATTGGATTCGCTAAAGTGATAATTCGAAATTTGATTTCTATCAATCAATCAAATGAAGATAACGGGGCACTTGAGCAATTGAACTTTCGGACTGTGGCTTAATTATCGGCCGATAACGTTTTTGAATTGATTATTTAAGCGTATCATCGCAGAGTGGATAAATCTGATAAATAAATGTGGAGAAATTGCTTATGAAATCGATAAAGAAAAGTTTTGAAATGCCGCCATTAATTTTCGAGAGTAATGTTGGTTGCCTGCATGGTTAGTAAATGTTTTCACGTTTGTTCATCCTGCAAACGATAAGGATATGTTTTGACGTGATGTTTTTACAGTGATGTTGAAGTTGTTTCGTTGTGTGTGGAATTATTAAAAGAATATATTGCTGAGAATATAATTAACACGATGATCAACAATCGGTGTTAAAATGTAAAGCGCAGCAGGAAGACGAACAAATGAAAATAATGGGGGGTTATGTTAGGCTATCAAGAATTTTCAGTGTAATAATAACGATGATCATGAGAGTTTGGGCCTACTCGGGATTAGTACTCTTCCTGTGTTTCGTATTATATTATCTATACGGCGGCGTGTTTGCATTTTTACTTTTGATATTCGCCGTGACAGGTACACAAATACCGCTCATGCAATTTATGTGCTCATTATGTTTGTTGTTCCTCATTTTCAGGTGTTTTGTACCATGCCCAAGATAATTGCCTTTATTATCCGGAGTTACCTACTCATTCTAGAGTATTTGTACCAATACCTTCCATGTACAATTTACCATATGAAAGTGTACAAACCAGATCATTTGATGGTACTTTGCTACACATGTTTTTCATATGTCAGCCAAAAGAGAGACAAAGGCAGTCACCGACTATAATTTTCTTACACGGCAATGCTGGTAATATGGGCCACAGATTGCAAAATTGTGTGGGTTTATACCACAATTTGCATTGTAATATATTATTAGTTGAATATAGAGGTTATGGCTTGTCAGAAGGTAATCCCAGTGAAGAAGGATTGTATATGGATGCAAGAGCCAGTTTAGATTATTTGTACAGTAGAAATGATCTAAACCATTCAGAAATTATAGTATTTGGAAGATCATTAGGTATAGCATTGAATTATATAAATAATAGTTAATATTATAATTATGTCATTTTTAGGAGGAGCAATAGCAATAGATTTAGCAAGTCGTGCAGAATATGCTGATAAAATATGGTGTCTAGTTGTTGAAAACACATTTACTAGCATACCCGAAATGGCAAAAGTATTATTAGGCTGGAGGCTGTTACAATACCTTCCATTAGTATGTTATAAAAATAAGGTAATTTATTAAGATTTTCTTCATAAGTTTTTTTGAAATTAAAATGTATATTTTTAGTTCCTCTCGATTTATAAAGCTACGCAATTAAGAACACCAACATTATTTATATCAGGCTTGGCAGACACTCTGGTTCCTCCAAGGATGATGAGTGAATTGCACAGTAGATGTGGTAGTGAAAGAAAACAATTATTACAATTACCATTAGGCACACATAATGAAACATGGACATTACAAGGTTATTATCATTCGTTAGCTGTATTTTTACAGAATTGTAGGCTGCAAAATATTGATAGAACTGAGCTGGCAAATAATGCTATGCAACAAAATACTTATTCCTTATACAAAGTTCAGACAATTTAGGAATAAATTGCAATCATGGTGATTCATACCAGTGAATCTCTGTGTATTGAAGTAAATGTGATTGGAAAGATGTACATACAATTGTAAGTTTTATTGCTAATTGGAGTTGTTTTTATTTCTTAAATAAGAAATAAGTACCTTTATTATCCATAAACTCTTGCTTGTGGGGCTCCAATTGTGTGAAATAATCACTGTTCATTAATTTACTATTATTTCATAGTTTTGTACTATGGACTGCTTAATTCAATTTTTTAGTATCCATAAAAAGAGGTGTTATAATAATTAACACTTATTTAAAGAAGTCACATATTAGCTAAATAAATGACTGAAATTGTAATACATAATTCTGGAATATTCAATGATAACAATACTTTGTTATGATTTTAATATTTACATATTTTGTGTAATTTACAACAAACTTAATTATTAGTTATCTAATTTATAATTCAGGAAATTGTTATAATTGTATGGCTTCCTTAATTACGGCTGCTTACTCAAATTTCAGTAATATTTCATTCACCTTTCAGAGATTTCCATTATAATTAATTTAAAAATTCATCAATAATAAATACAAAAAGAAAAGAGTTAATAATCACATTAGTAAATAATTAATGAATAAAAGTAAATTTGAGTGTTCATTTCATTAATGAAGTAGATACAGCCAAGATTAGTTATCCATTTTCACTAGTACAATTTGAGGCCCATAATATACAATTTCCAATACCACTGTAACATATGAGGAATACTGCAACTAGGAAAACCAAGCTACATATTGTGCACGGTTTCCTTTCCAAAAAGAATCCAATCACATACAGAACCATGAACATCACATGTGTCTGAACTAGAGCTGGATTTATCGGCTTTGGTATCAACAGTACTGGAATTAACCATTGAAGGCAATACATTTTCTTAATATCAACAGTGAAACTTTAGCTTATAATTGCAACAAGATTCCGAAGAACACGTAAAGGAACTTTAATATAATTATGTCCTTTTCGTCATAAAAGTATTTGTCATTGTTTCAATTTACACATTTGGTTAGTCTTCAGAAGACTTACATTCTCAACACAAACAGAACAAACACAAACTATATTTCCACTCTTTTGCTGCCTTACTGTTAAATTATACTATAAGAAAGTGTGGTTTACTGACTTTATCCTGTAATTTTTTTAATTTGGCATAATTTTGACGGAATCTTTTACGTTCCTTAAAAGCAGTCTGCACTGCAACCAGCATTACGCACGATGTCCAATAGAATAAGATATGCGCTACATTCAAATTGTAACACTTGGGTTTTCTTTCAATATTTACTAAAAAGGAAGGATGCAAACATTTGCAAAATATGGCTATAATAGGTCAGTTCTGTAACTAAGGTAGATTAGAAATTGTTACCTAACTTTAGTAATTCAGATTTAATTTGTAATAAATTCCACTGACCTCTAAGTAATTATGCAAATTATATTATTTTCAGGAGTTATCGTATTGGAAATTAATGGAAATATTCGGATTACAAGAGACATTTGAAGGAAACACGAATTCAACAGGCCATACAAATGGATTTATTTAAATGTGGTATTTACCACAGGCAAATGAAGAGTGAAAAGCTAATAAATCTGCATTACATACATTGCCAACAATAACAGAAATGGAATTATTTATAGAAATACTTTAATTTGGTGAGCATCAATTACATAATCATAAAAGCATAATACTATTAAGATAATGTTATGTTTATGTAAAGATTCTTCCTGCATTACTTTTTCAAAATTTCGTGCCTTAGCTGGGATACAACATTTGTAACCATGTAGTAATTAACACACACTTCAGCACCTCGTATAAAGATGGCGCAAACGGTAAATTACTTCAGTCGTTGACATCTTCATTCTTTAGTGCTATATCTACATGTTTATTACCTTTGCTTTCTCACTTGTTGTTTATTCCGGTCTTGTTGACTGTCAAACTAATTTTCAATATTATTATACCGAGATTGAACTTATTGTGTCTTTAAGTGTTCGTTTTAGTGTTGAATAGCCATAGTGAAACAGTATTATCTGCGAATTAAAGTTATTTAATTACATTTAATTTTAAATTAAATTACTGATCTTTTCTGTAACTTATTGTTAATATTAATGCCATGTTTAATTTCTTTTTTAGAGAATAACAAATACATCATAAATTGATAGAAAATATGTAGGAGTTGTTTAAACATTTGAAGGAGACATTAAACGCAAATGGATTTAGCTGCCACAAATTCACATCATTTTATGCAGCTGCATTGGATAAAAAGAAGATTTATTATCATTTTGAAAAAAACAAAAGCTTTGTTTTTATAAAAATATCTAAAGATTTAAAGCTTACTGTTAAATCTTTAAACATTTTTATAGAAACAAGGTAAGAAATAATATTGTAATGCAAGATAAACTTTGTCTTTATAAAATCTATTAATGATTTAACACTCACTGTTAAGTCATTATATATTTTTATGAAAGCATAGTTAAAACTTATCATGTAGATTAAACTTTGTTTTTATAAAAACTATTAATGATTTAACACTCATTGTTAAATCTTTAAAGAATTTTATAGAAACAAGGTAACAAACAATATTGTAATGTAAAATAAACTTTGTTTTTATAAAAAGATTTATTGATTTAACACTAATTGTTAAATCTTTAAATATTTTTATAAAAGCAATGTTCAAATACAATTTTTATGCAGAAGATACTTTGTTTTCATAAAACTTATTAATGATTTAACACTCATTGTTAAATCATTGTACATATATTTTTATGAGAGTAAAGATAAAATACAATTATTATGTAGAATAAGCTTTGTTTTTATAAAAAGATTATTGATTTAACACTCATTGTTAAATCATTAAATGTTTTTATGAAAGCAACGTAAAAATACAACTGTGAGGTAAAAGATACTTTGTCTTTACAAAAACTATTAATGATTTTACACTTATTGTTAAATCATTAAATGTTTGCCATCGAAAACATCTAATCAAAGGAATGTTAACATAAAAGCTTATATTACCCTAATTATGTTTATTTTAATATTATTGCAACATTCAAATATACTTAAATAAACAATTTTAAAATACAACCAAAATCTTGAATTTACAAATTTCCTTCAATTAAATATCTCCTCAGATTGGAATTCACCATGAAAAAAAAAGAGAGAGAGAGAGAAAAAAAAATCGAGTTAGTTTCTCAAATTATTCGACCTTTTTAATTCGAGAAATATTAGGAGAACATAAGGACCGAGGAGGTCGTCGATCCTGGTATTTGGCGGGAAAAAATTTTGGCGGGAAAAATTCTCGACGAATGCTCACGAATTTCTCGGACTTTTAATTCGAGAAATATTAGGAGAACATGAGGACCGAGGAGGTCGGCGATCCTGGTATTTGGCGGGAAAAATTCTCGACGATATGCTCACGAATTTCTCGGACTTTTAATTCGAGAAATATTAGGAGAACATAAGGACCGAGGAGGTCGGCGATCCTGGTATTTGGCGGGAAAAATTCTCGACGATATGCTCACGAATTTCTCGGACTTTTAAATCGAGAAATATTAGGAGAACATGAGGACCGAGGAGGTCGGCGATCCTGGTATTTGGCGGGAAAAATTCTCGACGATATGCTCACGAATTTCTCGGACTTTTAATTCGAGAAATATTAGGAGAACATAAGGACCGAGGAGGTCGGCGATCCTGGTATTTGGCGGGAAAAATTCTCGACGAATGCTCACGAATTTCTCGGACTTTTAATTCGAGAAATATTAGGAGAACATGAGGACCGAGGAGGTCGTCGATCCTGGTATTTTGGCGGGAAAAGTTCTCGATGAATGCTCGCGAATTTTCGAGGAAATGCGCACGAATTTTTCCCGCCAAAATATCAGGATCGCCGACCTCCTCGGTCCTCATGTTCTCCTAATATTTCTCGAATTAAAAGTCGAAGAAATTCGCGAGCATTGTGTGTTGCAAACCCACACCCTTTTTGCATGTGGCGCCCTCTATGATTGAAAAGCCGAACTAGCCCCAGTGGAAATTTGAATATGATTTCATGAATTAAAAAATAAGTCATTTAAAATGCCTTTATTAAGTGAGCATTCTGTAATTTTATGATACATTACCTTGTATTTTTTACATTATTTATATTAAATAACAAATACTTTGCTTTCATAAGAATTGTTATTGACCTAACACTTACTGTTACATCGAAATGTTTTATAAAGGTAAGGTAAAAATTCAATTACTATGTAGAATAGATATTGTTTTTATAAAAATAATAGAAGAGTTATTAAAGATTTAACAATGAGTGTTAAATCATTAATAGTTTTTATAAAAACAAAGTTTAATCTACATGATAAGTTTTAACTTTGCTTTCATAAAAATATATAATGATTTAACAGTGAGTGTTAAATCATTAATAGATTTTATAAAAACAAAGTTTATCTTACATTACAATATTATTTCTTACCTTGTTTCTATCAAAATGTTTAAAGATTTAACAGTAAGCTTTAAATCTTTAGATATTTTTATAAAAACAAAGCTTTTGCTTTTTTCAAAATGATAATAAATCTTCTTTTTATCCAATGCAGCTGCATAAAATGATGTGAATTTGTGGCAGCTAAATCCATTTGCGTTTAATGTCTCCTTCAAATGTTCAAACAACTCCTACATATTTTCTATCAATTTATGATGTATTTGTTATTCTCTAAAAAAGAAATTAAACATGGCATTAATATTAACAATAAGTTACAGAAAAGATCAGTAATTTAATTTAAAATTAAATGTAATTAAATAACTTTAATTCGCAGATAATACTGTTTCACTATGGCTATTCAACACTAAAACGAACACTTAAAGACACAATAAGTTCAATCTCGGTATAATAATATTGAAAATTACTTTGACAGTCAACAAGACCGAATAAGTAACAAGTGAGAAAGCAAAGATAATAGACATGTAGATGTAGCACTAAAGAATGAAGATGTCAACAACTGAAGTAATTTGCGCCATCTTTGTACGAAGTGCTGCAGTGTGTGTAGTTCATGTACTAGATGGTCAGCAGTGCTGATCCGTCAGTTGCGGAGCGAAATTTTGAAATTTGAAAAAATATTACAGGAAGTATTTTACAGATTACTATTAATATCAAACATGTCTATTAAAACTAAATGTTAACGTATTTGTAAGAAACAGCCTATTTCTTTGATTATATAATGTTAATACAGTACGATTATATAGACATAGGTTCATCTAGAATCTTGCAACTAAATATGAATATAGTTGCACAGTTCTTAATAATGTGTGTAATGTTTCTGTACATTGATGAAACCACCATTTACAAAATGTAAATGAACTTTGCATATAAGCAATGATAAATAGAAATAGATCATAATAAAGAAATTTAAATTTAATGGTGTTGTGTCATTTAGTTTGCATATTGTCCTCGAAGGGGAAATATACATACTTTACGCGTTGTTAAGTGAGAATCGTTTTTCCACAGAAGACTATTGACGACGTCGCTCTTAGCTGGAGGGTTGAAATGAATGGCACGGCAAATGTGTTATTTAAAGTTGAATGTCTTCCTAGACACAAACCGTCCATTATAATTCGCATTTCCTTCAATTTTGGCCTCATTAAAATTCATGCGAGTTTATCCCATTGCTAAAATAAAAATAGAAAAGAAACCTACATTAATACCGCATAGTGATTTTCGCTTATTCGCATGTAGTCTAAGATTGTAATATATTTGTAGATGAATGCACTCACTGACGTTCATTCTTTCGGTTCCAATTGATAAACCTCGTCCATTACAGCGATTTCTATTTGCGTTGGCTTCAGACGACCCCGTTAACACGTTCCCTTGGTTTATTATACACTTTACAATTTTACTTTATGCCTCATTCATATTATTAGCAGTTAAAATATATTAACTAGAGAAAATAGAAAACGAGGACAATAGGAAAAGTTTGTTGGCTCGTATTTATCTCCATATCTGCAGTAATAAAGTTGGTCTCTAGAAGTCACTCACTCGCTTTGTCGTCTCCAGTCTTCGTCTGGTTCTGTAAGAATTAATATTTATCCTTTTCTAACTCCATGCTCATTTTTTTCCTTCGGTTGCATTCTGGTTACGCAAACTTTTGTCGATTCGATTTTCCTTTCCTTTTTTTTTTAGGACAGAGCTGCAATTGAATAAAACTCACATTAAAATGGTAACATAATGCGCCTCATTTCCAAGCAGATTCTAGCGCTTATTTATTTATTTATTTGTTTTCGTTCATTCTTAGCGCAATTTCTTAGTTTCCACTAAAAAAAAAAAAATCAATCGTCGAACGTAATAAATTCTCTTCGTCGAAACTTTATAAAATAAAGTTTGGAAATCATCAATTTTCCGACGAATTCCCAATCGAATCGTTTGGAGGACGGAGAACTTGTCCCGGATGTTTATCAATAATTCACGCAACGAAAAAGGGGGATAATCGTTTCTGCACGTACGAAATTATTCAGATTCAAATAGTTTATTATGCTGATTATTCGCGTATGCGGCGCATAGATAGCGAGCTACATTGGATCAATTTGGCGAATTTCTATTTGCTCTCGATCATAATATATTCATGTATTCAATTAACGCTTTCAATTTATTAATCGTTCCACTTTCAATAGCAAACATTGCGCAAAATAACAATCTATTTGCATCTTTCGTCAGCCAATGACACAATTAATATTGATCGTTTGCTGATCAATCGACTCGTTCCTTCCTTCAAATCAATTCGTTAAACTTTTATTCGAATGTTTGTTACAAACAGCGGGAACTTGCTATGATTTGCACGTGGCAAATTTGGTGGATGCGCCGGTCACACGTTGCGATAACGTTGTTTGATTTAAACGCGTCTCGGCGATTACAATGGCAATTTAATTAAAGTACAAAGTTTCGACGATCTCTTGGAACTTTTGCCTCATTATTAACCACTCGATCGCCTCGAAATAGAGGACGAACTTTCTCGATAGAGAGACACAATGTTCGTCGCTTTTATAGCGAAACATCGCCGCGATTCAAAAAGAACAATCCCACTTTCGTGCGTCATCAGCTTCAGACGAAATCATCATAAATGTTAATTATGGCCGTTTCACGGAATAGAATGCATAATTACGTTGCATTGTTCGTTTCGATTCTCCTAATTCGCCCGCTGTCTGCACGAGTTTCGACATTATCTCGCGTTCGCGCTTTTACTGCGGCACCCATTCAACGTGCACACAACATACGAAACGGATGCGGAAGATGGCACGGACATTAGTGCAATTTATATTTCCGCCAACGTAACTAGCGACCGGCCGAATTGTACCTGGCTCGCAATAATTTCGCAATCGCGTACATTGTTGCGAGCTCCGTTTTAGTCGCTTCTTTTTGCCGTTTCCCGTCCTCTTCCACGTGCATATCATTTCGGTCGGCATCCGTCTATTTCGACGGTGCACGAAGACTATTAACAGTTTACGTGACGCTAATACGAATTGCACCAAGTCTGTTACTGTTAAAGATAAAACGCTGATGGTTTTGCAATATTAATTAATTCTCGCGGGGGATTGCGCTTTTAGCGAAAACGAGATTGGCGCAATAAAAACGCTCAATCCACCTGAGGACGGATTCGATCGAGAGAACTGTCGCCGGTGAAGCTTCAGATTACGTACGGTTTTATGCAGATTTCTCATCGCGAAAGGCGCACGATTTTTAGCGCGCGCGAGAGAGGGCGAGAACGATTCGAAAAATGCAAATTCGCATGCGAAACGAACAATTTCTTAATATAAATGTAAAATCGTACTATTAGACTGAATTACTTTTTCCCGCTCCTCGGATGGGAATAAGGACGCGAGGAAATAGTTGAATTTGAATTGTTCGAGACGAAACTATCCACTGCGTTATCATTTGCAGTAAAACAAAAATAAGCAATTGCTATCATCGTTCTTCGTTCCTTGTCGTCATCATCGTAAAAAGGGCGACTTCTCGCCATAATGAAGACTTGTGGTATTAATATTTACGCGCGTTTTATCGTTCCCGATTCTCTCCCTACTTCCCCCGTCGCCGCATCCCGTCCTCCCGCAAGTTTGCGCTCGAATTACGCTCTTTATCGCCGTCGTCGCAAATAAATTCCTCCACACGCGACCCCTTTTTACACGCGTCCACATGTTACACTCGCTTTAACTCCACGAGCTTTTGCACATTTCGCATCAACAAACTCATTTCGCACTAAACTCCGTTGTTTGCGAATTTCCATCAAACCTCGATCGGTTGCATCGTATAATGGAACGTCAGGGATGCGACGAAGGGAGGAGGAAATACTCTTTAACCTTCCGTCCTGCCGTTGGGTCATCATCATCGTCATCGTCTTTTGCCCATCGTATCCCCGCATTAAGCGTCCCGCTTCCAACGGCATCCTAGTAATTATGACCGGGAACGATTAAACCCTTCGCGCCCCCGCGACGCGTAACACGGACGTAATGTTCGCCTTGTAATTATTAGAGGACGCGTCGGGGTGGAGCTGAGCAAGAAATAAAAGGTGCACGTTCGAGATAAACTTCTTCTTCGGTTCGGCAAACTCCACTCCAACTTTCGAGCTTTCAATTTGGCGGCTCGTTGTTTATTTTTTCCCCGCGCGAATGTGGAGGAGGCGAAAATTTATGGCCGTCGAGGAAAATTTCGAATAGCGTTTGGCGAGGAGCGACGCGAGCGAGACGAGAAAAAAACGAAGCTAATCGATGAAACGCTTCATTTGCGTCGATTGTTCCTCTGGTTCGTGGACGTCGCTACAATAAAATGTAAGAAGACGGACGGAGCGGCCGGAGAGAAACGATTTTCCTCTTTAATCGCGATCCCAACTTGTTGATGGATGGATTTAATTCGAGACGAGCTGCGTTCTTTATTAAATACGGATATAAAAGTTGTATGAAATACACGCGACTTACACGAGCTCTACGTAGATGACGGATGCCGGCGAGGAAAAATCTTCACGAAAGAAGAGCGAGAGAGAGAGATCTAACCGCTAAACCTAAACATTTATCATTCTTACGGTTAACTTATTTCATTTGACGTCCGCGAGGATGTTGCTCGTTGGCTTCCGGAGCAACACACGGGTTTTATTAAGGTTTATTGTCATCGGCGCGCGAAGAGACTTCTTCTGTTATTAGAATAAATGCAATCCTATGGTGTAATAGCAGGAGGAAGAACGTTTGCGACGGGACATTCCTCTGGCGACGATGCAAAGAAGACGCCTTCAAGGGGGAAAATTGTTAAGTGAGTGGCGTAATGCAATATTAAGATATGAAAACGTTGACGACCTTTTTTGCCAGCGTCTCTTTTCATCATCGTCATGAGTAGCAGCAGCAGCGTTAGCAATACCATCACATCTGCCGTATTATTATTATTACACTTCCTTCAAGTCCTCCACTTCATTCCAGCCCCTTTTCCCTTTTTGTTCCCATGGTCATATTATATTGCAATTTAAGCGAAAAATTTTGGGATGATTTTATTAAAAATCATTTTGTCCTTGTCTTCGGGTTCGCTTTTTTACTTTCAAAGAGGCAAAAAACGACTCGAGAGCGAGCGAGCGAGAGGCAAAAATTAAACTGTTAATGAAAATTTCAAGAATTTTTCCGCAGCGAATAAAGCGGGACGCGCGCGACGGGGCGAAATGTACGTCTGGAAAACTTCGATATTTTTTAATTAGTTTTATTAAGAGAGAGAGAGAGAGAGAGAGAGGCAAAATAAAAGAACGCGAAAGAGTGCAAAAAGAAAGTTCGACATCGCCATCAATTTTTTTCTTTAATTAAAAAAGCTTATTCAATGCGTTCGTGCTCTTCATTTTTCCTTTCGGCTGATTGATATTTGTTTTCTCGCTCTTTCGCCGTTTCCTTCTCTCGCGCTGCACGTAGATGGTGGAACTCTTGCAAATTTAAAGGCATTCCGCAATAGATTACGTCCTTGCACCACCGACAACAACGTGTTCCTTGGGGAACAGCGGAAGCGTGCACGATGTTAATAACGAGACGGGACGCGGGAGTAAAGAGTAAACCTCTTCAAAATGCAAGTAGATTGATATCGGAAAAAAGCTCTTCGAAATAAACCGCCACGTGCAATATTCAAAGGATCGCCCTCTATCCGTTCGAAGGTTAATTTATTTCTGCAAGTTGTTTAACGTCTTTTTCCCCGTTCGCAAAATCGATTTATTCACGCACTTTCTTTTGGAATTACGAAAGGTTTAAAAGTTTAGCCAAAGCGTCCGCCTCGCCTCACCACATAACCGACGCCATTTGGATTATACGCGAACAAATTTGAATTGCAAATTGCGACGTCTCCGACTTGCGTGCAGTCGAACAAGAAGTAGTTGTTGACGCTACAAGAACCGTATTGTTAAAGTTAAATTTTCGCCAACTTCTTCTTGTGCGCTACTTCGTAGGTGACGCCAACAGCGGGAGCGAGCCACACCGACATCATCACCATCGGCGCTGCTCGAAACTATCGGCAATTAATTAAAACTTAACGGCTTCGTCGCTCGGAAGTCCATCGAAAGCTTCCCGAACTCGAAGAGAGAGTGAGAGAGCGATCGAAAATGCTAAACGACGATGAAATTGTAATAATAAATTGTCGTAGAGGACGAAGAACGCGAAGAACGAAAAAAAAAAAGGCCGAACGAGATCATTTGCTAATCAACAGCGACTCAAGTTAATGAAACTGAATGTAATTAAGCCGGCTCGCAGTCTGCGAGTCGGAGGCCTTTGCAGCGAGATAAAGGGAAGAAGAGGAGATAACAATAAAGAACAGAGGGTGGGCAAGAAAAGGGAAGATCGTCGGCCCAAAATGAGGACTTTTCTTCTACGTTAGAGGATTGCTTGCGACTCCGGTCTAATTTTAAACAAAGTTCGATGCCATTGGGCTGCAAATTTGATTTCTTCAAATGCTAATGCATTCGTCGGCGAAGAGTTGCGTTGCAAGGAAAGTTTCTTCTTCCCCTTGTCGATGCCATCTTTCGCTCCCTCGCTCTCGTACACACCCGAAGATGGCTTGTTGCATTAACGGCGATGTTTTACAAGGGCTCCAACATTATGTTTTTGTTATCGTTTGCCGAAAGGCAACGTCCTCAAACTCGCGGCCCTTCGTTCACCCTTCGTTTTCATTGTTATTTAATTTACATTTCTTTTTCCTTCTTCGTATTCCGTTTTTCTTTTCGCTCTTCTCGTCCTCCTTCAGTCGCAGCATATTGTGCCGTTTCTTCGTTGTTTTTTCTTCGTGCCACTTCGCCGTCTTCATCGTTATTATTATTGTTTTGGAGAAGTGAGCTCGAGTAAGGGAATTGATCTCCATAAATTACTACTACCACTACTTTCGCGTTTTTTTTCCCTCCCTCCTCGCCGGGGAAAATGTTAACTTGTAGCCAAGAGCAAAAAAGAAACGTCAAATAGAGGCAAACGTCTTCGAGCGCATCGATTTCTATTATTTTCATTTCTCGTCCTTGCGTCGATCGTCAAACGAAATAATAGAAACTGTTTGCTTTAACTTGTTTTTCCCTCGGACGTGGTTTTCCTCCGATGTGCGGCGATCGATTCGCGTCTTGTATTTGAAGCAAGAATTCGTTAACACTCGCTCAAAAACAAGGCGAACGAGCTTAAACGGATTGGAAAGTTTTTAATTCCTCCTTCCCCTCCGCCCCGCGAGGGTTTTATTATTAACGGCTTATTTGCGTTCGATTTTTGTTCGAGACTGCATAATAAACTAAAGCGCGGGGATGTAAAGAACAAAAATCGAATGAGATACGTTAAGGAGACGGAGAAAAGTCGTGGAATAGAGAGTTCCTCGAGAGATAAGAAGTTTCTTTCATTTTCTTTTTGTTCCTCATCATCTACTTTCCGTCAGAAACTTTATGGCTATAAAAGACGTTAAAAAGTTGGAGTAGTTTTCTTAGCCGAAGAGCGGCCGAGCTGGATAAACGGAAGCAAATTGATAATAACGATGTTGGTCGCAATAAAGACCGTTCCGTTGAGCGATAACAATACAAATCTTTATTATTAAAATAATAATTGTTTATATATAGAGATAATTTTTGTCTTGTATAATACATCATCAACTCATATTTGCAACAATGATAATTAATAATTTTTTTAATTAATAATTGAATATCTGTATCCTCCTTCTGTTGCGGACCTTTGCGAAAACCTCTAATCATAAATTCGCATCCGTCTCTCGATCTAGCCAATCTTAACGTTTAAAACGATTAATCCTTATAGTTCCAATTACGACTAATCCTATGATACAATTACAACAGCGTTCCTTTAATTTAATCGATTGCTCTTATAAAGCAATCGTACAATTTATTAGTTTTCTTTTAACATTTAATTGATGATGGTTGCAGCAAGCAAAATTCATCGAACCCCTTGGAAGAAATATCCGAAAAACCTCTTTGAAGTTCGTTCGCTTCTAATTCGCTACTTTACACATTCTTTTGCTGCACGATCGTTATTTCTTGTTATTATTAATCTATGTTAGTTAATATGGCATTGAATTTAACTCATTAAACTGTGTCCATATCTTTTTTTTGTTGTTAAATCTTCATTATTCGTCATTAACGTTTCATATTTACCATAATATATTATTGTTACAACATTATTTACAATAATTATACGCATCGATATCGGATATCGCGTTTAGAATTTAAAACAGTGCAATTAATGGACGGTTATAATCGAAATCAATTCGTTAATTCCTAAACGGGAATTTCAACCAAAGCAAATGTCGATGTAGCAAGTCTAACGCGTTGTTCTGAAGCGGTAGAAGTCTATAAGCGAAATGAAAAGCTCGAGTAGATTGAAAAACGAACGATCCGTTAACCCACAATTATTACCTTATTAATTAATAATGAAAAAGAATCCTTACGTCTCCTAATAATAACCTATTTACATTCGATATAATGATAATAATTACGAATCCATAACACCGGTATTGAAGATTGCCTATTAGTGAGAAGGAGAAAAAAGAGCAGCAAGAGGAGCTTTCGGCACATAAACGCAAGCATTTCCCACGCGAACAATTGCATTCGTCATCGATCGATCGATGGAAAATTGGCAATTTGCATTGCGAACGCACGGAGTCTTCTTAGAAAATGACATTAAGTTAGTAGCTAAGAGGACGACAACAACGAGGAGGAAGAACTAATAAAACAAGAAGCGTCTCAACGAGGATTCGCCCTTTTTCGTTGTCTTTCACGGGAGCGACGCATTGTCAACAAATATTTCGACGTTCGTGCAATAAGTTTGACTTAAATCGAGATTATTTTGCGTGCAATTTTGTTTCATAATTACTTTTGATTTTGATTTGGCAATCATTTTAAACTCCAACCACATCGATCCCCATCATCATAATCATTTGCGTTCCGTTACTGGTTCGTAATTAATTAAACGGGTGGAATGATAAATTTGCGCGTTGTTGTTGCTGCTGTCTCTCAAGAGGGATTTAGCAAAGGAACGTAATTTTTCATTTTCTTTTTGCTTCGGTTCTCAGCGTGTAATAGAACCCGGTTTAATTCAAAACGAGAATAAGAGGTTTATAAATATTTCTTCTCCTCTCTCTTCCTCTCTCTCTCTCTCTCCCTCTCTCTCTCTCTTTCTTTCTCAACTGGCAATAATGATAGCTACTTTCCGTTATATTAGCAAACAAAAATGTAAGACATTAAGCATCTTTCGCGAAACGAAGGAAGAAAAATTGGTTCACTCTCGCGCACGGTGGAACGAGCGTTATGAATGAAAGAAAACGGACGGTCGGCTACAAAATAAAGTCTAATTATACGCGTCATTAACGTTAATTAGTTAATTGAACGTTTGCCAAGTAAAAGAACAAACTGCTAATGGAGAAGAGAGAGAGAGAGAGAGAGTGCGCGAAGTGAATGGCAAAGGAAACAATTGGAACTCCAACACTATACTTTGGCAAAAAAGGAAAACAAAAGCGCCACTCTGGTGCATTGGAAAACATAAATTCCATCTTTAGAGAAGATTTCAGACGCATAAAATGCAAAAAACAGACAAAAATTAACAAAAAAAATCGAATTAATACTAAAAGGCGAACGTTTTCAATTATGGTGGATGCGCCGGGGCACGTATAACTAATGGTTCGTTTTTGCACGCGAAACGCCGCTCTCGCAATCTACTGCAGTAAATTGATTGATTGACTGATTGATGTCGTAAAACAGAGAACGGCGGAGGAAAAAGGTCAAAGAACGTCCCATCGCCATCCGGAACCCTCTTTAAAATGGATCAGGCTTAAAGACGACGCGGCGCATTTTCACTTTGCGTCATAAAATTTTACAGCCTCCTCTTAATCCCCCGTTTTTGCATTTTAGTTCCTACAACAAAGGAATTGCAACGCAACGAAAAAAACTCTATAAGAAATGTAAGAAAATCCTCCGAGAGAGCAGGAAACTCCTAAAAGTGAGAAGAAAACTCTTCGAGAGTACGAGGGGGAGAGAGAAACTTATCGAGAGTGGAATGAAAACTCTTTGGGAGGCACAAGAGAAAAATTGGGGGGAGTTAATTCGAAGAAAAGGGAGGCGGCCGAAAAAGTAAGAAATATGTGTTGGAGAGAGCGCCGTCGTTTCGGAATTAAAGTCGACGTCTAATAGAAATTATTAGTCCCGCGTGTACGTAAGCAACTTGGCAAGAAGTGGATGGCAAAACAACAAAAAAAGAGACTAAAAACGAAAAATCGAAGGGAACTTTTTTACGCCCTTCTTCGTCATCCTCCACTCCTTTCTCCTTGTCATTCATCGACAAATCGACGACCGGGGAAGATAGGCTAATGGCATTTATTTGGCCGCGTTTCCGGTTAAGAGAGACGCCATTGAAAATAAATTCCAGCGGACGGATTGCTTGTGGAGGACAAAACAAAAAAATAATGTCGCGGGGGTTTAAATAACAAACGAGATTGCGCCGCGTCTGCCGAATTTATCCGCCGGTCCAAGCTATAAATTTCGCGTTCCAGAAGTCGGCCAGTCAATATTTTGTTGCATGTTCGCCGTTTTTCTGTACGTTTTGGGGCGCGAATCACATACATTTTTATCGGCCGAAACGGGCGATCGATTGTTCGGTTTTTTTTTGCCCGAATGCAATAGTTAACAACGAAACGAAGAAGTGAAATGCTCGCAAAAATTCCTGCCCCCCTTTTTGGACTTTTATTTCCTCGCACAAAAAGGTTTCGTTTATTGCACCATCCCAACCACCGTTTTGTTTTTAAATTAATACGATATTTACAACGATCGATTAGTTAATTAAGAAGGAATTTGCGAATAAATAGCAAACTAACGAAATTTGGCACTTTCGTAACGGCATTTAAAAAAGTTCGTAACTCCAAAGAAAAGCGTGGCAGTGGATTGGAAATTTCTTAAATCCGTTTTACTATTGTAAGTGTCTTATGATGAAGAGAAGAAAAATGCAGAAAGTTTAATGTTCTTTGTTTGATTTTAGCATTCTCTTTTTCGACTTTCCTTCAAACTTTCACTGTTTACTAAACTAAGAGCAGTCGGGTTAAGTCTACTCGATGATAAGCGTGGACGTACGGTCGACGGACGTTTTAGTAGCGGATTTGCGCTGTTTGATGGTTGCGAAATTGTTAGGCCTGCAAAATAAGTAAGTGACAAAGTACCAAATCGAGTAAAAGACATATACACACACACACACACACACACACACAAAAAAGAAGCAAAAAACTAAAAATAATGGGCAACTAAGTGTTAAAACAATCAAAGCCGTTAACAACAATCGTCCTCCACGTTCCGACAACGTTCCTTCGTTCGCGCAACTTAATCACTTCCTGACCGACGCGTCGAGACCCCACAGATCGTACCACGGGCCGTACATGTTGCCGGTGTGCGGCGACTTCTCGTCGAACGTCGTGCCGCGGTCGGGGCTCTTCAGCCGCCGCGGCAACGTCTCCCCGTACTCCATCAGACTGCTCTCGTTCTCGTACTTGTTCGAATTGTTGCCGCTGTTCGTCTTGTGCAGTTTCGTGCGCGGCAAGAACTGTCGACTCTCCGTGGCGTCCGAATAATCGTCGGCGATGCTGTCGCGACGCCGTTCGGCGTAATACTTCAACTTCTCCTTGTCTTGCGCTTGCTGCGTGCGTTTGTTCGTCAACGTGCCGTTCGCGTAGCCGCCTTTCTCCTTGTAGTAACCGTCGCTGTCCTTTTGCTCCTGCTGTTTGTGATGATGGTTCTGAGTGTGTTGCTGCTCTTTGCGATTGTCCTCGTCCGTTAGACCGATGCCGAACGTCTTAAACGTACTGCTGGTGCCGTTGTTGTTGTTGTTGTTGTTGTTGCTGTTAACGCCGCCGTTGCTATTGTGCTTCAGATTCTCCGCGTTCTTCTTCTTCTCGATCGTGTCCGTGTACTTGGTCGACTTGGAGAGCTTCTCCAACTTCTTGCCGATGGCGTGCACGTCCGGATACTGGCGCTTGCTGACCTTCTGATCGTCGACGAGTATGCAATCGTACGGATCGTCGCTGGTCATTTCCGATTCGCTGCCGGAATCGGATCCAGTCGAATCGTTCGTGTACTGCTGCAGGATGTTCTTGCGGTTGACGGTGCGCAACATGAGACCGTCGTCGCCGTCGTCGTAGAACTCGTCGATCGCTTCGTCTTCTTCCTCCTCGTCGTCCTCTTCGTCGTCGTCGTCGTCGAACCGGTTGCCGTTCTTCGCAGCCTGCCGCTTCATCTCGGACGCACGCCGATCTCTCGGCTCTTCGCGCTGTTGTTGTTGTTGATGTTGATGTTGTTGTTGTCTGGTCTTCTCGATGAAACTCGTCCGTTGACTCTCGGACATTTTCTCCGCGTACGCTCGCAACGTTTTGCCGTTCATTTCGCGCGTCACCTGGTCGTCGCCCGGTTTCGCGTTGATCATCGTGCGGTCGGAATCGTTCGAACCGTCGCGTCGCATCTTGTCGCTGCTGCTTTTCTTCTTCTTATTGCTACTGTTCTGCGTCGTCGACTTTTTCTTCTTCTGCGTGGCGTTGTTGTTTTGATCGTGCGTCGATTTCGATTTAACGTTCTTCGCCTTCTGCGCGTCGTCCATCATCATCAAATCGACCAGATCGCGATGCTTCCACATCGACATGCCTTCGAGGATCTCGTGGTCGTTGGCGGCCTTGCCGAAACGCCAGAACGATTTCGTCCGTTTCACCTTCTTCTCCTGCAACGACTCGGTGTCGTAATACGATCGTCGCTCGATCAGGTTGCCGGAGCTGTTCGACGGCCTGATCGTCGACGACGCGGACGACATCGGCGACAAGCCGGCCGATTTGCGCAACTTGTTGTTGTTGTTGTCGCTAATGCGATGCATCGTGTTACGTCTGAGTGTTTTTTTTTACGGCGAAAATGGGAGCGATTTGAAAGAAAAAAACGACATATAAAAATAAAAACGCACGCAACATTTATGGAGGCGAAGGAGAGGACGCGGATTGGAAGTTGCTTAAGACAAAGCAATTGCACCGCACCTGAGAGCCTTGTTAAGAATACTTGGTAAAAGTGTTACTCCGGAGCGAAGACCTTCCCTACGACAACGCAAGCAAATATTCGGACTAAAATTCGGGATGTTAATGGCTTAAGAAAACGCAAAGCAAAGGAACAATTAGCCAAAAACCTTTAACACACTTTGACGTTAAATCGTAAAGCCAAAAAAGCGTGCGAAACGTTCGATTCGCAAAAGGACGCCAAAATGTCGAGCACTAATCGCGATCGCTTACCTTGCCGGCAATTTCGTTTGTCCCTGTATCGACTCGTCGTCGGAATAGTCGATCTCCGGCTGCGGCGGCGGATCGTTACTGAACCCGGAATCGTTGCTGCTGTGCAGCGAGACGTTGCCGACGGGGCCGCCGCCGATTTTCGTGCTCTTCGTCGTCTGCAGGTGCAACGGCAGCGGCACGACGGCGCCGGTTTGCGGCCGATCGCTTTGCGCGCCGCCCGGGACGCCGCGCGCCGCCGGTTGCGGATGCGTCGAGTAGGCGGACGTCGACGTGCCCGCGGCGCCGCTCGTGCTAAAATTGAACGTCGACTGCGACGACTTGATCGTCGGCTGCGAGTACGGCGACTGGAACGTCGACGACGCGTCGCCGGTCGGCGTGGACGTCGTCGTCATCGACGACGACGACGGCGGCACGTGCATCAGTTTCGACGGCAGGCCGAAGTTGGCGCTCTGCGATTGCGTCATCGTTTGTTTGTGGTACGGCAACGACGGCGTCGGCACCGGTGCGGGCAGGGCCGGGGGCGGTATGTTGTTAGAACCGATGGCGCGGCGAAACTGTAAATCGTCCGATTGTGCAAACGAATGGGGTTGGACAAACGAGGGGGCGATTTTGTTCGCAGGCGCGGGATTCTACCTGTTTAGCGCTAGCGGACGATCTGTGCAAGTGCAGCGTGTCGCCGAACATACGCGGCGGTACTGCGTTACTCTCTAGGCTACTAGCGTTATTATTACCGCCGGAATTGCGATGGTTCGCGTTCGTCGCCGCAACGCCGGGCAACGACGGACCCCCGGAATTCGTCGGCGTCGCGTTGTTGCTCTGCGCCTGCTGGTGCTGGTGTTGATGATGGTGATGGTGCGGATGTTGGACGCTCGAGTGCGACGGCGAGCTGCAAAGTGGAACGCGGCAATTGTAACGCGTGGCCGAGTTAAACGTGGCAAGAAGGAAATCGCTCACAATGACGAATCGTCGATGATTTCCGTGTAAGCCAACGGGAACCAGCCGCTGCACTGCGTCCGCAAATTCTCCCCGAACTGCCAGCCCTTGTTCCGGTCGCCGATCAGCGAGATGAGGTCGCCCTCCAGGAAGCTCAACTGGTTATCGCCGCTCGACAGGTAGGCGTACAACGCTCGCGCCAATTGCGTGTCCCACGCGGGCGGCGGCGGTACCGCCATCGATTTCGGGCGACGCGTCGGCGTCTCGCCTAAAAATTCAAAGTTGCCGCCTGAAATGTTATTTCTCTCGAACCGCACGGTCGGTCGTTCACTCACTCTGAACGAGCGAGTGCGTCGACGAGTTGAGGTTGTACTCGGACTTGGCGCGCGACAACGTGTTGATCGGCGAGCTCGCCTCTTCGATCGAACGTATGTCCAAGCACGACGCGTCCATGCTCTTCGTCTTGCGCAGCTGCGAGTTGATGCTGATGCGGTCGTCGTCGTCGAAGTGCGGGCTGCGCGGGTTCGAGTAGAGGTCCTCGTCTTGCCAAACGGATATTTGCTGGTGGGAGGAGGCGCGCGTTATTGCTAAAGAGCAAGAGCGATTTGGTCGTTATCGGTTGCTCACCCGGATGCGATTGCTGAATATGTTCTCGACGGACTCCGGCAGGTATTCGCGGGTCTTCGCCACTTCGGACCACTTCTCGATGTTCTGCTGGTAGACTTGCACGCCCTGATTGTGATAGGAGAGATAGTGTTTGGCGAGGGAGCAGTGGCGCTCCAACACGAAACCGTAGCGTCGCCGCTCTTGGGTCATCGCCTAAAGACATCGCGATTTTAACGTTAATATCGTGCATAATTCGCGAATAATTCGCGAATAATGCGCGATTAATTTGCTCACATTCTTCAGGCTCTGCTCGCAGAACGCGTCCAGTTTCGTCTTCTCCTCCTCTAGCACCTGCATGTTCTGCTAATAGAAACGAACGGATTGGGAACGATTTAGAACGATTTCGTCTTGGCAATCGGTCGGTTTACCTTGAGCTCCTTGTCCATCGCCAGTCCCGTCTTCGACGAACTGCGCGACTTCTTGCGCTGCTTCTTCATCATCGCCGCCGCCTTGCTGTACGTCTCCGAGCGTTGCTTGTGCTGCTGCAGGAAGCGCTTCTGCTCCGACTAAATAAGAGTAATGTAGAGGATGGAATATTAGTCACGCTACTCCCGATTGACCAATAAAATATTTACGACCGAAGATGGACGTTGGAAATTAATATTTGCGAGATGTAAATTGAAGACCGTCCGCTTCGTGAAAATGCCCTGCCATCGTTATTACGACGATGATGGACGGTCGTAAAGAGGGAAGTAATATTTTGATGGGGAGATCGTTTTAAATCAGGAAAAGTGCCCTATTTTTATGTGGCTGGCGAAACGTTCCAAGAGAAAATATTGTTAAACGGATTGATCGATGGACGAACGCGGTCGTCGTAATAAACTCCCGAAGGAGAAAAATCTATTGTTCTTTGAACTTGCGATATTTTCATTTTTAAAAAAAGTGTTAGAGCGAATACGAGGAAATTGTTATTATTGTAATAAAGTTGGCGAGAATCTTAAGCAGAGCAAAAACGTTTTGAATTGTCCTAATGAATTCGAGCGAACGTTAAAAAGTTTCCTGCCGCGAGAAGCCAACCCCATAACAAAATCATTTCTCAAAGCTTCTCGCCGCAACTTTTAACGCCGTTTGCTTTAAGAACAAAACCGTGGAATTTATAACAGCAAGGGAGGAAAAGGTCCCACGAATATTATATTATTGCCGGCCGTACTTGACGAAACAAAAAAGAAACCACTTTCTTGGCCGCAATTCGTTACTCACTTGCACGACTTTCGTGTCTTTCTCCAAGTTCGTCTCCAGCGGCACCAAGAGGTCCACGTAGAACGCCTTCAGCTGCAATTTAAACGTATAGAGTTATTCAAATGTCGAATTAAGCGAAATTAAAATTGCTCTCGCACACGGACAGAAACAGAAACACAGAGAGAGGGGGAGTTAATTAAATTAATTAAATTGTCTTATCTCTTCGTATCATTAACGTGGAATGTTAGAAGGAAAAGAATTACAACGGTGAGATAGAGATGGATAAACGGTTTAAATGAAAATGAGGAAAAAGGGTAGCGCGGAAGAATTGGATGGCGAAAAAAGGGGAAAAAGAGGAGACGGTTGCTTTAATATCTACCACTACTATTACTACCACCGCCGTCGGCTACAACGGCGCCCAACAGCATCGCCACCGGCACTAGTGATACTAGCGGTAGTAGTAATTAATTCAGTAGATAACTTGAAAACTTTATCCACGACCCCGTTCAATTTTATCGCCCTCCCTCCCTCACACACACACCCTCCTCCCTTTTCCTCACTGCTTCAGCGCAAAATGCGCCAAATTGTTTTTTCTTTCGCCATCCCTCTTCCAAGCTTTTTTTTTTCGTTCGTTTCCTGCCAAGAACACTCGTCCAAATTTGACCAAAACATCGCCGCAGAATTGCGAAAGAGAATAACGCATCTGCAGACGTCCTCGATACAATCCAATAATTCTTTTCGATTGTGCAAGTGCGTATGAAATTGATTGCAGCATGAAGGCATCAAATGCTGCGAGAGGGCCACTCGAGTCGGTGTGCGATGGCAAAAGTGGTCGGTCTGCATTATAATTAAACTTATCTAGGGGTCGAACGAAATGGCGAATTTACGTTTTTGCTGCTCGTCTTCGTAACACACAGATAAGGGCTAATCGCTTGTTACGTTCGCAAATGGGGGATGAAGATGTCGTTCTTTTGTCTCGATGATTTCGTATCGATGGCGTTTATCTTTAGCGCAACGCGATGTCTTATTGTGTTGTTGTTGTTGTTGTCGTTTTGGTTTCCGGATTTCGATTGGATAATTTGTTAATTACCCACGCTTTCCGGCTTTTTAAAACGAAACGCGGATTATTATTGCGTAAACAGTTTTTTTTTCGTTCGAAATATGCGAAAGCGCTGTCGTTATACCTTTCAATAAAAATCGTGTCTGTTTTTATTTTTTGTTGCTCTCGCCGGTGATGGTGTTTAATGAAAGGGAGAGAGAGAGAGATGGGGGCGTTTATTCACGGTATCGTTGAATATAAATTGAGGGTTTAAAACGTGTCAACATTATGTTGCATTTCGTACCCCACGGTTATTATGCAAAAAAGAATAAATGATGAAAATTTCGCGAGAAATAATAAAAAACAACCGGCAAACACAACAGCGACGAGTGTCGATGCAAATCGCGATGCTTTACGGCGATAATAATGAGCGGATTATTTTCGTACGCGCGATTTGCTTTAATTTCGTTTCGCTCTTGTTAATTATTATTAGAGCACTTTCTACGGTTTCGTACCCATTTTAATGATTCGGAAAATCGTTATAAACGAGCTCCTTCACGCTAGGAGACGATAATTTCGGCATTAACGCGAAATTAAATCATATTCGATATGCAAGAGGAATAAAAAAAAACTGTTAAAGTCCGCAAAATAATAAAGGTTTTTTGCATGTTTTAGCGAGCGTTTTCCTTCATCGAGTTTCGCTTTAACCGTTTTCATTATATGGAAATAATTGCAATTATGAAAACGTTTTAAAAGTTTATAATAAAATTGCAAATGCCTTTCTGCTTCTCTCTCTCTCTCTCTCTCATTTCGTTTATCTCTTTCAGCGCAGTTTGCAATTAGTAAATTATTGGACACGACATCAATAGACATCGACTATTATTATTATTACAAATCTTGAAATCGAATATGATGGCTACAATTCCCTCTTTGTCGTTTCGTTTCGTATTTGCAGCTGATAATCGATACGAATCGCGTGTGCAAACTGTACGATTTTTGCATCAGAAACCATTAATCAGCTTACAAATTTGCATTAATTAACCGTCTATTTTAGGCTTGATTCGATTACATCAATCAGAGATGGAAATGATTTCAATGCGGTCGATTCATAAGCAAAAAGCATTCAATTATATACTTACAATATTCATCTGCTGATCTTGGATCTCTTTATAAACTTCCACGATCTTCATCAGCGCCATGCCTGCAACAGAACGAAGAGAAAATAAATAGGTAAGTTATTAAAGGGAAATGAAAAGTGAAGGAGGAAAACCCATAAACGTATTGACAGGAGCGACAGGTAGGGCAGGATATGAAAAAGAAAATGTCCTAAACAGTCTGTCTGTTTCGATGCCCTTATAGAACGTGGAATACGACATTTTTATTTAATTTCCTGTTGCAAAAGGAAGCGAAAAATTCATAATCCCAACGTCGTGCAGAAACAAGAGGAAATAACAACTTGACGACAAATACGATTTCGCAATCATTTCTTTTCCCTTCTGGAAATTATCATCGATGGAATACGAAGAAGGAGGCGAAGACTCGCGGAATCGAATCGGAGAAAAGTTAATTTCCTTAAAATCAGGTAAACCGAATTCCCGTCCGCCACCATCAAACACCCCGACCTCTTTCATTCTGCCAGGAGGACGACTGGCATTTATTTACCTCTCTCTTTCTCTCTCGACGATTTCCCTTCTCCGCGAGGGAATCTAATAATCTCGACAAACAGTCGTTTGCGGCTGAAGGAAACTTCGTATATTACTAAGATTCCTCCTCATAGACACACAACACCGAACGGGTACACGAGCTTAGAAATTTCGCAGAAACAATTTAAATCTGCAGCTTTTCAACCGGTTTAATACCGGAAGGCAGTAAGTTTAATTATTTCGCGCCGCTCTGAATTTAGGTGCGTTTCAATTTCGATAAAAAATATATCGCGTCCCTGGCGCATCCACCAAATTCAATATTTCATCTCGTTTCCTCAAGTCTATCGCTCTTTTCTGCAGACGATCCAAAGCGATATAAATTTAAAGAATTAATTAAAGATAATGGAATAAGAGGAAGAATGTGTGATTTATTCCGTCGAAGATATCGCCTACGTCTTTCGCAATAAATCGCGCAAATTTCCCATCGCCGTCTGCGACTCCTTTTGTGGGCGAGCGTGCAATTTGAAAGATTTGCATTTCCCTGTTTAAAGCTCGCTCCCCCGCCGCCGGAAAACGCTTGCAATTTATTCGCCCGTATTAACTCGACGATTTTTCACCAACAACAAAAAAAGAAGAACGAAACGAGATTCCATTCGACGGCGTGGACTAATAACGTTATTGCAAAAATGATAGGATTATGCGCCTAAAAATGAACGGCACCAAAGTTCTTTTCGTGCGGGAATCGATCGAATCGAATCCTGTTTAACATTAACATCCGCCGAAGAACGGGGGAGGGAGCGAGAAGGAGTCGGATAATAAAGTAGATTGCGCGAACGGAATGGAACGAGGGGATTAGTCGGGGAACGAATAGGGGGTGGGTAACAGCGGGGGACGAAATTTCTTTCTCTTCGACGCTTCAATTTTCCTCCTTAAGCCTTTTATCGGCCGTTGTACGCATGTTAAACATAAAAAGATAAGGAGACAACCGTTTAATGTCTCAATTCCGTTCCGTCGCTCTCCACCCCGGTCTCTTTAACGCGCCACCCTCGCACTTCCTCCCACTGGTTTCGTTATCTGCACGCGACAAATTAACTAACTTTCGAAGATGATGCGTTCCGTACGTTATCGGCGCACGTTAGAAGATTACACGGTTTCGTTGTGTAGTTGTCGGTGGATTTGGATTTTACGTTTTAAATAGTTAATTTCACGCCCAGCGCACCCCTTTCGAGCACTTTAATGCCGCGCAATTTAATGGGGGAAAAGATAGAAAATAAAAAACAGAAGGTTGCAATTTTTAAAGCGATTCTTTGCACCGAAAGTCTTCATACAAGTCGCAATCGCCGTCGTACTTCTTTCGACTGAGATTTTCTCGCTCTAATTAAATTGAGATTTCGCATGATGAACGCCAATTGTTTGCACAGCACGAGTGCTATCGTCGCAATAATAATCACCATCGTCATCTGCATATTGTTTGTTGTTGTCGATGCTGACGATGACGATGGCTTTCGAGCGAGGAACAAAGCCCGGGACTCGGATTGAAATCTCCGATTCGATTCTTCCCCGCAGTTTAAACCGTTCCATTTTTCCTTGCCGTTCCTCTTAAGCTAATAAAACGCGATATCAACGGATGTGGGGTGTAAGGGATTAGTTATTAAAGTGGTTGTTGATGGGCGTTGTGCGAAGGCTTCAGCTCAGAAAATATTAACACGCGCGAGCACATTTAAACGGCCCACCGCCGGTTTATAATGCAAACGGAGGGGTCGTTTTCTTCCTCCTCCGCGTCCGCCCTCACTTTCCGGCGTCGTGTGCCACGTGTCTCTTTTAAATCGCGAGTCGCGTAGCAACGTGAAAGGAAAACTGCCCTTAGGGTGGCTTCCACTTACTACCCCCCACATACTCTTCATTCATTCTAATATCGTTCTTCTTCTTTCGCTTCGGCATTGTCGCCGTTCGATCGTCCATACGATTTCGAATCTCTCTTTCGCTCTCCTTCTGCGCCTCGTTCGACGTGCGAACATTTCTAAGGTAACCGTACGATACCTTTTCTACGTTTCTTCCGCTTCGTTCTATTTTCCCGGCGGTTTATTTGGCGAAAGGAGGCGATAACAATTTCGTCGTTCTCCTTGTTGTGCGGTTACCGCCAGCGAAATGCCATTTTCCCTTTATCGTTCCCTTTGCTCGACGTGCAAACAAATCGGCCGGTTTATCAGGTACGCCCGCCGTCGGCTTTAATTTGATTACCGGGGAAGAAACGTAAAAGAAATGGGCGCCGGAATCTTCGCGAGGAGACACCGATTAACGTTGGTTTCATTGATTAACTGCATTGTGCGCGGGGAATCTTGAGAAGACGTCGTCGGTTGGTTAAATTGAAGATTTCCGCGGCGACGTTCGCGAAAAGTGGAGAGAAGAATTACTTCCGCCCCGCAAACTCCCGGTTTGCACTTTATTTGTTATCTACGGTCGATAGGGCCATAAATCGAACGAGAATAAAGGCGGCACGCTACGAATGTTAATGCCGTGCCGTCGAAATCGTCTTCGTCGTGGCGGCGGTAATGGAATGAAAATGTAACAGAGAGAGAACGAAAAAAAAAAGAGATCTAAGCGATTTTGCGAAAAGGATAAGCGCCTATTGCCACCGCTCGTTCGTTCGTTTCCTACTCGAGAATTGCCAAGAAGTAGAAGAAAATCGAAACAAGAAAAGAAAACGCAAAGGGCACATAAAATCGACCCCGCAGAACGAACTTCCGTTTAACTTTCGCGATCCCCTTTCCTTTTCCTCCTTTGCCCCGTTTCCCGATCGGTTAACGGGATTTTCGCCGATTTCCATCCATCGACCGGAATTGGATTTCTTCGCAAGCAGAGGAAAAAGAGAACTATTATCTTGCGCCTTACTTCGGATGCGATAAGTATTCTAGTCGTTTGCCTCCCATTTTCCGCCTTTTATTTTGTATCCCGGTCGTAGGTATCGTTCGATGGTGCGACGTTCTATCGGTTCGTTGCCCTTTCGGTTCTCTTCTCTGCCGCAATTTTCCTTTCCCTTTTCGCACACTTTCGTAAAACAAACCATTCTTTTGCCATAATATGTTTAACCTCATCCCACAGACGTTTTCCCTCCTGAGGGTGGATTAGAGGCCCTATAATACCGGGGCAGTATGGGAAAATGCAAAGTGCGAGGGAGCAAAAAAAAAAATTGTGAAAGACGCCCCCAATTCCGAAGCGAAAAGGAGAAAGTACTCGAGTCTTTGCTGGCGGACAATAATTAAGAATTCGGAGGGTTTTTCTTTGACGACAATATTTATGGCGGCCACCGTTTGATTTATTCAATAGATCAATGGGCCTGAAGAGAGGCATTATGCCCGGTTAATACGTTTTGATGGAAACAAATTGCATACGTTTACCATCTGCTCTACGTTTTGCCACAGCGTTCGCCCGGTTTATATCAGTGCATGCGTGCAGTGGAGAGATAGAGAATAAAATGCGGGGCCACGTGGAAGAAAAGGACGCGAGCAATGTACCGTGACCGATCGATCTTGATCTTCGCGCTGTTTTTCTTTTTGCCTCGTCGCATTAACCATTTTTCTTGCGAATATGACAGGAGTGCATCTTCCCGGAAGATCCGACAGGATTATTGCAGATTCGTTTGGGTAGAACTAAAGCTATAAGTTTCGTGCGCCCTTTTCGTTCCCCTACTTATTTTCGTCTTTCCCGAAGAGCTAAAAGTCAATCGTACCCTCGCCGCGAACGTCGTTACTGTTGCAAATAATAAATACCCTTGTTTGTGCAAATTTACGAACGGCCAATTCGGCGCATAAATCAAAATGTAAAAGCGTCTCGACCGTCAATTGCTCGATAAATTACGGATTTGCGTTTGATTTACGGAGTTGTTGCGAATTTTCGTGCGAAGAACGTCGGACAAAAGAATTACCTAATTTCCGTGCAAAATTTGGGTAAAAGTTTCTTTTCCCTTTAAAACGGGCGAAATAGTTCTTTAGTCATTTTGCAATTTTGTATGCCGCAAGGTAAACGTTTTTTTGGTTAAGGGGAAACCGTTAAAAAGTCATTAAGTAAATTTTGTCGTTTACCGCGTCTTCTTCTTCCTTCTTCTTCGCCATTCTTCGAAGCAATTTTCTCCAGACGCTTATAATCCGCGTAAATGGAAACGGGCCGGTGGTTTAGAGGAGAAAAGGGAAAATGGATGCGCAGCAGGGAAAAGAAATTGCCGAAACCCTAACGAGATAATTTGCCATCAAAATGAACGCAAATTTTTACGTTAAGAGTTTATTGCCATCGAACGATTGCCGCTTCTTTCTGTAACGACTTCCTAATATTTCTCAACCTAAAATTCATTTTTCTCGCAAATTGCATCAGCGACCGGCCGTTGACAATAAACTTTTGTGACGTTCAACGCAAATATTTTATAAAATCGAGCGAATATTCGATTCGCCTTGAAAGAAATTGCGGTAATACGAAAAATGTGACCTTTTAAACCGAAAACAAGAGTAAAAAACTATAAAAGTAACAGCGTTTATGGCTCGAGGCATGGTAATTTCATACGGAACTACTTTTCGTTTCAATTGGATGGCTTCGATTTAAATTTCGCAATAGAAAAATAGAACGTACGTGCGAAATAGTCGTTGCATCATAGCATATGCACAATATATTCGATTCCCGCAAGAGTCGCGCCCTTTCTCTTTACGCCATTTTTGCACTTTATTCGCGATACGTGATGAAAAATCTTTATCGCGGATATCGACACGTACAAATGCAATTTTTGCAATAAGGAAATAAAAGGAATCGCAACGTTCACGACGCTCGTTTCACGGCGAAACGAATCGATTATATCGCTCGATATGGCGAAATTAAAGAGGCGAATTGGAGAAGTTTAAGGGAAAGCAGGAAAACACTCTTGATAAAGCAAATAAACAAGGAACTGTTTACTAGAGCAACTCAATTACAGTTTTTTTTTCTTGCAGGAAAATCGTACATATAAAAAGAACGGCGAAACTTCTTAATAATAAAAGTTATTATTTGCAGCTCGTCAGTTTCTTCTCTTCTAAGCAGTCTGAATGCAATCCCTCGGCGTTATTGAAACGTCCTCGTACATTATTAACAAATTCCGAATGTTTTCACTTGTTGTTGCTTCTATCAGGAATGTGGACAGAGAGCGAGTTTCTCTCATCAAAACACGTTAAATAAAACTAACGCGAGCAGAAAGAACGGCGACGACGACGAGGAAAAGGAAGAAGTAAATTGCGCTTCCGGCTCTATATTCGTACATTCGCACACAAACATTTAGCAAATGCCGGAATACGTTTAGATAACGTTCCAGTAATTTACTTTCCACCTCCGATCCATCCTCACTCACTCACTCTTTTACTTTCCTCTGCTTTGATTAAATTTTCTTTCGCCTCTCGCTCACTCTCTCTCTCTTGCGCTGGATCCTCTTTATAATTTCAAAAGACAAACATTCCCTACCGAATAAATCTCTATGCGAGACTTGCACACGCATCCAGGAAATTTGTTCTTCGCCACCATCAATCATCATCGCTTTCGCCGTTCGTGCATTGCGTTGCCACTTTTAAGAACAAACTTTAAGACCGAACCGACAGTAGAGCAATTATAATAATGGTAATAGTGCGAAGTTGTCGCTAAATGACACCAAATTAATCAGCAACGGAAACAACAACAACAGCGAATCGTTATCAACGCTTATCAACGCTAGCGTAGTTTTAGTTTGGTTCCACATTACAAAATAAACACGTAAACTTGCTGGTACAAGAGGTAGAAGAACATTTTCGCCCGGATCGCTTCAACCAAACAAAAGACAATCTGCGATTAAAGAGACAATGGTGGGCGGAGGAAAGCGAATCGATTCAATTGTTGCAAATTTTCTTATTTTGCTCGTGTGTTGTCGATAGCAACTAATTAGAACGTTCAGCAATTTAATCCGGTAACGTTCGTTAAAGCTCGTTCACCTTTCTTTTTCTTTTCTCTACGTAGTCACAGGACAGATATTTTAATTAAATTCTCGCTTTCTCTCTCTCTCTCTCTCTCTCTGTGTGTCTTCCGCCCCATTTTCGCGTTATTAAAATACATTTCAAATATTAATACTTAATAAAAGAGTACGTGGGGAAGAGATAAAAGGCAACGAACGTATAGAGAGGAAAAATGGGAACTGTACGACGATGGAAATGAGGAGTCCTTTTGAAGTATTTAAGATGTAACGCGATACGATTCTCCTTGATCACAATAATATCAGCTACGTTTATTATTCACGTCCATGCGACGGTTCATTTATTCCAACTAAATTCAAAGGGATTAATTCGATCGAGCTGAAAAATCCGTAAACAATCGAAACGACAGCAGTTTCTTCGGAACGCGTACTTTCCATTCTAATCCGTTCAATTTTATCATCGAACGCATTATCATAACGTATCGCATGCTCGAACGGCGATTCCCAGTTTGCAAAGGACGATAATAAGACGTCGTTGCATTCGTTCCACGCCACCGGCAACAACAATGACGCGTTCCCGGCTTCGTATTGCTCTAATACACCGAACACGGAGACTTGGAGGAATAATAATGGCAATAGTAATAATATTATGCATCAAAATTTGTCTTCCATTTGTTGCGGTACCATCGGCATCGGCATCGCGATCGTCATTGAGGACGCGCATGAATAATTCATTTGTATTAAATATCAAAACAAATAGATGACGGTTAGTCGTCTGAATATACATTCCTATGGCCTCGGTTGCTATTGATTAATACACGCTAGAACGGACCGTAATAATACGAGAACCCACCGTCGCCGCCACTGCCAACGGTTAGTGAAGAATTAAGAACCCCGGCGGAGACTCGTTTATGGTGGATGCGCCCGGTACTCGAGTGAATGCATGCATTCGAAACGAAGCGAATTTAAATGCGTGCCGTGGATCGAACAATTGAATCATTCGCAAGAAGATGCAATTTAGATGACGGCGATGATGATGATGATGATGGTGGAGAAGAAGGTCTGGGATTTCATTCAACCAACCAAAGTCTCGCAAATATGTTCGTTCATTTAGCTTCTTAAGACAAACATCCACGGTAACAATTCGTTAAAAGTTCGCAGTTGATTGTTGTTGGTTGTCAGGTGAATTAATAAAAATGATCGAATTAAGAGCTTCGCTTCCACGAAAGTTTCCGCACTAAAGTTGTTTTACTTCGTTTGCTCGTTTCTTTCTCTCCGCCTCGACGTTATATCACCTCATAAACGGCAACACGTTCGCAACGACAAAGAGGACGTGTCGCTGTCGTCTCTCTCCGTCTGCGTGTGTGTCATCTTAAGCGAAAGGTGTCAATATAAATGTTTCTCCGCGCAATCGACTTTGCTGTTGTTGTCAGACAAAAATACCAACAGATGGTTGATGAATTTAATTGAATTTGCCGCTTTTATTTGAATTACGAGTTACGGGACGCCTTCAAGAGTCGTCGCGATTGTTTAACACTGCAGGGATCATCGGCCAGCGGTAACGGTTGGCTATTATAATGCGGAGATTACACGTATAAAACGGCGAACCGTTTTCGAATAGGCTATTAGGAGACCGTAAACGGGCGGCCGTTTCGCGAAAGGGGTCGCACATTGCGGAGATCTAACGCAGCCTCATATTCGCTACTCACATAATAATCGCCGTTACGGCACGTTTCGATATTTTAACGTAAGTTTTACACGTGGCACCCGTTCCGAGATAAGCCGAGTGGATGAATTCGAAAGGTCTTAATGCGATCATGTAAAGTGGCTCGTATGGCGTAACGTATACGGCGCGTTATTTTAAATTGCCGAGTTGTTCTCGTTACACGGCGAAGGCGGTGCGCGGCGGTGGCTGCGGTTTTTGGAAAATCCATAATTACGCGACTTTGTTCCGTTTTGACTCGGGGTGAAAGTTTCGCGACGTTCTTAATTCGTTCGATTCGAATTGATGGCCATTCGTTTCGCTTCTTTTGCACGTTTTTCGTTTCGCCCGCGAATGGAATTGTGAGCGATTGCGATGGGACCGGAATAATCCAAATTAATGGCCCTTATATCCCGCACCGGATAAAAATGGACGAGCATTAGGGGTAAACGCGGTGAAAAATCTATTTCGTTTCGTATAAATGATTTAAGGCCGCTAAAAGAAATAATGATGATGATGGTAATTGTTTTCTTCTTATCGATATGATAAGTGGAGAGATTAGGGCAATAATTTTGCGTTAAGAATAATTTATTTCGGAGCGAATCTGCCTTACAGAGAAATCGCAAATTTGCCTATAGTTCGAAAGATATTGGATCGGTTTTCGTTTTTGGTTAGATTTTCGCAGTAATTTGCATTGCAAATTGAGCGATGATTTTTTATGTGTAAATCGATGGGTAGGCCTACATAATCGCGTTGCAGATTTTAATAAAATGTAACAGCGGCATAACTGCTGAACCGTGCTAATATTTAAAACTGGTATATGCCCCATGTGTATTAGCGGTATTAGTTAATTTTAATCCTGAAATTCGCTAAAAATAAACAATAAAATCACGGCATTAACCCAACAATGGAATACAAATCCCGTGTTTTATTTATTTTTGTGCCCTTTTGTTGCCTGCCCGTCTTTTTCGCTCCATCTTCCTAACGATCGTTTAAGAAAATAAAAATTGCACGATGCACTTGGTTAATAGGAAAGAGCAAAAAATAACGCGGGAATAATAATGGACTAACCATCATCATCATTGTCATGATTATGGCGATTATCCATTACTTCCCATTATCTAACCCGCAATTTATTTCATTACATTATCCGGAAAATCGTTATCCTCTTTATGCACGCAGGGAAAAAATTCGTCGTTGCGCGAATCCTATTAAAGTCCATATCTCTCCTTCAATTATTTAAAGCAATTTAACGTGCAATTCCCCACTTTTAAATTGCAATTCGCTCTCTTTGCTCCTCTTAGAAATTAATTACTCTAATAGAAGCTCCAAACGCTAATTAATACAAAGCGAAAGAAACATTAACTTTACAACAATTTTAAAATGTTTTTTCAATATTAATTACCAATCGATAACTTTAGGGAAAAAGTTGAATAGAAAAGAAAACGAAGAGAAACGTTTTTCATCTGAAACTTATTCACCGAAAAGAGCAATGCGAAAAAACCGGGAGCAAAATATAATTGGGTTCGTTATAAACTGTTGTTGTGAGAAAAGTTTACGAACGGAGGAAGAAAAAAACGAGGTGGCGAAAGGAGAAATTGGCTCGTTGCAAAAAAAAACTGGAGTACAGTTCACACAAGAGGCGCAATTTTTTCGCGAAGCGACAAATCTGCAAATTAAAGTAACTGAGCATTAAAATAGAAATTGATTCAATCTTTGATCGGAAAAAACGGGCGCTTCAATCGATCGCTTTAAAAAGCGGAAAACATTTGCTTAACAAATGGCTCGAGGCTGCAGACGACGTCGAGAAAAAAATAATAATATTTGATGGAAAACTTGCGGATGTTCCTTAAGACGAGAGGATTAATTAACTTTTTCCCCAATTAAAAGAAAAAAAAAAGGAAATAACAAAGAGAGCGGAGGATTGATGATTCCCTAACAAGAACAAACCGCTCGGATCCGCGTTGCATTAATAAACCTCGGGAAAAGTGTATTTAATAAAAACGCCGTAATTACTCACCGATATCGGACGAGCCGCCCCACGTTCCTTGCTGTGCCTGCTTCGCCAATTTACCGATCGCGTCGACGTAGAGCCGGGACGCGGCTGCGGCGCCTGCAACATGAAAAAAGAGCCGGATTATTATAGAGCGAAGATGAGGAGCGAAAAGGAAAATGAAGCGGGAGGAAGGTAGCGGAAGAATAAAAAGAAAAATACGGGGCCCTCCTCCATCGTGAGCCCGTTAAAGTAATAACACTTCATCATCTTCTCTTAATAATAAACCACCGCCGCGAAGAAATGTAAACAACGTTAATCCTTACGCTCCCTTTTTTGTTCCTTCCCGTCCCTTCATCCGTTCGCTCCGAGGTAAATAAGAATATGATCGTAATCATTGTTCTTCGGTCCTCCACTATCGTACGTTACGAATTTATTAGATAATTCATGGCAGAATTCGTCCGCTGGGAGCAATTCCCGCGTTCCTTTCGGCAAGAAGAGTTGAGAACAGACGATTGTAGAATCCTATTTTTCGTTTGTTGGGCCCGAATAAAAATTCGGGCGGAATGTGATAATAAAGTAAAGGTAAAGAGACGGTCGGAGGAATCCCCCGAATCGCTTCATAAAGTTGGACGACCGTTTCGATTTATTCGCAGACAGAAAGAGAAACAATGCAGAATCTTGCGCTCTAACAACAATTAAAACGGCTTTGAAACTTAGGGAACGAAGAAGGCCCCCGGAAACGGAAAATTATTTGATATGCATCAGATAAAGCGTAAGAAAAATAATTTAAATTACAAAAAGAAGCTCCACGCGGGGCGGGAACGAATTTTCCGAGGGCAGCAGCAGCACAAAAAAAGCAAGCAAATTCAATTTACTTAATTTTTTTTCTTTCGCTGCCTTTTCCCGTTCCAGCTCATCTTCCTTATCATTATTCTTCGCCCCACGATAAACCGATATCGGCGGGGGGGGGGTCCTTATCGTTTCTCCTCGTTCTTTCGTCCGCCCCTCGATCCTTCATCCACATTCCCTCCGCATTACCATTGTTACTGCTCCGTCGTACCGTTCGATTAAACGATCATTTGACAAGACCTGACTGATGAATTTAATTTCGGCCGACAAGCGAGTGGAGGAGGATCGTCACTCCGACCCGGAAGTGTACCGCGTCTTCCCTTTTTATTGTCGTCGCCGTTCCCTCATTCACTCTCGGTCTCTCTCGCTCGCAGTTCTTTTTCCTCCACATAGCGGAGGAAACGAGAACATAAGCGAGGGAAGAAATGAATGAGGAAGGAGAGAGTAATACATTCGGATGGCGCATTTTAAGTAGTTCCTTTCTACTTTTTCCTTTCGTGCTTCTTCAGTTAGTCGATGCCGTTGTTGTACCCTATTCGAGATGTGAAAGGAAAGAATTCCTCCGTTTTTTTTTCTTCATCGCTTGCACTCCTCCGCGGTAGTTATTCAAAGTTCGCGAAAGCCCCTCAACTTCCCGTTGCGTTGTTGTAAATGATTTGCCTTCTGGCTGTCAAATTGATAAATGCATCGGCAAAATGAATTTCGCTCATCGTTTTCAAATGCGTGTGCAGCAAAACAAATTGCAGTCGTTCTCGCATAGATTAATACAACACTCGCAGAAGCGCTTGCCACCCTTTTGTTTTCTGGCGAAAGAATAAAAGTTGCGGGATTTTATTCGGTTTCCGGCGGCGTGCACGGGAAAAGGGGGCCTTTGATCTCTCTGAAACAATGCTCGCTGAATAAATAAAAAAAAGACTCTGCACTTTGTTTGTATTCGATTCTTCCTCTTCTTTTATTTGAATTGCCAATTTCCCTCTCAATCTCGCCCGTCTTCGCGTCATTTGTTTTCGATTTCGATATTAAACGGTCGGCAACAACCGCAACAAATTGCTTAATCGTGACGTTAATAGCGGATTGTTTCCAGCGAACCGCAGCACTCTTCTGCGGCCATCATCGGATAAACCGCTTTCAATTCAATTTCGATTACGAAACGTCATCGAACAGTTGGAAAAAATTCAGCAAAAGCCCAAGAGAACGAAAGAGAAATCTGGATAAATTTCATTACGTAAATTAAATATGATCTCGGTGGAAGTCCTATCTTATAATAGGAATTAAAAGAAGGATCGCCAGCACGATAGAGTCGGATGTATTTGACTTGGAAACGAAGGACATGAAAAACAAAAGCCAAACATAATCCAAGACTTGATGAAGATAAGGGGGACCGACTTATCTCTTGGCCTCTTTTATCTCCTTTTCCCTTCGCTTTCATTTTCCAGTCTGCCAATTTAGATGAGTTTGCAAAAAAAAAAAACAATTAAAAACGCAGCAATAATCGAATTAATTAAACCGAAATCCATTAATCGTTTACACCGATAATGTTATGAATAATTTCATCAAATGTTCCGAAGACGACGGTTTCCGAGTGGATTATTGTGTTGCTTTAAAGGGCCGAAATGCGATTATTTCCCTCGTCGACGAACGTAACAGTTTACGAAGGTTCCTCGCATCTCGCAATGATCGACCGTAATTGAGACGTTATGTGATCGCATCCGAAGAAGTTGCTTTACAACTTAAGCCTTCGAACCGAAACAATGCAGGATTAGATGTTAATGGATCAAAGAGACGAGTTATTAAAACGCGTTCGAAAGATGCTTACAAAGTTTCGCATTAATAATCTCGCGCGGCGGTGAGGGAAAGTGCAACCTCTCGAAAAATCCGCATAATTCGTATGCAAGAAGATTGCTTTTATAAGACGTGCGTCGATTTATTATAGCGAGCGTCACCGAACCGTGTTCGATTATGTACGTATTAAGAAATAGGGAAGAAGCAGGCTTCCGAATGGGGAGTTTAAAGCCGAAAGTTAAAGGGCGCAGAAAGAGAGCGAGACGCGAACACGTCGAGGAGGAGTGAACGAGGAAACGTTGTAAATAAGACGGACCCTTTATACCTCTTCCCGTATACGCCATTACCTGAAAGTTTACTTTATAAAATTAGGTCCCAGGCCTTCGACGTACGCGCGGCGGCGATGATGGGGAAAGTTGGGACCAACCAGCAACGAAACCGACACAACGAACGAGTGCGGGGCATAAATATTATTTGACCCGGAACTGACGGGTTTCGTTAATTCGAATCCGGGGGCCGAGAGTGTAACGCGATATTTTCCACGTAGGAAATCGAACTCCGTCCTCGAACGTTGCGCACTCTAATAAGACAACTTTTATTCGTTTCTAACCCCGCTGCAAGCGTTCGTACAAGAGTAGAATTGGACGTGTTTGCTGGGGGTGGGTCGTCATCGGCAAATAAATTGGGGGGAAAATGGAGAGAGAGAGAGAGAGAGGAAATTGGAGTATCATCACCGTCGCGCTCCTTATTGTCGACTTGTTTGTTGCTCCGCGTTTCTTTTACGTGCCTCGTTTTTAGTCGAAGGCGAAAGTTGGAATGGGCCCTTTATTCCCGTGCCCAAACAAATCTCGTTCTCTTCCTCCCTGATTTTCTCTTAAGCAACTACCGACGGCAAACATCTCGCCAGTTATTTCCTCCACTTTGTACTTCTTTCGGATTCTTCCCTACGTCTATTTGCTGCTTCTTTCTTTTATTGTTGTTGTTGCTGTTGTCGATTTATTCCAGAGTTAGCCTGCCAATATTCTGCGCTCGCCCGTTTCGCCTCTATACAAATAGTTTTCTTCGTACTTCTTTCGCAAACTACACTCCCTCACAAACACCCTTTTGCCCCAATACTATCGCGTAATTTTCCCTCTTTTTTACGTTCGCGATTTTATTCCTTTCGTCGCGCCCTATCTTTTATTTCTTTTTCCTCCTGGTGGAAAACTCTTTCATACTGCAGCGACAGTAGCAGCAGCAGCAGGTCGATTACCATACATACTTTGGAACATCTGTTCGTTTTCGCATCGGAGCACAAACTCTTATATAACGGAGGGTTGCACAATGCTTGGCATCGAAAAAAAATATTATTTTTGCGTCGTCGAGAATCGTACTATTACGACGGCGAAAATTTGCCACGATTTCCTTTTATTTTCGCTCGGCACGTTTCGCGGTCTATCTTGTCGCAATTCGCTAGCGGGACGAGAAAGAATGAGAAAGATGCGGTTTTCTTTGCGCGGAAACGACGCCATAAAAAGCGAGTGGCAAATTTGTACGTGCGAAACGTCTATCATTTTTTATTCGAAAATTTCGCGCAAGAACACAGAAAAAAAACTCGTTTAAACTTTCAACGGGTTATAGGCGAATTAATAATTGCTTCTTGCAATAAGCGTTGTCGAGTCCGATGAATATTTAATAGGCGGATTAACGTTGCGTTTGGTCAACTGGTATCGTTCGATCGCAAACTGGATGGAAACCCCATTTGCCGTTTAATAGAACGGAAATCGGGGGCGAGCTTAAATTACGGTCCGTCGTCGATCGGCTGGAAGCCGGCGGATTATTATTGCGTCCCTCGTCCACACACACACACACACGAAAAAATCATGCCCACGAGTTGAATTGTATATGTTTTTTCGTTTGAACGCTACTCCAATGCGAGTTATATTGCGCATTGCGATCGTTTAAATGCTTTAAATAAATTTATCGCACGCGATTCGGGCGTCGGTTGCAATGGATTATTGTTGTTATCAAATCGATTACAACAACGAGCGACGACAAAAAAGCAACGAGCAAAGAGCAGAGAGGTTTCGAACGAGCGGATTAAACGGTAGAGTTCGAGTTTATCCCGTCGAAAACAATTGTAATTGCAGTCTTCAATGGAAGGATAAAGGAAGACGGCGAGAGCAAGCACGGGATTGAACGTCTTTCTGCGCCGCCGATACCGTCGAGCAGAATCCAATTAAATTTGTTGTTCAATTACGTTCGAAAATAATGCCGCCACTATTGTTATTGTTCATCCGCTGATACTGAATAGGACACAAGGCGAATGGAAATGGAGAGATCCATTTCCCCAAAAAACATCGTTGATGCGGGAGGAAATTAAAACTTAACAGTAATTGGAGCGAGCGAAGAAGTTAGTTTTATGGCTTGAATGACGAGTGCACGCAACTTTGCACCTGCTCTAATGCGGATCGTTTAACCGCAATCAATTATTTTCACGTAATTTCGACGCGGAAATGCCGGTGATTACGCCGAAAGTTTCCTTTTTGTCCGGCAGAATAATTCTTCGGATTCCAACCGTCGATATTTTCCCTCGTACGCAAAGTTATTCGGGAGTCAAGCGATAAAGGAGAGACAGCGAAGTGGAAGGTAAACTTCCGCCAAGAGTTCGATTTACTTAAGTAATATCATTATCAACGCGTCACGTGTTATTATAATGTCTTCCGGTTTCCGTCTCTCGCTCTATCTCGATCTCGCTGTTCCTCGGGAATAAATTACACGTGATAATTTCGAATGGGGGATTCCGAATTGTTAAGCCGAAGGACGGAATCAAAGATGGAATTGGAATAATGGGTGCGGGGTAATCGTAAGATAACTGACGCACGATACGTAATTAAAATTAATTAGGCGTGCGGAAAGATGGGAAACACAAAAGGCATTTCCGCGTGCGACGTGGATGTTAATTAAGATGTGTGCATGCATCGCGCTGTTGTTTTAGCGAAGCTTTGACTCGCGTATTGCACTTAAACGATGATACGTCCCGCATTTGTGTGGGAAGCGATAAGATGAACGGAATTTTCTTTTGCGGGGGATGAAAACACGTTGCAGGATCGGGTTGTTAATTAAAAGATGCGAATTTAAATAATCGTTCGCGAACCGGGTAAACATTATTAGGTGGATTAATTTGTGCATGGCGTACGTATTAATTAAGGAGAACGTAGGTAATTACAACTTGTGCCCGTGACATATTTCGCAATATCGCCTGCCTCTATGAATATGAATACATATGTGCAAAATTCCTAATCCTATAATAGATGCACTCGCACAAACTACCGCTAACAACGAACAACAACTAGCAGCAGTTAGTATTTAAAATTTATTACTACTAGCGCGACTTTATTATTATTATTATTAATACCATTTCGAGAGTTAACTAATTAGAAATTTCGTCGTTGCGACACTCTTTTCGTTTTAATATACATGGAATTGGTTTTAAAACTTATTTCATTTCACCACCATCATCATCAGCAGCAGCAGCAACATTATTATTGCTCTGACATTTTAATTTACCTCCGACTTCCGATCCGTTTTCGCAAACGACTCCATTCGATACGTTTGCAATTTAACGGCACCCCTCTTTACGATTAAGGATTTAACGATTCGAAGACGATCATTATTATTAGTTTACTAGTACAAGGCAATACGATACGATTTATATGGCGTTTGAGCGAAAATCGACATCAAACTAACGTAAAACGTGCTCCCTTATTTTTGGTGGATGCGCCGGGCGCTTGGAGCTATTGCTATGCAGTTAATCGCCGTCTATTTTGCGTTAATGGTTTTAAAACGGTTCTTCCTCCTATCCATCGTTCGAAAGCAAGAGCCGTTTGGAAATTTAATGGATTCCTCTCTAACCAAACATTCAAATCGGATTAATAAAAGTCATCGTTTCACAAAAGCTTCAACTCTTCGCCAACGGATAATTCTTCATTGTTAGCCAAAAAACAACAGCGGAGGAGAGAATGATATAAATAAATGACAACAATGTAACGAGCGCGCTTCGAAAGGAAATTAATGAACTTTAATGGTAAATCGTGTGGAAATTAACGAAAATAAACTACGGGTTCTATTATGAAGAATGGGGATTTTTTTTCATTCTCTCTCGCTGCCCTTTTGTTTATCTGCACGTGCTATTTGCGCACCGAAAATAAAACGTCCCCCACAATTTCGTTTTCCTTCGCGAACGATCTACAGTCATCAATCTAATATTAGTTATTATTATCATTAGATTAAAAATGAGCGAATAAATGGGAAACGAAATACGGAAGAGTGAAATAAGCGAGTGGGCGAAAATGCGGAGAGTCTTATTGATTGAATGGCAAAGGTGCGAAGAAAAGGCGAAAATTCTTCTTTTGCTTTTAAGCCGGAGGGTCATTTTCTCGCAATTTAAATCTTCGCCTTGGTTACTGGAGGCGTACGAGGGCGAAAGTGAAATCGTTGTCTTCGTATCGTTTACGTGTTCGAATAGTGCTGAGATAATAGGAAACATGTATTATTAACATAAATTGGGGGATGGATACATTAGCAGATGTCGGCGAAAGAGACACTCGCTTTCACTTAACGTCAATTAGGATGCCTGTCAGTTGCAGATGTATTATAATGCGCGCGAGGATAGTTTACTTTGGCATTTAGCAAATTTTCCAAAGCGCAAACGGGGGAGGGCGAAGAAGTTGACGATTGCCATCAACACTAGCAGTCGGGACGAACAAGGGGGTGACTAACCTCCGGGAGCTTAACATATTGACGTTCTCATTTACAATTTCAATATGTTGTGTATATGCGAAACACGACATGTGTTAAGTTAGCAACTAGTTCGTATGCGAAAAATTCGCATTTTTTGATGAAGCTTTGTTTTGTGTTCGAACTCGCATTTCTTTGGTGAATTTTGAGAAGCAATGTAACTCACAATATTGCATCAATCTTCATGATTCGTTCGTCTTTTGCTAATTTTCTCTTCTTCCATTTTTGCACTTTTACAAAAGGGGGGACCCTTCTCTACCTTTGCATTTTTGCACAAATTGCAAAAAAACGAACTTTGGAACTCGAATAGTTGTTTCTTGGGCTGGATCTTTTTCGATTCCCTTTTGTGCCTTTTCCACCTTCTTTATGAATGCGAGACTGGAGGAGACGTAAACCTTTAGAAAATATAAAGAGCCACCGGAAAAAATCTCGTGCGTCAGACAGTCAAGTGTGTTTTATTCGCATTAATAACTCGAGGCGAGGAGATATTGAGGCAACGCTTACGAATCGTTTAACATTTCGCTTTCCTTTGTAGTGTGCCAACTTTCACTTTAGGCACGTTTGCAAGATGAGTTCCAATGACTGCAATAATTGGCCATCGGTTCGCGACGACCTTTTGGCCCCCGTGTTTGAGTCTGGCGAATCTATCGTGAGAATCTTTGCCTCGTTTACGTACTCAATTTCGACGCGATTAAATTCGCTTTCTGCTAGGTTTAATTTAATGCTTCTGGCCGTTATTCGACGAAAATTCTTCCTTCGTCCTTTACCTATACATTAATCCAATCTTCTCCTCCAACACGTTATTTATATGATTTCTGTTTGAAAAACGGCTTATTGCACCGCCCGTACGCTCGTTGCGGTTTAGCGTTTAACCATTATCATCCTTTAAAATAAACCCTCCATCTAGTGTAATCCCCGCACGAAACTAACGGCCAGCGGAGGTAAATAATATTTAATCCTAAGGACCGCTGCCGCTTACGGGTACTACGTTTCTTTTTCTCTTTCGTTATGAAAACCGTTACTCTATAGTGTTGCAATTTTCCCTACCGCGAGTTTACACACGCGCGGGTAATAATTTAGTGTGGCGGCGAAAATAAAACCGGGCGCGAACGAAATGGGATTTATTGCGGGGCTCATAATTAAAAAGATCCTCTTACCACCGATGCGGTTTAATTAGAATCAAATTTTATTTATTCAACGAAACTAGCGCTGCAGCGACGGAAAAGAAAAAATAGATGCGGAGGACGAAGTTTTCGTAATGTTTTAATAACAAGTTAAAGTTTCTTTCTTGCGTTTGGCCCGCTGTTAACGGTTAAAGTTTATACGTATTTGCATTAGCGGGGAAAAGAGGTCGAAGGAAAAACGAATAGCAAAAGTGCAATGTGAAATTGAATTTTCTTGTCGATTTAGTCGAATAGCCGGATCAAGTATTATGACACGACGGTTGCTGCTGCTGCTGCTGTTGGTGCTAACATACATGTAATATAACTTGGCAGACGTGTAATGCGCCACAGAGGAAGAAGAAACAAAAGACCGACGGTTATTATTGGCAACATGAAACTTTTGCAATAACATTAAAAGGAACGAATGAGCGAGGAAGAAAGGAAACGGAATATAGCATTGAAGGAATCCATTATATTAGCAGCTATGGAGAACTGGAGATAAAGAGTTTCATTATAGATTGGATTGGTAAAAATCGTCGATGGAAAATAAAGAACTAATCAAAGTAATAGCAACATTGCGAGGGCCGTCCCTTCCTAAAGATTCTTTAATTACGTAAACTCCAATTAACGTAACAATTCCCCCAGCGAATCGAACGCAATGATCCTTATAACATAATTAATCCGGGAGACGCTCTTTTGCCATTCTCTCCTTTTTTCTGCAAGATTTAACAGGGATTTAATGATAGAATAAATATTTATTGTCTCGGTGGATGAAGCGGAAGAGAAGGAATAAAAAAAAGAGGAAGAAAAGCGACCCGTCGACCGGCAGCGAGAAATCCCGTATTAAGAAAAACGTCAGCAGTATCGGGGAACTATTTTCTCTCTACTACTGTCGTTGTTTCCTTAATGGAAATTTATAGTTCCAACGGGAAATCGCTTTTCCTCCATCTCCGATTCCCACTTCTTTCCTCTCTCGCTCCATTCCTCAGATTTCCGTCTCTCCAGCGATCTTACATTACACGTATCGTTTCACTCGACACCACCGCCGTTACTCCTCACTATACTTTGAAATCGCGCCGTGGAGGTCCGAAATGTTAAAGGATGAAGCAGCGACGTTGAAGTAGGGCACGGAAACATTTTTCCACCTTCATCTTTTTTCCCTCTTTCATTCTGGAATTTGTCGACCCTTATCAAACGTCATAGGAATGAACACGTGTAGTTGGCGAGAATGGCGAAGAAGAGAAAAAAACGACGTGCAAAAAATATCAAAGACGAACGACTTTTACGGTGGGTGTTGTTGCCGTTGTTGTTCTGGGATGGACCGAACAAGAACAAAAAAAAAACACGAGAGAATGAGAGATGTAAAAGAACGAAAATATGTGGACGTTGCTCGTGTAACGAAAGCTTTTGCGGGGACACGGTTTGGAAACAAAGCCGGTTCGTTTCTCTTCCTTTCTTTTGCCTTTTTTAAATACAATCCCCATAGTAAACGTGAGGATTTTTGTAATGCAAAACGTCGACCCGTTCCAATTCGTTCTTCCCGTTTTTTTTTTACTCGTGCCGCGGGATCCTGTATGAAATTTTAGAAGGCGACCGTGCCTTGTCCCTCCCGTCCGTTTCCTTCTCGGTCTCGCTGCCGAGCGCCATCGCCGCGGGAAGGAGACGGACACACATTTAAATTCAACCCGTTTATTATGATGATACGCCGCTGCGGCGGTAGTAGTTTATTATTATCATTTCGTGTATATTTCAGCGAAGGGATTAGAAAAATAAAAGAGGGAAAACTGCGTGTTCGTGTGGCCGGACGACATCGAAACAAAAGCCAATTCGTTGTTTTTTCCCTTCTTCTTTTCGTTGTCTTTCCTCGCTCGGAAAACTGGGGAGAAGCGGCGCGGCGGCAGCGAAACGAAGAAGAAAAAAGTTAACCGAAAGGGACGCAGGAATTGATGATGCGTGGACGCGTAAGTGAGCGAGTGCGTGCGTTGGCCTTTCTTGTTGTTAGTATCGTTTTTGGTCGGTGAATCGTTCGAGTTCATCTCTTGCTTCGAATTGCCGTTTTGTTCTTATTCTTCCACTTCCTGCGGGAATTTCTTTTGGACGTCGCTTTATCTAAACAAGCGAGCGCCGGAATAAAAATGAAACGAAGAAGTGGATGATGTAAAAGTTTCCGCTCGTCTGCGGGGACGATTTTCCATTCCGCACGGGTGTCGTGCACATTTGTTACAAGTGTCAAGTTCATATAAACACACTTATAGACAAAACACGAGAGGAAACGTTGAAAAATAGTGGAGCGCAAATAAAAGCGGAAGATTTGAGTAAGGGGAATTGTTTCGCCAACATTTCCCGGTCTCTTCTTGAGGAAACGGTGTCGACGGTTAATTGAATTAAGTCCGTATCGCAAGGCGAATCTCTACTAATAATAATCTCGTAAATTCCGCTTCGAGGTTTTTATACGTTGGATTCCCCGTGGGGAAGTCGTCCGTTTCTCAATTTATTCGAAACGCTTATTCCTCGCGCACGTTCACATAAATTCCGCATTGGAAAGTGGAGTTTCACATTCTGTTTCGCCGCTAAGAATTGTAAAATATTTGATAAAAATTCAATTGCAATTTCCTCGCTCGCGCCGCACTCGCGTTGGAGCAATCCAATCGTTCCGAAAGGAAAGCGCTCCCCTTTGCCCAGTTTTAAATCTTTCCATTCCCCACGTTTGCTCGTTTTTTCTTTTCTTGCGCTATATTGATAAATTTACTTTCTTAACCCCTTTTTTCTTTGCTTGCTTTCGCTGCGAGCCCGAGAGGATAACAATAGCTCTCGATATAATTCAATTTCTTTGCTTAAAAGTAATACAATCGATTTGTCTCCGGCACTACGTTAAGATCTCAAATATTTATCCAGCTACACATCCCTCGATTCGTTTTAAAGTAATGCATGGATAAGAAATCATTTGGCGCAATGAATTGCACGCGATTACGAGAAAGGTTTTGCAAGCGCAGATAATTTAATTGAAAATATTAATGTGTATGGACTTACCGTGTAAAGCTTTGAGATACGCTTTCCCGGCATTTATCATCTGTCTGGCACCTGGATTGAATTTATCCAGTATATTCTGCAAAAAGAATGAAGAGAGACACGTGTGAAAAATATGTATAAAATACGTAAATTGCACGCAATTTTTCATTATTATATCGCTCCTCGCAAAAAAATAAAGAATTACTAAGGCCATCTCGACGCCGTATCTTCTCATTCTTCTTCTTTAGTACCAAAGAGGTACGTGCAAAGAATGAAATTGATAAAGCGCGAAACGAGAATGGAAGAGTTGGATAGAGGTATCTTTCCAATATCTTGTTATTAATGCGAGGAATTCGCAAGCCGATTCGTTGCCTATTTCGCGATTCCTCGCAAATCGTTGCCATTAAGAGGATAATATTCAATTAACCTTGACTCGTTTCTTTCGCAAATTGTTTCCCAGCCGTTCACTTTCAATTCGATCGTTTCCTCGCCACACTTTGGCACGCAAAATGTAACACTAAGCCATCGAGCGTTGTTAATAATTTATTTAAAAAAAAAAACAAAGACGGAACGTAATAATTCACGGGGCGCAAAGGAAAACTAATGAAATAAGACGACATTAGCAAACGGGAAGTTTTCTTCCTTTAAACGATAAGGCAACATTTTCTTCTCGAGCTACACTTTCTTATTTATTTGCTCGTACCAGTCTTATAGTTTTCCTTCCGCATTAGTTTTAAACGAGTCTAACTTTCAGTCCGTCTCCCTCGGTACATGAGGGAAGTAACATAAACGAAAGACACGCGTACATAATAAATAATAAAGATAAGAACCTCTCGCTCTCTCGCTCTCTCTCTCTCTCGCTGTTGCTGCTGCAATTTTATAACTGTATCGTCAACGTAAAGAAAATCGAAATAAACACTTGGCGAACGCGAAAAAGAAAATTGCTGCTGGATGGAAGATGAAAATGTACTTACGTATGACTAATATCAAACGGAAACGTTATTTTATTTTGCGAGAAAATATTATTCCCGCACATGCACGCGATAAATAAATGCGGTGGCGGTAAAAGAGCGGCATCTTTCTCGCTCCTCCGACGCCCCTTCGAGCTGAATGCATTCGTAAAGTGGGCGAACGAAACTGGTGGAAAGTGCAACGTCTTCGCTATCTGTATTTTTCCAACGTCGAGCAAAAGGAGCAAAAGGACGAAAGAAAGAGAAGAACGAGCAGCAGCAGTATTAAATGTTATATGAAGCGTACCGGTGGAAATAAAGCAGAAAAACGGCGAGCGAGCCGGGGTAGAAGAACACATTGGGTATTAAGCGAGTGCACGTGATTAGAATCCCTCCGCGGGACTCCTGCCTTTTGTATCTGAGAGCGATCGTTCGATGCCATCGAGAGGCGACCAACGAGGGGCGACCAACGAGGGGCGAATATGTGGTACGACGACGCCGATGGACGCTCCTCGTACTCGCCGTGATCCCAAACGAATTGTTTTAACGTTTTCGCAAAGACGAGCAACGAAAAAAGGAGACCGAAACGAGCGCGCCGCTGTATATATAAATTTCTTCACTTAACACTTGTATTTCCATTTCGGTAATAAAACGGCGAGAAATTCTAGTGGAGGATACATAAATGTAATAGCTTAGTTGTAACTCTTCGGATGTGAAACACAGAGTTTTAGCGAAATGGAATGGCGAATAATGAAAGAGAAAGAGGATGGAATCCGACGCAGCAGCAACAGACTTCTTTTTCGCCATTTACACTCCGGCTCTTGTTGCTGCTGCTGTTGTTGTCGTTGTTGCAGAAACAGTTATAACACGGAACGACGTTCGTCTTCCTTTTATTAACTGCAAAAAGTTGCTCCTTTCGCTGGGCCGTCGTGAAGTCGAAGAGGACTCGCACGTCTTTTGTTGGTGTTAAATTTTACGACGAATTTATTTCCGCGTCGGTCTCAAGTCTCTCTAGTTTGCCGCTAAGTCTTCGTACAAGACGAGTGTTCATTACTTTGTTTCTAAGCGATTAACATTTCGAATTTGATTAAATTCCTCGCAGTCGCCACTAAACCCATTTTAAATTTGCTTAGATTTCTATGTGTAATCAACCACTAATTCCTCCGGGGCAAAAGAAAAGCGAAATACCACGCATGAATCGATCATGTAAAAAGCGTAAATGGGCATTGTTTTAGATTGCGGGATTGTTAAATGCGAAAGATAGAGAGACGGCAAGGGATGGAAATTGTGTAATTTTTGTCTGTTTGCGCGACGGCGACTGGGGAACGCCGAAGAGGAACAACGATAAAATCCGTTAATTATTAACGTTTACAACTTGTTGTTTAACAGTTCGTTAGTTTATTAACAGGTCGACCGGTGTAATTTGCAGAAACGTTAATTAATTAATTTCGCCGGAATCATAATCATCGTTGTTACAATTCTTTTTTAATAATAATCGATTTAGAGATAATAGAAGAGCGAGCCAATTAAAATGTTGCGTAGGATTCGATCGACACAAAAAGCTGATGAAGATTTAATTAAAATCCGTCTGGTTCGAGACAATTTGCAGTATTCGAATCGTTAGCGAGCAAAAAATTCGCGTTCACTTTCCTTCGGCCTCCGAACAATGTGCTTATTAATTATCGAATATGAACAAAATGCTTACATAACGGCCTATTTTTGCTTAGGAGGACGGCATTATTATTGTGGGAAACCAAGAGTTAATTATAATTATTTAAAAACCAATTTCGTTTCTTAATTTCGGTTTAATTGGTTCAAAGTTTCTCGAGACGCTGACGGTGATGATCTTTGAACTTTCGGTGCGAAACCGATTCGAGTGAAAGCCATCGCCGATCTAGCGGATTCCATATGCGCGATTTGTGTGAAAGTCGATAAATCTATTTGCAAATTGCAAAAAAGTCGAATAAAATTGCATTTCTAATTCAAATTATGTACGGCTTTTAATGGCAGTTAAGAAATCGTATTAGAGAAAACGGTTTATCGCGATAGTGATGATGAAAAAGAAACGGCAGCCGGTCAATTGATAACGCTCTCTTTCCTTGTTCGGTTTCGAATGTTTTCTTTTTCTGTTTATTCACCTAAATTACATAATCTAGGGCCCACAAGAAGGGGGAGCGGAGACGAAAAGTTTCGAATTAAAACCGAAAAAGTTTTAATGACATCCGGAATTAGAAAAGTTTTCAAGTATTCGCGATTATCTCACTTCTTCTGTCCACTAGCGCCTTCGCCGCCTCGTGCTTTCGTTTCTTTTGCGGCGGCGGCATTAAGCAAAACGAACCAGACCTTAAACGTAATAACGTAATTGTCCGAGGCCCTCGGCTCTATTCATTCCTCTTTAGCCGTCTGATCCCGCGGTTGTAGAGCGGCGAATTATTTAACAAATTGGAAAGGCTCCAATTCGTTGTTGGCGTTTTTTTCCTTCTTAATTATGTGTCTTTATTAGTCATTATCATGAGATAATTACGAACAATTTGAATTTTTTTAATGTTAATCATGATTAATACACGTAAAAAGCTACCGGTTGCGAATCGAAAGGTTGCGAATGGAAAAGCGTTTTTTCTTTTCGATAACGGACGTGCCTTGAATTTCATTACTGTTTGCAATTGAACGAAAGCAAATAATTAATTAAATAATAATTGCGTGTGCAGTTAGATTACCGTTGTGCCGTTATTATTATGTTTGCTTACGTTTTGGATTATTAATATGATTAGATAATTAATCAACGCTACGGTGCCGAGCCGTAGGCAGAAAGTCACGTAACTTAGGGAATGAGCGTAGGCCCGCACCGTCGACGATTACAATTAATTGATACTCAACGATTATTAACGCTTATTAATCGATCTTAGGATACGTTTTGTTGTCGATGTGCGTTGAAGGACCGCTTCCGCAACTTTGAGCTCGCTTTAACCGCACTAGAAGTGAAAAATTTACCATCTACCTGTTGATCGGTGAAACTAAGTGAATAATGATACTTGAAGGCATTCTCTTTCGACTTTTGTGCAAGAAAAAGTCACCAGCAGCGAAGTAATTTTGCAGTGAACCAAATAATGGTGAAATTGATTTATTTCGTTCCACGCTTCTTAATTTCTGTTCTGGCCGCTTTTTCTCTTTTTGGCTAACGAAATAACTCTCTTCCATCGACAAACTACGACCGAAGGAGAAAAAAGGACACCGTTTTTTACGCGAAGTAAAAGTGTCTCTCTTACTTCTGGCGCAACACGAGAAAAAGGAAAATAACGAGAAACTTGTTTTTTCTTTACCGTTACATTCCTCTCGCGTTCAATCTATATGGTTGCGGCTCAAAGAGATTAGTTGTTGTTCTTGCAATGATAATAATAACAGCAGCAGTTAGAAACCTTGTATAATAAAAACAATTATACATTCTCAAGGTGAAAATAATAGAATAATGCTGGTCTTTAAAGGCGCAACAACAACAACAACCTCAAGAAATAATTAAATGCCATTTACCACTCTCACGTACCTGTGCAAATAAACGTTGTAAAGCAACCGAAAGGAATCGAATTGATTCGGATTGCGCGTTTGGAATACGTAATCGAAGAAGTGGAGGGCCGGTTAATTTAACAATGGCCCGAAACGCGCTGGCACTAAAAGAATAAGACGCTGGAAGAGGAGCGAAGAAGGAACCAACGCGAACGTGGGAAAGTGGTGCCGATCGAAACCACTTTCTTTTTCGTTGTTTCGCTTATGACCTTAAACTTATGATTAGTTTGCATATGAAACAATTATTAAAACGTTGTTTTTTAACTAATCCCGCATCAGTGCCAGAAGGTACGAGAAAGTTCGCTCTTTTTTACTAACAATGCCAATTAGAATTACTACTGCGGATCTCATTGTTGCCGATGCCGGTGTAGGTCGCTTGACATTCTCGCCCACCAAATCGGGTCCCATTCATTTCTGCGAACAATCTGCATCGAATCGAACCGGTCTTAATGGATGTGGGTCAGTAAGGTTTTCCTTCTTTTATTTTCGGGTAATTATCCGTTGGCAAACCGTGTGATCCATCAATCGATTGGAAGGCGGGGCTTTGAAAGAGCTGGAGCAACGTGATATACGACGAAATGTTAAATTGTACCTTTGGGCAATTAATAAATCCCTTATTTTGAAACAGCGGAAAGTTTTTTAATAACTCCCGAAGGTACGGGGAATGTTTTAATTCATCGGGTGCGTTTGATGTCGTTCCTATAATTTTTTCCTTCTCGAATTAATTCAAATTAGTCAACAATCCGTTGCGAAATTAATCAGAAAATAAAGAATTCGCATGATGAATTGTACGAAATTAATTATTTCAACTGCAACCATTACGGCTACATATTACCAAATTGGTATTAACAATGCTGTTTAATTAATAACATTTATTATTATTAATTATAACCGTACGTTTGGGCACTACATGGGACATGAATGAATAGCAAATATCCTGCCATACGACGATAATTAAACAAAATTATTGGCCAGAATTGAAGGCGAACCAAAAAAAAAACGTGATTGATTTATACTGAAGAGCCGTTCAAATTAAAAATGATTAGAATTTTTTAATTGAAAGTCATGCAGAGCGATCCCCGTTGCGGTTTGCTTCGATTTTTTTTTACGGGCGGTCTCCTGACGATTCCAATTTATTTTTCCCTCCCGACGCACTCATCTAACAGATGGAGACTGGAATGAAGTGATAAGGTAGCATCGAGAGGGAAAAAGAAATTAATGAAACCCATCTCGCCGACTACCGATCCTTTACCTTTTATTTCAAGCTATTTCCTATTAAAAATCAAATCGAACGACGTAAGTATGAGTTAATTAACGCTCAGAGTGCAGCTTTATTATAGGCGGTCGAGCAAATAAATTCGCGGGTTGAGCAGATGCACAAGAAGGAATTAAACGCGCGGTAAAAGTAATAGACAACCTTCCCGAAAGGTCATCATCATCATCGACATCATTTTTGCATTCGAGCACATTTAATGCCATCAAACGACCGTGCGCGACCGATGGGAAAAGAAAACGCATTCCTTACGTGCCGCCGCGATATTCTTCTGTTAACGTCTTACGGTATTTCGTTTTGTTTCTTGAATAAGTTGCTGAAACGTTTAAGGAATATCGAATGTTAAGAGTTGAAATATGAAATCGTTTGCAAAATAAAACTCTTCACGTCGCTTGAAATTGAAGGAAAGATTTACAAGTTTTTCTTTTAAAATGTTCCCACTCCTTCGCTTCTTTTAATCTCCCCGAGTTCGCAATCGTTTCTCTTATTTTATTTAAACAAATATTTAAGTAATTTTTTCTGCTGTTGTTTCGTTTGTGAAATAAATCAAGAATTGCAAGCAAAAGAAGACGAAGAAAATCGACGAAACGGACCGGAGGAAACGACGTAACTTTATATACGCGAACTCTTGAACAAGCAAAAATCAATTTACATAGAGGAAAGCGAAACAGAAACAAAAAGTTTTCTCTCTGTTATTTAATTGTAATTTGCCGGTTTTATAAGAAAACGAATCGAATTATGTAAATTCGCTTTCGAAAATTCAGTTCGCTAGCCTAATATGTCATGATGAATAACAATCGTAATAATAGGAAAGAAGAAATATGGCAGAAGTCGCGGTTCTTTCTTGCAACTTTCGCCTGACTTTAAACAAAAGGCAAGCGTTAATTTTCTTCCCTTCTCTTAGGGCCTTACAGAATTCGAAGGTGCAACTTCCCTCAAGTGTAGTTATTGAATATTTGGCGGATCAAATCGAATGTGATAGAAATACGTCCATCCAACTTGGATTGTAACGATATCCTCAGATAGATGCGAGAAGGGAATTTGCGCGTCTCGTTGAACAAATTTTTGTTTAAACAAATAAATATTACAAAGAGCGTCGTGACATTAAAACAGCGCCCGTTCGACGACGTGCCGCGTTTGCCAATTCGCAAATTTATGCGACTCACGTAGATGCCATCCGAAAATATTAGGTAGGTACGTATGTGGAAAAGAGAGGCCATCATCAACAACGGCAAACATGTAACACACCGTCTCATTCGCATACATCTCCGTCAAAATGACTCTCTTCTCTTACTTACATCCGACGAGGATTTAACCACGCAGCAACTTCTTGTTGTTGTTCTTTTACAAAACGTAACAATAACAACCCTTATTTGAATGTTAGTGTTATTAATATTATTATTAACGTCGTTCCGTCTCGCTTTCCGTGCACAAAGGGTGTAATAATATCGAGGGGAGAATGCGAGACGAAAGGGTGGAAAATTACGTTGTTCGACAAGATAGTTTCGTTACGTTTCGCATTCGTTAGTTGGCTGATTATTACGAAATTTTGCGATGTGTTAAAAGTAATTTAAGTTTGCCAACTCGCAAAATGACGCCTAATTATATTTCGCACGGACTTACGCTCGTTTTCTGCTAGAATAATAATCCGAAACGATAGGAGGATCGACAAGATGGGGAAATACGGTAACGTTGGAATAAATCAATTGGCGAAAAGCGTTTTTTTTGCGCCGAGGAAAAAAACTAGTTCTGGTTCGCTACAAAGACGGCCCCCTTTTAATTAACGAGTTCCATCAGTTAATTTATGCGGAATAATGATGATAATAAACGAGCGTTCCAGCAATTTATTTCTAATTTTCTTGCCAGATCATAATAAACTTAATTAATGATTATTATTAATCACGAGTGGTAAATATCTGTACAATAATAGCACAAAAGAGGGGCCCCCGTTTCCGTCTCTTTTGGCGTTTTTTTCTTTTCTTCCATCTTTTGCTCCACTAATTTATTAATGAATTTAATTAAAATAATAATTGGTATTAATAAATTTCGAAATAATAAACGTTAAGTACGCTCTAAGAGAATAACACCTCTTCGTCTGCGTTTCTTTTGCTGCCGCGCTAATTAATGAATGTTTAATTAATTTTTGCTCTTCTTGTCCAATCCTCACCCTTTTCTATCGTTCCATTGTTCCTCTTCGCGCTCTTATTGCCACGTCCTTTTCGGCCGTCCTCTCGCTCCGTTTTAGTGCTTTTAATTGGAATGTTGCATTTGTAAAATTAACTGTATAAAGTGGTGTATAACGACCGTACACAAGAACAACAACAGCAACCAGTCCTCTACTTTACAACGGTACGCTGCGATGGTATAATTTGAAACTTTTTACGTATAAAGTAGTTCTTATTGTTATTGTTGCACAAGAGCGAGGAGAGTTTGGAATAAAAGAATGCGCGCGCGAGAGAGAGAGACGGAGGTAAAACAGAGCATCCACCCATGAAAGTTTCGCGAACTGAATAAGAAACGTTTTCTTTACTTTACTGTTTTCGTATTGCTTCTTCGTTATTTTTTGTTTTCTTCGCTATTTGCATTACGTAACCGCTAAAATCCAATCTAATTAGGGCGCGTTTAAACGTACGACAACGTAACGTCTTCTCCTTACCTGCGGCCATCCACTCGATCGAATAAAGTTAGGTAACGTTAAATATTAAATACGGTTCAATCTATTGAGGATTCAATCCGAAATTTCCATACGATTCGACCGGATGAAATCGATTCGCAAACTGGGTCTGGGCAACATTTTCTAGTCGACTTCTTGCCCATTCGCCAAACTACCAACATTTACGAACCGGCAGCGCAACAACGCGCCGCTTTAATTAACAACGATCATTATAAATTTTCCGGTATAAAATAATTAACAAATAATTAACGTTTAAATATGCATAAAATTCGCATCTCTCTCTCTCTCCCTCTTTCGCACTCTCTCTCTCGCAGCAGATTATAATAAGGGTTAGTCGCTTTAAACGCTCGGTTTTAATACCGAAACATTTTAACAACAACTACTACAACACCAGCACTAAAACAACAAACAAGAACGATACGAACACTCCCTCGGTCTGTTACAGTTGTTAAACGATAAATCAGATTTAAACGAAATTTACTGCCCTTTGCTTTTCTCGATGTAATATATAGAAATTCCTCTCTCTCTCTCTCTTTGGCAATAATAACAGCAAATGTAGGACACCGATGGGTGCGAACAACGAAGTAAATGGCAGGGAGTTGTTGTCACAACTAGAACAACTTTTATTCGCACGTTTGCTAAAATCTCTTCTAAATCGTTCTCAATCTGCGTAACAAACAATGGAGACACGTTACCGAAGAGGTTCGACGATGACGTACGCCGTGACAAAATTAAAATTTGCTCGTTAGACGAATCTTCAATTAAAATAATAAGCAATTAAGTGTGATTAATTCGACGATTGGACGCCGCAAAAATAATTATTATTGCGCGAAGATGGTTGATTAGAGGAATGGAATGAAGAGAACAATTATTCTCGTCGTGATTAATTGTGTTGTTGAAATTTACGTTCGCCTTGAATCGGTTTTTTTCCTCTTAGCATAATTTTTTCTGCTAAAGATCATCATCAACGTTCTTTGTTAACATTTCTTTATATCGTCGTTATTAAATCAAATTAGGTTTGATATTGTGCGTTCTCACGCTAAGCGATTTAGCAACGGTAGCTGCAAGAAGCGGAGGAAAATGTGTTATTGATGATATCCGCAATACCAAACGCGTTTATACGAGATTCCGTTCGATGGATCAGGGAATAACGTCCCGAGGCGTGTCGACTCCAACGCAAATTTCGCGAAAAATCTCTTAGTCATAGTTATCTCGAGGGTAATTAACGTTGTAAAATTCGATCCCAATTAAATCAAGTCGAAGGTCGCCACCGAATCATCATCATGCGAGGTGCGAAGATCGTTCGCAAAAAAGTTATTATCACGTCTACTAGGAAACAATTAATTCGCATCTCGTTTAGCTGCTGGCGTTAAAGGTTACGACAGAAAAAGAAGGAACAATGGGACGTTGGATGTTGGCGAAGAAGATGCACGTTTCAGGGTTCTTCCCTTACGGCTTATTATTCAATAAAATCAACCGAAAACCGAAACAACAACAATTTTGCTCAAGGTCCTCCTTCGCGATACGCTGTTAAATAAACAAGAACCGGTAGCATTTGATTTTTAAGAGCAAGCTACAACGAAAAAGAACAATCATGCATGTGAAGTAATTGTCTCCAATTGGCAAGGCTAATTTTTTTGTTTTCTTCGAGGCACCTGTCTCAATTTTATTGCCATTCTAATTAATTAAAGTTCCGTTTATAAACCGAAAATTTGATCGATTAATAAGCGCGATAAAGTCAATTACTGCATCTAATTCTTGAGGAATTAGTTCATAATCGGCCGCTCTTTCCTTGTTCGATCCGTTTCTGTTTCGCTTGCACACGATTCGATTATAATTCCAGCGAACCTTGACTAATTCACAATATATTTGTTATAAAAGCAACAATAACAACAATTCAACCCACCTCCAACACATTTTAATTCGCGTTTCAAGAAAAATCCGTAATTATTAGAAAATAGCCGAAGGTCGATTACGTGCGTCGTTCATGTAGAAGTTTAGCACGAAAACTAGCGAAATCGTGTTAATTTCAATTAAGCTCAAACGGCTAAAAGTGATCACTGTCGAAGTCGTAAAGTAAACGATGGAATCGACATAAATTTCAATCGATTTCGTCGCGATAGCAATCAGCGTTTTATTGAAATTAAAATATTCAAGTCGTTTAAAACGAGAGTCAAATAATAAATTAATCGGATCGGATTGAATTTAAATGGCTTGGACAAATGTCGAGGAGCGTACGAGTACGAGCACGGACGACAAGACGAAAATAAAAACCCTAACCGAGTGGACGTAAGAAGACGTTTATTAACATTCATTAGCGACTATCTTCATCTAGTCGCGTTTAATTTGAAAATAAATTCAAAAAAGTAGTGCCGAGCGACAAACATGGGAAACGGCAGCAGCAGCAGTGAAAGACGAGTAATAATTTACAAGAAGCAATAATTCAATTGGAGAATAAAAATAAGTTCGACGGCAGGAATAAACCAAAAGAGGAATAAGCGATTCGAACGAGGCGCGCAGAAAGGGGACGGAGTGGATCATCTTCAACATCGTCGTCGTTGTCGTCATGAAAATGTCATTAAGAATGTTGTAGTTTTATCTCTGAACGAAAGAGATGGAGATATTTCGATGAATTGCGACGACGACGATGATGATGATGGCAGTTTTGTCCTAACATTCTTTCTTCTCTGCTCGAAGACGAGCACAAGGCCTCGATCCGTTCTTTTACCATTTTTTATCCATCCTCCAGCGGCAGTAGCATTTGCTCGATATACGTAAACATTTTATGTTGACGTTAAAATATTTTTATGTATCATGTAAAGAAAAAATACAAGAGAAGCGGGAAAAAGAACAACAACAACAAAAGGGCATCAACAATAACTAAAGCACTACTTTTGCTAGTTGGTAGCAGCGTCGAGAGAAAGGCGGCTGTACTTCGTTCTATTCGCAAGGTTCTTTTTATTAATAAATTTCCGCAGTAAAATAAATAAGAATATAAACGAGAATAAGAGGATGAAGGGAAAACAGAGGACCCAGCAAAAGGCAGGAGGCTTCAACTTGCAAATGCCTCATCCATAAAAAGAATAGATCTGGGGGAAACATACATTTCATCTGGCTCTTTAACCGATTCGCTCCTCTTCGCGTTATTACCACTTTTTCTTTTCAATGTATGTCAACTTCTAATTGCTAGTAATAAAATAATAACGACAAACCCGTTTCCCTCGACGCGATCGCCTTAAATGAATTTTAATTAAAAACCCGAAAAAAGGAGAGCAAAATAATAAACTGTTGCTAATTTACTCGACTATTTGCAATTCATTTGGCTGAGCAACCTTTCAAGATCGCGTTTGATTTTATTGCAGCTCCTTTTTGTTTCGATTTCGACGCATTATAAATTAAAATTAATGCGAATTAAACGAAAGTGTTTGTTGTCCGACGTTCGTTTTTTCTTCGCCGAAGAGTTTCACGTCGTTAAAATGCAAGCTCGAAATGCTTCGCGTGGATTTGCATCGGGAAATAATTAAACGCTTTCCATTGAATGGCGAACGGGGAAAAGAAGGAAATTAACGATTGCACACGTTCGTATTAACGCTTTTTAAATAATCAATTAAAATCAGTCCTTTCTCGCGGACAAATCAAACGAGTAAAGTGCGAAGCCGAGAAGACACAATTTTCCCGAACGAATTTAATTCCTAGTTTGTTTTGGAGGCAACGCAAACGAATTGACGGTGAGGCGAAGAGGAAAAAAAAAACGAGAAGCCAAGATGCTGATGATACTAAAATATGAAGATGACTGAATAAAAATTTACATAATATTATTGGATCGCATTTCTCCTTATTGGAGATATCATTGGAACGTGATAAAATAAAATATTTGTTAGGCCAGACAAATAACGATAATTTTATTCGAAGAGACGACACGCAATGAATGGCAACGAGACGAAAGAGAGAGTGAGCGAGAGATGAAACGTTTATCATCGTCTCATTATGAAATTGTGGAAATTGGAATTCGTTCGCGATCGAAAAGTTCAACAATCTCGTAGCATTCCGTCAGGTTAACGATACTTTGGCCCACAGACGTCGTCGAAGACGTTCATTGCGGCCGGGCACATTTGGCCAAGCCTTAGAACGTTTAATCATACGCATTACCCGCCGAAATTGTCGGTTTGGTAATGGGCGAAGAAGAAAAAAGAACACGATGATCGACAATCGTTTTAAAATTGCCGGTGGAGAGCAAACGTAATTGCGACAGACCTTTCGCGAAAGTGGGTCGAGTAAATTGAAAGAATTCGTGAACTTCATCGCTAGCGAACCATCGCTGTCTCCTGGCTAATTCTTCGATGGCTTCGAGCGAAGTTTATCGGGAAAGAGTGTTTCTTAAACGTTGCTTAACTTTCCTTAATTAAATTTTGCTCATTTTAACAACGACATAGGTGGGCCATAAGAGTTGGAGACGACGGCGATGACTCACGATGCATCATTGCATTACGATCGTTATTAAGTGGAATTGTTATAAAGCGAATTATGTTTAAATAAACATCTGGTCGTGATTGTTGTTATTGTCGTTGGCTTACGACCTGAACACAAATCCGTGTTTCCCTCTCGTTGCGCATTCATTTTCTTGAATAATTTAAGGTGTTGTCCGCGATTCGTGACGAAGATAATGCGGCATTGTCGCCGAAGAATGAACGCATAAATTCCATGCGTTACACGTCGCTTTGAATTATGGAAAATCTCATTGTCGCAGCTCTCGCATTGATGGATTACAAATAAAACTGACATAAATTCGTCATTGTCCGATTCGAAAGGGAAAAAAAAACGTTCTAAACTTAATCGATGTTAATTTAATGCAAGTTCGTTGTTAGCTATTGAAGATTCGTTTCCTGCTTGCCCAACAACAATTAACGACACGAGCGAAAATTTCACTTGCGGAATCTTTAAAGCACTTTCATATCGCGCGCGCGTTACGTAACGCTTTATGCAAATCTCCGGTAACCGTATGATAATAGCAATCGGCAGATTGCCGTTACCGAACTCGGGAAATTTCACCCGGAAACGAGAGATGAACGGCGCAAAAACATCATTCGAAACGGTTCATTTCGCTCCGTACGATACGTATAAGAAAATTCAAATTTGGTCGCTATTAGCGGACGAGCAAATAAATGTCAAGGAACGCTTTCGTTGCGCGATCGGCAAATAAATCGATGGGGGTTTTTTAATTGAATCAAACAAATCATTTGCGACACTCGAGGCTTCCGCCTCTATTCGCGAATCTACGCCACTATTATTACGTTCGGAAAAAGGGTGAATAAATTAAGTTAGTCAAATGGGATCTCTCGAATTTATAACCCAATTAAAAGGAGCTCGTCGCCGCACCGTCCTTAATACGCTCTTGGCGCGCGGCGGCGGAGGAAACCCTTTAAAATTGCGCCATTCTTTCATTCGCGGCGACCGATTCGCAATTAGAAGAAAGACATTTACGAACTCACCTTGTAGATGCCGTCCACCAGTTTGATCAGTTCCTCCGTTTCCATCTTGATCGCTGAAACTTCTCGTAGGTCTCGTTGGCACTAGATTCACTCGCCGTACGCTCGATTTAAGACATCTCACTTTCCAATCGAAATTGCCGCCGTCTCCTCCCCCATCCGCCACTAATCACCCGACGTGTTCGACGATTTCGGACACTTCGTGACGAACTCGGCGCGTTATTCTGCAAGAACAATTTCGATCAGCATTAATCCCCGTCGGAAACGTCGCTATCGCTTAACGTTACGTTCGACGAGTGCGTTTTAATTTGTATTTCGTCCGATTCTCGCGAAAGAATGAAAAGGAAAATTAAGCGCGAGGTTGGTCAAGGCAGAAGACGACAAAAGTGGTTAGGCCACTTTCAAAGTCGGTCGGTCTTGCGTTCGCGAACGCGCACCATTTATTTATTTACAACTGCAGCACTATCCCAAAGACGAACGAACGAGCGAGCGAGAGAGCGAGCGTCCGTTCTAAGCAATCTAATGAACGCGTTTAAATGTTGTTGAATGAACGTCGTCGAGGTCCGCTTCTGTTATTTTTTTTTTCTCCCTCTTAAAGGATACGCGCGAAGAGAACGGCAACTCGCGAAACCGGAGGGAGACGTTAGAGAATCGAAAGCTGAAATCTCCTCCATAAGGATTTAGCGAGAGGAGCCGAAATTTGCACTGCAAATCTGCACGTCGTTTGATTTTTTGCCACGTTCTTCTGTCGCCGTACTGTTTGGTTCTTTTTTGGTTCTGAATTATTCATTATTTTATCCTTACTTGTAAATTCTAAACTTTTCACCCGAGACGTAAAATGCAATTTGCAACGACAATTTCGCGTGTACACCTCGCGGAATTTATTCTTGCGCAAAAGGGTATTCGAATTGCAAATGCAACGTGTCGATCGATTAATTTTGCACATAATTAATCATATTTGCGAAAACGAGACGCAAAGAAAGATCATTTTGCAATCATAAGAAGAAGGCCAAAAGGCGAGACGGTACATGCGAATAATGAGATACAAAAAGGTAAAGAGGAAAAAATGTAAAGATGGCATTGTTAACGCGAAGAAAAGGCGATGTAAGTTACCCACGTAATTTTTAAGCCTTAAACGGCTGCAGCGAAAGAGCGAGGAAGAGCGAGAGAGGAGCGAAATAATAAATGGATTCGTTATTATTGTAATGCAAAAACGTATTTGCAAATAATAATGGCAATAAAACGAGCATCGTCGTCCACACAAAGCAAGAGTGTAATTATGTTGTTTCTTTTCCCCATACATATTCCTATCTCGAAATTAGCATCTTGCAATACGCAAAAACAAACGCCGAGACGAGGGACGCATTGGCGTATCCTCAGCCCGACGCCTCTTGCACAATTCCATCAAGAAAAGACGCAGCATAAATCGGCAACAACTTGAGCAACGTCGGTCGATTCGTGCTAATCGCCGAAACTTATTTCGCGAACGCATCGAAACCGAACCGCCTCAAATCGATGCTGTTGCTTGAAACCCACTACGACAATGCCGGAGGAATTCTTGCATTAAGCGAAATAAATAAATTGATTAGGTGGGACGTAACAAACGCGCATTAATTCCTACATATCGTTATTTACACCTTATAAAATTGAATGCCCCGTATGGTGCAGCGAATAAAAACGTTATCCGTTTCTCTAGTCGATCGTTGTATTCTTCGGCTTCGGTCATTAATTACCACTGATAATGGGCAAACGAAGAGGGATAAAGCGGAGGTCGCCACGAATGGAAGTCGCCGTAATTGATCAACTGAAACGATGTCTTGTTCGACGATCGACGATCGCATATGCAGCGGCATTCATCGTTGGTTCGTTGGCGAAGAAGGTGTAAAAATTTTTTCTCTATCGAAGGTGTTAAATTTACGAATTTGGGGTTTGGCCCAGTTTCTCTCGAAATTAATTAAGCTTGTGCGCTATCTACCAGTAAATAACATCTTGATAGTAGCAGAAATGGTGGAACTGTTTGTCTATCGATACAATAGCGACGAGCGAGAAAAATATTGCTTCCTTCGTTATTTCTCGTCTTTAATTAAAGAGAAAGCGGGCTCTATGTGTATCGAATAACGCCCGAAAATGAGATTTCTATTTTTCCTATTCTATTCGATTCTATTCCGGAGTACAAGAACAATAATTTGTTGTTGCTGTTTGATGAAAAGAAAGTAACGCACGTGCAATATGCTACAATAATAATAATTAAATAATAAGGCAGATGGTCTGCGTCTGGTTATTATCAACATTATTAACAATGGCAATAAGAAAATTTGATTGCCTTCCTTCCAATTAACTTTTTTAATTTTCTCCAAATTTCGGCCCTCCTCCTCCTTTTTTTTTCGACGATGTCCGGTTCGGTTTCCACGTTTTCACCGGAAAGAATTAACCGACTGCGTTAATTAACAAGCTGTGAAAATATTGGAACTTCTTCGGAATGGAAATTTGGCCTGAATCAATCATCGCCGATTCAGCTTGCGATAATAAACCGTTAATTACCGCCGATATCGATGATTGACTGATTGCTCGAAAAGCGTTTAGCTCAAAAATCGTTGCGAGGAATTTCGCAAAATGCCAGCGAGGAAAATTAATGAATGTGCGTTTTTTCTTCTTCTTCTGGTCAACAACAGGAGAGGCAAATTATTATAATTGCAAATCGATTGGTCGTTTCTCCTTTTCTCGTTTTTAAACCGCAACCATCTGACCTACTCTCGTTTTAAACGATATCATTAATAACTAATTACGTTCGGAATCAAAGACTTGTTAAAAACAAAGTTGCTATCAAAGGAAAAGGAAAATTACAATCTTAAATTAAAAACTTTTTGACCGCGAGCTTGCTTCTGGTCGTTTCTTTTTCTCGTAGCTAAAATTTTAATCGTCTTAAGGAATGATAATTGTTTATCGGTCGCAAGTTGATTGGCGAGAGAGAAAAAGAAAGTTAACAATTTTGGTTGCGATTAGAGATCGAAGATTCGTCGGACGGTGGAAAACGAAAATCGTTCGATTGCCGTTAATTAATTTAATTAAGTTCAATGTTGATTCAATTTCAAGACCATTCCAATTTGTGACTCGTTGGTTATTATTGCATTTATCTCTTTCGATCTACCTGTCTCTCTCTCTTTAGACTACAATAATCGTTTTCATTTCGCATTAACATTTCGCACTAATTACAACGCATAGCTATATACACTCGAGCTTGTCGCAATTCGTTTTATAAAACTCGATTGGAATTTATAACAGCGCTGTTACATAAATCTATATTATGATTACGTTTATGCAAATGCGAAATCATTATCCAACTCGAATTAAATACCTTATTTATGCAGGCGAATGTGTGAGAGAGCGTGCAAGGATTGAGATTAACTGATTATTAACAACAATTAAAGCGTATTTACTATTATTAATTATGCACTTGATTAATAACGTCTGCGTATGAATAGAACTAGTTCGCAAAACGTAGATGACAAAAAAAATAAGCGAAAAGAAAAGGCCTTAAGCCAGTTGGCTTTTTGTTCATTATTATTATTACATATTATTTAGGTCAGGGGAAAATATTTATATGTGCACACACGTATGTAAAGAAAATCGTATTTTTGCCTTTAAATAAAAATCTAATTTAATTACGGTAATATAAATTAATGCCATTATAATTGTCAGGGTCGCATTTAATTTATTTCTTGAAAATAATGCTCCATTGATATTTCATTTTCTAAATACTATTCTCGGCTTAGCCTCAAAGAACCAAAACGAAGCCATTCGAAGCGTACCCCATCAACGTAGAGAGCTTTCGACAGCCGTTTTTGTTTAAATAGATTTTTCGCAATTTCGCTTTTTTTGGTGGATGCGCCGGGCAATTTTCTCTTACAAAACAGAAGCTAAACAAGATCCTAAATTGATTTGCTCCGCTTGCAAATAACGCCGAAATAATTCCCGAGCATCGAACGTAATTTTATTGTAAAGTTCATTAGAAGTAACAGTTGGGGTGACTCTCGAAAAGAAATAACGTTCGCGCACTCAATTCGACATTTATTTAAATCGGATTTCGAGCAAAAATCGATGAGGGAATTTAAGATACGAACAGTTTCGGTTAAACAACTATTTTCGCATATTTCGTTCGTTGATTTGAGATAATAAGCAATCGATACTTTAAGAAGAAGCCAGGAAGAGTTTTGCAAAGGCTTGGGCAACCACTTTACATTATTATTATTTCTTCTTCGTGCACCCTCTTTCTCCTGTTTTTTCGGTTCGCTTTTTTTTTTCGTATTCTTCCCCTATAAATTTATTCAATAAAATTTCCAAACGATTTAGTTACAAATACGCATACAAGCAAAGTCGGGTGAATAGGTTGAGGAGTGGATGGCGGAAACGAGGGCCGTGAGCAGAGAAAATATAACGTATTTGTATACGAAGTTATTACGTGAATAAGAAGGAGCTTTTTACATCTCTCTCTCTCTCTCTCTTTCATTTTCTTCACGGACTTATGAAGTGAACGGCAGAGAAGGAGGAACAATTTTTGTTCTTCTTGTAGTTGGCGTTCAGCTCCCATTGCTCCAGAGTTGTTTTTCAATTTCATTTAAATGTAAAACGATTTTTTTCATCCCCTTTCTCTTACGTTTAATCGATTTATTATTATTTATCCCCCCCCGTTTACCAACGAAACGCAAACTCGAGTTTACTTGATCAGCTAAATTTATGCCCGATTCACTCATCATATCAACGTCACTTTCTCGAAAAGAAATAAGAGCCGCCGGGCAAAAGGAATGTTAAAACTCAATCCCACTAGGGCCAATAATAATTACGATTACAAAGTTCGACGTCGGAGTTATGATATTAAATTACGACTCGGGTCCGGCGATATCGTACTTTTCTAATCTCGTTAGCGGGCCAGTTTTGAAGCACTTCGCGCTAAGATTTTGCAACAAATTGCACGAACCGAGGATAAGGAATTAAGAGCCGAGCACATTATTATTTTTCTATTGCCGTCCGTTAATTAAACTCAAAGTGGAACGTCTCTTCTCTTTTTCTTTATAAATTGATTTATTCGCGTAATACGATCTGAAATCGAATTAAGATGTAATTAAACCAGGACGAATTTAATAATTGCATACGCGGCATCATCGCCGTCGTTTAACGAGTCGTAATTCAAGCCGAGACGGATGCCGCAGAAGATGCGGCCCAAAGGAGGCACAAGAAATGAGAATTCAAACGGGGAGAACTTTCTATTTTTTATTTTTATTTTTTCCTCCGTCAATTTATTTGTTTTTGGTTTGGGAAATTAATGGATGCGAGTAATAGAGAAAACTGGTCTTTTATAGACGAGAAACGGATACTTTCTAACGATTCCCATAAATTTAATCGACTCTCGTTATCGGAGGTAGTAGCGGAAACGAAAGAGAATCTTTCGCCGGGTATTTTGCCGTTTGTTTAGGTATATATTTGGGTCAATAACATTCGAGTTTAGCAAATAATCGACGGGGTTTCTCGCCGCTACGATCATCATCGTTACAAGTTGGCAAACACTAACAGGATTACAGAATCGGTTAGGGCTTCCCCGTTCTTCGTTCCACGCCAAACGACAATAATACGGACGATGGTAATAATACACGTGCTTTAACGTAGCAGGAGTGTCGACGGCGTGCGTCGTCCGAAGAACCAAACTTAATTAATAATTAATAACGAACAAGATCGATTTGGATTATGTTGCTGACCGATCGATTCCGGCTAATTCAATTAACTGCGATGCTAATTGAAAAGGCTAAAACGTTGTTTATGGATTCACTTCTACCAGTCGTTGCCACTCTTATCCGATTACGATACGCGATACTTTAATTGAAACATCCAAAATGCGACACGAGAAGTGAACATCTAAATCGAGAGTTGTGAGAAGTTGAATTGCATAATGGCTCATTTGGCGACTTGAATTTTCGCCTCTTGCATCATTCATTTGCTTATTTCGCATTATCTAACGCTTTGAAATTCGAATTAATTCGATGTAGGAAAAAGGCTAATTCCTCGCACATTCTTGAGATTAATCGAACGAACGGTAGCGAGCGAGCAGCGTATTACATTCTAATCACACGTTATTTTTTATTTTCGCTCGTTTGCTCGGCCGATGCAGTTAAATCTTAACGGGATTATTGTAACATTGAACAACGACAAAAAATCGTTGTTATATAATTCGTTGCGAGAATGAACGCGAGAAAAAATGCGGTGCAAGAACGAAGGTGGGAAAAGCAAACGTGAATTCCATACGATTTCATAATATGCTCGAGCGATCGTAACAATAACAACAGCAACAATCTTAATTGTTATTAATAACCTTTTTAATATTCCGCATTCATCGACGGTCATTTGCATAATTAATTCGCGTTCGATTAATCGCGCTAATCGCAATTACAAGTGCATTTTTTTAATTGCGAATAGCAAAATGTTTCGCTTAAAACACCAGAGGAATGAATGAGGTTTCTGTTTCTCTACTAACCATTTTCTTGTTGCCAAAACAACGAGCCGAAATGCGCAAAAATCCAACAAATTGCGAATTACATTTTCGGAACAAATAAAGGCGCGCACCATTAGCGTTAATCTCATTTCAAAGCATTACGTCTTGTAAATTAACCGGTAAATTATGCTAATTAATTGAAAATAGGCCCGTGAAAAGTGATATTTCTGGATTTTCCGCCTCTTGCAATGGACAAGGGGTTGTTTTCAAAGTGATTCGCTCGTTTAAAAAAAAGTTGAGAGATTTTGATTTCCTCTTTCGCTTTTTCTGGCATTCATTAAATAATTTAATTAAAAAGTATTAAATTGCCCCGTTCACGTTCTACCTTTGATCTTTCAGCTCGCCGGGGTACATATTAAAATCATTTCCGTGCGGTGAGAGAAGGAAATTTGCTGAAAACAAACTCGCGTTTCCCATTCGTTTAAATGCGAAATGAAATTGTTGTTCAACGTAAAAGGATTTCTTTATCTTTCGCGATTAATTCCTTAATCTCTTCGAAACAAGTTGAAATCGTTCTGAAAACGAACGAAATCTCAATTTAGATTCGAATCGCAACTTAAAGAGGAACGCCACTTAATTATTAATTAAATACTATTTGCGCATTCGGTGCAGACGTACAGTCGTTCGCTTAATAATGCACTCGCACACACGTCTAATTGATTTCATTTAATTACGGATGCAAGCAAGTTAAACAGCGAGCGAGCAAAAGTGAACTTTTGCAATTCCTCCGACAACATCTCGGGCCACGGTTGAGATGGCGCGCTTCTTAAAACTTCTAAAGAAATCCCGCACGTTTTAGACGGCGAACGGAGTCGTGTTACATTTTGCTCCTCTTGCTCTTTCGATGTTTTTAAAGTGATTTGCATCAAACGTCTCGATAAGAGAAGAGGAAAGTCTGAACCGAAAAGTTAATTGCTAATTCAGGAATTGCCTGTTTTTTGCTATTTTTCCGCGACAAAAGTGGACATGCCAAATTTACATGCAACGTGATAATTCTGCCCGGTAGTTTGTATTGTTGTTGTTTTATTTTTTCGCAATTTGTACACATCACTGCAAACTTTTTTCGAGTTTTGCATACCAATTAAAATTGATTGACTGCCAATTGATTTTTGCCATTGTTGTAAAACAAGGTGTAATTTATTAGCATATTGTTTATTGATCGAAATTTGCGTACGAACTTTAGCAGTTTGCAAAAAGTTGATCTTCCCTCCTCCTTCACATATCATTGGCATACTTTACTTATGTAACATAACAATACTAATTAAATTTGCCGAATTGGTTCGCAAAAACCTGGTCGTTGCATTCCGATTTTAATTGGATAACGCTATTATTTGCTCGCGCGAGGTTTTGCAAATTTCATTCCATTTTCCGCTTCGATCCGATTTTTATCCGTCTATTTGTTTTGACATTGTTCCGTTCTATTTTATTGTTAGATAATTCGCAGAAACGGTGCGCGAATCGTATGGGACGCATGGGAAACAAAGTCTGACATTTGCAAAATGAATTCCATCGATGCCGCGGTACGCGAATTGCAATTTTCCCTTCTCCAACGTCTATTTTACAACGATAAAATAGCGAACGTTTTCTATTTAGCAATAATAACAAGCGGATAAGTAACCGGTATGAAACTTGCAGAAAAAGTTGGATAAGGACGACCGCCTCTTGCTGTAGATGAAGAACAAAGATACGTTTCGCTTAATGGAGATGACCGAAAGAGATGTCGGCGAAACATTAACTTACGGTATCTTACGTGGGTTTCGCATTTGTTAGTCGGTGTCATATTATCAGCGTACGCGAAAACGATAGAGACAAATTGCTTCCTATCCGCCGTTGCCCTTGTTTCCTATCGGCTTTCTATTTCAAGCAATTTTGGAAATTGCAATAAATCAGCGTTATGAAGGAAGTGAGCGATCTATAGCAGCGATATTCCGAAATTTGTTTATTAGAGAATTTCTTTTTGCACCGAACCAACTTTTGTTATTGCAACCGATCAAAACTTCGTGCGGCCCAATTTCGAAAACCGCGTGCGATTCAGATTTCCATCGACGTACGTACGTACACGTGTCCGGGTCGCTGTTTGCAAATGTAAATTAGTTTTACACGAATTCGCTTGGTTCTTCTTTTGCCCGAGCTTTCGCAACCAATTTCCACGGCTGCCGCTCGCAATCGATCGCTGTTAATAACAACAGATGGAATTGTTTCGAACGAAACGTTTGTTGTTTCTGATAAATTCGCAGGGACGCGAGCGAAATGGCGAACGCGTTTGAGCTCCACCGTTCAGAAGTAAGTGTTTCATATTGGCTCCCCATCGTTGTTACGCAATCGGGTCAAACGTTAAATTGCGAAATTGCTAAACGATCATTATTGGCGAACGAGACGATCCAAAAGCCAATTGCAACGGTAAATACTGCCGCACTCCTATCTAACTATTTAAACGCGAAGAGGAATGGGAAATCGTTTAAAGAGCAATTGTAACGAGCGACCGCAGTTTATAAATGCTCTACGCGTCTCGCTCGGTTTATTATCATTGGAAATTGCAAGTTTCTGCTCGCAATTTCAAAAAATAAAAAGAAGCAAATCTTTGATTAAAGTTCAGAAGAGCGAGAAAGAAGCAATTTTCCGGGCCATTCTTTTGCAATCGCCGATTTTTATACAAAACACATTGCGGTTTTCTTTTGTGTCGCCATCAAAACGGACTCCTCGTTATTTGCGCTCCGATTCTATTCATTTTTCTTGCATTCACTGTCTCTTCCAATTTCTTCGTTTCGATTTAAGCGTTACGTAAAGGGAGAGAAAAGGCGACATTTTCACGATCGAATCGAGGACAAGGCGACGATTTAATCGAATTCGGACGAATCGAACTCACTTTCTCTCTCACACACACACACTCTCTATTTTCACATTTAAGTAAACTGCCATCACTTTTCTCGCCGAAGAAGATCCATCCAGCTTGTTAAAGTTTAATTAATTGTATTAACCTAGATGATATGTCAAAAATTCGTATTTTAACTCTTAAATTGATTAATTATGCAAATAAACATTAGAGCGATTAATTAGAGTTCAATTGTGAGTATTACATCGAGATTTATTCGCTTTTTGCGAGCTTCTTTTTCTTGAAACTTCTATTTCCTACTTTTGCATTTTTTTACAAATTGCAATAAACTAATTTTGGAGCTTCTGAAGCGATTAATTATGGAAATAAACATTAGAGATCGTGGTAAAAAGTTATTTAAACAATAATATTTCAAGCAATAAGAAAAATTTCTTCCCAAAAACCAATCGACATTGGAAAGAATTTCTACTTAGAAATCGGTTGACATTGGAAAGAATTTCTTCTCAAAAACTGATTGACATTGAAAGGAATTTTTTCCTAGAAACTGTTAGTGGTTCACCCTCGATTACGAAAGAATCTCCCTCATCGAATGCAAAAATAATTCGTTATCTGCAAGCGATAGTTAAAATCGAATATGAATGAATTTATTCCAAGAAGCAAATAATATTTTACCCTTCAATATATAAAAGAATTTATTCGTTGAAAGCGATAAAGCTTTGGCATTGACATTGGAAAGAGTTTCTGCTCAGAAGCTGATTGACATTGAAAAGAATTTCGTAAATGTGAGTTTTACATCGGGATTCATTCGTTTTTTAAGAATTTTTTTGAGCTTTTAAAGTGGCCAACTGTGGAATTAAACATTGAAAATCGATTAATTAGAGTTCAATGGTGAGCTTTATACTGAGATTCATCCACATTTTAAGCATTTCCTCTACTTAAATTTTTGCATTCTTGCACGATCCATTAAGTATTTAAGAGGGCGGTTAAAAAGAAACTTGTAATGTTTTAATTGTACAACGTTCATTAATAATTCAATGTTTAAAAGGAGCGTAAAAGTTGGTATAAAGTATGGAAGAACCGTCGATGGGAAAGCATTAATAAAACCGTAATCCTTCTTTCGGCGGTGGAAGAAGGAAGAATTAAAACGCGATCCTATTTCCTGATATAATGCCATTGTCTCTTCTCGATCAAAGTTAAGTAATATTGGGGCTCCTACGGAATGAATGGAACGGTTGTTAATTGGGCACGCGATTAAAACAATGCGCTTACATCATCATCTATAAAGGCAATTAATCGAAATGGAAATTAATTAAAATTGCAAATCTGCAAGAAATACGTGTGTGCAAGTGAATACTTTTCGCATGAGAAATACGTCCTTGTAATATATTATTAACGATAATTATTATTACTGCCGAGATGGGAATAATAAAAAATAATATAATGAAAATTAATAAAGCATAAACGTGAAAGAGAACCGAAGGAAAAAGGGAGAGTGATTAACAACGGGAGGGAAAAAGAAAGAAAATCGCATGATGATGATGGCGAATGCAGTAACATTAAAAACGTGCCTTTACGTAATACGTGCAAACATAAAACTGTGTGTCGATGATAATAATTGTTTAAGGCGTTGTCCTTCTTCATCTTCGATTAACTCTCTCCCTCTCTCTCTCTCTTTCTCTCTCCGTGTGCAGAAATTATTTGCAACTGAATAACGCTAGATTCCACATTGTTACACACAACATTAGAATCTATAAATATGCAGGTATCATTAAGACGATAATGTGTGAGAGGCGGAATGGCGAAGGAAAAAATTCTGTTCACCGTTATTAAACGTTTTACGTGTTTTGCATTGCAAAAAAACTGCGCAGAGAAATATAAGTACGTTTGTCGAGGATGCTAATTAACAACTCGCCAAGTTTCGATTCGGAGTGCAGCCTCAACACAAAAAAAAACTTTGCAGTTAGAGCTTTCGCGTTGATAGGGAAGCCGACCCGTTTCAACGCGAAAGAGGCCGACGGTACCGGAGGAAAACGTGGCGAAAAGCGTGGAGAGCAAAGAAGATGCAATAACGCTCATAAAATTCTTAATAAACCGTTTTATTGGCGAAATTTATGTACGTACGCAGTTATGCAATCCGGCAAGAGAAATTCAAGAGTCTCTCGAGATATCGCAAAAAGCAACTTCTCTCTCTCTCTCTCTCTCTCTCTCTCGCTCCGTCTACGTATAATCACTTTTATTAAATGTTATTGTTCCTATTTATTATACGGTTACGTAACGATATATTAAATTGCCTCTAAACCTCGCTCTCATCCTACGTTGCAGCGTGCGGGCAATAGAAAGTTAATTTAATGATGAACTTTATCATAGAGACTTCTTTAAGCCGTTAGAAAAAGAAGCAAACAGCGAAAACAATAACCTGAAGAGGAAGAGCGAAGATTGTTGAGTGGTATCGACAAAATAAGAGTTCTTGGAGACCTTTTCGTGATTATCCACTAGCTAATTCTTCGCACATTTTCCTTCAAAATCCCAATTGGTGTTAAGTGCAAACGGTTCGAAATACGAAGGAACTCTGCGAGAGATATTAATTAAAAAGTGATTAATAACACGCGGTTACGAACGACTTTCACTTCGCGCGCTCATTTCTACCTCTTTAACTCCTCCGATTATAATTCTGGATCAGGAGAGGAGTTTTAGTAAAAATCGAATCTAAAATGACAATATGAACAAATTTAAATCGCAATAATTTTAGCTCGAACGCTCTCTTAAATTGCGCCATCCATGTCAATTTTTTAAGGCTGGAAACGGTTTCAATCGAAAAAGGAAAACCCGCGGCCGAATTTAAAGCGAACGACGAGAGGTCATTATGGGCGGTTGGATTCGTTATCCGGTCGGCGTCAAATATTTCAGTCCCGTTTCGCTTAATTGTTATCACTTGGCCCCCGATAATGTGTTCGCCAATTCGTTTGCGAATTTGTTGTAATTCTCTTCTGGCAATTGCCTTTTATTTCCATCGGCAATTTCATTATTATACATTACGGAATTTAATTATAGCCGAAAACAACGGCGAATATATTAATAATTTTTATTTGATACGCGAAATAAAAAATGCGCAACAACAAAAAAAAAATGGTAATAATACAAATTTCGGCAAAATAATAAAAAATAACTGTTTTTAATTAAATCGATTTTATTTCGACAAAAAAGGTATTTCCATTCGACCGAATACTGTTATGGATTTAATTAAATTCATCTCACTATTAACAGCAACGAGAACAACAACAACAACAGAAAATCATTTTAATCCCCTTTTTCGCATTAATAAATGTTTAAGCAACGATCGTTAACAAATATTTGCGAATTGGCGAAAGATCCGGCAAGAATGATAAGGAGAGAGAGAAAGTATAAATTGGAATAAAATCTAATGAAGCCAATTTAATTAATTGCGAGGAAAAGCAGCGCGAGAGAAGAGAAAAACGCGAAATGAAGGTGAAGCTTCGGAAGAATCTTAATCCTTTGCGAATCTCCGCTTCAATTCGAATGCGGGGAAAACGAGAGTAAATGGGGAATCGAGGGAGAGAATCGGCCGAAACGAGACTTAAACTGTTCGTAAACAGTTTAAACAAAAGCTCAATTAAAAACCTTTACAATTGGCGGTGGTAACGATTTTATTTCTTCGTTCCTGGCGATTGAATCGATCGGTTATTTGTCCGTTTGATTCGATTTGGAGGATGTGAATGAGGGCAAATTGCTCGAAGAAGAAGCAACTTAACTAACTCGTTAGCGGAAGGAATTAAATAAATATTACGAGCAAACGGGACGGACGATGGGGATTAGTCGATGGCAAAAGGGAAAGATTTTTATTACGTTCGGTAATTGCTTGGACATGAGCCAATTGCCGATTTTTTTCTTCTTTATATCGTCCATACAACAACAATAACGCCGCTCTCCTCGTTTTGCAATAATCTTTTTATCGTTATTCAATCCTCCCGATCGCGTTTACCGGTGCCGTGTATTTGTTTCGCAAGAATCGATTAACTTTATTCCTACGGCACGTCGTCGACGGTAAATTATATTCGTCTTGAGGACGAGGCAAAGGCGAGCGAACGAACGATAACAGTAAATGAAAAATTGTTTGCGAGGCAACTCGTATTGCCAACAATCGCCCGAATTGAATCGCCGTCTTTCCCTGCAAATCCCACTTCGTTTCGTGTTCGTTTAATTAATCTCGCAGATAATTTGCACACAATCGAGGGAACATTCTGCGAATAAATGAATACGCTGCAGACCGCGTTGTCATTGCAAATCTATGGCATACATATGCATATTAACAATAGAAATGTACGTCTACTTTCGTTGCCAGTTTACCAATCTTTCTTTGCTCGGACGAAGGAAAGGAGTACGAGTGCAATGGCAAAAGCACCTCTTTAAATGCGGACACATCAACCAACATTACTCGTTATTATCGACGCTATTTTCCAATCGTATTCATTAGATTTCAACTTTTCTTTTGCATACACAGCTGCTGCCCGTCGATTTCTGCGTGGCATTCAAGGCTCAGGTGCGAACGGTGATAAATTAGCTTCGCAGCCGCTACAACGCAAAAACTTTGGAAGTCGACAATGGAAGAGGACAGCAACGTTGGCTTAATGGCCATTTTATAACAACTGACGACCAAACGAAACGATTATCGATAGATAGAACAAAGTGACGCAATTGTGCGGCGTTAATTGGCTAAATCGGTTTCTTTTAATGCGACGTTTCGTTTGCTAATTGCCGTTGACGAAACGTGTGGCGTTAATTTGCGAGGCCTTCGAATTTTGACGCAAAATAAATAAATCCATCTAATCCAGGTGACTATTCGGCCTCAAACAAAGCGTCTTGCAATTAGCGAAAAGAATGCAAAAGCGTTCGGCAAAAACTGAAAAGTTTACCAATAAACTCTCAACGAATGGTAAAAGTTAATCGTGACATAATTTCCGAATAATTTCCTCGTTAATCGAATGTTTTATGTCGCAAATAATGATAATCGTTTGCATATTCATAGCTTAAATAATGGTAAAACGCTGATGATGATGATGATGATTTAGAAAGTTGGCTACAACCGTTCGGTAACGTCTTCCCCATCGGGAGCCGTTAAAAGGCGGCGGCAAGTGAAAGAACTCGCGATCGCTTTCGATTCTATCGAGACGATTGCGATCATTCGCACGCGAAACAGATCGATTCCATTTTGCAGTTCCTTCACTTTAAGGTAGGTCGTCCGGTTTTTCTTTTGTCTCCATCTCTTGCACATCCAAATCGGTTTGATACAACTCGCTGCTTATATAATTACATTGTGAGCATAGGTCGTGACCTATAGATTGCAAAATGCTACCAGATGGAAGAGAAAGAACGGTGCGAAACTCGAGCGATTCGCTAATTTAATCCAAACTCCACGACGGAAGACATTGTGGTGGGAATTGCGAACTGAACAATATTCGTCTATTTCCAGACTTGAACGTACGAAAAGTAAATAAATAAAACTTGTTTGTTATTTTCCTCTCGACAAGAGAAAGTCTTTAACCTCTATTCCATTAACTGCGCCGCGGTTCCATGTTTACATTGCATCTAATTAAACGAAATACTTTTTTTTGTGTAATTCAATTAACATAATTACGTGTGCTAATTAAAATAAATCCGCGTGGAATTCGGCACAAAACCAAAAATTCGTAGACGTTTTCTCGATTTCGCCCCGAAAAAGGGCCTCCTTCTACAAAGAGTTCTGATCTACAGTTAATGTTGTTGTTTTTTTTTTTAATAAAAGCAAACAATTTTATAGAAGGGAAACAATATAATTTGCAAAATGATGTTATTTATATGTGCAGATGGGTAATATGCAAATGTCCATATTTTAAACGATTCGAGTTCACTCGACCCCGGCAATTTTTAATTTATTTATTTTCAAACAAACAACCTACATCCATATGGGAAAAAAATAAACAGATTAAAGTGGTACGAAATTAAATTGCGAATATCAATTCGTGTATTTAGCAAAATTATTTGAAATTGAACGAATAAAATTTGATTTCCCGGCGGTTCTTTCAATTTGATTGTTATTCGAATAGTAAACAACATGAAGTAATTAGCAAAAGAACAGACAAGTTCACTTGTATCCATGAAAGAATCATGGCCCCACTGTAACAGGAAATGAAAATGTTGAAGGTGTGAAAATCGCTTAATCGTACCCTAACTTCACGCAGCAGGAAATGAACCTCGCAAATCTATTTTTTAATGAAAATTTGTTATATAGCCCTTGATTTATAATTATTTTCTTAGATGTAATAGAACGTAAATGTGGAAATATGTTTTAATTCATGACAAACAAAAAAGATAGAAAATGCGATAACCAGCAAACGACAAAAAACGATCACTTACCTTATCGAAAAGTACGCGACACGGACGAAAACCGGACGAGTTGGCCGCCAAGTCTCTATCAATTATCGCACTTTACGATCGCACAAAACACCGACATTAAGCGCAAAAATTAATTGATTACCAATTAAACGATTAATCGTTCTACACCGACGACACCATCACGCACCTACCGAAACGAAATGATCGAAACAAACGAATTGTTTATCCGAATGCGTTCGTGCGAAACGGACTCGGCCGATCGTGGCCCGTCACCGCCGCGTCGATGATGTTACTTGTACGTGTGCGAGATCCGCACTGAAAGCGATCGCGGAGTCGCGACGCCTCGTAACCGGCCAAAGATTCGCGGAGAGGCGCGCGCCCAAATCCAAAAGATTCCCGTCGAATGTATGGCCAATTCCCTACGATCTATGTTAATTTCGTAACTGAAGAAATTACGGAAAAATTGCAATTAATTAACAAAAAAAAATGCGGAAAAATGGCTAAGCAATCAAAGATTTCCCTTTTACCAGAATTATTTTTTGTTAATCTGTCGGATTGTTGAAATCCATCGAGTACGATTGATTCTTGTGTGGCGATGATTAAAAATTGAATTAAAAAGCACAAAAATCCGCGTCGTTGCGATGGCCACAATTCGAAAATTAAAACCAGGTTTTTCACGTCGCAACGATTCAATTTCACGTACAGCGATCACATAAATTTCCGCACGTTCTTTTTGCACACTTTTTCGCCCGTTTCATTACAATCATCTCCATATTCGCGTGGACATTGTTTGGGGAAACATTAAAATTAATTAAAATCAAATTCCAATATTGTACACGTGCACAAATCGATTCGCAATTCGCGTAAGAAGAATAAGTTATTGGCGCTTTTTAAGTGATAAATTGCAACTGCAACTGCTCGACCCAATTTTTGGGCTATTTTTCATTAAAACCATCGCAATAGGAGAAAATTTCTTCTTAACGACATCGCGGCCATCATCGTCACGTGGAAATGATTTATGCTGTACACGTGTACAAATGCACACATATTGGAAAGGGGAAGATCGATTCCATCTCGATTCCATCTCGATTCTTTCATTCCCATTATTACATCAACCAAATTGCCGAGGAAATTTAATCACGTTTCATTCGGCATTCTTATTATTGCCATCGATAAATGAACTAGAAAATGAGCGGTGATCGAGCAATTTCTTTCGCGAATCGCTTTTGTTCCTCGTTTTTGCGGTTAGTGCAAAAACCATAATCGAAATAGACCTATAATTGCAAATGCAAGAGGCCAGTTAATGAGGTGGAACGCGAGCTAAAAGTTGCCCCAAATTCGCCAAAATCTAATAATTCGTTGATTCTTTTTCGCGAATGAATCCAATTCGATGCTTGTACCGATGCCATTAGCGATTCTGTGCGAAATAATCCTCCTCCACGGCGAAAATCCTCTTATCCCTCGAGACGAATGCATCTGGCTGAAATGGAAATGCGATTCCCGGAGAACGGAAACCGACGGCGAACCCCTAAAGAAGTGTAAAAAGGGCGTAGTGATTGCGACCAAAGAGGTGGCTCGCGCTGAATCCTAAGAAGGAATGAAAAATGCAAACCTCTTCTTCCGCCAACTTTCCCTGTCGCCTTCCCTTCTTTCGCTTCCTCCTTGTACATCATTCAACGATATGAAGAGGTTTCCTTCGAAACAGAAAAAGAAAACGTAGAAGCAACGTGCAGAAAGTGGCTTAAAGAGGGCGACGAAAATGCGGAGGGATTCGAGTTACTTCGTCATAAAAAAAAGACACGTGAAACGGATGAAAGACTTTTTTGCCATTTAATTCTTCATCGCAAGAATTTCCCTGTCGAGGACGAGGACGTCGACGATTGTCGCGGATTAAACCGGAAACTTCGCTGAAACCGATAATGAGTAGATTATTGCAGGTGTGTAACCTGCTGTTACGACCGACCCGTCGACCTTTCGCGACTTCCTTGCGGTTTCGCTCCACCCGAAACTATGTCGAAGTCGAGCAGCTCCAGGCAGTTTTCCTTTTAACAAATCATTCCCGACGTGCAAGAATCTCCATCCTCCTCCTCTTCCTCCTCCGCCACCGCCACCGCCTCGTCTTTAATCTTTAACGTCGTTACTCCCGCTTAATCTCATTTTAATCCCACTAAAATTCATTCGAGATCCTCGCGTTTCCTTCCGCCACTTTTCTATTCCTTTTCTGCACGTCTCTCTTAGATCTCGTTAGATTCGTCTAGACGCGATCGAAGTCTCGATTACCTAATTAATTACGGGAATTAAATTGTTAAAATTGCTTCGCTGCCGCTAGAAGAGTAAGAGACCAACAGAATTCAATTTGGTAAAGTGGATTCGCTCATCTTATTGCTTATTAATGTTTTGTAATTAATTATTGCGAGCAATTTGATCGAAATCGTGCTTTCGCGAATCGATTTTTGCAATTTGCATGAATTTCAACCAACAAAATTTCGCTAAAACGAGATCGATTTTGCGTTTTCGGCAATAGACCCAACTAAAATTGCGCAACTATTCCGACGTATTTATTCGAATTAGCTAATGATAAAGCGAAATTGGCAGGGAATTAAAAGTAATTTATTGCCAAACGAGAACAATTTTGCAAACGTACGTTCGTGGCTACGTTTCGGCCGGTGAATAAAATACCATTCGATGATAATGAAATTAGTAATATTCCCCCTGCAAAAAGTTCGTCGGGCTAACGAAATTAGGTTGCGGAAGCTCGGCCGTTTAAACGACTTCAAGGGCCACCTTTTGGAAACTTATCGATCCGACGCCGGTGTATCTTTGCCATTTTTCTTCGCCTCGATTTGCTCGACTCTTATCGAATTCTCTTTGGTTCGACGGAGTTTCGAGAATTTATAAATTCGCCGTTTAATGCCATTCAATTATCTCTTGCCTAACACCGATTGCTTTCAAATTTCAGCGAACGAAAAAAAAACGGTTAAGCGAGCAAGAAAGCGAGATCAATGTTGCCTCACTTTTACTTTTACAAAACGTCCTTGTCGAATTGCGACCTGAGGCAAAGAGGCAAATGCCATGAGGAGAGAAGTCGACGAAGAAGGAGAGCACACATTCCGACTTAATGGGAGTGCGCATACTGCGAAACTGTGTGCAAACGAGATGCGAAACCAAGAAGGAATTGCACGAGAAAGACGGAGAGACTTTAATGACCCCAGATTTTGTTTCTAACTTCTATTTTAACGCGCTGTCCTTATTTCTCTTGCAAAAATAGAACAGTTTGCTTCTTTTTTTTTCGTTTTTGAAAAAGGTACAAATTATTTCCATGCACGTACGCAGAATGTTAATACCAATTAAACAACGAAACGAGAGGAAAAAAAATGGCAAAATGGACTTGCACGTTTAAACGGACGGAGGAAAAAATTTAATTATCTAATAACTTTATTACGCAATACGAGCACTAAAACCAGGTATAATTACATCTTGTATACGTATAATACCTGTGCATGCAAAAAAAATGTAAAACGCAGTAAATTATACACCGTGTCTCGCTAATTATCTGCCGCCGAAACCGCGTGGAAGTGGAGGAAAATCCAAATGAAGTCAAATGATCCATTCTTAATCACGATTTTTAGCAAGAGATTTCACGATACAAGATTTGTTCGAATGATAAACTGAAGGAACGCCCAAGAAAAAATTGCCAATCTTCTCAGTTCATTCTCATTGGTAACCGATACCTTACTTTTGCCAGGGAGTTATTCAACTTTTGCAGAAAAGGTAATATGTTACCAAAAGCTGCAGAAACAAAAAAAAAACTACGACCATTCTTCTCGATGACCTTTCTCATTGTGTGTTTCGCGAATAATTCTTTAGCAGCGCCAAAGGACGAGACGATCACGATTTTCATTGTTTTGTCTTTTTCGATAATAATACTGCAAGTATCAAAGTAGATCGCATATCGGCGATTTTTTCCGCGCAGGAATTGCGAAAAAGTTTCCCAAAGCGAGAACAAAATAACGGCTAAAAGGAGCATCTTCTTTGTCTGCGGGCACAAGAAATGTCGCTCTTGTTTCGTTGTCGTTTCCCCGCTTTTCATCTTACTCCGTCCTCTCAATGGACCAATTCCTCCTCGTCTCTCCCGTTTATTTTTAACATTCATAAATCACGATGCAGCAGATTTTATCGTCGCAAACGTCTCGGATGTCGTTCCGTTTCTTTCGAACGCTTTCTCGGCGAGATGGAAAACCGAGAGCGATGGAGCGAGCCTGGAACAAGTAAGAGAATGTGACGAGTAAAAAGAAGATTTTTGGTTACGTAACGCACCTGAGGAAAATTAATGGCATCGCTCGCGTGGATTTCCAATTAGAGGAACGCGAGGAATTCGCGGACGGGCCCTTCGAGTTGTTCGACGACGGACGTCCTCTTGCGGCCCCGAAACGTCAATTCCTCTTGGCATTTTTCGCAAAATTAACAATCGCACTCTGCTGCCGTTCCTTGGGCGTTAAAGGCGACACGGAGGCCGCATTTCCACGCGGCAAATACACGTACGTTTTAACATTCGGTTTGTCTTCGCTGTTCACCTCCGCGCCCTCCGCATTAACGTCACGTTGCACATATAACTTTTACGAGAGGCGTAAAAAAATCAAAGAAATAACGATAAAAAGAGGGACGTGGATCTCTTTTAATGTTGAGAGCGCTCGCGCAAAAAGCAACCTTAATTTTAAGATAGTTTGGATTGAAGAGAATGAGTGTTGTTTGGTCACATCTCATCTTGGAGACGAGCGCAAAATGTTGAAAAGTCATTTTTCCTTATTACAAACGTCGTCCGACAGGTGGATTGTTCGTTTGGCAAACAATGCCCTAGCGAAAATAAAAAGAGGTTTCCTTTTTAACAAGAAAAGTCTTCCTGTCGTTGTTATCATTATTATTACCATTACCATATAGATGAGATTATTATCGTGATCATCGTCGACGTTTTTGTTCCGTTGTTTGGCTGATGGCGATCCGTAATGGTTATTGAAGAAGAAAGGACGAAGAGCGAAAAGGATCGTTCTGCTGGAGGAGTTAACGTTATATATAAAACCAACAAACTGCCACCGGACAACAACCGACCGGCATTATTCCAGCTTATTGGCTTTTCCTCCCCGTCCGTTCCCTGCCCTGTTCCTTTCGCTCCTTTTATTTTATTCCGACAGATAGGAATCGAGTTATGAAACAAGGCAAAGAGCAAAGAAGCGAATCATTGCCAGTCTTTTCCTTGTTAACACGCCGGAAAAATCTGTACGGTGGCCGGAAAATCGCTTTTCCTTCCGTCTCCGGTCGAATCCGGTCCGACGTCAGACACGTCTTCCTTCGCGTCCGCTTTTCAATAAGATCTCCGCAACTGGCAGGAGTCTTACGCATTTCACGCCCCATCGCCACGCATCGACCGCTTTGGCTCGCTCTCGGCGGATTCTCTCGCGACAATAAAGTCGCGAAAAAAATGCGGGCGAATCGGCCGCCTCTCGCTTGACCCCGACGTGATTTGAACACGCAACCTTCTGATCTGGAGTCAGACGCGCTACCGTTGCGCCACGGAGTCGATGTCTAACGTTCTTGCGCCGCGTCCGATCAGCGCGTCTTTGCGCTATCGATTTCGCGTCGGAAATTGAATTTAATAGGGAAAATTAAGGGCGCAAATGTAATAAGAACCCTTCCTCGAGGGCGGCTTTTGTACGATTATTACTCGCCCCCCTCTCGATTGCACGTATTCGCGAAGCTCTCCTCGATGAACCGATCGATCGGTCGATCGACGAAGATTGCTTATTAACGTATTAAAGTGGATAAAATTGCGCGATTTTCGCATTAAATTAAATCGATGCGAGATTATTGCGAACGTGCATTAACTCGAGCGAGTTATAATGCAATCGATATGCGATTTATGCGGCGTTAGTTTTGGGTCCGTTGAGTGTTATTATTATAGCAGAAATTGGAACCAGATACATATAATTCGCCGGGAAGTTGCGATAGAGCGAGGATCCCATTACACGCCGCCTGACTCGCTGTCGCTTCGAAAATATATTGGCACCGTGTTTATTATTAACTGTTATAACCGGTGGCGAAAATAAACGCAATTTTCGCAGGGAATCGGCGCTGGACCGTTGCGAATTTTCCATAACGATTTGGCCATGGAAAAAGGGCACTAATTCGCGCGAGGGAATGGACAGTAGTATCGAATAACGTCTGATAATAACGACGATCAATCTTGTCATTAGTTTCAGTTTAAGGACGAAGGGTTGCTGCGCTCGCTCGGCCCTTCGCTTTATTGCGAAACGATCCCTTTTCCCAGCCGGTCGTCGACGGCGGGCGAAGACGGAGCGTTTTCGGCAATAAAATGCACCTGCGTCCGATGTTCGGCCTTTGCCTCATATAAGGCAGTAAAAAAGGGAAAAGAAAACGTATAAAGATCGTAATTTTGTATCGGGTTCAATTTCTTCCCCGCTAGTTGTCTTTCTTTCCGGGAAAAAGATCATCCCGAAACCGGTTTTATTCGGGATCTATTCGCAAATGAAAAGGAAATTTTTAGGTTCGCAAACTTTTTACTTTCGCTGGCATTGCGAAGAAACACCGAAGAGAGTAAAATAAAGTAGCGTTCCAAAGGCGAAATTATGAAAAGAACGAAGGCAAAAAGAAACATGAAAGAATGTTGAGGAATAAAAGAGAAGCCTGCAAATAAAATGGGGAAAAAGAGGCGGAGGAATCTCTTTGGACCACATCAAAGACATTTTCCATATCGCTCGTTTCGCTCGCTCATTTATTTTCCAATTCCACTTTTGCCGTTACTTTATTATCGACTGCTTTCAGTTTGTTCTTTTCTGTTCTTTTGCTGGAGGAATCCTTTTGTAGCATTGTTTCGCGAAGAAAACGGTCGAGATTTCGCAAACTATTCCAATGTTTCTTTTTACCCGTCGAACTAAAATTGGTGGGTATTATATGCAACACAGAATACACCGCATCGCAAATTAATGCTAGATAATAAAAAATAAACTTTATTGGACTAAATTAAATCAACACCTTCGCCATAACTAGCCTTAATCATTTCTCCGCGCCTTGTCATTGGCGAATAATTATAAAAACAAACGTTCGTAATATAATACCATTGAACTGACCCAGAAAATTAAACGACAATATAACAATACAATAAAAAGTTATGTACATAAATTAAATACGCGTAAAGATCCTAATATTTATTTTTAATAAAAGTAGGAGAAGTGTTGCTCGAATAACGGCTGGGGATTCCTTTTTAATAAACAGAGAAAAAGGGGAGCCAGCCAAAGTTTTAATTACAAATTAATTCACAAAAAAATCTCATTTCAATAGGAGACCAGCGACGAACGAAAGAAGTATATACGCAAAAAAGGCCTTTAATTCGCCAAAAATTTCAATTAACCTTCTTCGATTTTCTGCGCCCTTTATCGCCGCAGCGAAATTAAATTACGTTCGATATTAACTTCTCTCCCATTTAATTATTTATTACTTTTTTTGTTGATTAACAATCTATCCGCTCGTTAACATTGCTACTTGTAACAATTCGTTAAACGAATCGACACGAACAAACAATTCCAACGTTCCCCGTCAATTCCACGTAATACGGCCGCAAAAATAAGAAGAAAAATGGAGCGAATCGCGCGCAATTAAGTGACGATCCGCCGCACGTACTCGATACCGTACTTCATCAGTTTGTAATTCCTCTTGTCCTGCAACTTGGTGATCTTGTTCTTCGTGCTCTCGTCGATGCACAGGCTGCAAAACTCGCAGGTGATGTCGTGGAACGGGCTGCGATAGTAATGGTTCGTCGCCCGCAACGTCTTGTTCTTTTTATGCGTCCACACGTGGATCAGGCATTCGATCAGCGCGGTGAAGATGCCGCAGATCGGCACGAAGAAGAGCAGGGTGAGGATGGCGAATGCCGGCGCCACGGACACCCTCTTCAGCGGCGCGTTTTGACATCGTTTCGACGACGAGGAAGATTGCTGTTGGTGTTGTTCCGTCGACGGGGTTGGCAGTTGGGCGTGCGGGTCGTTCGTCGCGGTGACCTTAAACGGTTTCTTGTACGTCGGCCGCGTGTAATTCATCGTCATCTCGCCGGTCTCGTCGTCGATCACTCCGGAGGATTGCACCTCGCCGGTCTCGTCGTCGCGATACGATTCGCCCGTTTCGTTGTCCATGATTCTGGAAGGAAAATGTACGATTGATTAATTGTTCGCATACGATTCGCAATTGTTTGTTAATTCGGCGATGATTACCAAATCGAAAATTGCGAGAAAAGACGGACAATGATTGTTTTAAACAATAATGAACCAGAAGATGATGGTGATTAATGTAGTACTAATGGCAAAGTTATTTTCGTCTCGTTTAATTGCAGCGTGGCCGGTTATCCTTGATTCCGATCGCCGTAATACTTTTCGTTTCGCGAACGAATCTAAAACCACACGAATAATTGCTAATTTATAAACGCAAAAAAAAGAAACGAGCACAAAAAGTTAATTTAATAACGACCATCTACGACACGTGAAGAGGTTGTATCATCCGGCTTAGTGTGGAATATCAACAATAGGAGGAATGTTTATTAAGAGCCAACAAAACGTAAAGCAAACTGAACAAACACGAGAGAAGTAACTATTTTTTTTGCAGCTTTAATTATGTAATCACGTGCGTTATAATTAACATTTTACGTGTGCGTAATAAATTCGCTTGAATTATAGTTTTATGTGCGTTATTAATTTTTTATAGGCGATTCTATCGATGGGAAATGAGGAATTGACCGAAAACGTCCCGCGAATTAGGCACAAAACTCATTCTCTTTGTCGCTGATTTCGATCTTTGTTCAAATATCAACAGGTGATCTAACGTTTCCAATTAATTTTCGCATATTTTAAAGCGGAGAAAATATTTGAAAAAAAAACCTTGCAAAACACACGTGTGTACACAAATTAATCGACTGAAGGTGCAAGGGCGATGCGCTATCGTCGTTATCAAGTTAAATGTCATTTTAAGGATTTAGATATGGCAATTGTAAAATCCTTGCCAATTTTGTATTTACTTTAATGTACTACTTGCAAAATGTTACTTCATTCAGTTTGAATTAATCTTCAAATGCTTCTGATCGTAATTAAGTTGAAAGTCTTCGGAGGATCCAATCAATGGTGAGAACGAACACGAATCGTCTTCTCTTCGTTAAAATTGATTATCATATAACAATTGTAAGCGCCATCGGTTCCCCCCATATGTATTATTAATGCGATAATAATTCATACAATGCTATTAATAATAAAAATCATAATGCTAGAATGGGTTCGATTATAATTTGACGAACGAAATGACCTTTCAACTTCTTATTTCCCGTCCGCATAACGAAAAACACACACAAATTTTTCTGGATGGATTTTTATAAAAATTCGATTCGATTAATTCTGCTTTCCTCTTTACATGGCGAATCGTTAAATGTTATTGACGAATTTTTCCTTTCCTTCAAATTACCGTTTAATTAGAACGTAATTTAACGTGCTAGGAAATTAAACGAATATTATAACAATGATCGATTTATCGGAGCCCACGTCGTCGCCAATATTTTCCATAATTGAACGCCAAACTTTTGCTTTTAAATCGCCTGCTAAACTTTAATCGTTGTTGGCAACAAACTAATAAATCGTAAACTGAAAATAAAAGTTGATCTTCCAGGTGGTGTTCTCGTGCAGTTCTGTGCGAATTCGAATGCAAGAGAAAAAATTAATGGAAATGGTAATAAGCAAACGTATATTGGATGGAATAATGATAATTGGTTTGCGTAAAACGCTAGAAAATCAGGTTATTAGTTATTAGTACCAGTTTTTGTTTTGCGGGTTTATAAATAAGATAATTGCAAATTGGCACACTTTTTGCGACAATTTAATCCCTTTCGGAGAAACGTTTGGACGAGTTTTTTCTTTGTGTCATTAATTTATGTAGCAATCGCAATAAAATCGCAAATGAAATTGTTATGCGGACCATTATAATTATTTTAGAGTTCGATTGTAATTCTTTTAGAGTTTGAGTATTGGAATGAACCGCGAATATTCAGACTTGCATTGCAGACCAATTTGCATTTTGCAAATTAACCAAAAATAATAATATCGACTTAATAATGATAGAAGTGCGGACCAAATCTAATGAATCATCAGACTTACATAACTGATAAGGTATCAGGGATAGACAAGCAACTTAGGTAAACAGAAGTAGATGATGATGATGCGAAGAGTCTGATTCGGACGTAGAATTTCACAATAATATGCAAAACGTTATTACTAATTATGCTGCAATCCCAATCATTTCTTAAGGCTTACATCTCTCAATACTTTACTTACATATTAATTATCGTCGTTTTTCTTTGCAAATTTGGATTGTAGCGTAAAATCCGAATATCCTTTGAACAATCACATACAAACACATACGCGAACCATACTAAAATAATAAAAACTCGCTCTGTACAACTTTAAACGTTGAAATAACGTGCGCACGTGCTAGACACGGATAGATATACACTGAATCGTTTCGTGCAATTTCTATTATTAATTTTCCACTTTAATATACTTTCAGTCAAATAATGATACGTGACGCACGTTATTATACACCTATTTTGAAAATTAAATACCGTACAAGTAGCATTGAAGACGGTTACTTATATCGTAATGTATTATTTACAACAATTCAATTCATTTATACGTTTAATAACGTCGATAAAAACAGGTTCATATGTCACAATCGCGATAGCAATACGTTTTGAAATGAACGCATTTAAATGCGTTAAAACCAAATTTTCAACAACATTCTCATAGGTAAAAACTGAAGGAATCATTTCGAACTAATGCATAGAAATACTAGGTCAATCAATTAAACGCATCACGTTAACAATCGATTTCTCTATTATTCGATGTCGTTAATACGGCCATGCTTCATGCGGCTCTTCCTCATCTCCAGCTTGAGCCACGTCGGTATGTAACCGTTAAAGTATTGTGCGTTCGGATAGGCGAGTGGCGGCTCCGGTTCCTTGAATGGATGCACGTTCTTCAGTTTGCGAACGAGAAACTCTTTGTTGATCTGCTTGGGATCACGGTACTTGTCCATGTACAAGTTGAACGGTTGCCTCAGCGGAAACCACCTTTGCGGCTTAATGTACGGCGGCGGGAAGTCGTATTCGAATATCGGTTCTTTCATATCTACAAAAGAAATTGTGTGATTTATGGATAGATTGAAGCTTTTAGTCGTAAATTTGGCCGCAAACTTCTTACTAAGTTTGTTGTGGTAAAATTCCTTCAAGCTACTGTCCCAGTCGGATTGAAAGAATGCTAAACCGGCCGGCGTCAGTAAATCTTGCCTTTCGCGGTAAAATGCCAGCGTGGAAAACGTTCTTTGGGGTAAATTTAAACTAAAACAGCAAAAGTTCTTTAGGAAAAGTTATCTCCGATTGGGTGGTTTTTACTAACCAATCACCTTCACGTTTAAATTGCGAAAAATCGATCTTACCACTCTGTTTGTACAGAATAAAAATGTGCCTATGATATCCTGTACCTTTAGGTGGGAAAGGCTGCAGGTAATTTACAATCTTCTCCCCTTTATTAATATCATTCCCAGGTATATTACCTCTGTAAAATACAAGTAATTGAAGTAATTCTCTACTCAATTGTAACAATATGACTTACACAAACCAATGGACATATTCTGCGTTCTCTTCAGTAAAATGTCCATCTGGATTTGTCAATACCAAAGTCCACAAACTATCTTTATCACTTTCAAAAGTGACAGTAGGTGCTTTATTTGCTTCTGTGGGTTTAATGGTGTTACCATAATAGACTGGCACGAGACAACCGTCAAACTCAAAGTGTATATCTACTGGGACTCTGGGAAAGAAATAGGCATCACCGAACAGATGATCAAAGATCTCATAATGATCAGCAATTTTCTTTATCTGCTGAGGTGAATTCTTTTGCCAATCCCTTCTAACCACATCCAGATCGATTTGAACTAAAAATCACAAAAAGGCACTCAGTAGAATTATATTAATAATGCATGTGCAAACTTTTCTTCTCTCTGGACAACTTCTCCAATTCACTATTCTTTCTATTTGCTTTGATAGTCTCCAACTTTTCCTTCATCAGTGCAGATTTGGAATATAAAGCTGGCGGTAAACCAATATCCACTTTGAAGCTCGTTTCTGGATCCTTATAATTCAATTCTAAAATTAAGAACAATGTTACAACTAACCTATATACGTGTGCCATCTAAAGCATCGGACCGACCTTCCAATCGTTGCTCCAACGTTCTGGCAACTCCTGGTGGTTTGCCTCTCAAGTGATGGCCATTCCTCACGATTGTTATCAAACTGGAGGATATTTTCGAATTTGTATTCAAAATACTCCGCAATGCGGCCATGTTTATGTTGGACGTCTGCGAAGTTGGTTACATACATTCATAGATTAATTTTTTATTGTGTGTAATGATCAATTATGGGATGATTGATTTTCAGATAACGGTGAGGATGGAGAAACGTTCGATTAAATTACTTGTTATTACCGCAAAACGTTGTTAAAATTACATGAACGTTGGTGTAAAATTGATTGCCTACGTTGGTAACGACAATTTAAAAGAAGCAAACCGAGCAATGACGTACCGCAATATTTTGATTCGCCGTCTGACATTAGGTGACATTCTGGTGGTGATTCTGTGCGAGTGTGTACGTCAAACGTGAGTTTTAATATGTAAAATTTGTTGTTGATGTAATTTCTATAAATGTTCGAACAATGTAACGCGTTTGCGGATCAGCAAACGGTGCAAATAGATATGTGTGCCTTCGAAATATCTAACCGTTGGAAGTAATGAATAATTAACAGGTAGCTGATTGATTAAATAAACTTAAAAAAAAATTAGGCGAAAGAGACGAAACCGTCGAAGAAGCAAACAAAAAAAATGACCGAATTATTGGTTTCGCGCGGCGATACGTTTCCAAGATCCTTCTTGGACTCGTACAGAAACAATCGATCGAGCGGCGATCATCATCAATACTATAGTGATTTGAAGTCGAGCAAAAGTGACGAACTGGTGTTACAAAATCCGCAAGACATACCGGTGTCCAGCGAGATACTGCAGCACGGGCACTCGGAGAATCTGCTGGAATGCAACAACGTGTGCATGTCGCCTACCGAGGGCGACTTCTTGGACAAACCGGACGTCTTCGCGTTGCCCAAGACGCATCGCAGAAAGGCACCGGTCTACGACAAGGTCGATCCGGAGGACAGCATCAGGGATATCGTCACCGAAAACGATTTTTACAGGTAGGAATGTTGGCGAAGACGAAGAAATAACTGTCGAGAAAATGTTCGAAAAGTTGGGAAAAAGTTGAGTTAAGATCGTTGGCCGTTGATCATTAAGGTTCGAATTGTGAGCGAAGGAAAAAAACCGAATAATAAACGAGGGAATTTTAATGAACTTTCTAACGTTGCGTATCGAATGAACGTTTGCAATTCAGAAGAATAAAAGTGATAAAAATCGTTGTTGTTATTATCTCGCTGCGAATATCTCTTTGGATTGCATTTCTTCAGGGGGTAAGTCGAAGTCCACGCTCCAGCGCGTTTCGCTCCGTCTTTCCCATCGCCACGACGATTGCATGTTGCATTTAATTATTGTTAGCGGGCAGATTCTAACAGATACCGTAAACGCTTTTTTGATATTACTTTCGTACCCGAAGCGTTCGACGGGGATCGAGAAAGAGCAGGAAAGAAGTCGCACCGCCTTGAACCCGTGTGCGAAAGCTAATAATAAATTTGCGAAAACGTGCTCGCTCTGCACACATCTTCAATTACGCTTCGGTGCACGACGTTTTCCTCCATTCGTGCTAACGCCATCGTACCAAAAGACAATAAGAAACGTTTCGAGACGATCTTTTATTATTATTTCTGTGGGAAAATTCCGAGGAGCAGCCGAACAATCAACGTTTCATATTTGTTATTTACAACTTATATTAGGTCATCGCTACGGGAAATTATTCATCTGACCTTGTTCCAATAAATAATACCTGTTCACGTTAAGCGAAATCGTTAATGTAGGAGAAGAAACTTGTGGTGCTCGTTAATTGCGTCGCAGATTCATCAATGCGTAGGTTAAGCGCGAAGAATGTATCGAAAGGAAATCGCCGGAAAGGAAGACGCGAATTTGTCCGTTTAACTACGCAATAAATTGCAGCAGATGCAAGTGCGAAACGTATTTGTTTGTGACGGGGGGAAGACCTTTGCAGCTGCTGTAACCGATTTTTCCCTCCATGCGATCTTTGCGTCTGAGTGTGATCTTGGTACGGCCAAATTAAATCTTCGGCGAGCGAAAGTTATTGGGCAATCGCCGGTTCGTTTTAGCCGCGTTGCGTTGCCGAAGAATTTTGTTTTCCTTCCTTTCTCCGCGCCCATTCGACCAAACACGATTCAAACCTGAGAATGTTGTTCTTCTTATGATCGTTTGTCGTCTTGTCGCGTTGATGAGAAAATCAATTACGGTCGAATGATACGTGATCGAATTCCCGATTCGGATTCCGTGCCGGCATTCGACCGTACGGCAACGACCCTAATCCGTCGCATTATCAATTTAGAAGCGAGTTTCTGGCAATTAAACGAACCAGAAAAGTTGAGCGGCGTCGATGGGGCAATTTGCGAGCGAAAACGCATCCGACGGAAACTGGGGCGATTTTAGCGAATCGTTGGCGAAATTTCGTTATGCTGCAGAATCGGCGAATAATAAATCGTCCTTGGACGGCTTCGCTTTGTTTTGCGAGCTGCTAATAATAATTCGCAACGCGGCGATTATAATTTTCGGTCATTTCGCAACGTTACGAATTGCCTCCAGGCGTTATTTTAATGTTAACGATACGGTTTTTTTTTTAATTTATGTAACATCGCATTTCCCCCGTGGCTTTCGTTTATGTTACGCAATCGAAGAGCAATTAGCGATAAGAACGCGCACGCATTCAAATTGGATGTTTTTCAATCGGATCGAAAATTAAATTGCTTCAATCGAGGTCCATTAATTCAATCTGGACGATGATCATCGAAGCGGTTCCTTAATTACTACCATTCGCATTAATTGACTTCTTGCATGCTTATTAATAAACGCGGCGCAGCATCAACAACGATCCCATCAACCGTTTTTCGTTTCGTGTACGAAGGAGGAAATAAATCTCGCGATCGTTGTTTCCTAATTGCGAATTCGCCGTTCAGGAAGCGAATAATTTAATCTCCGACTTCGTTTTACTTCAAACGATTTTTTTTTTCGCCTATTTCCTATCGGCATTTTAAGACTTCGCATTGCGAAATAATTGCAGATCGTTTATTTTATTACTTCCCGTCGCTTTTGCGCCACACAAACTTCCGTTCGTCGATGTTTGATTGAAATTAAGTTCGTTAGGTTTAAGATTGAAATAATTGCTAATAACAGTTTTTAGGGTATCCAATTTTGCACCAATTTGGCAAAACAGTTTCATAATTAGTGGGAAATTTCATTTCATTATTTTGTTGTTGTTGCAGATTTGTGTTATTTAAGAAGCATTACGACAAGTATTTGCACCTCTCGCAAAAGTACGAAGAAGCACGTAACATCGCCTACTACTTGGAGGAAAAGTATCACGAAGTCAAGGTGATTATCGTTATCGCACGTTAATTAATCGAAAACTTATCGAGGAATGTTAAAACGAAATCTTCGATTCGCTCAAATGGCAATTTGTTGCAGACGGAGAGAGACGATTTACTTCAGCAACGCGAACAACTGAACAAGAAGTTGGAATTGAACGAGTGTTTGGCCAAGGAGAAAGAGGACGAGGTCTTCTTGCAGTTGGAGAGGGTCGTCTATTTGGAAGAACAATGCGATAAGGTTAGTTCTTTTTTTTTTTCGCATTTAATCCCAAAGGAAAAACAATCTTTTAGTGGAAATTACGTGATTGTTTCGATACGCCCCATCATTTCAATTGTTTCACTTCAAAGTCTAAACATTTTCTCTTTAAAGCCTATTCGAGAGGACAATTTTCTCTATAAGTTAAAATTCCTAAATAATTATAAAGGCCGCACGACAATCATCATCATTATTGAAATTGCATCGTTGTCGTCGTCATCATCGTCATCATCATCATCACCACCATCACCGTGATCATTATAACGGATGCTTTGGTTTCATGGTCGAGCTGACGCATTAAACGCCAAGTTCAAAACCGCTTTTGGCTTACGTTCGAGCAACTAAAGCGGGCAGCAAACAATGTTTGAAATGCAGAAAATTAGTGTCGAGATTCTTCGACCGGTTTTCCTTCGAGTCAATTCGTTTTTTTTTCTGTTCAATTCGAGCGTCTAACCCAATTTTGTTCGCCGAGCTAATTAATTAGACCAGCAAGCGGGTTAATAATTTTAATTAAAGTTTTTCTGGCAAAAAAAAAACGAAATGCTATTAACATTTTTAATTAACGCTAATAGGTCCATTAGCGGCCTCGAATCTAAAGAGTTTCGAAAGAACGACGTCTCGCAAATTTCCCATTTTTCTTGCGGATTTCCTCTTAATAATCTTGCAACATTTCGGGCGAAATTGATCGGGATGACGTGACGAAGGCGTTTTTTTTTATTGGTGCGTTGCCCTTTAACGTTTTTCGTTCTCTGCTCCCATTTCTCCCCCCGTGTGAAAAGGCCATTAATTCGATGGGACACACCTTCATCCTTCCTGCAACAACATTGTTTCCATTGCCCTCTTGCAATAATCGGTTCGATAACAAAATACAATCGATTCTTTTCAAAATTTTGATAGGAAATCGATGTCGGCGACAGAAAACGTCGAAAAGAAACGCTCGAGTTTCCCTTTTATCGCTGCTGCCGTTGTTGTTGTTGTTATAGGAGAAAGTCGATGACGATCACGATTCGATAATAATTTCAAATTGGCTGCCAGTGCGTTGTGTTTTGTGTTTCTTCAATTCGCTACAGTTCAAAAGTGTACCTTTATAGCGAAGATTTCACTTTTGCCCGCTCTTTACGTCGCGTTTAACAAAAGTTATTAAGTAATCGCTTTTGCGCGGAGGAAGCCGAAGAAAGTTGCGCCAATAAAACAACTTTAACTGCGAATATTTATTGTTCGATCATAAAACGAATAACAAACGCTCTAAGCTAAATCAGTCTCGCCAATTACAATTTCAGTCTAATTGTACAAAAACACATTTCGCCCATTCAATTCCTCTTCTCGTCGATTGCCGCCGCCGCCGCCGCCGAGCCGGTCTGCACGATCGGCACGTGCCGTTCGACGTCGCCTCGCTCGTCGGCACTCTTCGGCGCCGTGATACTCAGCACGCCGTCCGAGGAGAGTTGCGAAGTGACTCGCTCGACGTCGTGCCCGCGCGGCAGCACGTAACGCCGCACGAAATGTCTCGACACGTAGCCGTGATCGTCCTTCTTCTCCTCGTGCTTGCCCTCGATCGTGATCGTGTCCTTGCCGCTGACCGTCACCGCGATCTCCTCCGGCGCGAACTGCTTCACGTCGAGATCGATGCGATAGTTCTCCTTGTCGGCGGTGATCGTCGAGCCGCAATCGTTCGCGCCCGTCAGGCTGCGCCACGGTCGGAAGTACGGCGATCGCATTAGACGCGGCACGGCCGTGAAGACGTCGTCGTCCAGCAGGTCGGTGCCGAAGTGCTGGTCCAAGAGACGCGACGGACGCACGAAGTCGTCGAAGAAGTTGCACAATGCCATTTGGTGGTTTTGCGTGTCTTCGAATGGAATTATCGTTGAATTAACACTCGTATGCGGTAGTAGCTCGAGTTTCGGTCGCTCGTGTTCGTTGATTCACTGACCTACGGCGCGGAGTCGGCGCGCTTTTATACGGGTGCGTGCGAACGTTCTGGAATCGCGCCAGACGCTTCTAGAGCGAATCTCCCGCGGAATTTTCCAGAGAGTTTCGCATGGAAATCTGCAAGGGATTTCGCGTTAATGAAAATTACGTACGAATCGCTTTTTTATTAAGATTTTTCCGCTTTTAAAGCCGCAAAAAAGCTTAAAGTAAACTCTCGAGCGCTAAAGTTTCGTTGGCACTTTTTTTAAACAATTTTCCCAATGGTTTCTCACCAAAATCGCGGGAAATGACGGGATTTTTGTTGACTTTAAAGCTTGCAGAAATTAACGCCTTCACATTGATATCGAACCGCAAACGTTTATTGGCGAAAATTCTAAATATAACGTCGGTGCATGATTATCCGCCGTTTTTGAAAGTTATTTTTTGAGTAGCTCGCAAGAAAAAAATGTATCGTAAAGACAATCAGCGTTTTGATAAAGGGCCAAATCGTCATCCATTTCAATTGCAGCCTCCTATTTGCTTGCTAAATGGCCGATTCCACGTGTAGAAAAGAGCTAAAAATTTGCATCTATGAATGCATTCACGTCAGTTACTAAGTAAATAAAATTTTCGTAAACTTTACCACTTTTTGGGAATATTTTGTTTACTTAGTGACTCGATGTAAGGGCATGCAAAGTTGCAAATTGTTTAGCTCTTTTGCACACGTGTAATCGACCATTTAGCAAGCAAATAGGAGGCTGCAATTGAAGTGGATGATGATTTGGACCTTTATTAAAAAGTTAATGGTGTTTACGATACATTGTTGTGTTGCGAACTGCCTAAAAAATAGCTTTCAAAAACGGCGGATAATCATGCACCGACCTAATATTAAGTTTTTTCCGCTTTTAAAGCCGCAAAAAACTTAAACCAAACTCTCGTGCGCACAATAATCGCGTGCTAAACTTTTTTGAACAATTTTCCGATCAGTTCCTCGCCAAAATCGCGGGAAATTACGGATTTTGTTTTTACTTGAAAGCTTGCAGCAATTAACGCCTTCACATTGATATCGAATCGCAAACGTTTATTCGCGAAAATTCTAAATAATTATCTAATCAACTTCTAGAAGATTCGATTCGAATTTGCTCGCTTTTTGTTTTGTTTTGTTTTTTTTTTTTCGTAAAACAAATTGACATTTACGTGTTGAAACCTCGACGGATCGCGCGTTTATTTCGCCTTAATTATTCATTGAAAAAAGTACTCCGCGAACGTTCGTTTAGCGCAAATTCGTTCGGAAGAACGTTCTCGAAACGGAACGTCGCGGAACGCTCTAGAAACGTCTCGAAGCGACTCCGCCGACTCCGTATAAATACCGGGCGCGCTCGACGGTCACGGCATCAGAACGAGTTCGAACGGCGAGTGAGCAGTGAGCGAAAAAAAAAAAGAAGACACACGACTCACAGACACTTTGCGATTGTTAAACGACGAAGAAATGGCTCTACTACCGATAATCCTGGACGACATCCTCTTCGAACCGTCGTCGCGACGACACGGCCATCATCATCATCGGCCGCAGCAGCACCACTACGGCGTGGAGGATTGGCCGATGGACGGTTGCCCGATCGTCTTGATCCAGCCGCGTACGCTTCGTCGACGCAACAAGTCGTCGACGGGCGTCGATCGCAAGGGCGCGTCGGTCGTTAACGTCGACAAGAATCAGTTCCAAATCAACTTGGACGTGCAGCAGTTCGCGCCGGAGGAGATCGCGGTGAGGGTGAGCGGCAAGGACACGATCGTCGTCGAGGGCAAGCACGAGGAGCGACGCGACGATCACGGCTACGTCGCCCGACATTTCGTGCGGCGTTACGTGCTGCCCGAGGGCCACGACATCGAGCGCGTCGTCTCGCAACTCTCGTCGGACGGCGTGCTCACGATCACGGCGCCGAAGGTCGCCGACGCGAAGGGCGACGTCGAGCGGCACGTGCCGATCGTGCAGACCGGCGCGCCGTCGAAGATGCCGGCCGTCGAGAAGAAGGCGGAATCGCCGACCGCCGACGGCGACCGACAACAGGAGAAGAGGAGTTAAAGCGGCGGGGGCTGTTGCGTTGAGAGTTGCATTCCTAGTTCATTCATTTTTTTTTTCGAAGTATTCGTTAATTAATTTACGATTAGTTGAAATGTACAAGACTGATGGCGATTTTTCAAATAAAATAGGTTTTTTTGTCTTTAGTCGACTCTTTTCATTGCGAATTGTTGAATTCTCGCCGGACGTTCCAGCATTTTGCTTCAAGGTCTCTACTATCTATTTGCGAGTGCGTTCTTATGCGAATTCTTTTAAGAGATACCTCTTGCGGCAAAAATGAAATTGTGTCGTCTCTCTGCGAACATTTCTTCGCGAGAGACATTTATTTAGTTGGATGGTTATTTATGTCGTTTTTGCTCCGTTTATAAACCGCGATGGAACTAATTGCAATCGCGCGAAATGGAATTAAATTGCAATTGATGTTGATGACGATCGTTTAGGAATGATGGCATCAAGAACAATTATAAGTTTCGCGCGGTAATTGAACTGATTAAAGACGAGCGGAGACTGCGAAAAGAAGGTTAACTCGCTCTCTCTCTCTCTCTCTCTCTCTCTCTCTCTCTCTTTCTCTTCCTCGGAATTGGCGATTTCCTGTCGAATATGTGTTAAAATGCCACGAGGACGATCTCGAGGAATTGCGCGGACTCCAAGAAACGTCCACTGCGTTTGGAAGGCTAAATTAATGCAAGAATAATCGATGCAAACGTGTTATTAAGAATGATGACCGTATTTGAATTTCAATAAGAAAAAGCATGTCAACGATACCGATTAATTATTGAAGCAGAACCAAAAGGGAAAGAAACAGTTCTCTAGCACTAAAAAAACAAAAACGACAATCTCTCTTACTTCTTAAGGAACTAATTAGGCTTCGGTACGACAGCGAGATTGGAAGTGGAATCATTAAAATTAATTATACTGAAATAAAACACTATCGCCTATTGATTGATATTTTGTTGTTATGTAAATTTGCAAAAAGAACGACAACAACGACTATTATTCATTTTAATCCTTTTAATTTCGCGCTTCTAGAATGGGAAACTCTTTTAATGGAAACTCGATTGCCCGAAGGAAAACGTAAACAAATCGATAAACGAGTCGAAATGAAATAATGAAGTCATCGGATTCCGTAGAAGACTTTCCAAAGAAAGAAAAGCTAATTTGCGAATTTGCACCAAAAGGAAAAAAAGACGTTAAACGCGCGACTCTCACAATTCCTTAAACGATTCATTACCATTCGGAAAAGGATAAAAAACGAGCTAATTACAATTAACGATAGTGGTTACCGCTTATTGACGATGAAGAGTCAACTGCTTGTAGCGATGTTGAAGCATCGCTTTATCGTCAGCTACTCGTCGAGTCTTTCGAGAACGGTTTGGAAAGTGCCATCGAAATTATATTATCAATAATGAATAATCAGCGAAGAATTCGATTAATTCGCAATCGTTCGCCGCGGTTAATTTGCGATTCTTCGTACGTATTTTCGACTTTAACCAACATCAACGTGGTGACTTAATCGGTTTCTTGCTCATCGCAGGCCATTTGCTAACCTTTATTGTTTAAACGGCCGCATGATTTGAATATTAAGAAATTGGTGCTCGAGCAACGATCGCCGAAGGGCAAAAGGAAGAATTAACAACGATCGCATCGTTCGTTCGGTAGCGTTACGCGCAAATCTTATTTATAACCGTTGTTTAATCAAAAGCAAAAGGCGATACTTAAAGGTGAAATAAGAGCGAGAGAACGAAAAAAAAAAGACGTTGTTCTTATTCAATTGATTCGCCATTGCCATCCTTCTCCGTCTATCATTCTTTCTCGAATCGGTTTCATTTCCTCCGTTAAATGGTACGCGTCTCAAATTATATTTCCTACTTTCATTTCGACGATCGCCCTCTCGCCGCATTGATACGTTCGTAAAGAAATGCCACGAACTGAAGAAAAGAAAATATATGTATTAACATTTTTGTTGCTCCTCGAGTTCGTTTCTTTCTTTTTATTAATTCCGTTTTATTTCGCTTGTTGTTCTCCATTTGATTAAATAGAAAGTCATTTTTGGGGCCGCCGCATTTAATATTCACACCAACAACGAAATGAATAAAAATAAACGATTAGCCAATTTGCATGAGTAATTCAATTAGTTAGAAGCATCCGTTTGGACGGTTTAAAATCGTTTCCCATTCGTTTCGTTTCAGTTGAGGGCCGAAAAGGAGAAATGCCAGCAGCAAAAGATCCGGATCGAGAAGGAGCGCGACGAGGCGTTTCGTTTGGTGAGTCAAAAATCGAATTCGTTTTCGCATCGATTTCCTCATTTAAATTTGCAGCTGAAGGAACAGGCCAAAGAGTCGGAATGCACGCGACGCAAATTGGAGAGGGCCAGGCAGGAAGTTTTCCAACACATGACGCGCATCAGGGACGAGAAGGAGTATTTGGAACGCGAGGTAATTTCCTGATTAGCTTCTGGTCGATTTTGAAATTTTTTTTCGGCCACATTTCGGTTAATAATCGTTTTATACTTGTAGATATAATTTTTTTCTCTACGTGACACACATTTCTATTTACAAATCGAACTCGTGCCCACTTGGCATACATTCACTTCGAAACCTTTTTCACTCCTCTATAACAATTCGATTGGGCGGACGACTTTAATGCCGGGCGCATAATCTTTATAAGTCACCGATTACCATTAAAACAAACAAACAAACAAAAAGAGGATTGCAACACTCCCGTTTAAACCCGTCGTTTCGATTTGCAGAACGATAAGCTGAAGGAGGCCCTCGAAGCCGAACGTCGCGGCCTCAGCCGCTACTTGACTCACGTGCAGAAACGCCGATCGTCGGACACGTCGACGACGACGACGTCCGCGGAGAAACAGGTTCGATTGAAAACCCTGCCGAAGAGGAAACAGAATTGATCGTAATTTTCAGATGAACGATTTGAAAGTGGTCGCGCATCAGAACGCGACGTTGAGCTCGCAGTTCCAAAAGGCGATGCACCATTTGGCGACGTGCAAGCGCAGAAAGTGCTCCGTGTGCTCGTACACGCGCGCCGTCTTCGGCAACCTGACGCCCAGCCAGCAGAAGAAGTACGAGTAAGTGGTTCTACGCGAAGGAGGTTAACGGTTGCAAAAGGAGCGGCCTCGTTAATTCCATCGTCTTCGCACGCGAATCGATTAGTATTCCAACGCGTCGCACGATTTGCACGCACGCCAACGAATATTTGCACGAATTAATGCGACGTGCGTCGCTGTTGCAATGTCCAATTCGCGATGACAAATTCGAAATGGATTATTTCTTCTTTTTTTTTCGTTTTTAGACGTAAACTGTTCTCGTGCCTGCAAACGCCCTTCTTGGAGATGAAGAACATGATCAGACCGCCGCCGTCGCCCATACACGGCGAAGGCGAGAGTCTGTCCGAATGGTTTTGCCCGCTGAGTCTGGCCTCGTCGACGGCCACGTCCACCAACACGCACGGTAGCGAGTGTTCTTCGTTGAGCATCCCGTTCGCCGATCTTGCCATCTCCTACATGGACGACAACATCTCGGACTCTTCTTCGTCGACGTCGTCGTCGTCGCGTCACAATATGACCAACGATTTGTACGAGAACGACGGGTTCAGTCGGACCGCACCAAATAGTATCAGAGGTAGAAACTTGCGAAAGTTCTTCCAATTAAACTGCGCAACATAATTGCACATTGTGTTTCGTTTGTAGCGTTCGGAAGCGATTCCGGATTCTCGTCGGACATCTGTGCGGATTACAAGAGCAACGCGACGACGCCGAAGGAGAAGTTTTGCCCGAAAGCGACGCTCGACGAAGCCGATTGTGCCAAATTGACGCGTACGAAGTGGACGGCGTCGTTCAGGAAACTGATCAATCGCATTCGAAAGTAGAATGGGACGTTTGCGCCCGATTAATGAGAATTGACGAGAAATTATCTGTTTTAATAATTTCGAATAGAATACTTTTACAAATTAATTGTTAGTCGATAGTCAGAGAATATTTAAATTGAGAGTAATCAGAAAAAATCATTCCAAGTCGTTTATAATGAAACCGTTAAATTATCTATGAAGAAAATCGATGTACGTAGTAAATGTCCGTTGATACGTTGGAATAATAATAATAGGAAATGTTTATTATTGATTACGACAAATTTAAGGTAGTTTTAATTGATACGTAGATAAATAATTGGAAATCTGAAGCGATCAATTAAGCAACACGATCGTTCTGTTTGTTATTGGACGAATATTTTTAGCGACAATAGTTTTCAGCACCGTTTATTTCTTATCGAAAGGAATTGCTACCTATTTATGCCTTAATCGTTAATTATTGTTGTTATTCGAATATTCTCTTAAATTTATAACATAATTTAATGATTTGATTGGCTTTTATACGACGACGATGAGCTTATTAAATTGATGTTTATATACGTAAGGAAGAAGAAGTAAATCAATGTTAATTAGCGATCGATTAAGTTAGAAATGTGACGATAATAATAAATCCGCCCTAATTCGCGTTAGAATAATTTCACAAGTGAAGGGAATTTATAACATTGCAAAATGATCAATCAACGTATTAGATCCTAAATGTAATTGCCATTTTATCGATTCGATTTCGCGATTAAGGCCAATAAGAGTAAATAAGTTTATTATTTGACGAAGAACGTTTCGAAGCGAATCGATTTAATGGAAATTCATTTACAAGTTGTCTAATATTAGATGCAATTTTGACTGAAGCACCGCATTTGTAATTTTTAAAGGGGATTTTTAATTAAACACCAACAACGTTTCAATTGCAACAATTTTGTACGTGTTCAATTAAATTATAACGTTTCAATCGAGTACTTAAATTCTAATTTAATTCTTAAAGTATTATTATCATTACGTAAATTATTAGTTAATTAGTTTTTATCAGTTTCATTTGTTTGATGTTCATTCACACACGGTGGCAGCTTTTACTTATTACTTTATATTCAATCATTTATTGGCATTCCTATTGTGTGATCTTTTAAACTCCTTGTTTCCTGTTTCTTCATATTTTTGTAAATATTAATTTCGATTGGTTCATTTTCTTTATTTAATGTAAGATTACCTAATTTTGTTCTGCCAGAATAAATACTTTATGATGAACGATGGTGTTTTTATTTTATCAAAAATGTTAAAGAGAATTTTAGGTTCCATTCAAAACGGGCGCTTTAAAGTTTCGTACGATCTTAGTAACATTTATTAAGCTTGTGTTGGCTGTCACTATTTTTGACAATTGGATTTCACAGAAAGTAAAAGATGATTAATATTTATTTGTTCTAATGATAATTTAATTAATTTTAATTTGTTCTTAATTTGCTTAGTTTAGGTATTATTAAAAGGCTTGAGGATGGAGGCTACACTGAAAATGTGGCTGATGAGCGTAAGTTGACAAGCGTATATTAAATGTAAAGGGAACGATAACGAAATTAACGAATTATTCTATTTTTCTAGTATCAAAATCCTGATATGACTCTAAGAGACATTCTAACAGTGACGGAGCATTATCGTGGCTTGACACCATTACAAGAAACTTATGGTATGCATAGACTTGAATATTTGAGCTCTTCATGTTGACAGTAGATTAACTAAAAGTGCAAGAAAAGTTGAAGGTTTTACCTTGAAGAAACTGCTCTTTGCATATAGAATCACATCCATGTAGTTGCTAATGAGTTGCTTCTTTGTCTTCAGTATTTAATGATGGGACACCAATGGAATTGGTAAATTTAACTGGTACTATTCCAGTTACATATAGAACTGCAGTTTATAACATACCTATTTGCATATGGTTGATGGACACTCATCCAAAGAATGCCCCATTGTGTTATGTCAAACCCACAGCAGATATGTCCATAAAGGTGTCGATGTTTGTTGATCAAAATGGGAAGATTTATTTGCCTTATTTGCATGATTGGGTGCCTGTAAGAAATTTACGTTCATGAATTCACATCAAATAAACTAAGTTCTGTTGCAGTACTCATCTGAATTAATTGGTTTAATTCACGTAATGATTGTTACGTTCGGTGATCAGCCGCCGGTTTTTGCCAAACCCAAAGAAGCCGATTCTTTTACGTCTCCCGGTAAAATGGCAAATTAGCAACAATCGTTTATTAAGTCGCCTATTTAATTGCACTTATAGCGATGCCACAACCGATGCCGAGCGGCGGTTATCCACCGTATCCAACAGGCAACGTCGGGATGCCCGGCTTCGGCGGATTCCCCCCATATCCGACCAACCAGTATCAGCCGCCGTTGCCGCAGACGCGCTTCCCCAGCTATCCACCGTACGGCGGTTACAGCGGCCAGCCGACGACGTTCGATAATTCGCTGCAAACCGGCGGTGGTACCGGCACAATAAAAGACGAACACATTAGGGAGTCCTTGTTGTCCGCCATTCAGGATAAACTGATGCGTCGCATGAAGGAGCAATTTCAGCAGTCGCAAGCGGAACTCGACACGTTGAAGCGTACGGAGGAGGAACTGAAACAAGGAAAAACGAAATTAGACACGATCATAATCAAGCTGGAAAAGGAGAAGAACGATTTAGATAAGAACATTCGAATGCTGAAGGATAAGGAGCAAGAGTTGAACAAGGCGATCGAGAGGATAAGCACTCAGGAGTCGATCGACGTGGACGATGCGGTCACGACGACGGCGCCGTTATACAAACAGTATTTCGTTAATCGACTGAAATTAATTTCAATCTAATCGATGGTATTCTTGTAGATTGCTCAACGCATTTGCGGAGGAAGCTGCATTAGAGGACGCGATCTACTATATGGGCGACGCGTTGCGAAGAGGCGTCATCGATTTGGACGTCTTCTTGCGGCAGGTGCGAACGCTGTCGAGGAAGCAATTCATGCTCAGAGCTATAATGCAAAAGTGCCGCCAAAAGGGCGGTCTCGCTTATTAATACTTCAAGTGATTATGTAATGTTTCTGTTAATATAATTATTAATACTACACTGAAGAACTTATAAATATAGATATATTCCAATTATATATATAGTAATGTATATTTACAATAATATTATTGCATCGCGTGTACGAACGAAAGCACTGTTGAAATGAAGAGATAGTTTTTATTTCGTGAACATTTAATTGCAAATTGATAATATATAATTTTTTAAAGAATTAGTTGTTAGTCTTTTTCACTGCGGGCAACCCGGTTCCATGCTTCCTGCATAAGGAAGGACAAGTCCATTGTTTGTTTTCCTTAAAAAAAAAACGATCCTTGAGAACCACAAATATACACTCGAGCGAAACAGAAAAAGCAAATTGATTAATTAAAACATTCCTTTCGGTTTCGTAAGAAGTGCCGTCAGAGCATGAAACTTTTTTATCCGCTCGTTCGCTCAACGAGGTGAATGACTCTTTCGCCGGTGCGGATCCCCAAATTATTTTTGAGAGAGGAAAAAAATTTGGCCGCCAATCAAGTCCACGTTCACCTAATTTCTGTCATTAACCTCGCTCTCTTCAGATAAATGTTCACTCGCGGTTTTTTTCTTTCTGTTTTACTGATTTGCCAACATCTTGTTAGAAGATAATTTTTCAAAAGGAAAAGCGATTGAGGAAATGCTAATAACAAAACGATGATGATGACGACCTTAAACGAGGTGACCCAGCTATTCTGAATAGTAAATAAATAAATTAGCAAATTTCGGTCGGGAACCATTCTTTCTGCTTTGTCAAAGAGGCCCCCGTGAAATTTCGTCCAAATTTTCAATTCCAATCATTAAAATCCCGCACTAATCCTAGGAGCGGCCGCACAAAAAAGGGCGTTTGGTTCATTAATATGCAGAAATCTTTACATTTCGAAGGGGCACGTGTAGAAATAAATAGACGCAACCCCTTCGTTTATTAAAAAATATTAGAGAATAGGGTTGGACCCTTCGTCCTTTTCACCATCCTTTGTTGATTCGTTTAGCATTTTTTATGTTTCGCTTAATTAACTAAAAATTAATATTTAAGAGTTAATTATTGTTAATAACGCTTTTTTAACTTAATACATATTCAAATAGTCCTGAAGCTTGTTTGTTGCGCTTTGTTAAAATATATCCAAGTTTCTGCAAAAATTCGGAATTTTGGAAATTAAATGAGTTTCATAATTTAATCGTGCTCCGCAAGAATTTAAAAGAAGCGAGGAACGAAGAATACTAATAAAGCCAAATTAATCGGTGTGGGTCGATTATTAACACGTGCTTCTTTAATGAGTAACTTTTTCTTCCTCTCTTAATTATAAAATTATTTTAATAATTATGGTTCTCGTTGTACAGATGTTTAATGTATAACAAAATAATCCTCATCATCTTCGCTCGTTATGGTTTCGGTTACGAAATCGTCGATTATTATGACAGGAAGGTGGGATACGTTTTTATGTTCTTAATTTTTGGTCATCGTTCCATTCAACAACCTCGACGAATCCTAACTTAATTTAATGGGGCACCTATATCATCATTAGTATTGTTATTGAAAGATGTTATTTACCTTTGTGTGAGCCATTCAAGGTTCGAGGAAGGGACATTTGGAAGAGGCGCAGATTGGATTAAGAACGTCATTTATAAGCATTCAACGTTTATTTTCATAAAACTTACAAGAGGAACTAAAACCAAAAAAAAAATTATAATAATAGTTATTATTATATTGTGTTACCTTTCTATGTAATAATAATTGCTACAATCAAACGTAAGAATAATAATAGTGTGGCGTTATAGTAAATAAGTACAACAAAACAAATATATATATTCATAATTAATTCTTTTTTTAATATTAAATATTTACAATAATATATTTATTATATGTGTGTATATATTAATTAATATGATAAGAGACGAGACAAAGAAGCCGTTTCGTTTTATTCTCTTGAGAAGATTTCAAGCTAACAAGTTCAATTTCTTTTCTCTCCGTTTTTGTTTTGTGTTCGAATTAAACGAATTTCCAAAATATAAATGAGTCGGACAAATGAGAGGGATGCGAATTTAACAATTAAGTCAACTTCTTTCCGCCATTTTTTTGCAATTTTTTCCATTTTTGAACTATAAAATTTCTTACCACAAAATACAAAGTTTATAAAAAATTTGCTTTTTCTTTTGCGCTTTTTTACTATTTTCTATTTTTTTTTTATTCATTTTTTATGCTTATTCAATAAAAAATAAAAAGTATTATTCATTAATAGTAATAATTAGATAATGTACCATTGTTGTTCTAACGAGTCATCACATTGGTTATTCTCCTTCATTTAGCAGTTTAATAACATTTTGGGTGAGAAAGTGGAGTGAAAATTTCTGTTTTTCGGTTTTACATTACAAAAGTACCGAAACCATTTTCTAACACTTTCCATTCGATGCGACTTATCGTTCATACTTTCGAAGATAACGCGTTTTTGTGATTTTGAAAAATGCGAATATAATGGTACTGATAAAACTGTTCGTTATTCCATTCGCTAATGTTAATATACACACAAATCTTTTACAATAAGTTTTATTTCGTATAAAAATAAGCCCAAGCCTTAAGAGTAGGTTGTCAATAATAGCCAAAAATTTCTCATCTTTCTATTCTAAAAACACTCTTTTCTTCTCGCTTAACTTCTCTTAAAATACAATTCTCTTCTTTTGAAATAGGTACGTACAGGTAATAACGATTGTTATACTCTCGAATCGTCGAGCCCAGAAGAAACTGTTTACAGAAGGCAGTTTTCTTTTTCCTTGTAATACCTAACAATCGGTTTAAAACTAATTTATTATTATTACGTTACCTGAACTTACAACAACAAAAATGTACCTAAACTAAAATTTTCTTCCACGAATCCTGTACATTGTATACGATCATTGTAAAGAGCTTAACGGATTTTTCAGTACAATAAAATCTGAAACTTTCTAATGAACGAGTACCGATTTTGGGAGGGATTCTTTTCTTTTCTTTTTTTCTAATTGTCAGAGAACATTGTTTGGTCTGTGATAAGAGAGAAATTGTTTGTTTTTGTAGCCGTTTTAATTTCAATTTATTCAAATCATATAAAAAACTGTTAATAATAAATCAAGATGCATACAGAAATCCCTCCTGAAAACGATACACGAACAGATTAAGTTATATTAACATTTAACACAATTTTCCTGCTTATTTCGAATGATACATTAAAGAAATGCGATCTTAGAACTGAACGGAACTTATCTAATTATTAAATTACGACAAAAAGAAACATATTATCATTATTATTCCCGTTTTGGTCAAAAGCGAGGCTAGAATCACAGGTACATTTTCATTTCATCTATATTTTCTTTCAGCATTATTATCATAATTTCAGGCTGCGAAAGAAGGAAAGAGAGAAGGACTCGCGCCCGTTTCACAACCTCGTATATCATAATAATCCAAACAATAACAAAAAATTACTTTTTTTTTGGGTAGTTTCCTTTTATTTTTCCTCTTTTTTTTGTATATCGACTATTTCTCGTTTACGATTTTTTTTGTATTTTTTTTTATTAATTTATTTTATTGGGTATATTATCGGTATTATCAAAAATTAAAAAATACTGGAAACCCGATTATTTTTTCTGAACACAACAATTCTCCTCCTCGATCAGGACCACAAAGAAATTGGAATCTATTTTCATATTTTCTTTTCTTTCAATATAAACTATTTTCTATTTGTTTTCAAATATATATCTATAAACTTTTTTTCTGCTTTCATATTAATAATTATATAAATATATTTGTAAAAATTTAACAATATTAACGGGCTATTGGCACATCTGAATAAATCAGTAATCTTTTCCTTTTTCAATTGTAAGACTATTTCGATCATGCAAAAGTTTAATATACCAGAGAAATTTGCAAATTCGTTATCACCCTAATTGTATTATTTGTTTTTAATTAATTTACTTGAACATTTTCAATTTAAAAGACAATTCTTCAGTAATAGATACTCGCGTGATTATGTAATATGTATAAAATAAAAAGGTAGATTATTTACAGGAAATTAATTCAAATTAATAAACAAAAAGAAACTATTATTCAAGTGATTAACAAATAATAATAAACACGTATTTATAGTAAACGATTCGTATAATGACAATCATTTGGATTGATTATTAATCATTATTTGCCAAATTGTTAATTTAATCTAACTAGAATCCGATCACGTCCGTTTAACACAGCTTTCCATTTATCAATTTTATCAAAATATCTTCTCGATTTCGGGTTTCCCCCTTTTTCTTTTTGCACGCGTATTAAACGAACGTTTCGTTAAATTGATTTAAAAGAAAAATGAAAAAGAAAATCCATTCGTTTTATAATAATAATCATCATCAATCGAAGTACAACATTTTCTTCTTCATTTCGAACTCGCGAAAACAAACAAAAAACTCATCTACTAATTACGAATAATTAAATTTTACAAATCACATTTAAAGAAATTAAATTATCTATTTAATTAATTAATAAAGAGTAATCACAAAAGTTAATTAACGAATTTCTGCTTCTCTGCTTCTCCATCATCTTTGCACGTACTGAATTTATCTTAGACGCATCTCGCAAATTAGCAAAAAAAATCATAATGAGCAATTTATTCTTCCTGCATTCGTCATCTCTCATTACTTTCGGGTAGGACAATCACAAAAGTGAAAAATAAACCACGTAACTCTTTGTCGTCCGAACAGCATTAATTAATTAAACATTATCATTATTATTATAGACATATTTCCCTTATTTACGATTAAATATTATTTATATAGATAATATATTCATATGTTATTGTACAAATATTTCATTATTCGTCTCTGTTCCAGTCATCTAACAATAATATAACTTCGTCATAACCATGCGTCGTTCTCGCAATCAAGATCATCCCATCATTGTTAATCAATTAGTTCTTCGATTTTCGAGCCGAGCGGACCTCGAAGGAAACCCTTACAATTATCCTCAAATTAATAATTGTAAATGTTAGCAAAATGATAAGGACAAATGCACGTGTTTTGTACTAATTATAATAAATTGATTTCTCGTTTTTCCGCCGCAATTTCCTTCGAACTCTCCCTCCAAACTTCCATTTTCTTCCCTTTGATAATCGCCCATTCGTCAAATATTTACGTCTTTCATCGAACGAACCCTATCATCTTTCGTTATTATTCAAGGATCCTAAACTACGAAAAAAAAATCACCATTCAGTAGAATCAATCTTCGGTTCAATATTTACATCTCTTTCGCAAAAAAAAACAATTAATTACTTATTTACCTATTGTCTAGTTATATTAATAAAAACAAAACTCAAAAAAAAAATTAAATCGCTATTAAATCACAGTTAAACTTTCATATCATTTTTTTTTTAACATCCCTTCCTACTCCTTTAATTTCCTATTGTACACGATTAATTATCCATCAAAAAAAATGTATTTTTTATGCATGAGGTCAGTTTCGTTAAAAAAATATATAGAGGCGGCACCGACGTGCGGCAGAAAGCTGAAGACTCCTCCAACTCGCGATGATCGCAACTAATAAACGCAAAAATGATGCACGCAATTGAAACAAAAAAGGATTCGATACGAATAAATAAAGTGCAAATTAATCGAACAATTTCTCATCGATTCAAAACGGAAATGGGAACTCGAATCGGAGGAATGACGCCTTCTGCAACCCCGTCGATGCCAAATTAATTCCTTTTTTTTTTTTAGGGGGGGGAGGGAAAAAATATAAAATTATTCCTAAACCGTTACACGCACCTCCTTCACTCGATTGAGGTTCCGAATGAGGCTCGGAAAGCAAAAACAATACGCCCGATTCTACTACAAGAGGTGCCAATAACGCAAACAGAAAATAAACCAAACGAAAATTCCGCAAAAGAGCGCCCCTCGCGTCCGATAAAACTCCGCAAAAAAAAATCAATAAAATTAAAATTAAAAACAATTAACATTAAAAAAAAAATTAATAATTAATTATGCGCTAAACAGAAAAAGTTGAAAAATCATATATGATAAGCAATAATATACACATCGACGATTGTTAGCCGATCGCGATCCTCTTTCTTATCGGTGCTTGTTGGACGCGGCGAGACTTCGCCGCAGCGACGACACCTTCGCCCGCAGTCGCTCCTGCTTGAGCCGCAGCTCCTCCACCTGCCGGTCCAGTCGCTCCGACTGGTCGCCCAGCCGGTCGCAATAGACGGACGCCTCGCGCAAGATGACCACCTTCGGGGCGCGCTCGCGCTTGCTCACCTCCGGCACCAGCAGCCGCAGGTCTTCGAACGCGTTCCGCAGGTCGATGCGCCGCTGCCGCTCCATGTTGTTGTGCAGGCTCCGTTTCTCCGACGGCTCCGGCTCGCTGTCGCTGCTGTTGTGCGCCGTCGGCGACGAGGCCGTCGTCGTCGTGCTGCCGCCGCGTTTCTTGTACGCCGTCGGACTTCTGCCCACCAGACCCGTCGATATTCGAGTTCTTTTAATGCCGCGCCGCTGCTGTTGATGATGATGGCCGATGTTGCTGTCGTTGTTATTGTACAGATTCGTCTCTTGCTTGACGCTCCTCAGCGGCGCCATCGTCGGTTTCGTCGCGCCGTTGCCAACAGCAGCGCCGGTCGATTGCTGGCCGCCGATCATCCTCTTGTTGCTGATCGCCGACGCCATCGTGCGCTGCAAGTGCTGGCGGTCCCGCGACGACGGATTCGTCGGCAGCGTGCACGCATTGCGACCGCTCGAATTGTACTTGTCCGTCACCGAGACCACGTCGATTTCTTCCTCTGCAAAAGAAGCAAAGAATGACGATTAGAGTCGCAAAAGACGTTTGGCGAGAAAGTAACCGAATCTCGCGAACGGACAATCGTCGAATCGTTCGTCGTGCGTGGGACACGCGTGTATAAAAATGGATCGGCGATTTTTCGATTGCCATTTTCCAACGACGTTAAAAAAGGAAACGCGCGTTCCTCTTCACGTCGCAATTAAATTTAGATTTCTTTCGCGATTCCGCCGCCGTGCAATGCCACCGAAAAGGAAGTTGGTAGGATGATTGGGTGTCGATTAGAGGATAATAAAAGAGAGGCGCGCAAAAAAAGATCGTGCGTAACGCGTTTTAAAATAACAACAACCGATTCGCGTGTTGCCGCTAACGATTGCGTGGGCGTGCCAAATTAATGGAATCCTTTTTTTCCTTCGCCAAAACGTGTAATCGATTCCGCCGAACGCGTATAGAATCCGTCCGATCGATCGAAAAGCGAATCCTTCGACGGCATCGACATCCACAAGTGGCCGCGATCGGCAAACTTTTGCGTCGCGAAATTTGGCGACACCGACGACATCGCGACGATTTTATCAAATTGTGTCAAGGTTGCCGGTGAGAAGAATCCCCGTGCGAATTGCGCGAATTTCGCGTTGAATCGAATTTATGTGCGGCTATTTCGAGGCGCTGAAACGAAACGAGCGTGGTTTATTATTCGAAAAAGAATAATCGCACGCGTGTCGCATTCGTTTTAAAAATATAATAAACTGGCGAAAATGAGACGAAAAGTGCGGCGCCGACGAGGTAAAAAGCGTCGTTTCCTCACTAAACTCGTACGTCGATGGTGAAAGAGACGGGGGAGGTCAATCGCCGTCTTTCTTTTTTGTTCGACGACGGCAACGATATGATCCTGCCCGATGGGTCCCGTGGCGAATTTATATTTAGTTCTTGGCAGGAATTGAGAGAGAGAGAGAGAGAGATAAAGCGAGCACGCAGCAGCAGCTCGAAAGGCGGCATATTAATATGAACTATTCGAGCGGTATTTCCGGGTGTAAGAGAGCGTCGCGGAATGAATGCGAATGTTTAACTGGTGATTCACGCGATTATTAACGCGAAGAATAATCGACGGCGACGAGGCTCGGATTAAAATCGTTAAATATTTGCAATTGGATTTGGTACGAGATAAAGTTCGTTGAACAGCGAGCGGCAAACAACGGTTCGAAGCGCGTCTTCTTCGTCCGCTTTGCCGCGTCTCGGAAATGTTAAAGTTGATCGGGGGCCATCGGCGGTGCGCAGAGTTTCGTCTCCCGCAACATTCATACGTTCGCCTTTTAACAAGAGCAAAACTGTCGGGGTCGATTAATCAATCGCGAAAATTAAACGAAACGACGAACGAGCGAGAACGAAAGAAAGGACGGAAAAAAAGCCGTTAACGTTGTTAACCTCGGTGGAATGTGAAAGGTGCTCACGTTATAAAACCGCATTCTTCTCTTGTAGCTGCAACAAGTTAATGGCAACCAGCAGCAGCAGCAGTAGTAACAGCAAAAGAACGGCAACAACGGCTTATTAATACAATAATGCCACCATCGTCATCGTCGTCATCGCGAAGAAGAATTTCAATCGCTTTCCGTTTACGTTCAAGTGAATTTCACTTTGGCGAAGAAGCGGCGGTAATCGCTCGAATTCCGCATACTCTCGCCTCGCCAATTACCCAAATTAACTATTATAAAAGAATTCCCATCGTCTTCGCCCTCCGCATCTCGGTTCCGATTATAATTTCTAACCTATTATCGATGGATACCTTCTAGAGACGAAGTACCTGCGAAGTTTCCCTTCGCAACTCGAGGCGACTCCTCGTCAGGTAGTCCCGAAAACCCTCTCGAATAGACGAGAAAAGAAACGCGCGAAATAGAATACCAGGAAACTGGAGAAGAGAACAAAACCAAAAAAAAAAAATATAAAAAATCTTTTTGCAACATTCTCGCTTCCTCCACGTTCCGAAAACCGGATCGTTCTTCTTCGGATGCTGGACGCTGCTTCTTGGAATTTACCATTTGCCGAAGCAGGTAGAAGGCTCTCTTCTTCTCCGCGTCCTTCCCCATCACCATCGTCGTCGTCATCGCCGAAAATACGTTTGGGAGCCAACCAAACAAAAACTCTTTCGCGCTTTTAATTAATGGCGAAAGCGAGCAAAAAAAAGGCGATCGTTCCCATAAATATTTAAATGAATTAAATGGAACGCGGAGAATGGACGAAAGAAAAAATGGCAAGAAACGAATTCGCCGACAGTGATTTCCGGCTGAGTCTGCACAACAAACACACAGACGACACACACACACACACATGTGCCGTTCCTCCAATTTCTTCGTCTGGCCTCTCCATTTACAACGACCGGCTCGAATAATGCCGGCTCAAACTATCTGTCTGTATCGGAGAAGAAGAAAGAGCCGAAGAAGCAGAATGAAAAGAAAGAGGTGGAGGAACCGAAACAAGGTCTCTCTTACGCGGCGACCGTATTATAATAAAAAAATGTTCCCACGTTCAGCAATTTTTTTCCTCTTCTTCTTCTTCTCCTCCTCTCTCTCTCTCTCGCTCGCTCTCTCGCTCTCTTTTATTATTCGCTTTATTATATCGCGCCAAGTACGTTCACATTCGAGATTCGTAAAAGCTTCTTGCGAAGAGAGAAACGAATTTGATTCCACGCCGTTTGCAAATGGAATCTCTGATCGCTCGGTACGTTAGCATGCTGAAGAGTTTTCTTGGAGGCGACGATATGACTTGAAACGAAGAGCCGGCGCCATTTCCGTTCTTCGCTCGATAAGGGGAGCTCGAAGATTATCATCGATTTGCTTTTCTAATTGGCACAATCTACACCGCTCGGCGCAACAATCGGCGAAAAGAATGTCTCGTGTGTCGATACGATTGGCATATGCAAATTTCGCCTTTGCGATACGGATTTTTCCCTTTTCATGCCGCACGAGCCGTTGCGAATTGTTTGCCTCACCTTGAGGGGAAATATGACCTAAATTCGTGGCAAAAATTCGCTGACATTTAATCAGAACCAACGATTAAGAAATAATTCTTGCGCTCGGTCAGAATTCCATCGAACCGTTCAACGGTTTATAAAAGAAAGAATCATCGTCGAGTGCGATGATAACGGTTCGATTGCGAAGAAAGGAATCGTTTCGATGCCGTCGCTGTCGTCGTCAGCATCGTCGTGGAAAATGTTAAACGAAGAAGTGACACCGTTCGTCTCGTTTCTCGCTTCTTTTTTTTTTTTAGTGTAACGACACTAATTAGGCGGACTGTTGCTTGTAATAATAGACAATTATTTAGAAACCTGAACGAAAAGCAAATAAACGACAACGCGTCTATTTTTCCCAACAGACAGACGGACAGTTTGGATTTTGACCTATTTTCGTTTCGTCTTTATTTAACACGTCTCGCTCCCAACTTTCTACTTGCGGTTTTTTAAAGTTGATGAACTTTGCTACATACTACGGGCACGTTTGCTGAATAAGCTCGTAAGAGCGACGATCGTCGCATCTCAGCACATAATCGCGATGACGCGCCCGTGTTAACAATTTTAATTGATCGATGTTAAAAGGGCAACCTTACAATTTCGCAAATTGTTTTGTTTATAATAATAACGTAATTTTAATTCATAAACCGTCATTAACCGACTTCCTCCAGTCGCGGCGACGATGAATAATTCGTGCACGTTTAGGCGTTGATTTAACGATTCGCCAGTGGGTTTGTTGGTCGATCGGGGCCATTGACTCTGCGGGACGGGCGACGACGGCGGCGTCGACGATGACGACGACGACGACGGCGGCGGCCCTTCTTCCCTTTCATCCGCGCGCCCTTCGACGAGCGTCTGCGGACGTTTACGGGAGGAGCGAAAGGGCGCGACGGGAGTTTCGCGTTTTATCGATTTTATATTATCCTCGGCTCGGAGCGGCCAAAGTTTCAGGACGTCTGCCATCGAAATGAAATCTCGCTCGCTCTCTCTCTCTCTCTTTCGCTGCTTCGATCAACCCTTAACAGCGCCCCAACAGCGGCAACTCGAATTCCCTTTCTCGTTCGCGTTTGGAATGGATTTCATTCGCGAACGGAATAAAAATTAATTGAGAAATCGACTTGACGCAAAAGCCATTCGGTTTTAATTAATCGCTTTAATTGCGCTTGTTCAGCGATTATTATTATTTAACTTTTTTTAACGAATTAATTACGAAGCGATAAAGAGATAATCTAATTTCGTACAATGTACGAATCGGATCCAAAGTGCACCGTTTTCGAATCTTTCCTCTTCGCCGGCGGCGATTTTTTCGGTCGTTTCAACGCTTCCACGAAGTCCTCGAAGTTACCTGCTCGCAGTACCTGGCGGAAGACGTTGGGCGAGCTTCGAAGCCGTTCGCAGCCCGTTTTCCGACATAATTAATTTCGAGATTGTATTAATGGAAAGTTTCACGTCGATGTATTATTAGATGGTGGACCGGAATAAGGGTCAAGAATTCGATAAGTATAGAAACGCATGACGCAACAGTGATAATGGCATCGATTAAGAATTTCAAACGAAATTCGAAGGTCTCTCTCGCATCGAAGAAGTCGTGTTATTTGGGGAAAGTCCAGCAAGAAAATTCCTCTCGCGCGGCTCTTTCGTCGTGACCTTCAGCATTTTCGAAAATGTTAATCCAATTATAACAATATCGAGGCTCCGGAGAAAGACAGAGAGCCGAAGAAGGAGAATTGCCAGCAATTAATCTCGCCGGTTAATTACGTTTAATTTCTTTTAGAAAGGCGCTCTCTCGACGACGCCTTTTCCTTCGTTTTCGCCACAATTAACCACCAATTAAATAACAATAATAATAATAACGGCAACTCTCGAATGCTTCGCAGATTGTCCCATAGATCGCATCGACGAGATCGGAATCGGGCGTTCGTTTCGTTAATCGCCATCGATGTGCGTAAGTGTGCGAGGAGGTTATCGCAAACGAACGCTTTTTTCTTTCGTTCGTTTCGTGGCTCTCCCTCGACGATTGACAATTATCGCTCCTCGGAAGGCAATTAAAAACGTTCTTCTACGACAACATTTTTTTTTGCCCGTTAACCCAAAAGGTCTCAAAACGAAATTAAAACAGATTAATCTCTCGTCGGGCGTCGCGTTTCATTCATTTTTACGTTGACAAACGGTTGCCACAACATATCATTGATCGTTATTTTCGCTTCTTTTCCGTGTTGGAGGGAAATTCGCGCCTTACTTCAACTGTTGTCGATGTTTATTGCAGTTGTTGCGTAACAAGAAAAGTAAAAGTTCGTGCTTGGAATTTAATCTAAATTGCTTATAATAGCGAGAACCGCAAAAGAGATGAAAATTGAGAGAGGGCGAGAGAGGAAATGCGGCAAAATGTTAGGGGTCGAGCGACGAAGAAGATCGGAGGGGTAGCAAATGGGCTTCTTAGGGCTGCTGCTGCTGCTGCAGTTGTTTTAATGATTTATTGTCACCGATCCAACTTGCATCTGCCTCGTTTCTCTTTCGCTGTTTTTTCCTCTCTTCTCCTCCGCCACTGAAATCTAATCCGTTTTTGATGAAAGAGTACGTGATTCTAATGCGAATCATGGCGACAATATCAATTCCATTATGTTCGTTGCCATTTTTTCGACGATTAAAATAAAACATTTTCCACTTGATTTATACGCAACAGTGCAAAAATCATCGGCGAGATCGTTTGGGGGTTGTTGTTTAAACCTTGGAGACCCGTCGGCGGAAGAACGGCAATAATCATAAATAAATCGACCGCTTTTTGTTCTTTATTCATTCTGCCAGATTTATTACGCTTACATAATGCGGAGGATAATCTTCTTCTCTTTTTTCTCGCCAATTCCTTATCAACTTGCCCTATTGTACTCGCAATATAAATTCTCTTTGGGTTATTATTATTTCTAGCAAGGCCGAAAAGAAAGCGAGAAGATTAAGAAATGGTTTGATTGCCAAATTAAACGAGAGATCCTTGACCTTAAACGGACGCGAATGCCAATTGTTCGCAATTTTATCGAACGTAACTGGATCTCTCGTTCAATTTCTCTTTTGCAGTCGGATTATTATTTTAACTAACGATAGGCATTGTTGTTGCAATTATTTCGCCATTCGCCAAAATTGGAAGCATCCTTGAAAACGTATCGATAAGCGATTAATAACTTAACAAGAAACCGATTTAAAAATAAATTCTCGACTTCTGCATTTGGTAAGCGACATAACAATAAAATTTTAATAGCGCTTGCCATTAGTGGCAAACTGCAATTTCTTGTAATTGTTATTGTGTTTTCAACAAATATTTCGCAAAATAAAAAATAAACATTAGAAGGCTTACGAGTTATAATACTTGCGCGCATTTCTCTCAATGCAACTTCCTCAAGAACATAAAGGAATTAAAAATTAAAGGCCATTCGCGAGGGTGAATGACTAACGTTGGAATCCATTAAATGCGAAAATTGCAAATTCATCATCGACGAGCGAGCGAGCAAACTGACGAAAAGGGCAACACGCAGAAGTGCCCCGTTACTTTAGAATTTATTAACGACCCTCTGTCACTGTTAATCAAAGGAATCCCTTAATGGACGGAGAAGACCGCGTTCAAACCGTTCGATGGTGACGAGCGCAATTTTTCCTCGGCCCTTATATTCCCATGCATTATTCTCTCTCCAAAAGTCCCATCGAGTTTTTTTTTTGTTCGGAGTTAAAAGCGTTCCCTAATCGCCGGTCGCGAACCGTTACGTTAATTGCAAAAAAAAGTTATTTCCCATTTCACATTGTTTGATTTGCGAATAATTATTGCATCGAAGATGTAGCATTATCCCCAAGAAGTAACTTTTTCTTTCGCTTAATCGCTTTAACACGAATTGAATTTCCTCTCTCCGTCTCATTCAAAGCGTTCTTCCTGGTTGTGTTAAATTAATTAACATCATCCTCTTTGTTTTCTCTTTGGTCGACTCGTAAAAGTGAACGCGGTCTCGCATTATCAGTAACAGAAAGAAAAAACTGCAAGAGATTGAGAGCGCAAACGAGGAAAGCAAAACGGATAGGTCTAGCAAAAAAAGGGAAAGTTTTTCGCGTGCACGATCAATAATATCCGATAATAAAATTGTTCAAATTAAGTCAATTAATTAATTAAAATATTAATTATTATTATGCAAAAGTGAATAAACAAATTAACGCAGAAAAAAACGGGTGCGTGTGAACGGTAACACAATAATAAATCGCACGTAAATGGCAATAAGGTGATTTAATGCAATGATAATGATAAAAAAATAAAATGAAAAAAGAGCGCAATAACGTACAGGATTTTTATGATTATTTTTATGTTGCGCTGGCAATGAAAACCTTCCATTTTCTAATACACAACTACAAAATTAGCAAAACAGCAAACTGCGTACTTGCTCGGCGAGAGGAAATCTGCGACAATTTCGCCACAAAAACCGCAAAAAAAACAGCAGCAACAATGGTAAAAATTCGGCAAGAGCGACAAACAAAAATTGCGATTTGCGGTGGAAATCGCGAGAAATCCATCAAAAATTAGGGGAAACTAATTAAAAAAAAAACGAGAAGAAAATCCTCAAAAATCGCAAGAAGTTCGCTCGAAATTTGTAAACTTTCCTTTAAAAAAAAATCGAATTGCCGCACGCAACGAACGATTCACACCAACCTTGACCTTTTGCCACTTTTTCGGATACGCTATCAGCCACATAACACTCTTTCTATGTGTGAGTGCCAATAAAAAAAAACGTTGCGTAGTTTCACGTGCTACGGCGGGGTCCTCCGCTTCTTTTTTTTTAATAATAAATTTCTGTTTTAATATCACAATCGTCCTTGTTTCATTATTATTACCACTACACGCGTGTGCACATAAAAAAAATCGTCCGTGGGCAGACGATCGCAAAATTATTATTTTTTTATTCGGGCTCTATCGCCTAATTTATGGCGACAATTTTTTTATTATTACGGTGACGATGATGGGCCGCATCTATATTACGTATGCGTGAGCACGATATGTTAATCGTGGCGGTCATAATTGGTAATTTGGCGAAAAATTCCAATCCGCATTCTTCGTCGCGTTCTCTCTATCGCCGAAATCGCCGAAATCGTATGAATCGCACTCTCCTTCGCAAGAACGAAAACTGCACAAGGAGGGCTCAACTGGCGAGAGCGAAAATCCAATTCCCTCCGCAGCGGAATTATGAATGAGACGAATTATGCACGCACGAATGGATTGCGGTTTTGGGCACATAATCTCTTTCGTCTTCCTCTTCCAAACGAATTTATATGATAATGAATCGCTTTTAATTCTTCGCGTTACCCCGCTAGTTTCGGGCCTCCACTTCGATGATCGCTCTTCGTGGAAGTTAACAATTGTCGAAGTCAAAGAGGCGAAATCCGCTCTTCGACGCGATGTGTTGGTATCAATTTAAAGCTGATTTCTCGTTATAAGCAATGCACCGCTACATTCTCTTATACCGAGGACGTCTTTCGCTACCTCCGGTCGGTTTTCGGCCTCGCCTTTTGCTTTTGCATCGCTCGGTATATCGTACGTACGCTTATTATTACTATTATAATGACGACCCGGCACTGGCCGTCTGCGACCTTAACAGCGAAATAATTCGCATTCAACGATCTCCTTTCACTTTATTTCTTTTCGTTTTCGGCCGACGATTCTTTCCGTTCTATTCCAACGGAATATTAATAATTCGTCGCGTGGAAGGAAGTCGAAGACGGAAACGCATTTTATTGAGCAAACTCGCTTCATCTACATACAGCACGACGGCAAGAAGTTGCGCTGAAACTCTTTTAAAAGTTGCCGCCATTCGAAGAGCGAATTTCCTTTTTCCCTCTTTCAGTTTCCCTCTTAATCGTCGTAAATTTGAATGAATCATCTACGCAACACTCTCCGCTAGTTTTTAGCTAGATTTAGCGGTGAGTCAATGGCGACTATCGTTGGATTATTGTCGCTTGATGAAAATCGAATCGATTAAAAAGCGAATGAATGGCACTTTATTCGCGCACGATAAATAATACAATTGATGGGAAGAAGAAAAAGACGGGTGCCATAGAATTCGCGCGTGCAAATCGTTCATTGTTCGCTAATCCGCGAATTAAGAATGCACAAGCGACAAGGGATTAATGATTTGTTTGTAGATGCGCAAGAAGGCCTCCGCTATTCCGCAGTTTCTTTCTTTCAACGATTTACGAATGCAAATAATTCATAAGGCAAATTGGTAGTTTGTTGTTGTCGTCGTGCAAGAAAAAAGCAATTGTTATTGCATTTTGCACTTTTCTCTATGATTTCATTGGAAGCGTTCGCCGATTCTTGAGAAGTAAATTGTTTAGCAATTAACGCCGGAATGACGCTCATTTGCTCGCCGTTTTTTTTTTTATTAGTCATTTGCGAGGATTTGGCGAAAAAGAGCGCTGAGTAATATAATAAGCAATAAAAATGCTAGACGCCGCTCTAAAAATAGCGCTATTTATTGCATGTTAATATCAATTAGACACCCAGAAGCAGAAAACATTTGGTAACATTCGTTCGTTTCTTTTCTGAAAACATTTTCACAGCGAAATCGCTCTTTCCACGCGATTTCTCTTAGGACCGGCGAAAAAAGCCGGTTTACGGCTGACCGCATTATTGTTTAAAAAAAAATAACACATCGACGATTTTATAAAATAAATTATAATTAAGTTTTGTTCGGTTGCCTTCATTAATTAATTCCGAGACGATAAGGAACCGGCCATCATCATTGTTAAACGTTTTCCCTTCCGACTTCTTCCTCTTCGCTACAAACAAACCGCAATCACGCTAATTAACGCCGGTAATTAATCTGTCCGAATTTTTCGAGCAAAGAAATACAGTCCGACCGGTGGAAAACGTTCGAAGAGCTCGCACAAAAAAAATCAAACTTATCGACTACGTGGAATTACGTAAGATGATCGTGGACCGTGTTAAATTTCTCGGTCTTCCCTTTTCCTCTTCTTTTTTCGCTCCTTCTGCCCGCTCTACCATGTACTTATTATGATTATTATTTAAAGCAACGCGATTAGGTTCGTTAAAAATTAATGGACGTTATTATTAGTTGCTCGCTTTCCTTAATACGCTTTTTGCGCTAGACTAAATTAAATTACGAGCCAAGACGAGATGTACAACAATAACAAAAAAGCGCTTTTACATTCTGCCTCGTCCGACGGTTCGGTCGAGTTTTTCGGACAAATGGAAAACGAAGAGAGAATATTTACGAATTGGACAGGTGTCTTATAGTTATATGAAGAATATGCCGAATATTCTGTATACGTCAATTAGTTGATGGTTCGACTCCTATTAATTTCGCTAACGTCTCTTCAGCGCCGAAAGAATTTTTTCCCCAAACAAGCTCCCTATCGGCTTCGCGGAAGAACATTTCAATATCAGCACTTAATTGGCGATCGGTTAAGGATAATTTCTCGCTGGGGGATTCCTAACGAAATTCGTCCCCAACTTTTTTCGCGCCCCTATTCTCTAACCGTTCTCGCCCCAACTGTTAAACTACGACGACGCCTCTTTTTCCCTATGGTTGCACTAGGAAGCGACGCGACTCGCGCAACGAATACGAAATTTCTCGTCTCCGGCCATCGCCATCATTTTTTTTTTCATACAACAAACTCTATTCCATTCCTCGTTACGAGATACACGGAAATTGATTCGTCCGACCGGACGAGCGCAACATCTGCCGGTGATCGACGAGAAAAACGTACGATCGCCTTTTGGGGCGTCCCGCAATATTCCGATTATTATTATGGTGGTGCCCGTATTTTTTTTTTTGTTCGTCTTTGCCCCAAAAATAATCCGTGTGAACTAGCTGATTATTACGATGACGATCTCACCCTCGACGACGGAGCGAAAAAAAAAAAGTCGCCGAAATTGATTCCATATGTGAACGAGTGTGAAAAAACCGTGAGGGCACATTTGCCCTCAATTCCTTGCTGCTGGCGATTAATTCGAGCCACCGTTAAAGTTTCGCTCAAAGTTTTGCCGCATCTTATCGATTCGCATCGCAAAAATGGTCCGCAACAATACGAATGCGGCATTGCGGGGTCGTGTTTGATTCAAACTCCTCTTCTTTTTGGCAGCGTTCGGGTGCGCGCCTTCCCTTGCAGGTGTATATGGTGCGGCCACGTTTATTAAACGGTCCTCGATCTGACAGACGTTAGCGTCGGCCCGGTCGAGCGCAATTTAAAGATAGACGTTTTATAAATTCGGAAGTTTATTATTTCGCATTTCGGCCGTCTATAATTTAACGCTTCTTGTCATTGCGTAATCCGCCTCTCCTCGTGCGTTATCTATTTTTAATAAAACTTTTTTAACCCAAAGTCACTCGACCATTATTATCATTTTCCTTTTCGAAATTCAGTTAATAATTACAATTATTCCGCGCTTTCCTCAAAAAAAAAAAAAAAAACGAAAAGTTTTGTTTTCGTGGTTCAAGATGATTATTGTTATTAACTGCTATCGTGCAACGAGCGCACTTCCATTAAAATGTCATTAATTAACATATAAATTAAAGATTTTCTTTGAGCGCAAGATAGGAAACGACGAGACAGCTTTTTCTCTCTCTCTCTCTCTCTCTCGCTGTACAAGGCGATTATTATAATTAGAAATCCCCCTAAAAAGAAACAACGAAATATCCTGGATACTTATGGCTCGAACAGATGGTGAAGCCATCATCATTTACCATTATCAAGGAGTTAATTCGTTCGCGTCGACGGTCTCTGATAACCGTTGACCACGTTTCCCATGTCACGCACCTTATTTGTTCTTTACGATTGCCGTTAATAATCGTATTGATTATCATTCATACGTCGACGGCGTGGGCTGCCTCAAGATTTCCTTTTTCTCTTCGAATCGGAATTTCATAAAACCGTCGAGCGAATAGCGTTGCAAGAGAGAAAGTTGAAATAATAACGAGCACAATCACGAAAACGCTATTATTAATATTATTTAATCTGGCGTTGGATTTATTTCGCAATTTGCCAATTTCGCGTTCGTTTAATTGCCGCGCCAGTGATTGGAAATTAATTTCGCTTAATTGTCCACGAGTGCTTGCGAAAATTTCGAAACGTTATTAAAATATACGTTGGGCCAATGGGTGGTAGCTCTTCGTCTTCGGCCAACGATACTAAATGAACGAGCGAGTAACGAAACTAGCTTCTTTCGACCACTTTCATAATCTCGTTCGTGTAACACGTTGCCCTCAACTTCTTGCACAACGCGCCATCGTGAACAAACTTGTCGGTACTGGTTACTACACGTTAAAATACAGGAAGAACTCTTTACCCGAAGAACAGTTGTAGAAGAAAATGTGGCTTCAATCTTCCATCCCTTCAAAAAAAAAATTCTTTCTAAAAAAAAACTCTTTTAGCTTCAAAAAATCGCTTTTTGGAAGTTTGATTATAATTCGAATTACTCGATTCCTGCCACGTCCTCGTCGTCCCCTTTCGATCTCTCTCGCCCATCTCTGTCGTTTTATTACACGATTATTATGTACGACGACGAGAATCACTCGACCAAACCATCATCATCATCAACTTGTTGTAGCCGTAGTAGTAAGCAACATGCTAAACATAAGAAGACCATTCAACCGATTCCATGCCGGGAATACATATCAACTTTACATCATACATTTTTATGCGTATGGAAAGCGCTTCCATCGCCGAGGAAGAAGACAGCGAAAGAAGTGAATGAAGGGAAGATAGAAAAATCTCGAATGAACGAGAGAGAGAGAGATGGAAACGAATAGGAAACTAATAAAAATGCGACCGCTTGAATTTTTCATGAACTTTTCCATCTCTCTCTCTCTCCTTTCCGAACGCTTTCATCATTACGATTATACGAGACGCATATATTAAGTGAAGGTCGGATGGGTTATTATTATACGGCCGTAAACCTTCTTCTCCGCCGCTACATGTGAAAATCATATATAATTTTTTCCGGCGATTATTTCACGCGCGCGCGAGAGAGAGAGACGAACCAAACGAAGAAAAAAAAACACGTGTCAACGATACTTTTTTTCCCCAAATTCTGTTCGTTACGTAACCACCACGTCGCATCGCATCCACTCGCGGCTTTCGTGCGAAAGAGGCCCAGAAATGTGCCGGCGTTGACGCGAGGAAAAACGCGAAGGTGAAAAAATGTCAAACGGATTCGCGACGACTTTTGACCGATTAGCGATGGCGCAAAAAAAAAATTAGTAACCGTCTCGCATTAATTAATCCGCCAAGAATAATTAACCTGCCAATAAACACCTCGCGCGCTCTCCTCGTTTTTTTTTTTTCGCGATCGAAGCGTTCGCAACTTTTTCTAGCGCGCTAATTGCCGATCTTTACGAGCGCTTTTTCTTCGCCATCGCCGTCGTGCGCTTCGTTTAATCATCTCTAGAAAGTTGCCCATCATTATAATAATCGGCATTATTATGGTAACCGTAGTTTAATTATCGATAAATGAATTCAATGCGAAGCGGTTTTCTAGTTTCTCTGCCCGAAAGTATTCGAAAAATTCCATCGTCCATTCGCAATTTTTAATTTATAGAGTGCGAGAGAGAGAGAGAGAGAGAGGGGGGGGGGGGGGGGAAGTTTAATAACATTGACTTAAGCTACTTACTTAAGCACTCGAGAGATTAAACGTAATCGTGATGAGGTGTGTGTGTGGGTTTTTTTTTCTCGGGCGAAATAGACAATTTGACACACATTTTTTCGATATTTCGGGAGCAAAGCGACGATCTCCGCGCGTCGAGGTGGAGAATTCACGATCTTATCAAAAAGTAAACCGAAACTGCGGCGCCTCGCCGTTTATTTGCTTTAACCGTTTTCTCTCCGCGGTCGTGATGTAATTATTAGTCTCCGACCCTCCATCGAAACCTTTTCGCTAACTCCTCGAGGATTTCGACGCTCGTGCGGGAATGCCGGCAGTTTGGCGAGCGAGCGCGAAAAATAGCGCTCGGTCTTGAAAAGAAAAGGAAAAGTTGACGAAATGTTAATGGCATTCTACAAGGTCGCCCCATGCTCATCGAATCGCACTTACGTAAAAAAACAATGATGGAATGAGACGGCGAATAAAATAAATTCGCAATTAATATTGTAATAATTTTCTATTTTCCTCGCTCCACAAAGACTTGTTTAATGATCGATATTCATTCGAGTATGAAACGCTCGCGACGATTCTCGGTAACTTGCTTTTAAATATCGATCGAAGCATTTAATTCGCGCTTGCAAATTACGTAACAGCCCAAAAAATAATTAATGATTTGCTCTCTCTCTCGAGAGAGAGAGAGAGAGAGAAAGAAAAAGCACTGATAAACCAATAAAAAAATTGCACGGTGGCCTTTTGCAAATATTTGAAGTGGATCAATCGAAAATATTGACACATTTCGTAAACGTGTCCAAGAGCAGCATCTTTATCAAACGTTACACGTGTACAGCAACAAGGAGGATCGCTCGCAATCGACAAATTCGAATCCTCAAACCGTTGGAAGATTCGATTTTGGACCGGATGTTGATTAAATTAAAGCAAATCCAGCCAACGTTCCAGTAGGTTTTCGTGGAGGAATTATAATAAAAGGAAGGTATCTCTTCGTCGTATGGTTACGACGATCATCATCATCGGACCTTGAATTAGTTAATTGACTCTTTTACCACACCGCGAACGTCTGAGTTACGGCGTTTTTCCTTCTCGTATCGCATCCGCTCTTTCTCTAGCCCATCGCCAAATCCATTTAATGTTGTTCTAGAGGATGATACGTAACACAGGACGAACGTGTGTTATTTAATTAATTTGCAAATGTCAACTAAATGTTTTGTTAAATACGCAACATACGAGAGAGAGAGAGAGAGACGAAAAAGCGATTTCGCGCTGGGAGGAGGCGAAAAAACCTAGAAAAATGAGGGTCAAAATGTTATAAGATCGTTACACTTGGAGCGGACACCATCAATAACAAACAAACAACGTCAACAATCCCGAGCGAGACGGACAAAAAAAAACGAAAAAAAAAAAAAAGTATATTGGGCAGGCATCGTTTTGCGGGGACGCATTTTAAATTGCAACCCATTTTTCAACTCAAATTCGCCTCTAACTTTGGCTCCAATCTAGCGATTTTTATAGAAATTGCGGCGATTGTTTAGCAAAAAAAAAACATACAGATGGTGGACACCAGCAGCTCTTTTTCGTCCTCTCGTAGGCGTTTCTCAATTCGCATTTTCCCCGTCCTTAATGTGTTATTAATCCCGACTTTTTCTCTCGTCGTCTTCTTCGAAAAATTCTGTTCCCACGATTTCGTCATCAGATTTCTCCTTCGATTCGAAACAAGCGCGGTTAAGGTAATTAGCGAGTTTGGCTAATTAGTGCGGACGAGATGATCGCTATTATCGTTATCACTTTCTAATGGTTTGCCTTTTAATGTTACGACACGCGAAGGTGTTAATTATTGTTTAAGACGATTGGAAATGGGTCCCCCCCGTTGAGCTCGCTTTTTTTTCGGTTAATATCATAGTTATTTACAATGAAAACGTTTTGCGTTATCGCAACAATTTTTTTTTGCTTTGCGTTTATTCAAATTAGATTCGCGTTTATGTGCTAATGTTTATCGTAATATTTATGCAAATAGGACTAAAAATATAACCAAATAACGAACGCGACCGCTGCGGGTTAAGTGGAAAGTTATGGGTGAAAACGAAAACGAAAAAAGCAAATCGGGATAACACGGGGGGATGAAATGTTGAGGAGCTGCCGGAAAACGAGCGGCCGCAAAAACGGGAAATCTGATAGGGGTTTTAATAAATGGGAACGACGACAACGTTTTTTCCTTCTTCTTTACATGGCCACTTTATCTCGTTCTCAAAAAAAAAAAAGAAGAAGAAAAATTACGCCCTCAAAAACAACCTTTAGAAAAGGAAGAAAAAACGAATTTGTTGCCATTCCCGATCGTTCGGTATCTAACGAATCGATTGAAGGCGAGCGGACGGAATCGCAACCTTCTCACGTGCGGCAAAACGTTATCTATTTAAATTAATGAATGAAGGAGATTTACTCGCTGGAGTATGCGTGAGCAAAGGATCAAAAAATGTAAATAATTGATTGCATAATAGATGAGCAAACAGAGAGAGCGAGCGAGATTAGATTAGAAACGGTTAGAGACGTTAATTATTTATAGGAGCGATCTTCTTATTTCTCATCAGCTAATTATCTCTCGATTTTTTATTAGATTCGCCTTCGCACAAATTCGTACGCAACGCGTAATTAATTTAAAACGTACGCCGCACAATATCGCCATCATCGACGAACTTGGCGACACGTGCTCGAATAGAAACTTTTCGCCAAAAAGTTCCATTCGAATTGGTGAATCGATTAGCGAAATGTCACGAATTTCGTTTAATTTTTCAACGGTTTATCTAGCGAGAGAGAGAGCGAACGAATGATAACGTTTTGTGCGTGTTGTAGACGTTTCATTTGCGGCTAATTTAGCAGCCTTCGAACTGCGAAAAAGGACGCAATTGTTTTCGCTCGGAATTGCAACGATTTCCAATCGATCATTTTTGCGGGCTTCGGAAAACCGCGGAAACTTGTTGAAACGAGCGACTCCATTTTTCGCTCTCTTATTTGCTCTTCTTCGTCGTGCAAGTTATCGTCTCATCGTAGATCGTCGCTTTTGCTCTTCTTCTTCTTCTTGCGTCTAGACCGACTGAAATGAATGGACGCGATGAATGAGCTGCGTTCTGCGCGCTCTTTTTTTTGTTTTTCGAATTGTTGCGAATTAATTTCGCGGGGCCTTTAATTATTAGTTTAGCGGTTCTATAAAAGGACTAGCACGAGGAGAAAATAACAACGAGCAAGATGTTGATGATGTTATTTGTTGTCGTCCTTCTTAATGTTGTTGTCGGTGCTGTTGGATAGACGCTTTTCCGAGAAGGAATTAACTTCTTGTTTATTTTCGGTTTTCGTTCGGCGGAAAACATGGAAGAATTTCTTTTGCCGTTCGCATTCCTGCACCGTCGTCGTCGCTTTTGTCGCGGAGCGGAATAAAAAGTAGCCGGAGAAAGAGAGGACGCGGCGAGCGTTATTTGGTGAAGAGGTCACATGAGTTTATTATGCGCATTGTGTATGTTGTAATTCGTGGTTCTGGTAACGTCAGTTTTCGAAAGAAACGTTCTTTCACACGCGAGGTTATAATTTTGGAGCGACCGAATTAAACGAAAATTCGTAAAGAAAGTTGGGATTTCGTTAGATTTCGCGCAGTTTTATCAATGTTTTCTTGTTATTGTTATTCTCGCGCTAATTTTAGACGCAGTTCGAAATTGCAATTTCGTCTTGCGAGCAAAAGGAATCGCGCAAATAATGAACGGAACAATATTGCGCGTCTCTTTAATAAATTCGTGCGAATTAACACAACCTGTTATTTAATTAGTATTTAAAAGGCAACATTTAAAATCATCTACTAAATTGCAATATTTATGGCCTGTTCGATATGCAAATGATAAGCAAAAGTCCAAAAATCGAAGTTGATATTTCCGCGATTCCGCTTAATTATCGACGCATATTATATTATCAAAGAGCAAATAAGCAAAATAAAAAATTATTCGCAAATTTGCATATTCTTCGATAATCGTTCACGTTTCAAATAAATAACAAAATTGAAATTTCAAGGCGACTTCGTAGCGAAAGAAAAAAGAAAGAGATTGTGCAATCGCAACCGTCTAGCCAATTCGCAAGAAGTTTTAATTAATTAATTTCCCGATTGGTTGTATTTGATGAGACGATGCGATCAAAACGATTGAATGAAACCCATCGATCGATTCGATTTGGCGCGAAACTGGCACTTTCTTCCACGCAAAAACAAAATCAATTTCGCAATTGAAGTCGACGCTCTCAAAAAAACAAACAAAAAAACACGCCGAGAGATTCTTTTCGTTCTTTTTGGCACGGAAAATTATCTAAAAACCGTATCATCATCATAAAGGTGACACACATACTTTCGAATACAATCACCTTTTTCGCGTTACCGTTCGTTTAGTTTTAAAAAAAGACGCTCATTAGTCTCCCTCGCAGAAAACGAGAAATTGTGTTAATTACGTTTTTGTTCGTTTTTGTTTTTTGCCAGCAATATTATACAATAACCGCGACGATAATAAGCGCCTCCTCATTTTCCTTGCAAACGTATTTCGTCGATAAGGCTAATTAATGATAATTGTCGCCCAATTTGGCTTTCATTGCGATCGCGATAAGAGGCGATAGTTGACCAGTTGGATTAGGATGCGGACGATTAGCAATTGTTTCAACGAAGCAAAAGAACGGCCAGCAAGTGACCAAGAAGTAACCAGCGGCAGCTGTTTGGCGGCGAAGACACGAAACAAAAAACACACGTAATCCAACCACCAGCGGATCTAAATTTAAATTAACTCTCTTGCTGCGAAGTGTCTTCGCAATTGTCCCCGAGACAATAATAACCTCGGCCTCGTTCTTCCTCGTCATTGTCGATGCCGTTGTTATATAACGACACAAGAACTACTTCTTCGCCGGCTCAAAGGACGTGCATTTAGCCGGCAAACAAAAGATTTCCTGCGACGTAACACACACACACACACACCCTAACAATTGTCGCTATCTGTTGCCGAAGACATTCGCCTTTGTTGGAAATGCGTGCATTGTCCCTCGCGAGCGAGTGTACGTGCAATGATAAGACAAAGTGTTAAGGACTTCTTGCTCGTTCGGATTCTCGCATCGGAAATTCGTTTGAGCGTCTCTGGTTTACGATAGCCACTTGGTCATCCACAATCTTCCATCATCGCAACCTGCATTAAACGAAGAAAAAGAACGGCAGGTGTGTCATCAAAATGAAATTAAAAAGGACGCGATGTTGGTTGGAAGAAGCGAAAGATGTCCGTGATGTAAGAATGCCCTCACGGAACCCGCTTACGAATTGTTGTTAAATTTCTCTTTATTATCCTCCTCTTTTTTCCCTTTCTTAATATAGATGGATGGTGGCACCGAGCAACAAGCGGCAACAGCAGCTGCTGCTTGTTGTTGTTGTTTTGCCTCCTCTCTTAGCACCTGCCGGTTTAAAGATCACGATGTTATTGTCCCTTTTTCCGATTCTCGAGGAAGACGAAAAGCCAAACGAAGGAAAAGGATTGTTAAATGCACACATGTCGATCGCACGAACTAATTTTCCAACCTTCGGCGAGAGGGAATGAAAAAACTTTGTCGGAACAAAACTACGATTTTCTCTTAGAGCACGAACGTGATTTTGCAGGGGTGCATCGACCTAGTTACATAACAATGGTAAATAATTAGAGAGCCAGGACCCGAAAAAAAAAATGCGACCGGAAAAGAGGGTTGCCAATTAGAATCCCGTCCTCGAAAATGTCCACCCTTTTTTCGCATTTGAAATCAATTATGCGCACCATATTTCGAAATCAACGCAAAAAAAAAGACAGGGAATATAAATGATACTTCTTTAGTTGACGAGCGTTCTTCGGGTGTTTTTTTTCGACTTTAGATTAGAAAGTTTGGGCTTGGGCTTTCTTCCACATCAATTTCGGCAACCGATCGATTCGTTTCGTTGAAGAGAAAAAAAAATCGATTTGAATAATCGACGGTCGCGTTTACGCGTCGAATTTATACTATTTATATTAACCGATTTTTACTCGACGTGTTCGATTGCCAAATAGGATAAAATGCATGAAAGAAATTTGCTACAGCAAACGATTATAATGGAAAGTGAATAAATTAAGTGGCAGAAAACAAATTGGCGAGCGAGTGAATGAATGAAACGATCGTGTGGTAAAGTGCGGAGGTTTTTCCGCCGTTTCTCTTCGTATTCGTTTTGGGGCGACACTGAATGACGCCAACACTTCACGTGTTCGCCGGCTGAATGGGAAAAACTCTTCGGCAGAAAAGAGAGAGAAATTAATTGCAATTGCGATCGTTAAACGTTGTGCTATTATCATGATTGCCTCCTGCATAAAGAGGGAAAGTTTTCTTTTGCGTTTGAAACATTAACATTTATTCTTGAGAGTAACAGCATTAAAATGGGACACGTAAGCGTAGACCGATTGCTGTTAGTCTCGCCCACGTGCCTCCTCCAACTGTTCTTTGTTTTCATTAATCTCATTCGGATTCGCATTTTTCCTTTTCGCCCAAACTTAAGCCACCTTTACGATTCGCGGACGCGGGGAAACCACGATTAATTGCAGGTTGGTATATTTAAATCGCAATATTGCGAGAAACGCGAAACTGCGCGGAATTGCCGATTGTCGTTGAAATTCGTAAAATTCGCTTGCAAAAATAGATGCGACTAATTGAGTAGGTAAAAGTTGTAATTAATTATGTAACGTACGATGCTTCTTGATAATCGCGCGGTCGTTACACGAATCGAAAATGGAATTACGCAGTAATTTGCAATAATCACAATAATATGAAAAGAAAAACGAAAAACAAAACGCATACAAATAAATTGCATAAATTTCAATGGAATTCGCAATAGTTAATGGAAATTCGCGACACGTGTAAAATACCGCCGGAGTTTATTCTCTATTTTTTTCCTTTTTCCGCAATATGACGATAATGGACCGGACTTTGTTTGCGCGAGAGGAGAGCGAGATTTTTCTCTTTTGCAATGCGAAAACGATCGTTTCATCTCTCTCTCTCTTTTTCCATTCAAGGCCCCGACCAGAGAGATCGCCGTGATCTGTTCGATTCTTTGTTCTCCTCCGCCGCGCAAACTGTTTTTCCTTAACGATTTTTGCATACGATTGGAAAAGCGGCGCGTTCGCGCATTCTAAACAATTCAATTTGCAGAATCGAACGGCATCCGCATGCAAACGAACAAAAAAAAATCCCGGCTCCTTCCTTGCAAACATTCTTCGCTCTCGAATCGAAAACGTTCTCTTTAACGAATTCTACGCGAGTTTGGCTGCGAGCGCGCGACCGTCCGCGTCGCTTAATTAACATATTTAACGAGAATTATCATCGAGCGTCGCTCGTTTTTAATAACTCGATGACGTGAGCGAGCAGAAAAATATTTTCGCGATGAGTTTCCTCTTGCACGTCCGCAGAGAATACGATCCCACCGATCTTCGCCGACGGACCGAAACTTTTACTCTCCGTTCGTTAACACTCAACCGGACGCCGAAGCGGTCGCCGCTGAAGAACGAGACGCTCGGTATATTGTTAAATTGCGATTCCATCGAATCCGTCCATTTCCATTGCGGAAGGCGTCGAGGCTAATAATCCCACGCGCAATGTAAAAGCGATTTCCAATTCGCACACTGAAACGAATCGATGCCATTTCCCATCGAGCGAGCAATTCGATTTCGATTCGTAGACGAGGAAGTGCACGATTTCTGCTCTCTTCTTTTTTTTTGTGTTCCGAACGGCACCTGTTACGCTCGTAAAGCAAACGATGTTTCAGCGGGAGCGACTTTTTCGGTCGTCGTTCTCGAGGCACGAAAATAGACGTGGCCAAAAAAAAATTGAGGAAGAAATGCGATTGTGCAACACTTTTCTAAACAAAATGCGTATTTTTAAGAAGACGCTCGTCTCGGAGTTAACGACGGACGACGGCGTGGCATCGTTTAAGGAGACGTTCCTCCCCCGGGCTCCCCGTCGCTTTTTCTCCCATTCGACTGGATGCCGGCCGTTTAAATTAATCAAGCGCTGGTATAATTGCTCAAGAATAACCGAACCGCGCACACAACGACAAAAAGTCTTTCTTTTCACACGTGCGTGTGCGTTGAGCAACGATCGCTGGGAGGAACGAGAAAAGGAGCGTCATTAACGGGGCGACGGGGAGAGCCGTTGGAGCGTGGTACCAACGAAAGAAAGAAAGGGAAAAAAAAACGCTCGCTCTCTTGGCGAAGAATCGAGGAGAGACGGAGGGACTTCTGTAGGTAGGAGCGATAGGATCGATGTCCTGAATTCCTGTTTGGCATTACGTAACGCCCCCCCCCTCTTCCTTCCTTTTCTCTTCTTGCCTATTAAAGGATTTAATTTCCTCTCTTTCTGGCCGCCCCGCGAACCAGTTCTCGTCCGAGCGTCGCTCATTCTTTTGCCACAATGTTACTACTACAACTACTGCTGCGTGCCACGTGGGAGGCGAGCAATCGACAATTTGTACGCTCTCTCTCTCTCTTTCTCTCTCTCTCGCAGTCTGTCGTTGTAAAAGGACCCCCGAAAGAAAATTATATCAAACACAAATCTATTTACGAGGGAGAAAGAGAGTCGCTTGCACCGGGAGCGAGGAGAGAGAGAGAGAGAAAGAAGCAAAGGGGTCAACGTACCAGAAACAGAATTTTTTTTGCGCTCACTTCTTCATCCATTATTTCGGACAGCCTAAATACGGGAGACGGAGAGGCGAAGCGATCGATTAATCAGCGAAATCTCCTCGCTCGTCTCGCTTGCGATTTTATGCGTTTATTTAATTTTTTGTTCATTTTTGGCTAATTGCCTCCCTGACCTTTAATTCTCTTCTCGCGTTTGTTCGTTACGCGTATATTTGCATTCCTCTCGTCGTCGTCGACGATAATCGGGATGCATTGTTCGCAACTGCGTTATCAGATGTTTGCGAAATGTTTAGCCGTTTCGCACGCCGAATAACGCAAATAACAACAATAACAAACATTTCGGGTTTTTACGACAGGCCGCATCCAAAATGCAGACGATTATTGTTTCCATAAATAAAGTCTCTACGCAATTATAAACAAAGTTTCGCAAAAGGAGCACCGCTTCGAATTATCACGAAACTTATTTTCGTACGAACAAACTTATCGGCAACAGTAAAAAAAAAAGAGCGAAAATAGTTTAACATTACGAATTCGCGACGCTACGTTTTTGCGAAGAGAAACGGCAAACGACTTACCGGAATCTGAAGGTGTCTCGATGCCCAAATGGGTCATCCGCATCGTGGCGCTGACGTCCTTGTGGTAACTGTGCTCCTTCGTCGGTATGTGGGTGCGCTGATGATGATGTCGTTGTTGCTGCTGCTGCTGATTGCTCGCCAATTTGACGGCTTCCGGCCGCTCGAGGTTGTCCTCGTCGTAGTCCTGCGGGTCCTTGATGATCTCGTCGTCGTCGTCCTCGAAGTAGTCGCACAGGTCGTTGTCGTCGCACTCCTGGATCGCCTCGTTCAACAGATCGAGCAGCGCCGACTTGCCCTCCTCGTCGTCGGACATCGGCGGCGAGTCCGGCGTCTGCTGCTGCTGGACCGTCGCCGTCGTCGTCGCCGTCGTCGAATTAACGTTCTGCACCTGCTGCTGGTTGCTTTGCTGCTGCTGTTGTTTCTGGCATTGCGCCGTCGCGTTCGCTTTCAGCAACAGACTCCTGCCGGACGGATGCGGCGACGGCGTTTGTATCGTCGATGTCGTCCGTTTGCCGCGGCCGATCGTCGGCACCGTCGGACAGAACGTGTTCGCGTACAAGACGCTCGGCTGCTCGCTGATCGGATGCTCTTTGCTCGCGCAATGCCCGGCCCACATGCAATCGTGCCGGCTGATCTTCCACGGGTCGTCGTCGTCGACGGTCTTCTCGCCGTGGCACGCGTCGAACGGCTGCTGCTCGTGGTGGAGCATTAGGTCGTCGAGATAGTCCAAATTGAATTTGCGCCAGATGTCGTCCGAGAGGACCGACTCGGCGCCGCTGCCGTCGTCCTCGAACAATTGGTCCAGGTGGAATAGGTCGTCGTGGTGACAGACGTAGAGCGATGCGGTCTCCTCCATGATGCTCGATTTCGCTTGCATTTTCGTTGCGAATCTCGCAAGTAAAAACTAATAAAGTTCACGTATTTAAACACTAATATCACAGTGGAAGCCCTGGATGTGGCCGAACGAATCGATTTCCGTCCGCCGAATTCTCTCCTCTTCCGTTCGCCGATTCGAATAACGCTTAAGTAGATCCTCCTTAAATCCTAACGTCTCCTAACTGATACTCGGTTTAATTCCTGCGAGAAACAGAAGAGAAAAAAGTTACGTGGTGCGGCGTCGTCGTCGGCTAGCGGAAATGAAATTTGAATATATGTTTATTTTTCCAATGGAATTCGATGACACGCTTATTTCGAATTATTTTTTTGCCATCGTCTAGCAGATATTCGATTTATTCGCTTACGTCCGCATACGATTTTCATGTGATACCGGTCGTAAAAGACGCTTTTTTTTTCGCGTTTCAAATTCAAACGCAGACGGCGAGAAGTGGAGCAAGATGGCCAGTTGAAAAGACCTTTAAGGTGATTTAAATTAACGCTTTTTTTTTGTTTCGGGTGGCTTTAAGAATAGAAGGTGACCCAAATTCCTACATAAATCATTTAATCCGCGGCACAAAAGAGATTGTGATGCGAGCGTCCGAATTTCTTTTGGAAAAACGAAAAATTCTTTTAATCTGTTTTACAGCCCGTTTCGCATGGGGCCCTCGATTTCTTTTTCCTTCATTATCATCATCGGTTAATGAATGGCGAAAATATTTGCAGCTTTCTTTGTTTTCAAGTGGAAAAGTACATATAAAAATTTATTTTGCAAATGCAAATATTGGAAGAGACAATAATAATGGAGTATTAATGATGATGATTATAAAAATGGACCCTTATCTGGTCGCGCGTTACTCAAATCAGAATTGATCAAACACAGAACAACCAGCAACAATTTGGCGCCACCCGAAAAAAAAAAAAGCTTCGCGAATTGGACGATTTCAATTAAACTCGCGAATGAGCAACAATTTCAAGGTTCCGCAAGAATCCGCGGCTATCAAATCGAAATCCTTCGACGATCGAGTGCCATCCCACGTCAATCAACAACCAAAAACTTTGATAATTGATTGAATTGATAACGAACAATCGAACAAACCTAATCGCGACGACGATAAGGATTTAATGAACTCGTTAGCGAATCATCCTCAATTTGGCGCACTTCTTTTCGCGCTCGTAATCAAGCATAATTGACGTTTGGCATTCCTTTTCACGTCGAAATTGATCGGTAATTAAAACAAAGCTTAATTGCCAACAAAAAAAAAAATAATTATATATCCATCTCTCGTCTGGCCATTTAACTTTTCTTTCCTCGGCCTTGAAGGCCCGTTAACACGACTCGCACGAATTTCGGCGCGAAAACGATTCGCCCGCCAGCTCCGTTCGCAAATTTCGCGTAAATTAGTGTCGGCGACACATTCCGATCGAATTAATTGCATTTCGCCGGGGTGTGTGTGTGTGTGTGTTAATCGCGCGCGTAACGCAACCGAAAGAAATTCCGTTTTCGTAACGAACCGTGGGCGAGGCATTAGTTGAGAAAGAAATTATTGTGCCCCGGTTTCTCATCGGAGTTTTGAATGAGCGGCAACGCATTGGAAACGGGGCGAAACCGTTTTCCCGCCACTCCGGTCGAGCGTAGTAATAATGATAGGCGTCTACTACTACGACTACGCGTATGAAAGATCCGGTGATTAATGTTTTCGTTTTGTTTTTGCGCGCGTGGAAAAGAACCGGAAAATTATCATTGAATTAATCGAAATTTTCGCGTTTCGGGTCGCCGATCCTTAACGATCGTTTCGCTCGCATGACAATATGTTGTGCAATGTTGTAGTGAAACGTTCGGCGACAATTTGCATCTCATATTCGCGAGAGAAATTCGCTCGGACGCCACGTAGCAGCGCACACGTTTGCACAAAAAACCGGCGACTCGAGAAGCCGGTCGATTATTATTAGTTTATTATTCGCGTGTCATTATTTTTTTTTGCGGTATGCGAATGTCACATTCATGCCCGCGCCTATTCCGCAAATACGTTAAGGGAAAATTCGCAAAAAGTCTTACCTTAAAAACTAGGCGAGGTATTTGAGATTAAAGCACTTCGATAGAGTTCTTTTCTTCTTCTTATATCCAATCAATGTTATTCGATAATTAGCAATATCGACGTCGGATCTCCGGATTGTCCACAAGTTTCTAATTATCCCCGGATCGTTTTCCTCTTCACTCGATTACGCGAATTAATTTAATTTAATCAATTTAATTCTTAAACTAGCGTTTTTTTCCGTACACACGACGATATTATCGAGTTGACCGGCGATATTATCGAATTGTCGTACACGACGAATGTTACACAATGACTCTTGTGGTTGTTGCCGTCGAAGGAGCGATTATTGTGTTTGCTTTTACTACTTCTTAATACCGATTGCTTCGTCGGGGATTTCGTACACATTTCGTTATTTCGCAAACCGAAATGAAGGTGAAAACAAAAAACGAAACGAACCGTGCGAGAAATTATATGGCAATATTACCCAAATTCTTTGCGGTAGTATTTTATTATATAATAATCCCGAAATGCACGCTCGTTTCCCGTATCAATCGAACCGGCTCGACGTCGTTAATCGCTATCGCAGAAACAAAACGGCGCCTCTTCCACGTTCGCCGGCGACTCTTCTGCCCTACTGTTATTGCTGTTGCTTCCCAAAAAAAAAACGAACCACTACCGATTGCTCTTAGCGTTGGACTACGACTGATAGATATTATCGATGGGATATAACGTTATAATATATATATATATATATATATATATATATGCGACCGACCGCTGCGTTTACTGATCGCCGAGGATCGACTGACTTGACTGACTCCGACAGCGGCGACGAAGAGTGTGTGTGCACACGCCGGGAGGAGAGAGCGAGCGAGAGGGCGAGCGCAAATGCGGCGTATTGCGGGGCCGCGAGAGAGGAGACGCAACGAAATGTATATAATCGTGTCTCCCCGCGGATTCCCGCACTTTTGCCGGCGTCTACTAATCTCGAGCACGAGTTTTCCCCGTTCGACGACGTTTCTTGCGATCGAACACTTTCCCGGCGCGATTATTTCCTCCGCAAACGATTCTACTACGGACAGACGATCGGCGAGACGCCCCACTCTGCGCGGCGTCGTTGTCTTTTTGCTCGTCGTCGTCGTCGTCATTGAATAAAACCTGACGGTCGCGCGCTCTTTTCGCGCGCCGCCGCTCAATGACGATGACGCGACCTCATCTTGTTGTTGTTCTTCTTCTTACTACGGGCCGTCGATTATCGGCGAATTACGCGAGAATTAAGCGTCGACAGCGTGCGATCGACGGGCGAATCGATCGTACGCGTTCGTGTCGATCGATGGGCCGACGAGTTTCCCGACGACATCGCGTACTATACGAGATTTTCCCGGTCGTAGCGGCGGTTACGAGTTCGGACGCGTAGTAAAAAAGGCGTGAACGCGAGTCGTCGCCTCGCACGACGCACGCTCGCGCGAGCATTCGGACGTTGTTCGCGATGACGCCATCGTCTACATCACCGTCGGCATCACGTCGGTTTATTATGTTACGACCGCCCATCGGCGAGGGTATCTTTGTGTGGGGTTTAAGTTGGGAAAATGAATTTGCTTTTCGCGCACGGCGACGTGCCAAGCAAAAAGGTCGACAAAACTGGCGGATCAAGTTGAGGAACGACATCTTGTTCCCGCCAAAAAGTTTTTCCCAACTTAGCGTCGTTTCTCCTAAAATACTTATACGTCACTCTCCGCAAAAGATTTCTTTGAGAAACGCAAATTGCGTTTTCGTTTCTTTTCGCAATTTGCCCGCCCAAGTTCATTGATCATCCGGTTGTATTATTAGTATTGCCGAGGCGATTTTTTGCGCGTTTCGTTAAATTTTTCGCGCAAAAAGAGCGAGAGAGAGAGAGAGAGAACAAGGACGAATTCCGAAGTAAGATAATTATTATGCGCTAACCTTTTATTAATTATACCATTACTCGCCACTAACATTGTGCAATGTTATTTAAAATTAGATGGTTTCGATCAGCAGCGCAATTTGCGAAGAAGTTAATTTTGCATGCGGTTTAAAAATAGATATCGGCTGGAAGCGAGAGAGCAAATCGATTTGATAACCGGCTAATTACACGTCGAATCGAGTGGCTCCGCACAATTTTGCTGTCCTTCGAATCGTCGCCGAATTGTTAGCGAAATTTCGTAGGGACCGCAAAAAAAAAAAACGAAACGTGCGATTGAAGTGGGGTTATCGTTACTATGTAACAATTTTGCAATAATCCATTCGCGAAATGTGGTGACCTTAGACCGTTCGAAGCGATCGTCGAGCGAATCGATTTGATAAAAAAGGAAATCGCAGAGAATTAACATCATCGAACGGCCACCGAAATTGTCCTGCAACGTTAACGAAATTGGCAACACGCGAATTTCTTCCTGTTTGTTCTCAATAACGCGATATCGGTTTGACCAACATTTTTTTTGCTGCAAAACCTGCACGAGGATGTCCTTTATCTCGCCATTTCTTCCCCAATACTCTTGATAAAATTCGTTCGTCTTCTAATATCATCGTTCCTTTTTTTGTGCGACCGCAATCCAACTTCTGGTGGGATGTGGGGACAGTTATATAATTCGCTATGACACATATCTCGATGGTCAACGAATCGACCACTCGACCGACCGCAACCAAACAAGCTTCTGGAGATAAATTCGAATGATTCGAAGCGATCGAAAGAACAACAAATTGCGAATATCATCTCGTTCGCTGGCTTAAATGCGATGTAACTCCTCCAGGTACCAAAACTTCTATTGTCCATTTTAAATAAACAAGTAAAACGTGCCATTCGTCAAGTCGAAGGACAAACTTTAACACTTTATGGTAGAATTCAGCAAATTCCCCATAGCTCAGAGAAAGAGATTTAAGAAGGTTTTGGGATTCAAAATGATAATTTGAGTTAACAATTCCAAGAATCGCGTTTCGGGCGATAATTCTGGGTCATCAAGATGCGAATTAATAATTTGCGACAAGAAATATTGTTCAGATCCATCGAGCAAGTTCGCCAAAAATTCAGCAGGAAACGGCGAACATTTGGGCAACATTTGCTCTCGATCCAATATGTTTGTTCGGCTGCACATCTCGCTCGTACTTTCTCATTGTTAATAATAATTCGCCAGCAAAAAAAAGCAACAAAATATCTCGTTAACGTTACTGCGATATCCTGTTGTGACTCCAACACAACAAAGAGAATTTGTTATTTAAACTAGGGCAAAAGCAAGCAACAAAAAAATTAACATGCTTATTTGCATATCGCATTATTATTAACAGCGACTTAATTAAAAGAAATAAAATAACGTAGTAAATTAACAGGTAGCAAACAAAATAAGAAAAAAATAAGAAAAGCTCCAAATCTATCAGTCTGCAAGAGAAGTTGCGTAACAATCAAAGGTCGATTGTGAAAAGTTTCTTTCTTCTTTGTGTACTTAAGACCAGGATCATGAAGAAGAACTGCAGTTTTAGAGCGTTAGTTAATATTCTATTGCAATATCCAACCAAAGATTCGTAGGATAATGATGCCCCAAACGAGGAGAAAAGAAAGAAGAACAAAATTTGGGAAAAGTAATAAAGAATGGTTTTTAAGAGGAAGATCTTTATCTACCGATAAAGCGGAGACTGGCATCCCTTCCCGACAAACGCATCGGCGAAGGGACGACGGATTCTCTTTCTCTGACCGTGTACACTGGAGGGATAAGTGTTAAGTGGCCAAAGTGCCAAAAGTGGTTCCTTACTTCGTGGAAGTACGGTCGAAAATCTTTCACCGTTAGGAAATATAATAGGAATTGTCGAGTCGTTTAATAAAGATAACAACGGAGGATGGGTGGCGTTAATTTGTTGTTAGTTCTCTCGAGTACAGCAAGAAGAGTGAAATTTGCCCCGGAGGCACCATTAAAAATGTAATAAGGAAAAACAGTTTGTATCGATCTTAAACTGTTAATAAAAAGTAGTTAGCAGAATGTTAACAAAGAGTAATTTTTTGAAAGGAGCTTTTCTCTTCGTCTGCGAACGAATTCGGCGAAAAGTTCCGCTCGAAACGAGCAAATTTCCACTTTTTGTCACGTTTTTTTTTATTCTGCATTAAACAAAAACTAAAATAAACGATCTACGTGACGTAATTTATTATTAATTACATAAGTATATTACCCTCCCCACGTATCAAATTGAAACAGGTGGTTCTTGTGCCGGCGAGGAGTAAAAACAAAGAGCGCGAATGGTTTTAAAAGTTGCCAACAAACTTAAATAAGCGAAATCCTTCATCATCAATCATTTCAATCAACAACAAGAAGAAAGAGGCTGATGCTGAAGACATCCTTCTGGTAGGAGGGAATTCTCGCGCGAGTGAACCGACAATTTAACAATGAGAAAATTAACGTTTCAATTTTAATAATTTGCGTATGACGAATCGTACTGAGAGAAAAATCGAGATTGGCCAAATCGAGAGATAAAGTTGTGGAATACGCCAAGAAGACGAAAAAAAAAACGCACCTGGCCACCTCTCTCAGCTTTTTTGTTTTGTTGGCTAGTTAAACTTGCCAGTAACAATAATTAATTATTTTTACTCGAGATATGTCCGCATTAACATGTAACGTAATAATATGACCTAGTCAATGACCTGAACTTTTAATTTTTTTTTCTTCCCCCCCGTACGTATTCTAATATGTTTTACGTATCCCCGAAATAGAAAAAAGAACCAGAAGACAGAGAGAGAACCAAGAAAACCGAAGAGGGGAAAAGACGAAAAGAGAAAATAAATGGAAACTAGAACCGTAAACGCTTAATATTTAAAGGGAAAGTTGGCAGCGAAGGAGCGAATGAAAAGGCCTACGATGGAATCCAACGTTTCCGTTTATGAATAATAATAATAACGTTGGGGAATAGACCGGAGCCGGATTGGTAACTAACAACAATCGATTCGATAACAATAACGACCGAGAGGCAAAGAGGTAAAATAAAGAGGAACGAAGAGTGGCCGCCGCAACCTGCGAACAAACTCTCGCCCGATCGATCGCCGTTGCCCATCGATTCCTCGCGAGCTGTTAACAAACCGTTCAACAATCGTTAACACGTTCTTCGCGAATTCGATGACTATTGCGATCGTCAAAGTCCAGACACCGAAACGAATTCCCTCTATTGGAAAAGTGGGCCCCTTCCTCACTCTAACACACAAGAATATTCAACAACAATAACAAACGTGCAAAAACCAAAATAATAATAATAATTGCCGACCTTCATATGAATCATTGACTAACGCGGTTTTTTGTTTTCGCGAATTATTAACGACCAAAAAAAAAAAGAACGAACAAAAGTAGAGGAACCTCGAATCGGCTGGCTCTCGCTCGTTCGCACTCCGTCCTCTTCTAATCGTGTAATGTAGGACGTTGACTTTAATTATGCTTAATTATGCAATCGTTTCTACGTTTGTCTAGTTTCTGTTGTCATTTCCAGTCTGTCATCGGGGCCGATTAAGACGCTAACAGCTTATTTGCCGTCTCTTTTATTATTGTTAGTTCGTTCCCCGACTTCCTCTGAAATCGGCTGGATATCCTGTCGAATGTAACAAACGATAAGAATACGTTATGAAGCGTTCGTTTCATTCGGTAACCTCATCATCGACGTCGTCGTCGGAACGATTCATTCCTGCGATCAAGAACCTCTTCACCTTTTTGCGACGGTCGATTCGTTCGACTTATTAATCTTTCGCAAAAAGATCACGAGCAGTTGTTATGCTCGATTGGATTTTCTCGAAACTCCGTTGAAAACGTTGGGGGATAAAAAGTAGTCTTCCGCTAAACATCATCGTGATATTTACCTTTTCCATTATCAGTTTCTTCGTCGATGTCAAGTAAAATATTTGCCTTCAATAAAGTCTGGCACGTCATCGACCACCGCGATCGAGGAAGAAGAAGATGAGGAGGACGATAGCGACAATAATAAGTAATCGATCGTTCCAATATTTGTACGATTCGAATCGATTTGTTGGATTCAATTTGTTTGGGATACGGAAGAGAGTTTGTTTTTCTGGAATCTCCGGCAATTAATTGTTCCCTATTGTATCGACGGGTGGGGAAATTTTGATTGGAAATCGAAAACTACCTGCTTTTTCATTGCCGTCGAGTGAAAGATACTTTCCAATCAACTGGAATTATTCAAATTCTTTTCACGAAAATGAAAGACGAGCGAATCGTTGTTAGCTTTATACCGGATAATAAAGTAATGCGTAGACAAAACAGATAGTTTTATGGTCGATAATAAAATTCGAAATATTTATTTCCTTCGGCCGACTACTGTTATGCGCCTCTGCAGAAATTACATTAAGTAATACAAACAAATAGCGAAGAGACGGTGTGTATGCCTGACAGACAACAATGAATGATAATATTCTGAAAAATATTTGATGAATATTAATAAACTAGAAATTATATGATGATCATAATGAGACGCGATAATAAAGGTGAAGTACGTCAAAAAAAAATTAAAAGGAAAATTAATTTTTATTGCGAGACCTATTTGCAAACTTTTTGTTTCGTAACCATTAACGATATGCAAACACGAGTAACACAATTCAGTTAATAAATGTAGGCTAAATAATGAGGATTAGTTGAAATGGATCGAAGACGGGAAATCGAATGGTAATTTATGATAATCATCTTCTATTTCAAAGAAAGACGCAACGATAACGACAAAGATTCTCTCTCCTTTTCGTGATAAGCAACAAGGAAAAAAGGCAAAGATGAAATGCGGAGTACGAAAATATAAACGAGACTGAGGGAGATAGAGCGAGAGAGCCGGAAAATGGGTCATCCGAAAATAGTGACAGCACAAAACCTACAACACCTACAACAATCCAAAGACTCATTGTTCTAAAATAAATCTAATTCACCATGTGTGGTGCGGTACGTACCACCAAATAACGAACGAAACACCAAGAAATTGTACAAACACAATTATAACAACAATATTTTGAGACTTTTTCTTGAATTTTTGCCTTTTTATGTACTTTTGCCCAAATTGCAAAAGACGCATTTTAGAGCCCGTAAAGTCGCTATGTCTGGAAAGAAACATTAGAATTCAATTGCGAGTATCGAGTCGAGATTAACTCGTATTTTAAGACTTTGTTTTTCTTCAAATTTTGCCTTCCTATAGAAGGGGGGACCCTTCCCTACTTTTGCTTTTTTTCACAAATTGCAAAAAGTGTTTTTTAGGGCTCTTAAAGTCACTAACTGTAGAAAGAGGCATTAGAGATCGATTAATTAGAGTTCAGTTGTTTGTATTACGTCGAGATTTATTCGTATTTTGAGATTTTCCTTTTCTTCAATTTTTGCCTTCCTATAGAAGGGGGGACCCTTCTCTACTTTTGCATTTTTGCTTAAATTGCAAAAAGTGTATTTTAGCGCTCTTAAAGTCACTAACTGTAGAAAGAAACATTAGAGATCGATTAATTAGAGTTCAGTTGTTTGTATTACGTCGAGATTTATTCGTATTTTGAGATTTTCCTTTTCTTCAAATTTTGCCTTCCTATAGAAGGGGGGACCCTTCCCTACTTTTGCATTTTTGCTCAAATTGCAAAAAGTGTATTTTAGCGCTCTTAAAGTCACTAACTGTAGAAAGAAACATTAGAGATCGATTAATTAGAGTTCAGTTGTTTGTATTACGTCGAGATTTATTCGTATTTTGAGATTTTCCTTTTCTTCAAATTTTGCCTTCCTATAGAAGGGGGGACCCTTCCCTACTTTTGCTTTTTTTCACAAATTGCAAAAAGTGTTTTTTAGGGCTCTTAAAGTCACTAACTGTAGAAAGAAACATTAGAGATCGATTAATTAGAGTTCAGTTGTTTGTATTACGTCGAGATTTATTCGTATTTTGAGATTTTCCTTTTCTTCAAATTTTGCCTTCCTATAGAAGGGGGGACCCTTCTCTACTTTAGCATTTTTGCTCAAATTGCAAAAAGTGTTTTTTAGGGCTCTTAAAGTCACTAACTGTAGAAAGAAACATTAGAGATCGATTAATTAGAGTTCAGTTGTTTGTATTACGTCGAGATTTATTCGTATTTTGAGATTTTCCTTTTCTTCAAATTTTGCCTTCCTATAGAAGGGGGGACCCTTCCCTACTTTTGCATTTTTGCTCAAATTGCAAAAAGTGTATTTTAGCGCTCTTAAAGTCACTAACTGTAGAAAGAAACATTAGAGATCGATTAATTAGAGTTCAGTTGTTTGTATTACGTCGAGATTTATTCGTATTTTGAGATTTTCCTTTTCTTCAAATTTTGCCTTCCTATAGAAGGGGGGACCCTTCCCTACTTTTGCTTTTTTTCACAAATTGCAAAAAGTGTTTTTTAGGGCTCTTAAAGTCACTAACTGTAGAAAGAAACATTAGAGATCGATTAATTAGAGTTCAGTTGTTTGTATTACGTCGAGATTTATTCGTATTTTGAGATTTTCCTTTTCTTCAAATTTTGCCTTCCTATAGAAGGGGGGACCCTTCCCTACTTTTGCTTTTTTTCACAAATTGCAAAAAGTGTTTTTTAGGGCTCTTAAAGTCACTAACTGTAGAAAGAAACATTAGAGATCGATTAATTAGAGTTCAGTTGTTTGTATTACGTAGAGAATTATTCGTATTTTGAGAATTTTCTATTCTTCAATTTTTGCCTTCCTATAGAAGGGGGGACCCTTCTCTACTTTTGCATTTTTGCTTAAATTGCAAAAAGTGTATTTTAGCGCTCTTAAAGTCACTAACTGTAGAAAGAAACATTAGAGATCGATTAATTAGAGTTCAGTTGTTTGTATTACGTCGAGATTTATTCGTATTTTGAGATTTTCCTTTTCTTCAAATTTTGCCTTCCTATAGAAGGGGGGACCCTTCCCTACTTTTGCTTTTTTTCACAAATTGCAAAAAGTGTTTTTTAGGGCTCTTAAAGTCACTAACTGTAGAAAGAAACATTAGAGATCGATTAATTAGAGTTCAGTTGTTTGTATTACGTAGAGAATTATTCGTATTTTGAGAATTTTCTATTCTTCAATTTTTGCCTTCCTATAGAAGGGGGGACCCTTCTCTACTTTTGCATTTTTGCTTAAATTGCAAAAAGTGTATTTTAGCGCTCTTAAAGTCACTAACTGTAGAAAGAAACATTAGAGATCGATTAATTAGAGTTCAGTTGTTTGTATTACGTCGAGATTTATTCGTATTTTGAGATTTTCCTTTTCTTCAAATTTTGCCTTCCTATAGAAGGGGGGACCCTTCCCTACTTTTGCTTTTTTTCACAAATTGCAAAAAGTGTTTTTTAGGGCTCTTAAAGTCACTAACTGTAGAAAGAAACATTAGAGATCGATTAATTAGAGTTCAGTTGTTTGTATTACGTCGAGATTTATTCGTATTTTGAGATTTTCCTTTTCTTCAAATTTTGCCTTCCTATAGAAGGGGGGACCCTTCCCTACTTTTGCTTTTTTTCACAAATTGCAAAAAGTGTTTTTTAGGGCTCTTAAAGTCACTAACTGTAGAAAAAAACATTAGAGATCGATTAATTAGAGTTCAGTTGTTTGTATTACGTAGAGAATTATTCGTATTTTGAGATTTTCCTTTTCTTCAAATTTTGCCTTCCTATAGAAGGGGGGACCCTTCCCTACTTTTGCATTTTTGCTCAAATTGCAAAAAGTGTATTTTAGCGCTCTTAAAGTCACTAACTGTAGAAAGAAACATTAGAGATCGATTAATTAGAGTTCAGTTGTTTGTATTACGTCGAGATTTATTCGTATTTTGAGATTTTCCTTTTCTTCAAATTTTGCCTTCCTATAGAAGGGGGGACCCTTCCCTACTTTTGCATTTTTGCTTAAATTGCAAAAAGTGTATTTTAGCGCTCTTAAAGTCACTAACTGTAGAAAGAAACATTAGAGATCGATTAATTAGAGTTCAGTTGTTTGTATTACGTAGAGAATTATTCGTATTTTGAGAATTTTCTATTCTTCAATTTTTGCCTTCCTATAGAAGGGGGGACCCTTCCCTACTTTTGCATTTTTGCTTAAATTGCAAAAAGTGTTTTTTAGGGCTCTTAAAGTCACTAACTGTAGAAAGAAACATTAGAGATCGATTAATTAGAGTTCAGTTGTTTGTATTACGTAGAGAATTATTCGTATTTTGAGAATTTTCTATTCTTCAATTTTTGCCTTCCTATAGAAGGGGGGACCCTTCCCTACTTTTGCATTTTTGCTTAAATTGCAAAAAGTGTATTTTAGCGCTCTTAAAGTCACTAACTGTAGAAAGAAACATTAGAGATCGATTAATTAGAGTTCAGTTGTTTGTATTACGTAGAGAATTATTCGTATTTTGAGAATTTTCTATTCTTCAATTTTTGCCTTCCTATAGAAGGGGGGACCCTTCTCTACTTTTGCATTTTTGCTTAAATTGCAAAAAGTGTATTTTAGCGCTCTTAAAGTCACTAACTGTAGAAAGAAACATTAGAGATCGACTAATTAGAGTTCAATTGTGAGTTTTACTTAATTTCTTCAGAAAGAGGCACCAGCAAATATCTCTTGTACCAAACGCGACGCGCCAAGTGTATTAATACCAAAGTGGACTCGCAGATGTACGTGAAGAAAGCATCAAAAAAAGAGAGAAACGAAACGTTTTAAAAATAATTTCCCCAAATCCAAATGTGGTCCATCCGGCTCGTAACTTATTCTTTTCTTGTTTGTTCGGCCGTCCTCAACTTCTTTATGACATTAAAATCTCGACAATCGTTGTTATTAAAAAAAAAAAACACGTGACATTTATTGCGGTACTTAATAAAATTTACGAGCAAATCTAAGCGCCATCATCATCATCATCCTCATCATCCGAGAAGCATCAAGTGGAACATGTTCCCTTTGAAGACACCTGCTACTGTTGCCCAAACGAAGTAAAAATCGACCCATAAAAACGAACTTCCCCACCATAGACATCCATCAAATTTACAACAATCAACAATCGTTATGGGCAATTAAAACTTTTACTTAGAACACGAGGTCCTCAAATAAACAAATAAACGGCAAGACCACCAACTTGTTCGATGATCTTCATCGACGCTATAAAACGAACAGCGTGACGTGAATCGTCTACCGGAGCAGTTTAAATGACTCGAAGAAGCTGCAGGTGCCCGAGCCGGCGTTGAATAAACCAAAACCCCTATTAAAAGACGAATTAATCAATTATTCGCCGGTAATTATCGTTAACGAATAGCACAACGGCTTCTTGGAAGTAAAGCGCATTCGATTCGGGAAGACGCGAGGGTGCATATTTAATGTTTGGCGCGAATAATTTAATGCGCCACCGTTTCAATGAACTTCATCGACCGATTCGGCGTTTGTTCTTCACCAACTTTCCACTCTAATTATGCAAGAGAGATTTTCTGTTTCGCGTTACTTAATTGCTTGTCGATTATTTGATTGATCGACGGGCCGATCCTTTCGAAAGTCGCGAAGGAAACGGTCGACGAATTAACCGTCGACCTTCTTGAAATAATCGTGGCGTTCAGCTGAAAGAGAAGTTAATTAACGCGCGTTGGGAGGAAAACGTTGATATTAAGGCGAGTAATCGATTCGAAAAAGTTGCCTTCCACGCCTCGGCGTCTCTTTCGTGCGACCCGTCTATCTCTTCGCCTTTTTGTTAACATAACGAAGCGCCTGTTAATAAGTCGTCCCTCGTTTACATTACGCGTATACCTACAGATGAAAACGATCGTGTCCTTCCAAGAAGCGAGCGTTTCATCACCGGAAATACCATTTGTTTCCCATGCAAAAAAAAAGACGCGGAGAAATAGTAATAATTCTCGCCAGTTTGAAAGAGTGAATGGCGACACATTTGAATGAGATAAAAACAGATGTACACACAATCGTCGGCGAAAGAGAACGAGAATTTGAGGTTCGAAGGAAAGTTACCGTTTATGTAAATAGATGCGACCTTCTGCGATGAATGAATTGCACAAGGAAGTCGTTTGAAGGGACGAATATTTAAGTCGAAATCTATCGGCGATTGAAAACGTACCTTGAAGGTTGGATATAGAACAAATAAGAATTTCACCTATATTTTACGATCAAATATTTGCGCAAAAATTGATTGCGCATTTGGAATTGATTAACGTTCTCGATCGCAAATAGTTACTTATCAATTTGCAAATAATCGATAATTGCATACGCATGTATACGTAGCTTTAAAAGCTCCCTAATATTTGTGAATAATTACGATTCGATAAGACAGAAACGGACGCTTTGCCTCGTTCAAACTAATAAAATTATTTCAATACGTCAAACGAATAAAATCTATTTAAAAGCGTCCTTATCGCCACCAATTTCCTCAATTACTCAATGAAAGAACGAGTTCTGAGAAATCAAGAATCGAGCGAGAGCGCGATCAAACAATCCTCGTAGTAGTAACCCTAACGAAAAAAAAAACGTATAAACGTAGTACGAGAAGATACGAAACGATTAATAAACATTGTTATCAATTAAATGTACCGTTACGCAATTAAAACATAATTCAAACGAAGAAGAAAGTCGATAACGCAAGAAGACCAAAGTTCAACAATTTCCTCCGTTCTTTTGCTCTCTCTCTCTCTCTCTCTCGCCGGAGTCGAAACTGAAGACAACTTTTTCGTGTTTCGCTTTGCGCCCGTTAAACGATCAACTCGAAGATGTGGGCCACGGATCGACTAAAATTAGAGAGTTTCTGACGCGAGAAGACAAATGTTAGGCAAAAGAACGGAGCTATTTAAATATAGACGAAGAAAACGCGCGGAGGAGCGAAATGGGAAATCTTTAGTTTCGGATTTTCCATCGACTCCTACGCTTGAGGCGAAACTAGGAACGCGACGGGACAGTTTTTATGATAATGGCGCGTTTTCGAGATAAAGCTAATTAATTAACGCGCTCGCTGCTTTAATCTAGTTTCCGGATGTTTTTTTTTTTGATAGATTTTTCCTCTCCTAATCATCGTTTTCCTTTGCGTACCCCTAAAACGGTCGCCGGCGAGGAGGAAACGTATCGAAATCGTATCAAAAACCAGGAACCGAATGAAGAATTCCCGGGAACGTCGGGCGGAAATCCGTTTTTGAGGTTCTGCTGCCTACGATTACATTTTCGTCGTTAATCTTTTCCACTTTTCGCCATTCGATTACGACGGAACGAAACGGAGAGAAATCGTGGGACCTCCACATGTCAACGATAACAGTTTCCCCAATCTGCTGGCACTTTGCACCATCGAATCGCAATTAACACACTTCTTGAATTAACTTCATCGATTCGTCCGATTGCGTTTTATAATGAGCAAAGATTCGGGGGCCCCCTTTTTAATATCCAACGTATCTTTAAGAGTAGCAAGATCATTACCACGAAGTACCTGCTCGTCTGCGGTTAATAACCGTTTAACAAGAATCCAGATCGATATCATCGGCTCTCCGACAACTGCCTTTGTTCGTATTTATAATTAATTAGTTAATTAATTAAATTCAACCGCTTTTTTGTTGTTAAGAAAGGCTTAAAGTAATTCATTAATTCCGGCTCGCCCTCGTCTCTCTCTCTCTCGCTCGACATATTCGTTAATTAGTTATGGAAAAGTACACATACTTAATTCGCTGGCTAATTTGCCCTCGAAGGGCTCCTTTCGCTCGTTGCCTTTTAATTGCAATTAGACGAGGCTTTAAATGCGCTGCTAACCATTCGTTCGGTGTATTAATTCGATGCACCGGAAACGAACAGAAATTGATAAATATTTGCTTAAGGCCCAGCTTATTTGTTTAATTATCGTTGTACACACGTTTAGGTAGATAGCTGAAGTTTCCAGGTACGAAATGCGACTTTACAGTTTCGTATAAAACTATTTATCACGTTAATTTTTATCCATAGAATTCGAATTTGCCTCCTAACAGATCTCGAGGAATCGATTCCAAACGCAAAAGAAGCAAATTCAATTAATCGTGAAAGGGTTTCGCAACAATGCGAATTCATCGAATCGAATTCTGCTTGCGATTTGAATTATTAATTGCGAAAACGATTAAACGTCGCCTCGGTTCCTTTCACTTGCGATTCGTTCTTCTTCCAATGCAATGTACGCTAAAGCAGCCCTGAAAGCGTTCTTCAGCAGCAACATGTTAAATTACACCACAAACATATTGAACGCAACGGACAATCATCATTTCGATGGCGAAAAGTTACTTGTGAGCGTATTAGACGCAGATGACGGTTTACGAATTGGAAGCGTTCCTAGAGAACTGCACGAGATCTTGAGCGATGAATTCCAAGTCGAGTAAGTTACAGATTGCATAAAACAAATGGCGTTAAAATTGATCGCGTTTCAGCGTTGCTTACGGTTTAAAAGCCAACGCGCAATTGTTGATATGCCTCGAAGCCGTAACAATTTGCAAAACGAAGCTTTGCCATTTGGGAGAGCCAGTGAGTAGTCGGTTTAATTCGACAGCTACTATTTCCTCGATCGCGAAGATTATGCGAAACGCGCGAAGGACGTGTTCGCGTTGACGTTCGTCGGTTCGTTGTGGTTCTGCTATACGATGCTCCTCGTCCTGCTGGCGATTTCTTTGAAAATCACCACCAACTACTCATCGGATCGATGGTCCTTGTTGGACATCAGCTTGTGGACAATCGCGGCGGCTTGTCAACAAGGTAAGCGATGGATTCGTCGCAAAAATTGCAATCGTTTATAAATTTGCAGGTTTAAGCTTCACGCCGATCAAACTTTGTAGCCGAATCCTGTTCTTATTGGGCTACGTGTCCTCGTATCTCTTGTACACCGGATTTGCTGCTGCTATTACGTCGGCTCTTCTCAATCAGTACGGCGACAACGCAATCGATTTGAGCCATCACAAAGGCAACTTAATTGCGTACCCTGCAAATAACAATTTGGCGATAAGAAGGACTGATAGCGTGGGTCACATGGTTGAGGAGGTTCGTAAGAATGGAGCCATTGGAATTGCACCGGAATCATATCTTAAGAGCTACTTGTGGATAACGAAGAAACGGGATTCGTTAGCGGGGACTGCGTTCGTGAAATTACCCGTTGTTCACGGTGTATGGTTCAATTTGAAGGAAGAATCGTTGGCCAAAGACATCAATAAGAGGCGAGTGATGTTTATATAAAGTGCGGTGGTATATTAGGCAATGAGGTTTCAGAATAATTGTCTACAAAGAGCGAGGTATCTTGACACGTAGGAAAGGCATCGATATGGAAACGATGAAAGAATCGAAATATTCTCAAGTCAGTCTTCGGCACGTGTCCTCGGCAATTTTATTGTTAACATGTGGTTCATTATTAGCGATACTCTTATTAACGTGCGAATTCTTATACGCTTTCGCCAGCGATAAGACGTAAAATAACATTTTCTTGCATTTTAAAACAGTTTTTATTATCCTGGTTAATACGCGAAACGCAATCGATGCTAAATTAAATGTTCAAGCTCCGACTACAAAACAAGATATAAAAGAGAAGCTAGCGAAATTAATCTAGTAAAATAAATGTGTATATACCATAAAAAAAAACATTGTACAAATTGTACATGAAAGCTTAAACAATAATTTAATAATAACGTCATGATTTCGAATTAAATTATTTTGGCTATCGAAAAAAAACAGGGACAAGGATTAATCGAACGGTCGTTACGCTCGCACGAATTTTTCGTTTCAAGCAAACATAGTGAGAAAAGTTTAATTAATTAATGGTGACTAGTGTTCCTTAATAATTAAAGGTATTATTGTTAACATTGCAAGTTTTCAATTTGAACTTGCTTTCTTCCTATCTATTTTGAGATCATACCATACCAAGCAATAATTGTTATATACATGGCTTAAATGTAAAAAATGATTTGTTGAACATGTTCATTCATCGTTTCTTCGTCATTCCTAACGGGCAATTCGTTAATTATAACATAAATGTAAACTTCACGTCTAATCGAACACACCAAATTGAAAGAAGGTTTGTTATCATCCACAATAATTATTGGCAAATAGGGGGAATGTGTGTATAACGAAGTAATAATTAGAAAGAAAAATAAATAAATAAATCACATTATTCAATGCCGTGAGCAAATATCATTACGAGTCCTGGCTCTAGCATCATATCCTCGGACATGTGTGTATTATCGCAGGCCAACACTAAAACCGCCTGTTTGCCCGGAATCCGTTTACACACGTAACTTTCGTAGTGCCTACGATTGTTCTGTCTAGTCTCTAACGAACTCAATCCGGGCGGCCATCGCCTCTCGTGGCAGTTTTGCATTAGACTATCTATTATGTGAGGTGGACATTGCATCTCGTCTAACGTCCTCTTAATCATGTGCTAAAAATATACAGAAAATTATGTAAAGGTAGACAAAGTTTCTTTTCTACAAAAGAAATGTATGCATTTTTAAATTCAAATGCGACTGCTTGAAATTCTAATCTTATTGTTGTAACTTATTCAATGTAAACTGTGCCAGGGACAAACTTACCATTCATTGTTGCTAAATACAATGCACCAAAACAATTTGCATATAATCAATGTACACCTAAAATGAAAGATTTACCTGTAAGGTTTCATCAGGGGTTGATATCATGCCACCCCATCTGGTCACTCTGGCTCTTGTTAATGTAGTACTCCACCTAACTACTTCATTCCTTTCCATTGCATCTGCTATGGCCCTCATTGTCGGATTGGAAACTTTCATTGCCCTCATGAAATCCTTCAGCAATTGCAACTCCCTTTTTTGTTCGTTCAATATGAATCTTTGTTCGGTTAGATTTTGTTGGAAATCATTCAGTTTCTGATGCTGTGTCTGTATTAAACCCCTAAGCTCCTTGATACAATTATGATCTTTAAGCTCATCTTTTGGTATAATCAGGCCACAGCCTTGGTCACAAGGCAATGGCCTCTTTGGATTATGTTCACATTCTACCAAATGGTTAGTTAATGTGTCTAATTTTAATATTCTTGTACAACCATATTGAGCATTATCACAACTAATAGAGAGCCTGGAAAAGCTAGAGATAATTAATCGATCAATATGCCTACACGTTCTATGTTACCTTGACAGTAGATTCTTCAAAATCCTTGGTACTTGTCTTAATTGGGCAGACGTAATATGTTGTCTATCAACTGGACACGTTGGTTGTCTAGATATCCATTCTTGTATGCAAGAACGACAAAATGCATGTTCACAGCCAGGTGCCTTTTTGAACATAAATAAGATCATTAAAAACATTACATTATAAAATATCATTACCTGTAAAGGATCCTCTAAAACACCAGCACAAATGGGACAAATTAATTCTTCATCTACTTCACCCTGAAAACGATTCAACTCAAATCCCATATTTTCGATAAATCCATATAGAAAACAACACCACGAATATATTTTTCTATCCTTATATGTGCAACAAATGAATGAGAAAATTTCGCAAGGAATCCAATTGTACCCACTAAATTGTCACCAAAATGTCTGTCCGAGAGATAATATATGCTTATGGTGTTTTCTCTATCAGTTGATGAATTTGGTATGTGAAGGGACTGACAATGAAAATCCTTGTTCAAACACAGATGGAACCGTTGACCTGGAGCTAATTTTCTCGATTTCAAGCAAAAATCAAGCTTTTAATTAATTCCTAGATGTGATAAATTAATTTGATAAATAATTACCTTTTCAAATTACAAAAAGAAGCTTGCTATTCTCGATATAGTGCACTGCTGGTTGCAGACACCTATCTTATAGCAATGTAGTTATGTACCCAGGATTACACCTTAAAACGTCCATAAGCACCCATTCAAACTTTGTCCGAAACTAAATTGCGCGGCGAAGAAAGCGTTGGAGAATTTTTAAATTATCTTTGATTCCTACCTTAGCTGCTACCCCCGCACGTTCATGGGACCTACCTGTGATTAAATGGAGTGATTAGTTTTATTGAATTGAATGGAATTCTTGAAAAATTAACTTACCTTTTTCATAAACGCCTCTTGCCCGATGGCCATCCAGCCACCGCCAACAGTATCCAGCAGCTTCCATCACTTTCATTATCACTTAACACTTTTACCACCAACTCACATTACTTTTCACTTAATAAACATTCCAAACTCACAAACTCACTCACTTCTTGCACAACACTTTAAGCTGAAACAAAGAAATTAATTTAGTGGTTCAAATAAAAATAATATTGAGTAAGTTAACTTACCACGAAGAATAAGCGTGCCTTACTGCCACTATTTAACGTTCACCAATCCCAAGCATCCTCTTACTCTTTGGAGGAAAATCTGAAAAATAAATAAATTCAAATTAGTCCGACGTTTGCAAGTGATTTCGAAGAGAGACTCACCATCTATTTCTCGATGACAATACGTCGGATGCATTTTCTTCTTCGTAAACCATCTCTCGATCTTCATGTCGCTGAAAAGAAAACGGATTAAGGGGGAAGCGCCTCCACCAAAGTGGATGCGATGGAGTGAGAATGCGGCGAAGAGCCACCAGGAGATGGGAATGATGGAAAAGGAGGAACGAGGGTCGAGAAATTCAAAAAATTCCTACCTTCGCTGCTACCCCGCACGTTCATGGGACCTACCTGTAATTAAAAAGAATTAATTATTAGTTGTATTGAATAGAATTAAAAAAAAAAATAACTTACCTATTTGATAAATGCCTTTCGCCTTATGATCCATGCTCCCACCGCCAACAGCATCCACTTGCACTGTTCACTTCCACACATCACTAATTCAAATCACTTCAAGCTGAAACAAACGAAATGCATTAATTATTGAAGAATAAAATTTAATAAACTACAACTAATTACCATCAAATGCACACGCGCCTTGCCGGAAATTATCACAATTTGCAGGAATATTCTTCACAATCGAAAAAACCTAAAAGCGAAATTATCAATTTATTAGTCATACACACACATTTGATTCAGGTATATTCGTCGATAAAATAACAATTGCAAGAAGGTTTTGAACATGGAGGAATTTGCAAGCAAAAAAAAACAAATGAATATCGTCTAGTAGGCCGATTAGTATAAAGGAATAATTGGACTTAGAAAACGTGAAATAACTTGATCGCGTTATGAATTTTATAACAAACTGTGACAATTATATTAAACTTACCATTTTATAATAAATAATCGCATTTTGCACTAAATTACTTTGATTTATTTCAATTTAAATTCGAGCAGCGATTCATGCGCGTCTACACCGCAAAACTTTCTTGCGAAGAGGGCGACTCCAAGCGCGCGCCACTGGAACTAACGTATGATTGAATTGTGGGTTGCATAATATTTGAATTAAAATAAACTATTTATATATTTATCTTTGGAATTTATATTCCAGGAGTATATTTCCAGGAGTAAGTAATTGAGTAATCTACAATGTTTATTTCATCGTTAAGTTAAACATTTTAGGACACATGCTACTGCAATAGGAGATGGTTCTGTTCAGGATCTTTGCACTGGTTAAGGATAAATCCATGCTATTTAAACCCCTGAAGAAGATATTCAATGGAAATAATATAAGCATCGTACAGATAAGGAATTCGTCGTTCTTTCGTGTACCAAAGAAGAATGCGAGTAATTTTAAGATCAAAGATAATGTGCCTGAGGAATATGAATTGATCTACAGAAATGGCTTAAACAATTACTTTACTGGTATACAAATTGTTGGTACAATTTCAGTGCTGAGTATTGCTGCTTTCTTTGTTTATCAATCTGACTTTACAAAACCAAGATTTGATGAATGGAAGACTGTACCAAAAACGTTTGAAAGTGATTTATATGTATCAGTAGTCGGTCTGATTTTGGTTAATGTAAGTTTATTAGTTATGTTACGTAGATTTCCAATCAGGATCTACAACAGTCCTAGTCAAAATAAGTACATCATGATATATTACAATTACTTACCATTCACAACATCACGATGTCATTTCAAAGTTTCTGATGTGATTAAACTGGAAGAGACTGGTTTCTTGCCATGGAAGGATTCCAGATATGAAATTAAGTCAACAGGCAAAGTAATTATGTTAGAGAATTACTTTAGGCGACCGGCCGATTTAAATATAATGTTAGGATATCAGAAACATGCAGAACAAGAAGACGACGATTAACAATACAATAATAATTTCTTGAAAATAAAATGTAAAATAACAATAGCTTTAAAAATTGTTTAAAAACGTAAAATATTCCTTATTTTCACTTTGTGCCATTACATCGTCCATTGCGCTCATAAATTTCATTAATCAATTTATATGCTGGAAAATAAGTTTTAGTGCCACCAGTCTCATCAATGCAGTTATGCAGCAATAAATGTGGATTCGCTTGAGTATTCTTCACGTTACCTAACGATGTATAGCCGACATCGTATAAACTGCAATAAGGCAAATTGAACGTTTGAATGTAATCCCAAATATCTGAATAATGCCAATCTAATAGTGGACATATTCGCATAAATTGCGGCCAATCTACGTCCGTCATCTAGAAAGTAAAAGAGTTCTCATTAAACAATTATTCATCTTTATGTTGCTAATGTACTTCAAACGTTTTTAGTTTTTCAGAATATGGGTCTGTCCGTCTTGTGCCCATTAAACAAGCTTTAATTTCTGGTTGATTCTTTTTCAAATACTCCATTGCATCTTTTATGGAAGCTTGTATTGAAACTACCTTTATATTATAATATTTTGCGATGTTTTTAATGAAAACTTGGATTTCTGGAAACGGATTACTGCTTTCCACATATAAGCAACATAGATTGTTGTAATTGTTATATTTTTGATGCAATGCAAGTAGAGTCATATGTAACAGAACTGTACAATCTTTACCACCATTGAAGCATATACAAACACTTTGAGGTGCATACTTCTCAAAACATTCATCTAATACCTGCAAATAATTATTAATATAGATTATGGTTAATCAGATTCCTTTATCATAAGTTACCTTGAATGCTTCTTTGAATTTATTAAAGTTTATCAACTTCTGTGGTACATAACAGTCAAATTCTGCATATGAATCATAATCATCCTCTTTCAAATTTTTTGTAATATCCATCTCACATTGTAGTAAAGCATTTAGTTTGTGACTGACAAGCCTAAATCTTTTTGTGTCAATTGCTGTTATCTCAACTTCATTAGTATTATTATCAGCAGTTTTATTTGGGCTGCAATCTTCTTTGAGTTTTATAATTTTTATGTATGGTTTTGGTACTAAAAAATACAATAAATACTTCTCTACAATTGCAATGGATTCATTTGGTGCATGTACATCCATAAGAAATATTCTTTGGAAATATAATACTGAACAATCACTGTTCCATTCATTTTTCAAATGCTTCCACTCTAATATATTTGACTTTATGTGAAACATCTCACATAAGCACTTATTGATCATTTCTTTATGATTATCATCCAATAATATCATGATAAAATGTGTATTCAATAGGCACATTTCCACTTCAACAGATATCTTTTTAATGTCATCTATTAGAAAGCAAATCTTCTCTACAGCATATCCCAAATTCTCCAATTTCATCTTCAATGATTTGATATTCAAACAAGAAGCTTCTTCACATAAATCATTGTCAATTTGTAAAATAGAAATATTGTTCAATTGCAACCTTTGCTTGTGCATTTTCAACTACACACAATTAATATGCAGACCAAGTGATGATAAATATGTGGTAATTCTGGAATAAAAATATGTTTGTGAAAATTGGTCCAATAGTCCAACACGCTTTTTAATTTGTTGGAGCAAATTAATGAGCAACTTACATGAAATGAAAACCTGGTAAAAGTACTATGATATACATTGAAACTACCTGGTGACGTTAATGGTTATTTAAATTATAATTGGAGCTGTAAACGTGTTCTTAATTATTTGTTACTTTCCTATTTGCTAAATAACTTTGCGATTCCTACTCTTTAGCTCATAAAAAGGTAAAATCGCATTTCTTTAAGGTTATACGTATGTCATGTCAGATTACTCGTGGCATTTAAAACTTGCTTGAAACAGAATTAAACCACTCGGAAAATTACAGTACTTAATGCCATAATTATCCTTGGAATTAAATCATTAATCTTATGTGTGCAATACAGTCATTTTAGGAATCATCTAATGAGAATTATACATAGAGTTTATAACAAATTTATTTATGTACATAATATGTACAATTTATAATGTTTTTGTTATAATAAAATGTATTGCACTGATTTCTAACACAAAAAACAATATCTAACAGGAAAAGGGTTACACTAGGAAAGAACATACAAATGAAAGCAATCATGAAACAACTTAAAAATTAAGCAACAATTACAATAATATAAAATCACAATATTCAAAAAAGAAATAATGAAATATTTGACTGGTGATAATTATCTTAATCTACTATTATAATTATATAATAATATTTTATGTATAATCAAAAGTGAGCTTCTTGTAGATAAGATTTGAGAATTTCTGGTAATGGCAGTTCTTTTATGTTATTAATTGCAATGTATTTTCTTATCACAAAACGGCATAGATGTTGTAAACTTTGGACATGAGTAAATCTGGATACTGGCTGAATTAATCTAACTGGTACAACTGGTCCAGGAAGGCAAGTCCAAGTCGAATAACTAAATATATCATTTTCTGACTTGTTCATACTGTCAGCAATCAGATCTGCTATACTCCCAAATGTGTCTTCTGCATTTATGGAATATTCCCCATATAGATATTCTATTCGCGAGTGTAGCGTGCGTCCAAAACATCGGAAACTTATCGTAAACAAATAAGTTTCAGATGCTGAGTCACGTACAAGAAATGAACCATCTGGTAAAGAAGCTAATTTGGCTTCTGCTTCCTCCTTTGACATAGGACCCCAGTACCATCCATACATTCCTAAGTTATTTATTTGACTCTTTAAGTTTTGTCCACTGACAATATTTTCCATATTAGCGAAAAAGCAATTTCTCTGAAAGATAGAAAAACAATTTTACTTAATGCACATATAAATCACTGAAACTGTGAGATGAAAAAAAAAAAGATTAAATCATACTCTTTCTACTATGTCAAGTTCCAGTAATTCATCATTTTTCATCACTTGCAATGGAACTGGTGCAAGATAATCAGTATGACTTGAATCAATTTGAGCATTTCTCTGATTTGCATAATTACTATTCGATATACTTGGAATCTGATAATCATATGAGCTTATCTTTTGTTTGGATTTATAAATAGATGATTTGCATCTTCTAAACTTATCTTTAATAGATTTGAAAAACGTTTGTGCATTATTTAGTATATTACTTTTATCTTTTTCTTCATCTTCACTTATATGACCTAAAACAATAAATTGTTATTATTTATATGACAAGAATCCTTATTTCATCCCTTACCTGATGATGATAAATATTCTTCACAATTCTTTGATTGCCGTTTAAAAAAACCCTTCTTATTAGATCTATCCATGCTTAATTAAAAATAAAACTAATCATAAATTCGGGAATTGGGAAAAATAAGTTGCTTCATTAAATAAAAGAAATTAAAAAAAGGTTACATTATTATTTTCTGTATACATTCGTTGTTGACAGAATGGAAGGAGATTTGAATTTAAATACTAATGATTTACTAATAAATGTTTTTTAAGTGATATTTTAAAATAATATTATGGAAATTAGTGTTATTTTACCTAGTAAACTCAACATTAAATTATTCGTAAAAGTTTCTTTTAAAATTAACGATTACTTTGTTTTACTTTATACTATCCTACGATTGCTTCATCTCAAATTTGCCACTTACTTCATTATTTGTTGTTATGACATTTAACATACATTCAAATTCCGTCATTTTCGAGTTTAGTTATCAAATAAAAGCATTAAACTATCGTTATCTGAAGGTGTTTTATTTCATAAATCTAATTAAAGAACGTGTAATTTGAATCTGAACGTGAATTAAATGAACAAAATACATATGATATTAAAAAAGGTACTTGACATCTGTCACTGAAGAAACAAAAAAAAACATAGAAAGAGAATCAGTTGGCTACAAATATTAATATTATTGTTTAAACCCGTATTTAAGTTTAGTATTTTCCGTTTCTGCATGCTAAAAGTCAGTTAAGTTCCTTAATTTAATAGACCTAATAGAAATATTTATGTACATACAAAAGAAATATGACGTATTGAAAAATGTAAATATATCATTTAAAATATAATATATACAATACACTTTGTGTGTATAATGGATATTCAAGCCCATGAACTGTTAGATAGAAGAGAATGGACAAAAGCAGCGGAACTATACAATCAGTTATTGAGGAACAAGGAAATCCATCTACCAGAATGCATAACATATTTATTAGGCCGATCAGAATGCTTTTATAATCTGGCACAGTACGAAGCTGTGGTTGCTGATTGTAGGACAATAATCAATCTGTTAGCGGACGAGATTGATGTGGAAGGTGAAACGGTTGCAAGGAAACGGCTTGTCTATGCTTTGTTTCAGTTGAAACGCTTCACAGGTAATATCAAATAATTAATCAGTATCATGTAATGGTTCAAAACTGTTTTAACTTGCTATGTTGTAGATGCTGAATTAGCAACAAGAGAATGGGCAGCACAGAAGGGAAGACTGAGTTCCATTCTGGAAGCCAGGACATTATTAGAAAAATTACATGCCAATTATCAAAGTACAATTGAACATGCAAATGGGGAATATAATAACTTTGACGTAAGTTTAACAGTCAATTTAATTATTAATCAAAGCAATCTCCTATTTATTCTATAAGATTCAAACAACCAAATGAATTATTTGAGATCATTTGCCATCAATTCTCATCATGTATGTTTTAGGTCATACAATACAAATATGCAGTATCATGTACATATTGCGGCATAACATTTAATGACAAAATGCAATTAAGGGGTCACTGTCAGACGGCCGAACATCAACGGATGATCATGTCCGACGAGGGCAGAGATTGGCTGTGGAGAGCCCCGCCGAGGGGTTTCAGCAGCGACAATTACACGATTTGCGAATCGTTTCTGGAAACTGGCACATGTAGATATGGAAATCAGTGCATCGAGGCGCACGGCGAAGAAGAGCTGAACGAATGGAGGGAACGTTTCGAGTATAGGAAAATGAAATTAAAGAAAGCATACGATAAGGAATTATATGGTAACATTTTATCATAATCGATACAAGATATCGTCAGTTTTTTTTTATTCTTGAATCGTAGGTAAATCCTATACGGAACAGTTGTTGGAGAGATGGATCGAATCGTCGAATCCGAACGAGATAATGCGCACGAAGCTCGATTACGTGAAAGACGGCTGCTGCAGCGATTTGACGACGACCGTGTCGTCGAAGAACAGCGAGAAGATTTGGAATTTCATATTCGTGACGAGCGTGCCCTTGCACGCGGTCGCACTACTAGAAGACACGCACAGGAATCATTTCGCGGTCAGTAAAGTGACGCTGCTGGATAACAAAGAGTGCATACGGTATCCGCTCGAAAACGTACAAGAATGGTTGACGCCGATAAAGCCGGACGGCGATCTCTTCAGGTACAAAGTGCAAATAATATTCAAAACGGAGATATTCGGCACGTTTCGACAAGCGGTCGTATTCGATTTCGGCTCTTATCCGGTATTAGTGCGGCACTTGTGCGTGGACGTGATACCGATAGACGAGGTCGAGAAATTGAACAATATCAAGAAAGAGATCGTGCTGTCGTCTTCGGAACGCTGGACGTCCGATAACGTGCAAATCGTGCCGTTCACGTCCGAACTGATATCGATAACGCCGGCGTACGGTTGTCCGGATTTGGAATGGAGTCAGACGCTGTTGAAGATGTACCCGACGCCGCAGGCGAACAATTTCACGCTGTCGCAGGTAACGTTGAACGACAAGAAGTTCAACAAGCACAATTACAACATACGAATGCACGAGTTGCTCTACATCGAGGAGATGGCCCGTTACGAGCAGATAGGTAAGTACAATTTGACGACGTCGCTGAGGATAGCGCACAGTTATCTACTGTCGCCGAACGGGATGGCGAATAGTACGGCGAAGTATTCGAACAGCGGCGAACTGTTCGCGCTGTTGAACTTGAGTCGCGACATTTCCGAGGACACGTCCGCCGGCCGTTTGATAATGAACAATTGCATCACGGTGTTATTGGCGTCGGACGTAAGCGAAAACGACGGCGGCTGCAAAGTGGATAAGACGTACGAGGCACTGATCGAAGACAAAGGCAAGAACGTAATCTATCTACGTTTGTCCGCGCAGACGGTCAGCGATCTCGGCTTGAAGCCGGACCAGGAGTTCAAAGCTCAAGTACAATTTCAACTGAATCGACAGTCGTATTGCGAATGGCATCACGCCATCGATAAGATCGGCGACACGAGGATCCTATTCCCGGACACGTTCTTAGAACCGAACATTCCGTGGAGTCCGCAGCGTCAGTGGAGCAACATACCGGACAGTCGATTGAATTTGAAGCAGAAGGAGGCGATCGTCGCGATCACGACGCCCCTGTACGTTCCGTTGCCGCCTATATTGATTATCGGTCCGTTCGGCACCGGGAAAACGTTCACGTTAGCCCAAGCGATCAAGCAATTGATGGGCCAACCGGACCACCGAATACTGATTTGCACCCATTCGAATAGCGCCGCCGATCTGTACATTAAAGAATATCTGCACCCGTTCGCCGAGAACGAGAACGTCGACGTGAAACCGTTAAGAATCTATTATCACAGGCGGTGGGTCTCAACGGTGCATCAAGTGGTACAAAAGGTTGGTCTCATCTCTTCCACTTTGAGATCTCGAATTACGATAGCTTCAATTTATTATATCGTTTTTTTCCTTTTCAGTATTGTCTAATCGAAAGCTTGAACGGCGTAAAATGTTTCCGAATACCGACCGTCGAGGACATAACGAAACATCGCGTGGTGGTCGTCACGTTATCGATATCAATGTATTTGGCGACGATGAATCTGCCGCGCGGTTACTTCACGCACATATTCTTGGACGAGGCCGCTCAAGCGATGGAATGCGAGGCAATCATGCCGTTGGCGTTGGCCAACGATAACACGCGCATCGTGTTGGCCGGCGATCACATGCAATTGAGTCCGGAGATTTTCTCGCAGTTCGCGCGCGAACGTAACTTGCACGTGTCGCTATTGGAACGATTGTACGATCACTATCCGTCGACGTTTACGTGCAAGATCTTGCTGTCGGAGAACTATCGGGCCCACGAGGCGATCATCAATTACGCGTCGGAATCGTTCTACGATCAGAAACTGATAGCGAGCGGCAAGCAACCGCGTCACGAACTCTACTATCCGTTGACGTTTTTCACGACGCGCGGCGAAGACGTGCAGGACAAGAACTCGACCGGTTTCTACAATAACAGCGAGGTGTACGAGATCGTCGAGCGGGTGTGCGAGTTGAAGAAACGATGGCCGACGTCGTGGGGCAAAATCGACGGCCAATCGATCGGTATCGTCACGCCGTACTCGGATCAAGTGTTTCGCATCCGGTCCGAATTGCGCAAGCGACGAATGTACGGCATCTCCGTCGAAAGGGTGCTGAACGTTCAAGGGAAACAATTCCGCGCGATCTTCCTATCGACGGTGCGAACGCGACGTACGTGCGGCGGTAACGTGAAGGCCGGCGACGACATGGATTTCGGTTTCTTGTCGAATTCGAAACTGCTGAACACCGCGATAACGCGAGCACAAAGTCTGGTGGCCGTCGTCGGCGATCCAGTGGCGTTATGCTCGATAGGTAGATGTAGTAAGTTGTGGGAACGTTTCTTACAAATATGCCACGAGAACGGTAGCCTCTACGGCATCACGTGGTCGGCGTTGAAGGGGCAATTGGACGGTGTCGAAATGAAGAAGACCTATTCGCTGAATCCTCTCGCGCCGGAATTCATACCTAGGAAATACCAGGCGGAAACTTATATACGTCCGAAGGAAGTCCCTCATCATCAGATACAAATGACGCCGATGCTACCGCACTCGGTCATACTTCATCCGTTCACACAAATCGAACCGCCGCCACCGTCGAACCATCCGCCAGAATATTACAATCCGTCTCCGTCGATGAACCATCAGATGCCGATTACGAACGCGTTGTTCGCGGTTAGGCCGCCGTGGAGTTATTTACCGCCGCCGCCGTCCGATAAACCGAAACTGCCGCCGAACATGGTGCACCAACAGCCGAGCAACATGCAACTGAAAGCGTCGTATCCGCCGATACAGGCAAATCCGATGCCGCAGCAGCCGGTGCCGGAGCAAGCGGCCAGATTGATCAATCCGAACGCGATGCAAAACGATAAAGGCTTGATACAGTTCTTCAATAACGTCCATTTCCCCGAACAGAATCAGTTCTATTGCGCGAACGGTCCGCTAACCAACGGCACCGCGATGAACGGCAACGTAAACGATTTCGTGCACGTACTACCGCCGAACATGTCTCTGGTGGACATGCTGATGCAGCCGTATCACATGCAGGAGAGCTGGTTTGTGCACTTGTTCCAAACGAAAGGTATGGAGGCAGCTAAGAAGTTCGAATTTCTAATTACCAGTTCGCGTAAAGAACAACCGCCGCTCGTCAATCAGCAGCAGCAGCAGCAACAACCGCAGCACCAGATGAACGGTCAGATTAATTATAACACAAAAATGCCGATGTTTCAGCATCACGATATTGCGTATCCGGAATTGAAGTATTACGAGAAAACGCTACGGTGCAAGGATCTGTACGATATGAGCGGCATAATGACGTTGACGGACGTTCGCAGCAGCGGCGACAACAAGCCGCTGTACAAGAGACAAGCGGAGATCAATCGCATTGTGCCGGCGTCGACGAGCGCTCCGGGCACGATGGGCGCGTCCGGAACAAACGATATGTACAATAATAACGATATCGTCGCGAATAATTGTGCGATCAGCGAGCAACATCTTCAACAGCAGATCAATGCGGATTTTGCCAATTTGAGCATTCACAATCGGGACATCGTCGAGGACTTTCTAAAGACCTACAATCGCATGTCCTACGCGAACGTGCTGATGCGCAATCCGCCGCAGAGAAACGCGGATCTGTGTAGTTTAAATATAAATTCGAATGGTGCGGAGCCGTCCAATGGCCCGCGATTGTATAAATATTTTTCTTAAATTTAAATTAATTATAAAAGTAAGCAAAAAATTATAAAAACAAAAAGAAAATAAAATGGATAAATAAAAATGTATTGAAAAAAAAATATGAAAAAAAAAGTGTAAATTATTTAAGGTAAAATTGAAAAAAAAAACTAAGAATGAAACTTAATTAATGTACACTACACATTAATCGTTACATTGTAATTTATATTTAATCTTTCGATCTTTTTTTTATAATTTCTTTTAGTTTTCTTCTCGTGTTACTTTACAAGTAATATAGGATTAATAATAATGGTGAAAATATGAAAAATATGAAGAAGTTTTATACAAAAAAAGATAAAAGTAATAAAAAAAAGTAATTAAAGTATATAAGAAATGTTTTAATATTGAATATAAATTTCTAATTAGTATTATTGATTTCTTATATGTACTTGTAATAAAATGAAAGAGAAATTATAAAATATGGTAAAAATATATGAATAAATCTCAAATGGGTCTTTTTCATAGTTTACCTTTACTTCCTAAACCTACACGTTTCCGCAAACAATAAACACAATCGTGGCTCAATACAAGTTCGTCAACCATGCACTACAATTCTTTGGTGTTAAGAGGTGACCAGCATTTCTCTTTGCTTCCTATTCTTCGCCAATCGAAGCCGATGCTTGCGAGATTTAATATGTTCTTCCCACTGATAATCGCCGACAAAGATGCGATCGCATTCGTTGCATTTGTAAGTGGTATCTTCCGAATTCGGTTTCGATTTCGTATCTTCGAACGGCAGCCTTTCGTATGGACAAAACGTCTCGTTTCTATAAGATTCGATTATCGATATCGCCGGTTGCGATACGCATTCGGTCCATTTGCTAACGTCATCCGTACATAATCCATAAACCGGTGGCACCTACAATTGGAATCACGTTATTATTATTTCTTCTGAAGAATTCGATAAGTGTGTAGCACACCTGGCGATCGTGATTGCTCAAGAACCGTTTCGTTATCCACTTCTTTTGCCGCCTGGCCAATCGTCTCGTCGCCAATTTCAATTCTTCTAATCCTTTCGCCAGCAACTTTTGACCGGTGGCGGAGCGTTTTTCTTCATCGTTCGACATCAGATAATCGTGGAACTCTTTGAAACCTATGGACTGGAATATGCCTTTGGTGTAGTCAGGAACGCTGATAAATGGAAACAAACTTAAATTAATTAATTTCCAATTGATATTACTTTACTTACACATTGTTGGCTACCATATTTTCCATGTACAGCTTACGAAAGTTGTGCAATTCGTCCAAAAGACCGTTTTCTACCATTTCGTCGACGCGTTTGTCCAATCGTTCATCTAAAGTTTTCTAACGATTAGTTTTAGCAGTTTGTTGTTCAAAATCTTACAGCATATATTACCTGACTGCAGAGTAACCAGAATATTAAACAATTATTGAACCGCAGTCCACCACCAAACTTAGATCCACCTTCGGAATGCTGCTGTTCAGTCAATATTTGACTTTTCCTTTTGCCAGTCTGTTCAAAGACTTCTAATGATCTAAGTACTTTTCTTCTATTATTTGGATGTAATCTATCTGCCATTATTGGGTCATGCAGCTTTAGTTTATCATGCAAATCTTCATTGCTCAAATGATCATAACAGTTTTGTTGCAGAACTTTCTTGTCTGGATTGTCAATGAGTATCTTCCATAAAATTGATTCAATGTAGTAGTTGGTGCCACCAACTAGAATTGGAAGCTTGTTTTGATTGAAGATGTTATCAATATGTTTGCAATTAAGGAGAACTATATCCCATTATAATAATTTAAGATGAGGATAATTTGAAAGGATACAATGCTCAATGCATGATTCCTATAATCAGTGACTGTGTACATATCAAATGGCTCCAGTATGTTTATCAGATGATGTTTGACCGAAGATAACTCTTCTTTTGTAGCTTTTGCTGTTATCACATCCAGTGCCTTGTATACCTGCAAAAGATGAATGGTAATTAGTTGGCACACTTAATGTGTGAATCTACCTGCATGGAATCTGCTCCTACTACTTCACCATTGAACTTTTTAGCTAATTCCAATGATAATTTAGTCTTTCCACAACCAGTGGCTCCTAATATTACCACTAAAGGCAATCTGGTATTCATTGTTATTGAAAAAATTGGTTTTATTCCAACTCACGTGTAAAATTCGCAATTATAAACAATAATGTGTGCAACCAACTTCCCAAATCCTAAAAATTTAAGCGGCAATTTTCAAATTGTATTTTCTTTAGGCAAAAATGTATTGGAAATGTGGAAGTTAATTAATTTATTGAAATAGGTAATTGTAACTGAGCTAAAGTTTATATTGGCTTAAATAAGAAAGTAAATGGATACATTTTTTTCTTTAAGTGTACAATATTAATTAGAATACCTTTTAAATATACATATTGGAAGATAAATAATTATATACAACAGCACAATGTCAATTAATTTATATTAAATGATAATAATTATAATAATGAAAACGCATGTTTATAGTACTTTTCTCTTCAATTTAAACTTCGGATGAGATAATGCGCTCATTGAAATCAGGATGAATGAATGAAAGATTTAAAATAAAAAGGACGCAAGCATAGCGTTTCGCAAAGAACAGATTAGTTAAAAACTAGAATTAAAAGAGGACAAAGATACGAAACTCAAAATTAGTAGAAAGCCCATTCTTCGTTCGATTAAAATGACAAATTGAAAACGATAGATCTATTTAAATCCTGTTAATATTCTCGTTTCTTCTTTTTTCATTAATTTTCGCTAGAGTGAAGACTCGAATTTGGCTGCAAAAGTTTTGTATCATTCAGTTCGTTTATAAAATTTATGCTATGTACGTTTCTTTGTTAATAGTATTAATTTGTGTGTAATTCCATCGTTATGTTCCCTCCATTTATAACGATCGTTCCCTGTCGCTTCTTGGCCAGTCCGTTCTGCGCTCGTTTCTATCCACTTTAAACGGACAACGATACGAAACTGTTGTACTGCGTAATGTTCCTCTTCAAGATATCGGCGCACAGACCGAGGACGCGCTCGAACCTAAAAGCAATTGACGATTATGTCGTCGTACATCGAAAAACCATTAAGCGCGTGCGATAAGCGTTTAATCGCATTACAGTCGAACGACGGCTTCGTTCGTTACCTGGCTCTATCCAGCTTGACGCACTTCAGCGGCCCGTTGGCGACCACGGTGGCGGCCCGCGGCCTATCCAACAGTAGCGCGATCTCGCCGAAATAGTCGCTCGGCCCCAAACGGCCCACCTCGCTCGGATCCTCGCCCTCGCTCCGATTTTGCATCACGAGCGCCGTGCCCTCGACGATTATGTAGAAATCGTCGCCCGGCTCGCCCTGTCGCACGATCGTCTCCTTGTCGACGAAACTGACCGGTTCCAACGCGTCCGCGACCGTCAGCCGCTCCCATTTGTCCAGATTCTCCAGTATCGAGACGCGCGACAGGAACTCCTCGTACATTTTCCGTTTCCGTATCGTCGAGCCCATCAGGATGCGTCTGTACGAGTCGCGATCGATGCCCCACAGTTTCACGTCCGTCTTCGCTCGCACGGTGGCCGCACGCGGCGTGCCGTAAATTAATGCCAATTCGCCGAAACTGCCACCCTCGCCGATCGTCGTCACCAGTTCGTTATTTACGAAGATCTAAAAGCAAAAAAAAAATCCGTAGAGATTCGCAGACGACGAGAGTCGAACAGACGCACCTCGACTTCGCCCTGATCGATCACGTAGAAGTTGTCGCCTTCGTCGCCCTGCTGTATGATCGCCTCGCCGGGGAAACACGTGGCGGGGAACATCGCGTCGAAGATGTCGCTGCGCTCGTTCTCGTCCAAGTGCGAGAAGAGGACGTTCTTGGCGATCGCCTTCGACAGCGCCGCCATCGTCTTATAGTCCTTCGGCACGACCTTCTTCACGTAGCTGGTCGCGTCCTCCTCCGTGACCGGTTCCGCGGAGATGCCGCCACGACGGCGCACCGGCTGTTGGGCGTGTGACGGCAACGGCGACAGGTCCTCCGTGTCTTCCGGCGACGCCGCCTGCTGCTTCGCGTCTAACGCTTGTTCCTTGAACGAGAAAAGAACGTCGATCAGGCGAATTGAAGTCAGGGATACAAAGACGTTAATTTATTGGGCGAAAGAGCGACGACGAAAGGAAAAAGCGCGTTTCGCGTTAATTAAATGCCATTAATTAATCAACTTATATGGTTATGTGCTGTTTGTTGTTGTTGTCGTTGTTGTCTTTTTCGCAATTAAACGTTCTACGACGCGAGAAGGCAATTGCATAACGAGCCCGTTCGTTCTTCTTTCTGTCGATCCAATTAATTGGTTTTGCGGAGTCTACAAGAAGCGAACGGACAAAGCCTTGGCTCCCAACGAAACCGATAGGTGTTCGCGTTCGGCCAATTTTTTCTTCGCCACGCGAAAGCGTTTTTGGACTTGGTTCAAGAAAAGAAACTCAGTTTTAAGTATCGAAGCGTTAAAAGTCGTAGAGAGGGAAAAACAAAATTGGCAAAATTATTAATAAACGACCAAAGGACGTTCGCGTAATTTTCCGTTTTCGTTTTATACGAGTCAAATTGCACAAAATCGATTGCAATTGCACAACGATCGCGAAGATTCGTTACGATTCTACATCCGCGAAATTGGCCAATTAAAAACGATAAATTTACTTAGAAGAGAACCGAAACGAATTTACTAAACAAAATTGCAATTTTCGACTTTCGCCGTCTCCTTTTCGCCGCTATAATTTAGAAACGCGCAGAAAGACGGGGGGAATTGAAAATAAATTGCAGGTAGCAAATGTGGCGTGCAAAGGACTAATAAGTAAAATCGGGTCGTTGATTTAAAAAGTTAATCGAGCGTCGAAGAACAAAACAAACGAGGGGAAAAAAAAGGAGAGGAACGTTTATCATTTGTCATCGCAATTATTCGCTATGCCCAAATGTCATCGGGATCGATGCGGATCCCAAGAGAGAGAGAGAGCACGCGATTCTTCAAGATAATTAACAATCCGAGAGTTTTGCAGTTATCCAAGTTTAAACCGCACGAAGAAGCGATCGATTTTCCGATTGAAAATCGCTGCGTCCTATGACATTTAATGGCGCGTCTGATGGCATCGAACGTCGCGATAAAGCGAGAAGCGGAGGAATTGATTTCTGAGAGCTACGACGACAACAAGACGATTAAATATGAAAGCGCGAGCGAGCGAGAGAGACGGAGATTGTTATTTGCCGTTGACATTTCATCGTTTGCCATTAAAACCCGCGTCCTTCGTTCCCGTCTTTCGCAACATTTTTACGCGGTAACTTACGAGGATAATCCATTAGGAGCCGGAATAATAAATACTACAAAAGTTTCGGACTTTGTTCGTTTGCTCTTGGGACTTGCGACGACGTAAATCGACGTCTCTCTCGCGGACCGTATGGATTTCTTTCTTCGGGACGCTCTTCGAAGAGGACTCCTTGCGAGAGGAACGAAAACGAATCGCTTATGCACGAAATTTGGCATCGACCAGATTTCGTTGATGTTATTATTATTAAGACATATTCCGGAGTTATTTCGAACGCGCGGTCTATTTTTAAAAATAAAGCGGAACGATGATTCCTATTACGAGAAGCAGAGAAAAAGAGGAGAAAACAAACGGCGGCAGCGGCAGTAAACGTTATTAAAAAAACACGTTTATTATACGGTGCGATGGATACGCATTTGCAAATTGCATGTAAAAATTACAATTTCAAATTCGCATTGTTCGAGATACAATAATTATATTCCGGCCGATTATTATCACACGGTTCATTATTCAATGTGATAAATATTAATTTAAAATAGCAGGGAGCGAAATATTCCTCTCCCTGCGATTGTTTTTTCTTCGTCCTTTGCGTTAATATTTACATTTCAACCCCGCGTTGTTGTTATTATTATTAAAAATGCCACCGGAGGGATGGGAAAGAAGGTCGCTATGGCGGGTCGGGGGAGGAAAATTTGAATTAACAATCCACTTGTTACTGCCTCATTGCCATCATTAGGGTCGTTTGCCATTGTTTGCGTAAAAGTGGTAGAGTAAAAGAGGCAATAAACGCAACGAAGACGAAGATTTATTATTATACGGCTCTAACGGGCGGGGGACGTATTTTTACCACAATGTAATAATAATGAAAGAGTTAAATAATGTAAATGTTTATGTTACTTTGCGCCATTGTCGCGCGCTCTCTTTCCTGTATCTATTAAAGATGCAATGAATATTTCATTAGGTTGCGGCGAAAAGAGCGAAGGAGAGAAGCAAAAAGAATTAAAAAAAAAGTAAATAATGGCAAATTTCATCGTCTTTTATGCAAATTGTTGACCTTTATCGCGATTAGTAAACAAAATGCTGGAAACTAGTTTCCAATTATGCTCGAAACTAAACCAAAAATTATGCTCGAATCTCTCTATGCAAATCATCCAGGAATTGATCCTAAAATTATGCTCGAATGTATCCCAAAATCATCCTGGAATCTACCTTAAAACATCCTCGAATTTATCCTAAAATCATGCTTCAAACTATCCTGAAATCATGTGCGAATATATTGCATAATTATCTTGGAATCTATCCCAAGAACATGCTCAGAGCTAGCCCCAAATCAACAAGCAATTTAGCCTAAACTTATGCTCGAATCACCCTGAATTCTATCCTAAAATCATGCTTCAAACTATGCTGAAATCATGTGCGAATCTATTAAACATTCATCTTGGAATCTATCGCAAAAACATGCTCAAATCTAGCTCCACATTAGCCAAAAATTTATCCTAAACTTATGCTCGAATTTATCCCCAAATCATCCTGGAATCTACCTGAAATCATCATAGAATTTACCTTAAAATAATACTCGTCTCTACCCTAAAATTATGCTCGAATCTATTCGCAAATCACCCTGAATTCTATCCTAAAATCATGCTTGAAACTATCCCAAAAAGATACTTAAATCTAACCCCAAATGAAGCCGGAATTGATCCTAAACTCATGCTCGAATCTATGCCTAAATTATCATGGAATCTATCCTAAAATCATGGCCGAGAGATTAATGGTAACAAATTACGAAAAGCTTATCAATATCTTCCTTTCCTTCGGGCATTTTGTTTTTTAGCGAATGTCAGAGGGAAAAGCAAAACGGATTAACGTTTTTTTTTATAATTTATTAAATATTATGTAAAGAGGATTAAGTTGCTGTCGATTGATGGCGGTTTTGTTTGTTCGGTAGCGAAATTAATTGCTTCTGCACTTGAAACTCGATGCTCTAAAGACAACGTCGTCGCGATGATATTAACGACGACGACGAGGAATTGGAATTAATTTAATTAATTTCGACGCGAAGTCGTGATGATAACAATAGTAATAATGATCATATCGTTATTATCATCATCATCATCATCATCTGTGGCGCTTTGATTAAAATAATAATAAAGCGACCGTTCGCGAATGGAAAAATCGCGATTCGCGATTATGTGGGATTTCAAGTCACCTATTTGTTCGGTTTTAATGCAATTCACCTTATGTAATAAATTTCATTAGGATTTATCTCTCTACAGCATTTATTTATTTTTTTCGCTCTGTTATGCGTCGCACATCCTTCTCTATCCGATTTCTTGTTTTCTCTCGCGAATCCTACACGTTTTCTAAAATTACATTAAAAAAAAATATCGAAACGCGCACACGACAATTTTAATTTTTCTCCCGTACGCATCTAGAAAATTATCAAATTTATTAATAAACTTTTCGCACCCTTCAACGAGACGCGAACATTTGCAATAAACATCGCGAAATTACGCAAAAAAAAAATAATAGAACAATACCTGAGGCATCTTTCCCTGGGTGGAAATAATTGTTATTTAAATCGCGCACTTTATCCCTCTACCCCAGTTTCCTCGCGTGGACGACCGAACTAATTCAGGAATTAAGGAAAAGAAAGACGCGAAATGCGATTTGATGAAATCAACGTCTTCGCGTTCAGTAACAAACTGACTACTGTTTGCTGCTTTAGTGGTAGCCGTCGTAGTAGGATTTTTAGTTGAGTTCTAGTGGATTTTTTTGCGCTCAACGTTAACTATATAATAGTGGCACGCAAATTAAAAAAATAATAATAAAACGAGAGAAATAGAACGCGTTGTGTCGTGCAAATATAAATGATGCGAGGGCATTTCGCCCCTATTTTTTTTTTCTTCCGATGGAAAACGAGTCGACCCACATTTCAACCCTCGCACTTATTACTTTTTGCTTCTCTCCTAACTAATAATAGAAATGCGAACGGATTTGCAAAAGCTTTGTTTTTTAGCAATCTCATTGCAAATTATTGGATTTTACACGTTTGAATTAGGAGTTTCCTGTTAAGCAATTTGAATTTTGCAAAAACTGCAAGATGTAAAAGTTCGTTCGAAATCGAAAAAGAGCGCGTGTAGGCAAACGAATTTGCTGGGAAGAGATTTGTTAAAAAAAATTGGGACCTTCCTATCGATTGATAAAATAATTAAGGTGATGACCCAGTCGAAGATCATGAGGCCTCCAGATTAAGAAAATCGACTGATTTATCATAAACCGGGAAGTTCGTTCGTTTTCTCGCGTTGTTGTTGTTGTTGTCGTGGAAAAGCAAATCGATGACGACCGCTTCGTTATTATTAATTAACCAAAAATCCAATTAATTAATTAGCTCATTAACGAATGGTTCTCGTGCGCGTTCGTATCCGGTCGCCGTAGAAGATGTTAATAATTAAAGGAAACTAATGGCGCTATCTGACGCTAAACGAACAAAGCGGTAACTTTTCAGTGGCGACACTGTAAAGTCCGTTCGCGTGAACGTCGCAACGTAGTCGGTAAATTGCATATTGGGAGCGCCACAGTATAAGTATGGCGACTGTATCAGCTGCATTTCAAGGCATAGACAGAAATATATCGCGTTCGAAGAAGAGATTGCAAAAACATTTACGGAATTCCGGTTTGGCGTACATCTCGCGTACTGGCAAATTGGTACCAGCAAAGAAAGTCGCAGGTGAGTGCGTTCACGCATTATTCCGATTATCGCTATTAACCTTTACTTCGTCCACGAACTGTTTACATCCAATGACCATTTACATGGGAACAATAAAAAAGACAGAGAGACGATAGACGTTACAATTCCATTTTGACAGTGCAGTCGTTCGAAATGTCGAGAACGTCACTCGAAATTATTATTAATTATCATTATTTCGGTGGCTGGAGAGCGTCGACGGTTCCGTTGACTCGATACTCGCTAACTTTAGCCCGAATTCGTTTCGGAAATTTGGGGCACAAACGATCTACTCGGTTTTTTTGGTACGACCGACCGTACGTGACGTATGCACAGGTTATCATCAAAAAGGAATATAATGCCAAAGTAGTAAACATGCACGTATATCTTGTACAGAAAGAAAGGAAGAAGCAGAAGCGAATTGATGAGAGAGAGAGAGAGAGAGAGAGAGAGAGAAAAAGACCGTAGTTACCTTAATGACCTTCTATATCTAGGTCATAATTTTTTCAAGAAAGAATTATAAAATTGGCCTTGCCTCGGAGCGTTCGAAATTCCCATTCGCTAATCAAAAGCCACCGTGCTGTGTGTGTATGTGTAATATAACTTGTGTGTTAAATGGACAATTTAATTACATCATAGTAATACGACGAATTTATTATTACTTCTTCTCCGTTTTATCAATTCGACTTATTACTAATTACGACTAATAATGGGATGTTTTCCAATGATTAAAGCAACGAGGATGGAGAGACGGAGAGCGAGAGAGAAGCAAAAATGGAAAATTGATTGGATTATTGTTATTGCGCAATTAAAGAAAAAAAAAAACGTTAGCGATAGAAGGAAATTTCGCGATATAGTCAGTGTAGAACAAACGTTGATGAGTCACGTAAAAAATTGTTGCTCATTTGACTTTGTTTTGCTTCAATCGTCATCGCGCTCCCGGCGCTTTTTATCATTGATTAGAAAAATAATTCTGTCTCTCCGTTCACTCGCCTGCCAATCCAATTGAAAACGACGCGATATTGATCGTTTATTAATTTTTTTTTTGGGGCTGGTCACCGAAAAAGACGAAAAAACGGGACACGAGCCACAGCAACAACGAAAAATTACATTGAGTGCCGCCCTAATCCAGCTTATTTATTAGGTATTCCTCCTAGTCTGAAATTATCGGTCAAAGTAAATTGGATATATATGGAATTTGTGTCCATAATAGCGAAGCCATTTAATCGCACGAAAGACCTCGATTCCTCAACCGACCGCTGCAAACGACAAAACTTGGGGGGAAACGTAACCTCTCAACCATCCGCCAATTAGAAACAAAACGCAATCAATCGTAATTCAAGATGACTAATTCAATTCGGGGTTCCACCCCCGCCGAAACGGTTTTTCTTTCTCGTTTTAGACGAACTCTGCCAGTGCCCGCAAAAATGTGATGAACGTGTGCCTTACGAGAAACGCGACCTATTGTTCCATCATTTCTACGGTCTCGGCGATGCGGACCAGCAGAACAGCTTCTTGCGCAAGCACATGGACGTGCGCGCCCGTGCGAACGTCCCGGAGACGACGCCGAGCGGCCGATCGCCGCGTCGCATCGCGTGCAAGTATCTGATACCGCTGCTGCCGACCGACGAGACGACGGAGGTGTGCCAGAAGGCGTTCGTCAGTGCGTTCGTCATCTCGACGAAACGCGTGCGTCTGCAGCGCGAGAAACTGATCAGCAGCATGGGTTTGAACAGTTACAGCAGTCAGCGGACCGTGCGGTCGCCGTCCGAGAACAACAAAATGATGACCGTGCATCGACGGCTTCAGTTCATCGGCACGATCAATAACAACAATAACGATAATAGCGGCAAGGCGACGCAATCGCGGTCGTCGGTGCCGCTGTCGACGGACTGTAACATGTCGTTAGCGGACGACGACGGTTTCGGCGAGGACGACGTCGAGGAGGCGGACGACGCGGAGTTTAAGAGTTATTATCGGAATAATAACAACAACAATCGTCGCGGTAGCGCGAAGAGACGCGCGCTAATCGACGACCCGTTGATACCGTTCGGCCTGGTCGTGCCGGAAGGTGTCACGATTGCGCCAGTAACTGCAACACCCGACCATGACAGGGATATCGCTATAGTCAATAATTTCTTTTCGAATCAATTGTGGAAACCAGAGTATATCGGTACTTATTCTTGAAACATACAGGGCACCATTTATTTTAATATAATGATATATACTATATACATATTTTAAATACTTAGGGTACTTAGCATAATTTATACATTTTTACCTAAAGAGAAAAGATGATTTATATATATACATAAATGCGATATATAATATATTACTGCAAAAGGAGAGAAAAGCAAAATGAAGAAAAGTTAATTGTTGTAATATTTGACAGAAGAGAAAGATACCTATACGTATTGTTATTTATATTTATACAGCATAGTTTATTTTAAATGACGAAAGAAAAATAAGATTATATTGATTGTTTTCAAAATAAAGATGTTTCATATAAAAGAAGGGCGTCGATTCATTTCGCAAACCCTATCGAAAATGAAGCGAAACAGAGCGTCGGAATCGATAGGACGAGGATCTTAATTCACCACCCATTGGAAAATGAACGCCAACGAGGAAAACCCCATTAAAAATGCACGAAATCAAATTCCTAAACGCAACAACCTTTCAAGTTCGTCCGCATTATTCTTCGCGTTCCTCGCCCTCGACGGACAAACGGAACCTGGTACGGTATTTGTGAAACCGTGCTAAAAAAACGTTCGTGACATTTCGCAATGAAAACGTACGTTGATGGATTAACTAAATCGTAGCCGTTATTTCACGGTCTAATTTCTTTCGTTGATCGCATTGCACTTTGCCATTTCCTTGCCATTTGAAAAGGGTGTCAAAGATGGTTTCAATGCCAATGTTATCGTCGGCGTGTGTTACGCTCTAAAGGGTGGCCTAGTGACACCTTTAATTCCCAGATTATTCGCCGGATATTGAATAATCCTGGAGAACGCGAGGGGCAGCGAGAGAGAGCGCAAAGATTCGCACACTTCGGGAAGCGAACGAGCAAAAAGCGAGCGCATGCCTCCCGCTTGCAATAGGACCGAAAGAACAGAAGCTGTCTCCCTCGGATTATTCTCCCTTCGTCCCTTTAAATATTAGATAGGTCAAGCACAATCCCTCCGTCATCTACCATCCTCCTCTACCTACGATTCTAACGATTATGCATGCGGTGGCCGTGCAATAACGTTCAAAAGCGTACGGCGCCTTTAAATGCAAATTATCATTGTCTAACACTTACCACTGTCAACGTTAACATCATCCTATTCGTACGAACAAACGACAAGGATTTGATTTGCCAAAGAGAAATCTGTGGGGACGGACAATGTGTGGATGCAACCGACTCGAGGATAACAAGAAGAACAACGTGCAAACAACAACGACCACCAAGAAGAGATATAACCCGTACGTCTTTAGCGTTCTTCTGCGGACCTTCTCGTTATCGCGGAAATAAAGGATATTCGACAATATATGTCGGCACACGACCTTGGTCACACCGGGCACTGTCAGGATAAACGGCGACGACCGAATGCAGGTCGCTTAGCGACGCGGGGGTGGCAGGATCTCGCCAATGGAATGACGTCAGAAGAACCGACGCTCTCTCTGTCTCACCCTCCGCATACGAAAACATTGGTGGTGCGTCGTGGAAGGGTTAAATGCTCAGAGTCGAGGTCGTCTATCAACGCATCACATGGGCATGTCGCTTGCATTTTAGTGCGGAAGTCGATCCAATCGCTGTTAGCCCGTGCTTATGAATTGCAATTGGATTTCACGTTGTTTTAGAATAATAACCCAAATGCAGCGGTTTCTTCCACTTGACACTAATTGATTACCATATCAAACGCAGCTCTTTGTTTCATAGTTTGTCCCCCTCGTCGTGTATTGCGTGATTGTATCAAAAGAGAAAATATATTGGTAGTTGTAATTAATGTGGCTAAAAATAGCTTCTAGTATTTTCATCAATTGCACGGCATTTTAAATGATTAATTAGGCACCGGAATCGAAAAGGAATACGAGACCATATATAATTGTTTTTAACGAATTCAAATAGCCTCACGTCTTCGTTTGAATATTGGAATAGCAACAACAAGCATCATAACCTACAAAGGAGAATAGAAAACGAATAATGTGCTATCGTACTTACCCTTTCGAGTTTTTGAAAGTACTCCCTTAGAAACGATATCGGATTTGCGGGACGGTTTACACATAATTGAACGATACATTCTTTTAATACTTGCTGTACGTTATGTGCTTGTACATAAGCTTCGCACTCTCTTAACGCTTGTTCTTCATCCATATTTGTGGCCATTCTATGTAATACTAACTAAGTTGAGCACTTTATTTAGTAATTAAAGTACACGAAACACTCCTTCAACAGTTAATTGATTCTAATTTGATTAATCAACGAGAATAAATTAATTATCAAAAAAATTGCAATTTTTTTTTCAATGAAAACAAATTTGACGTTTGTTGCAATTCTTTTCATCTACGTTGTTTCATTCTCCTAATCCCCAGATGGCACGACAATTTATCTGTCGTTACAAACTAGGTTATAACTTTAATTTTTTAGCGGTAATTTTTTCAATATTCCTCTAATATTTAGTTTTAAGATTTTTAATTCAAACCCATTAATATTTTACAAGTGTCCATTATGAGTAAAACACAAAAAAAAGGCAACGTAAGTATTCAGCTTAACTGTACATTACTTATTTTTCAATGTCACTTTAATTTAATTTGTAGGGAAAACAGCAATTAATTTCCTCATATTTTACAAAAGTACCACAAACACAAAAACCATTGCAATGCGATAACGAAACGTTATATGATAGTGAAGTCGAATTTGTTGAGAGAACACCAGAAATTGTGAAAGATGTGAGTATCAATGAGAAAAAGAGAAAAGTACTATCAATGGATAATCAACAGACAAAGAAGCAGAAACAGAATGATCATGTTAAAGATAAGGAAGATGTGTTTGAGGAACAGCAGTTTGAGACACCAAAAAAGAAGTATAAGTCACCTTCAAAAGCATTGAGAAAAATGACACCTCCATTTAAATTGAAGACCCCTGAGCAGAAATTAAAGTCACCTAATAAAACACCAAGGAAGTTTAAAGGTAAACATACACCTGATACTAAAGAGTATAATGTGGAGATGCTGGAAAGTTTTGTTAAGACTGGAATCTCTCCTAAAGTTACACCCAATGCAAAGATAGAACAGTGCAAAAGTATGGAAATGATAACAGAATGGTATGTTAATCTATGAAATATTATCTTTTTGAAGTTGTCAAGTCTCTTTCAGTGCAAGTAATAGTACAACAAAAGCAGATTATTCACTCATAAAGGGTAAAACAATGCTGAAATTTGAGTGTGAATTTGATAGAAGTCCATTGAAGGAAGTAACAGATGAATTGAAGCAATTGGAGAACATTAAATTGAATGATCAAGAAGTAGAGAAAGAAGGAGATTTAGGTGAAGACAATCAGTACATGTTTAATGATAGTTGGGATAATTCACTTGAAGTAAGCACATTCAATTGCTTCTATTCATGTATATAACATTCTTAATCTGTTATTAGATTCCAGAAGAAGAGTTCATAATGGATTTAAATACCTGCAAGTTTTGTAAAGTGCTAGGAATTGATGTGGTAGCTAGCAGGGGCATTAATCTCATTCTTCAATCCATAGAAAACAAGCAAAAAGCCAAATGTTTATTAAAGGATTTTTGGTTTGATTGATAAGGAAATTTCTCCATTCTTCATGTAACAAGAACATATTTGTTTTAGGACTAACTCTATAGTCCATGTGGGTTGCAAAGTTTATATTGAAGCAAAATTCTGTGATAATGAATGGATTGTGTCCAAAGATTTAGGCATTTTCATCTTGGAGCCAGATCATCTTATTTCTTGTACTGCTGTAGCAAGTGAGTTTTCTTTAAAATTAGCAATTAGAACGAGCTGACAAACACCTTATAACTTCTAGGGTCGTTGGTCTGTAAGCGTCAGGCAATATTGCAACAGTATTACTCGTACGATGGCGGCAACAAGTACATGACTCTTGGGATTCTCGTACATCAGTTGTTGCAAAAAGTTTTAAAGGCCAAAATAAAAACGCTGAAGGGCGTGGAAAGTATTGCGAAACGCTTATTAAGTAGTAAGGAAACAGTGAGTATAAATAGCGGAATGAATTCATACGATTAAGAAACTAACTTTCAGATTCAAATGCTCTATACCTGTTCAGATGATATAGGATTCATTAATGAACAAATCGACCAGTACATACCAAAGATTGTTGCTTTCATAGAGAGCTATATCAACAAGAAACAAACGCAAAAAATTCCTGTAAGCGTATAATGCGAACTATTTGCTAAAATAATTTGTCGTTATTATTAGAAAGGTAATTGGAAAGGCGCGATCGATTCGATAGAAGACATAGAGGAGAACGTCTGGTGTAAGGAGTTAGGATTGAAGGGCAAAATAGATGTAACCGTCAAGTCGAACAATCAGATAATGCCACTGGAATTGAAAACGGGCCGAAGCACGATGTCGTTGGAACACCGCACGCAAATGTTACTCTACATTCTGATGATGAACAAAGTTGGCTATGAAGTCGACACTAGCCTGCTTTTGTACCTAAAGTATGTCGATGAATCGTACATATTACATTCGATTTTAAATGTATGCCAATTGCAGAGATGGAATCGTTAAAGATTTCACTTTTAATGCCAACATGACGAAAGACGTGCTACTTATAAGAAATGAGCTCGCCTATTATCTTACCAAGAAGAACGACATTAACGAATCCGAAGATCAACCGAAATTGCAAGAAATGCCGGAACCGCTGTCCGAAACCCGCGTATGTTCTCGATGCGACTTCAACATCGTATGCGCCGTGTATTCAAAGTTAGTTGAAACATTCATATTTTGTACTCATTTTTGCTTTTATCAATTTAATTTTACAGACACGAAAACTACAATTTATCAGATAGTTATAGATCGATGGTCAGTAAAATGCTGAACCACTTGGAATCGGCGCATATCGACTACTTCGTCCATTGGATCACTTTGATCGGCATCGAATCGTCGCAGGAGATTAACTTTAAGGAGTCGAAAGAGATTTATACGGTGCCTCTAAGCGAACGCGAGAAGAATTTGCAGTGCGTCTCGCGTTTGAGAATCGCGAACGTAGTCGAAGAGAGCGACGTTTATTGGCACACGTTCGTTAGAGACGACGCTGACGACGTTCTAATTCAAAGCCACATCAACGACGGCAACTATGTTGTGGTTAGCACCAATAAACGACCGGCCGTGGCTACCGGTATCGTGCAACAGAAGGACCGAAATTCTATCACGGTTTCGCTGGACCGGTGGGTTTTTAGAGAACTTTGCCTCGAAGGAAAATAATTTTCGTAACGTTGTTGCAGAGACTTAAGAGGAAGGCATTGCGATGACAACGAGCTCGATGTGTTGTATCATTTGGATACGTACGATTCGAGAAACTCTGAACACTTTAACATGAGTAATCTCGCCTTGCTCTTGGAACCAACCGACAGAGCGCACAAATTGCGTAGCTTGATAATCGATAAGAGAAGACCGGAATTTTTGAACGATTTACCCAAATCGTTGATCAATAGCTGCGTGAAGGTGTTGAAAGAGTTGAACCGAAATCAGAAACGTGCCGTATTGAAAGCAATGATGACGAAAGATTATCTGCTAATTAAAGGAATGCCCGGAACAGGTAAACGAATGCTTCAGATTCCTATGTACGGTAGATAATTATTAACGGTTTTTAAGGTAAAACTGCAACGATAGTCGCCTTAATTCAATGCCTGATCAAATTGAATAAATCCGTCCTGATCACGAGCCACACGCATTCGTCGGTGGACAACGTCTGCGTGAAACTCGTCAATAAGGGCGAGAAACTGTTACGCCTGGGCTCGCAGAAACGCATGCACGACGATTTAATCGCATTCTCGGAATGCGAACTCGTTAAGAACTGCAATACGGTGGATGCATTGGATGATCTCTACAAATCCGCTGTGCGGTTTAACATGCACAACTCTCTCGCAACCTGCTAATGTTTCTTTTATTATTGTAGCAAGTTGTTGCCGTTACTTGTCTCGGTGCCAAACATGTAGCGTTAAGCAAACGATCCTTCGATTATTGCATAATCGACGAAAGCACGCAAGTATTACAGCCGTCCATCCTCAGAGGCTTGTGCTACGCGGACAGCTTCATTCTGATCGGCGATCCGGATCAATTGGAACCGGTCGTACGGAATTCGAGTGCCTTGTAAGCGTGGTTTAATTATGTGTATGTCTTTCGTAATGTGATTTCGTTGCTTGTGGCTTAGAAAACTCGGTTTGGGCGAAAGTATGTTCGAAAGGCTTTGCACGCCGCATTCGTGTGTCGCATTAACCGAAAACTACCGTATGAACCGTTGCCTGACCGCTTGCGCTAACGCATTAACGTACAGAGGCGAACTGACCGTAGCCAACGAGGCAATTGGCACGTCAACATTACAACTGGCCGATGGTTGTGCGGTAAACGTCGCCACGTTCCCTATCAATTTCGTGCTCTAAATCGTTTAAATTGTAGGAATTGGAAACGGTGTATGAAAAAGAGCCGTGGATACGGTTCGCTTTAGATGTCGATTTGGACGCGTCGGTGCGTATAATCGATACGGGACCCGTATGGAATTTGAATGCGACGAACGACAGCGACGACACGAGATGCACGAACGTTTATGAGAACGTAGTTTGTTGCCGTTTGGTCGACGCTCTCGTTAAGGTACCGTTTTACGAAGGCGTTCATCTTCGGATATTGACGAGACGTTCGTTTTTGTAGGGCGGACTGTGCAGCACGAAGATTGGCGTTATTTCGCCGTACAAAGCGCAAGTACTGAAACTGAGCGTCTCTCTGAAACCCTACAACGTGGAGGTGAGCACGGTGGATCAATTCCAGGGCCGTGACAAGCATGTGATCATTTACTCGTGCACGAGATCGAACGATAGCGAGAAGGCGAGGAGTAATATTAAAGTAATTAATGCGATGAACGATCGGTTAGGAGGAAGTTGTTGATTGTTAATCTCTTTCAGTATGAAATATTGGAGAATAAGAAACGATTAACGGTAGCATTAACAAGAGCACGAGTAAAATTCATCCTAATTAGCGACTTGAGCACCATCAAACGTTACACGCCGTTCGCTCTGTTATTGGACGGAATCGATAAGAGGAACATATTCGAATTGCACGACGCTAACAGCGGTTTCAATTGGCAATCAATTTAATTATTTCTTTGTACATTAATGTTTTGTAATTTTCTTTAATAAACGCATTTTGTATAACAAATGGACTTTATTTTTTTCTCATTATCATACTAAAAAGACAGAAAATAACTTAAAATTAACTGATGAAAAGAAAACCGAGAGGACAAAACAAAAATAAAGGTAGAATTAATGTGTATTCAAGAAATGTTAGTTAATAAGCAATATGAGCGGGGTAATATGTACAAAAATTTTGCATTTAGCATAGAATGGTTGTAGGAATCCTTTTGTCAAAGAAAGAAAAAAAAACGAATGAAAACCATTCTATGCTAAACTTGTTGCTATTGCATTTGCAGAACAGTAACTGTTGAGCAAATGTAAGAATCAAAAACCAGAATACGGTGCGCAACTAATTATAAACTTTACGGTAGTATTTCTTACAAAATAAAACTATCAACTAAAAAAAGATATCATTAAACTTATTCAACGCCTCTTCTTGTTATATATAAGACTTTAAATACATTATAATTACTTTTTATATACAACATTATGATTACAGTACAAGCAGTCTAACTCCTTTCGGGATAATTATTGTTGATCTGATATCATTTCGATTAGGTAATTAATAAACAAAAATATTTGTATAAGAGAAAAAAGAACTAGCTAGAATTATCTCTTAGTATCAGGTTCACTTTCTGCGAGGAGTGAGGCTACTTATTTTCTCTTATCCCTCTTAATTACAATTAATAGTAACAGTTGTAGCATCTTCAACTGGACACAGACAAAACAAAGCGTTTCATTTTCATTCAACAGTAAAATAATCGATTTATAGTTTGAATTTCTTCGAGTCGTGAGAGAGATCCGTCCAGATTGAGATTTTATCAAATAACAATATTAATTAATCGTTTTGGCCTGCTTACGCCGTTCAATCAGCATCAGTACCGTTTTTAGGAAGATTCAATACTTTAAAAAATATATGTGTGTGTGTTTCTATTGCACTTTCGACATTTAAAATAGTATCGTCATCATCGTCGTTATTTTAATGTATAAATCCACATTTATTTCATTTTACATGCTTTTAAAAAAATAATTCTTTTTGTTTTCCCCATTCATTATCAGTTTTACCATGCAGGATAGTTTTGCCTGTCTGTGCTCCTTCGGTACGAACAGAATTAATTCAATTTTTGTTCCGGTGCGTTCAATCTCATTCTCCTTATTAATTAGTATTTATTCTGTCACTTATGTTTAACCACGATATTAGAAATATGACACGTGGGCCTGACCCATCAGGAATATCACAGATTTCCGCGTCTCAAGATAAACGCACTTGGAAATAAAACGTTTATCTTGATCGTTGGCGCGATTATTTTACTTAACTTAACAAAATGAATAGTTTCCCAATAACATTTCTTTTTTCATTTAAATTTCATTAATCTTAATTCGATTTTTAAACATAATATCATCCAGATTCCATGGATCAGACCTATTGCCTAAAATAGCACAATATGTAGTTTAATATTTAAGGAGATTACAATTCTTACAAATAATCATACTAATAGATATACGTTTGCTGTTATTAGCTTAATGTATATTTTCTTTCATTTACAAACTGTGAATATTGTCTTCAAATGAAGCAGGTTCACTTGTATTCTCATCCCAGATATGACGACATATAATTTACAATTGTACAACATTTTATATATCTCATATAAATTCTAATTCAATATAACATTATATTACAAAGGTAAAGGTCGAAACGTTCGAATACAACGCCTTAAGTAATATTCACAGTTTCCATTTATCTCGTATTTAATCATTATACTAAAAGAAATGAACAGGACAAAATCTTGTTATCTAGTTACAAACTAGCTAATAATTTAATTTCTCTTATTGTTATTTAACTTGGGCATTCAAACTCGATTAAAACCGATAGACATAAAACATAATGCTTAAATTTGCGCAATCGTTCTTAAAAATGTAAATATTATGCAACTGAATCGGCAAATCATCTAATCGAGAGCACAAACAATCTTGTGTGTTGTTCCATTAACATAAAAGGCCGTGCTAAACTAATGCATTCATGCATAAAGGTTCCTCTTCCAAATGCAAACTTTTCTTCCGTTTCTTACTGCAACCTTAAAGTTTGTCTAGAAAGAAACAAATCGAACAGGATTTGCTACGAGGAGCGCTGTACAAAGTCGCTAATTACTATTATCTTTTAAAGTAAGGAATTCGATTCACTTAATATGAGTCACTTGTAAATTGATAAGTTATTGTACGAAAGTCATTTGTGTTGTTATTTGAGTTACCTATTAAGAAAAGAAAGAGAAATTTCCAATTAACACAGTAGAAACGTAATAAAGTTAATGCCGCGTCGACATAAATACTTACAATTGAAAGAAACAAATTGGTAAACGATTTATCGCATTGCAAATTATATTACAGACATTAATTACATTACGGTATTCGTTTTTATGTTGCGATTATCTAGAATAAAATAGAATCATATCAATGATAATGAGTGGAAACAATTCCAAATCGATTTAAATCTTACATTGCTCTCTTCCTTTGCAATTTGCATTCCATTTCTTCCTTCGTTTTATCTCCTTATTATCGTTAAAAACAAATATAGAAAAGAAAAACAGAAAACATTATATTACACGCAATATTCTTATCAACTATCGTTGCGTTCTTCTCAATGCTTTACGCATGACGCGATGCGATTTCTCCGCGGGCGGTCCCGTTGCTCTACAAAATTTAAGAAAAGAAAGAATCAATAATTGCAAGAGAGGGCAAATCAATTTTCGATCAATGACAAAGTGCACTCACGTAAACGTCGGCGTCGCCGATCCACCCGTGAAATTGAACGCTGGTTGTGCGGGAGCATTAAACTGGGGCGCGTTGGCGCTGCCGAAATTGAAACCGCCGGTGGCGGCCGGTTGCGGTGCATTTTGCTGCTACAATAGAACAAGAAAAAAGAGTAAACAATCAAGCGGCGAAAGTTGATGGACGGATCTTACATTTTCGGCGGCAGAACTCGATCCGAAACTGAAAATGCCCGGTTGCTGTTGCTGCTGTTGCGTGTTAGCAGTCGGTGTCGGTGCGATCGTCGAATTGCCGAAATTGAAACCGGTTTTTGGCGTTTTCGTTTGGGTAAACGTGAAGCCGCCGTTTGCCGTGTTACCGCCATCGAATGGATTGTTAAGTTGTTGTTGTTGCTGAGGCGTAATATTAAACAAAGACTTCGGTTGCGTCTCCGAATTGCTCGACTGACTGAAACTGAATCCGGCAGTTTTGTTACTGGCGCCGCCGATTCCTGCTGCAGTACTTCCGAATGTGAACAAATTGCTGCTGCTGTTGCTCGCATTATTATTGGGCGCGGCGGTACTATTTTCAGCCGGTTTCGGATTGCTAAACGAAAACATGTTTGCCGGCGTTGCTTTTGCTTCGGCCGCGCCTCTCGCTTGATTTGTTGCACCGAGTACGTTCGCATTGGAAGCACCGAATATACTGGTTGTCGAAGATTTGGCCGCTTCCGTCGGCGCGGCGCTCGTTTTATTGGCGTTAGCGGCGAACGTGAACGGCAAACTAGTCTGGCCCGTGGCGGAATTAAAGAGGTTCGACGAGCTCTGCGTTGTCGTCGCCGGACTGAATGGGAAATTTTGCCGGGTGGTGAACGTCGTTTTGCCAAACACCGCGGCGTCGTTCGTTTTGCCGAACGTCGTCGACGTTTTGGCACCAAAAGACGGCGGCGTTGCGTTCCCTTTGGACGCAAATGTTACCGCTGTCGTTGTTATCGGATTTTTTGATCCGAATGTCGGTGCATTCTCCTTAAAGCCAAACGTTGTCGATGCTGGCGTTGGTACACTTTTAGAGCCGAACGTTGATGGTGTCGCTGCCATTGTCGAAGCAGCAGCGCCGAACACGTTAGATTCGTTAACGTTGAAGTTGTGTTTAGACGCTGAAAGGGCGTTCTTAGATGTATCGGCGGTTGGCGTTGCGGTGCTACCGAAGATCGAACTGCTTTGAGTACTACCAAATACCGCGTTGCCCTTTGACGTCGTTCCAAAAACGGAACTTTCGTTATTAACCGGTATACTCTTAGCCGCACCGAATACCGGCACGTTCTTTGAACTTCCAGATGCAATAGCACTCGTCGTCGTCGTACCAAAAATAGGTTCCTTTGCGGCGGCGGTCTCTTTGCCGGAAGCTGCAGCAGTTGCAGGAAAACTATCTTTAGAACCGAACGTTATCGCGCTGCCTTTGTTGGTACCGAATATAGATGTTGTTGCGTTACTGCCGAATGCAAAAGTGGCATCTTTCCTCGGCTCGTCCGCTTTCGGTTTATCGAAGAAAGCCTGCTTGCTTTCCGTCGCATTCTCTCTCACGTCGCTCTTCCTCTTCGCCGGCGTTTCCGAATCGGAAGCCGTTCGTTTTACGCCAACACTAACGGATTGCGGATTCGCAACGGCCACGCCAAATTTAAACGTCGCCGCGCCGTTATTTTGCTTATTATTTTCCGCGTCCTTCGTTTCGTTCGTCTTATCGGTCTCCTTGTTTTGCGCGGTTCCGAAAGCAAGTGTCGGCGGTCGGGGTTCCATATTGTTCGTCGATTCGGTCGGTTTTAAAGAAGTACCAAATGTTATTTTAGTACCGTCCGCTTTCTCCGTCTCTTCGGATGATTTATTTTCACCTTGCACGCCAAAAACGAATCCTTTACTTGGCGTCTCTTTGTCCGCATTGTTCGGCACGCCGAATGTGAACGTCGGAGTTTCCTTCGATGTTGTCGTCGTTGCCGTCGCGGCTGTGGTCATTGGCGTGGCTGTCGCAGGCACGCCGAACGTGAAACCTTTTGCCAATTCGCTAGTACTTTCGGCTGGTTTATTTGCAGGCGATGCAATACCGAACGAGAAAGTTGTAGGAACGCCGAAATTTAATCCCGTTCCGCTCAACGAACCGGTGTCAGCTTTCGCCGTTCCACCGGACAGATCCTGACGTCCCGATTCGCAGCACACGCAAGTGTCCTTATCGTTCGTATTCGGCACCAGGCAAACTTGGCACTCCCATTGGTTCCGTTTCATCTTGAAATCGTCGAGTTTGCTCGCCGGTCGTTGAACCGTGCAAGCCACGCATTTGTCGGCGTCGCTCTTATTGCGTACCAGACAAACGTCGCACTCCCACGTGTCGGACGGCGGTTTGAACATCGAGGCCAAATCCGTTTTTTTCGCGACGTTCGAGGATGTTTGCGGTTTCGGCGTTTCGCACGCCGCACATTTGTCCGCTTCCGATTTGTTTCTGATCATGCAAACGCCACATGCCCACGTGTTCGCTGGCGGTTTGAAGAGACTCGCCAAATCGGATGCAGTTTTTGCCGGCGATTTCGTACACACCAGCGACCCATTCACGACCGGCCGCGGTGTCGTGCAGGCAACGCACTTGGTGTCCGTACTATTGTTTCGCACCATGCAAGCCGCACATTCCCACTTGTCGGCCGTCAATTTGAACTTGTTCAAATCGACACAGGCATCGCGCTTTTGATCCGTCGCCCTTTTACTCGTGCAAGCGACACATCGGTCGTCATCTGCCTTGTTCCTTATCAGACACGTCGTACATTCCCATGTCCCTTCGGCCGGCTTGAATTTCTCTACCAAATCGTTTTTACCCAAGACGTCCATAACGCTGCCAGTGGTTAACAACTCTTTAACCGGCTGGATTTGTGGCGTATTATCGCCGTTACGTTTCACCTGCGAAGCGGCTTTCGAAAGGGTCTCCTCGATCTTCTTCGAAATCGGCTCACTGAATTTGAAATCGTTAATCGCTTTGATATACTTCATGTTAGTGGCGATTACAATAGGTTCCGAAAAATTGTATTCCGCATTAATTGGACCAGCCGTGGTTTCCTTCGTTGAAACGTCGGGTTTCGTGCGATTCGTTGGAACGTGCGTTGGCGGTGCCGTCTTGTTCTTTGATTTTAAACCATCATTCAAAGCACTGGCATCGACGCTCGGACTTTTACTTTTCGATTCTGGTTTATCCGTGGTACTCTTATGATTTTCTTTGCACGTGTCCGAATTTAAGGGACTGCTAAAATTGAAATCGAACTTGGGTAACGTCGTAATAGGCAATTGCACGTTCGGCAATTCGACCTCTTCCAAATGCTCGTTCGCCTGTTTCGTGCTATTGGTACTCCTCGTAGATGTTATTTTCGTTTTCATCTTGTTCGTGTGCTTGCTCAAGTTGTCCTCGTTCGTCTTGATCGTGTACTCTCTTCTATTCAACACCGATTTCGATGTGTTCGCCAACTCTCTAACGCTGACCGTACTGTCTTGCAGTTTCTCTTTCAGTTTCATCTTTAAAAGTTCAGGGACTGTAGGTACCTGTAATTCTCTGTGCGTCGGCTTCTCCTTGCTCATATAAGGATGTGCATGATTATTCATGATCGAATCGCGTGCAGTCGATCGCCTTAACGTAGGCAACGGCATCTTTTTCGACTCCGCCAACGGCGACGTGTACTGCTCCAAAGTTTCCAATATCCTTTGCGCCGTCTTACTAAGCGACGTTTTGTCGGTGGTTTTGCTCTCTTTGCTCGGCGTTATTTGTACCGTGTTCCTACAAGAAACTTTGCTCTCCGGCGTGTTGAAATATTTCAATTTGTTATAAGCCGATGCGCCACCGTACATCGTTCTGCCTTTGTAAAATGGTGATTTGGCAATCGCCGACGGTTGATCCGCCCTAGCGAACGTAGAGGCATTGAAGGCAGGCCGTCTGGAGCTTAACGATGTGTTATTGGTATCGCTCGGACTTGAAATTCGATCGAGGAAAAGTGATCTTTCAGACCTTGGTGCTGTAAAAGTTGTTTAGCATTAGAATACACGTCGTGTTAAGTAAGTGTTAACAAATAAATTGGTGCCAATTTAACGATTTACGTGCACTTAAATACTTACTGCTATTTAAGAAAAAACTTGTTCCATGCCTATCTTCACTTTTCTCTTTCGGTGGCGTGTTAAACAATTCATTCCTGTTTTTGATAACCGAAGAATAGCCACTAGATTCTGTGCTGTCACTTTCTTTATCACCTTTATCTGGTTTGTTACTATGAACTACTGTTGTGAGGTATGTTGTTTTGTTACAATTTGAAGGCCCTGGCACAGGTTCCCTGTATGTGCCATTGTTCACGTGCTGATAATAGTTTGATGGCACATGATTATCCGTGTGCTGACTGTTGCCAGACAATTTCCTTTGCCTTTTTGTGGGCGGTTGTATTACGAATTCCTCTTCGTCGTCCTCGTCCAAATCATCACGATTTCTGGTCTGCGATACAGTTTCATTACCACCAAACCATTTGGACAAGGAGGATGGTAGAAGACCCGACACTCTCGAGGTAACTTTCTTTACAAACGACTGAAAAATCAAAGGAGCAAACATTAACAGTTGAAACATTTGATCGACTACAGGTTTACGTTGCGGTTAACCCAATTGTAATTTGTAACCAAGGTTAATGTAACTTAAATCTCGGCGTACTAGGATTTTTATCGTATTCTCGTCTATCGCATGATCGACGATCGAATCGAGTTTTACTCGCTTAACATTAATCGTACAACAAGAAGAAGACCGTTAATTGCTATTTTTAGAGAAAAGAACGCGCGAATCGGTGGCCAATAGACATTTCCTACCTTGTTTGTTTCGGAATCCTCGTTGAACAATAAACTCTTATCAACATGATCATTACTATATTTATCCATAATTGTTAGTTAACGGTTGATCGCAATTAAAACTTTTTAAACATTTTACTTTCTTATACGTTACGAAATTAAGAAACCAACATTGGATTGACACTTTCACTGCATGGGAAAATTAATGTAGAGTAATGGCGGAGTTTCAACTGAAATGGCGGGACAACCAAATCGACGCAGCATTTTATCAATTTAATTAACGATAAATTGCGATTATCGAATTTTAGCATGATAAAGAGTTGAAATACAATATTCCATCGATAAATATTTGCAATAAGTTAGGAAACTGATTTTGCACGCAAAACAAGTGCAAGATATGCAAACTTCACTGGCACACGCTTGGTTGCCTACATGCACGTGGTATTTCCTAATTATAATTCAAAATTTCGAAGTATTACACGGAATTTGCTTAACATTCATTTTATAGGATGTTACGAATTCATCCGGGATGTAATCGAAACGAAACTGTAATCTAAACAGCCAAGGCCCTTTTCTTGATTAAGAAATTAAAATGCAACTCACTTTCGACGAAATGTAAATATCCATTTGAACGTAGTACATTCTACTTAAATGAATCGGGCAAAATAATTTAATTCGAATTTTAAAACGTGCCGAATGTTTAACGCTTCTTTTAATTTGAAATTTCTAATGCCAATACGTTTTGACAACAATTTGGAATGTATCCCTGACGACAACTTGTTTGCGATACTTTAATGCCAATATTAAATCAAATATATTTAGCACAGTTTCCGCGTTTCCGGAATCCGGCCTCGCGCATTCTCTAACCGGAAATCGATCGGTTCGCAAACGAAATATATCCGCAAAACTAAATAAAGCGGTTCGGAAAACAATTGGAACTTTAAAACATATTTCATACTTTAACACGGTTAATGATTGCATACCAGTGCGTTCCTTATTCCTTCGTTCTTTTGTTGTGTGTTCAATTTTCGATTCAAAAGAACAATTCTTTTGGAATTGAACCGCTACACGTGCCAAATAATTAATAGCAATTGTTATTGAATCATTTCTAAACTACTTCAGCATAATTTAATTCAATTAATACGAATATTGATACGGACAGAGAATCGCATTGATGAATGGAAATAGTTTCATTTGCATCCAATGCAATCGCAAATATACTGCAGGAAGTTGGTTCTGTAAATTGCAACTATTCGCGAAAAAAGAGAGATATAGGAAACCGATATGTGTATAGGTGAATGGAAAATAATTTATTGTTAAAAGAATCTATCTGATCGATTCCCGTTCCTAGTGTGTTATTATTAATTAAAAAGTGGCAAATTGCCATTAATTATCATACTTACGAGGCAATAAGAGTCGTTTCCTCAATAATAACGTGTCTTATTTGAATTTAAAAAACGAATTCGTTAATAATCGTTCTTATTTATGGCGTAATTTGCAAACGTTATTGCATAAACATGTACGTAAAATCTAGATAATTGCAAGGAATAAATCTCGCCGAGAATTCGCAGCATTCGGCGTTAGTTACTATCATTACATTCGCACGGAGCTCCTTTTCGAAACTCTTTGCAAGAATGGAGGCGAATCGCGTAAATTCCTCAACGAAATGATTGAAATAGATGTATGTCACCGGTACAAGAGATGCATATCAGCGAAATAAGTACGAATGGGTTACGGTCATTAGACGGGCGGAAATTATTTCGAGCACGGCGAATTAATGGCAGAAAATGAAAAGATTCGCATAAGAAATTGCCTTCGCTCTTTTATCGAACGCTCCTCCTTCCTCGCGCTCACCAAGTCGATCGTCGAATTTGGACTAATCGTCTTATTTGTGGTTCTATTTCGCGGAAAATTGCCGTATTAATTCCATCGTCGAATACGCGCCCCGGGAAATCGTCTCCTCGTTATTTACGATTTAGAAAAGACTTTTTCGGTAGATTGTTCCGCTCCAAAAAGCGTCATCTTCCAAATCGCTTGCGACAATGTTGTTGTTCTTTGGTAAGCAAACAATTTGAACAATGACCGTCATTAAATTTTCGATTATTATCTCAAAAAAAAAAAGCGCACTTTGGTTGCTATTTTAAGGAGAAAGATCGAAATCCATCACCATCATCAAGAGAAATTCTTTTCTCGATTACGACGTTTAGCAAAAATTCTCACCTAGATGCTAACGATGTCAAATGCTCGTCGAACAATGATGATGACAAAGAGAAGTGAATGGATAATTATTAAAAATGGGGCGGCGTTTAAGAGGGAAAGAAGGCTCTTTCTCCAACAACCAAACGACATTGCGATCACGAATTCATTCAAATTCGTGCTCGTTAAGAGGAATCGGTGGCACGTGGGTTTTATTCGATTTGAGATTTCTTTTCGTCGTTGGAAAATTATCTGCGTTAAATTGGTTATAAACAATTAGATTTGCCACCAGACCGTGGTTTTCGTTGTTTGCTTTTTCTTCTCGATCGACAATGGGATGGCTAAAGAGAAACGTCTCGGTTGTCTTGTTGGCGTGTAATTATCTTCCTCCTTCGAATCTATTAGCAATTCCACGAAAATCTCTTTTGTATCGGCGACGGTGAGCATCGTCGTCATTATTCGGCGGCATTTAGAGCGAACAGATGGCAATTAGGCACCGTCGTTCTAAATGTTTTGTTTAAGAGATGAAGAAAGAAAAAAAAATCTGTTATCAATTACTTGCTTTGATACTATTATTTCAATCAGAACTTCTGAACGTTAACAAGTTTCTGAACGCAATTACGTTTGCAAATCGCAAAGGAGAAAAATAAAATTGGTAACGATTAGTTTCCGTTATGTTACGTAAACTGCAATAAATTGCTTTTCAACTTATTTCAAACAACTTTTTTGCACTCCCCCCCCCCCCCCCTCTCTCTCTAGAACTCTCCATAATTCCTTCTTGCTCCTTACTCTTCAATCGATATTAATGCATAATTATTGTTAGAATGCTAAAATTGATTTACTGATATAACTGATTGCGCGATTTGGTTCAAGGAGCTTTTTGAAACGATCGCCAAAACTAAATAATAAAAATTGGTTGTTCCATTTGCAAAAAGACGAAAGAAAGACAACTCAACACGAGTTAACGATTTTTCGTTACCTTCGGGTAGAATTTACCGCACATAAATTAATTTAATAGTCTCAAAGTGGCTAACTGTGGATTTATTCGTTTTTGAAGAATTTCCTTTTCTTCAAATTTTGCATTTTTGTACAAAATGCAAAGAACGTATCTTACAGCTCTTCAGGTGGTAAATCTTTGCACTAATCGCAATTAATTTATTTCACTTGTTAATCCACTCTCACGATACAATATTCAATTTCTAATTGTAACAATTACCATAAAAGAAATTATGATTTATTTTTCCAGCCACATTGATATGCGAGTGAAAGAGATTTAATAATCTGAAAGCCATTTATTATCTCGATGATAAATCGCGAATGGAATGGAAACGGTTCGATTAAATCACATTTATTTATCGGCGAAGAATTGAATTTATTCATATGCTTTTCTTCTGTTTGCTCGATATTTTCGCACGTATAATAATTATTCGAAAAATTCTTCGAATGGTAGCGAAAGAGAGAATTTTGATTTACATAGAGAATCATAAAGTGAAAGCCTTTCTTCGATCTCGTTTAAATGAATAATCCCAGAAGAGAATGAAACAAGAGTGGTGACTAAGAGGATCGAGATTTTATTAGTCTCTTCTTTTACTTAATTGCAGCACGTACGAATTCGAAATGAATGAGTGGACATTTTTTTCTTAGCATGTTGCTTTCTTTTTCCTATTAGCATAAGAAGAATTCTTCACATGTTCGATAACCCGGTCGTAATTAATTCTAGATTTTCCGACAGGATGCGACCTCTGAAATTTTCCTCTTCGTCGCTAATATTCTCTCTGTCAGCGAGTGGCACCGAGAGGAGGAGGTTTGATTTCTTTTCCCATGCAAGAAAGGATAGTCATTTTAGTGTTTTGTTGGTTCATTGTCTCTGGCTCCTTCTTTTTTTTTGTGTTGTTCTTGCTTTTAATTCATGAAACTGCTAAAAGTTTCGCTTTCTTCCGGAGACTTTAATGCAAGATCAAGATCGAAACTGGATTCCTGTAGTCACTGTTAACGTGTTAAAATCTGAAATTCACTCGCGATGGAAGGATAAACTGTTGATGGGCTTTAAATAAATATTTCTTTTTGGAAAATATAATCGAAAATTTTGCAATAATTTCTTTGTCCTCGCTGATATTTCTCTTCTTCTTCTTCTTGTCTAATTGGGACAAGGATATGTTAAACGACAACGATAATTATTATTGCTCGCTTCCTTGTGGCTGTTGCGCATTGTGAACATTTCAAAAAAATAAAATAAAATAAATGTTCAAAAATGTGGTGGATATTTTGCAAAAGGAACAAAAACTTGATTAAATTCGATTGCAATCTATTAATTTACTTTCAATTCCGAACAATCGCTCTCTCTCTGTTTCTTCTTTTACGACTAACTTAACACTTTGATGACATAACGAGTGGATTAATCGCAATTCGATGCGAGTCGTTACAAAAGAACTCAGGAAATTAACAGGTGATTTATTTGCATTAAATAATTAGAGAGATCAATCGTTCTTTGGCCATTTATTAATCCAGGAAACTCTAGAACAAAAAGCAAACCGATCGAAATTAATTTATCAATATTAATGATGCGAAGGAGGAACTTATCGACGAGAACAAAAATTGCTATTTCTCTTTAACGCCCATTAATCATTTGTTATGAAACAAGCGCTTTACTTTCTTCCTTACGGTCGCCACAAGAAAAACTCTCGGCCAATCTACGTCGGCTTTCGAAAGCATCCAGAAAACTTTCTAAATCTCCTACGACGGGACACCAACCTTTTATCGATTCTGTCATGAATGGAATGTACTCGACGTTGGTTTGTGAATATGTTGGTCAAGGTTCTGTCTTTCTCTCGCCCATCCGATCCTCTTCTTCGATATGGTCGTGGCCCCCATGTTACAAACCATAATCCCCTTTATGGCGTATCGTTATTAATTCGGTTTACGATTATTATAACGTGTGATTTAACTGTTTCTCTTTCTCGATGCCTAAATCGGCTAAGAAAAAACAACAAACGAAAAATAGGAGCTTATGACGAATTTAGCGAAAATTATTAATATTTGCATAACGGTACGTTGCCATTTAAATAGGCAATTAATTAACCCGTTCGTGAAACGATCGATTGGAATTTCTTTTCGCTCGTACGTTATCGAATTTATTGTTACGTCCGTTAGAAAATTGTTATTAGCTGTTAATTAATTGTTATCCGCACGAAAAAAAAAAAATTAGTAAACAGATGTTTAAAGTCGAATGAAATGCAAAAGAACGGATCTTATTTGTAATAACGTGAAGAAACTCGAATTGGAATCGTTCATCTAATAATTACACTTGCATAATTTTGTTGCAAATCCAGTAAACCACCGTCGATAAAGTAATTAACAAATCAAATTAGCGCGATTAGACGTTGGCAAACGCTTTTATTTTTGTTGCACTTATCGGTAATTACGATCTCGGTTTGCAAAAAGAAGTGTTACCATATTTCCCGGATTTAATTATTAAATTAAAACTAAAGGAAGCATGCTCAAGAGCGAAATAGAGAAAACCAACGTCCTTCATCGACGGCGTTATCATAATCAAATAATAATTATTAGCAAATCCTTTTCTAACGTCTTCGCGTCAACTCTCGAGCACACGCGCTTTAATCCTTTGGTAGTGATCGCAATTAAGAAATTAAACAAAGGGAATCCAACAATTTGCATAATTATTATTTATCAGAAATAATTAATTCATTAAAACGTAATTAATTAATCCTCTATCGATGGATTCGTGCTTGTTTGCAGCGCGTGGTAATAGAAACGTTCTAATTAGAATTATGTGGAAGTGCTCGTCGATTTCACTTTTATCTATCGGATTTAACACACTAGAGCAGAAGAAGTCGAGGAAACGGCAAATCATCCGGTAATTTCTAGAAGATTAATTTCCTAACGATAATCCACGAAGAATCAATGAATCAGAAATTGAAATTACAACACCGAGGAAGGGAAAAATGGTAAGACGTTAAAGAAACCTTCTGGAACAATTTTTAATTCAGAAGCGCGAACGTCTGGATTTCCCTACTTTCTTTTTCTTGCAACCACCTCGATATTAAAATCCGCTTATTTTCGTGCCCTACAAAATGTTTTTTTTTTTCATTAAAAGACCGAAATCCACCACCGTAAAGCAATTATAAAAATTAAAGAAGAAATGGTAAGTTGGAGCAGCAGTAGAAGTAGTAGTAGAAGAAGAAGAGGTTGTGGTATCATTATTATAACCGCGTCTATTTGGTGTCCTGGATATTATTGTAGAAACGCAACTTCTTGCGACCAGTCTTTTAACGGACGTCGAAAGCGTCAAACCGTAAGAGACCAGCGAACATCGACCGAAATCGTCGTGGTGCCGACGAAGAAGTTTCACCGAACGAGAATGGTTACAGTTTGTCTTGTCGTTCAGTGCGAATGAAGTGATTTTTTTTTAATTTGCAAAGAAACTAATTCGCCGTACAAACCTGAGTGCCGAAGACTAATCCTCGCACGATGAAGTCATTGTGTCAGTGTACCAGTTTGCTAAGGACTTTAATGTGTATCGTAGGATTTTCTCGCCTCGTTCACGGTAAGTTCAATGCGAATTCGGTTAATTGACCAACACGATTTTTTTTGGACGTCAAACAGGTAATAAAAATGCTAATAATCGTCGAATAAAAAGCGGTATGATATTAAGAAACGAAGAACAACAACAACAATCGCGTTTAATTGTTGTGTTACACATTTTTCCTCTTCGTTTCGACGGAATTAACAGTTAAACGGTCTCGATTCGTTCAATCTCTTTCGCCGTTGAATAATAATATTAACAACGAAAAGAACTCCTCTTGCAATCCATTTGCAAACTGGCGGCAATGGGAAGAATTTACACCGTTCAAATCAGTTGTATTCGACTATTACTAACCGAAGCCAATTTCGCGCGTTAGAAATCTCTTCGTTAAAGCAATTTCTGGTTAAAGAATCTCTCGCCAAAACAACAAAAGTGGCAAGTCGAACGAAACGACGGCCGCTTCATTTAGCAGTCATTACAACGGGTTTTTGCTTTTTTTTCAATTCTTTCGCAACGATTACGACGAGCAAAAGGTTTCAATCGCTCTTCCGGTTAATGTCTTAAGAGCAACGGCAAAGAATCCAACCGCCAGTCGGTTAATCGATTGATTTCGATTGTTTGCAATTCGTTGTCGTTTAAAATATGTTTCTTGCGTCCTTTTCGTATTTAATCGTACGCGTTTTCTTCCATTTGCCCGGAAATCCGCTTATTAGAGCGGAACAAACCTAATAATAATAATATACAACAGTTTAACGTTGCTTTTATTGCTATTGCACTTGCCGACTTATTTAGGGGGAAAAGATTATTATTCTTTTGAAGTCGACGGTTCTTTAGCTGGCCCTTTAAATAGCGTGTTGGGGATGAACGCAAACTGTTGTTTTAACAAGGCAAAGAACGTGCCACACGCTGTTCAAACGAATGTTATAATTCTCTTGTTGCCGCTATTGTTATAATTTCTTAAGAACCATCATCATCATCATCCTTTTTGTTTGCAATTATTTTTGCGCATAGAAGACGGAATTAACGGTTTGGTGAATTATTGCTATTATAATTTTCGTTTGCAGTTGTTCGTTTCTTATTACGATTAACAAAAAGAAAAGTCGCTTTTATTTAAATTTATTTGGTTGTTTGCTTATAGTTCTTGCTCAAGACGCATTCAACGGCTTTGTTGTTGCGATTACGTAAACTGTTTTAATAACAATAATTCGAAAACAACGTCCTGTCTAATAAAATGAAAGAGTATTCCGTCAAACAACTGATTAAAAATCGATTTGAGGAAGAAGACTTCCTTTCGGAACGTTTCTCTGTGCGATTCGATGGTTCTTTTATCGAGCCAAAAGTTTACGCTATCGTCACTTTTTGCTCAATAGTAAACGATTCTTTACGACCCAACATTGGGCATATTGTGCCGAACAAACAAAGCCTCTTTGCATTAAGAATAAGAATCGCTTTTAATATTCCGTTCGAAACGACAACAATAACTTTACGTCTGACATATGCTGTTTCGCTGCCAAACAAAATTTGCATTTTATTCTGCACAATTAGATGCAATTATACGCGTACAAAATGTAACCATCTTGACGAATCGCAATGATTCTCCGTTCGTTCGTACCACTTTGCAAGCGAATAGAAACCAAAGAAACGCCAATTTAATCCTATTAACTGTTCATTTTCGCAGCGTCTTCGGCGGAAGAGCGACAACAACGACAACAACAACAACCGGGCTGTAGTTTTCCTGGGGCACCGGCCCATTCGACCGTCGTCTTCTCCGACGAAACGCTAGGCCCCGGCACGGTGGCGACGTACACGTGCGAGCGAGGCTTCGAACTGCTCGGACCATCGCGAAGGGCATGCGAAAACGGCCGCTGGCTACCGGAAGGAATACCATTTTGCGGTAAGTCCTTCAGCTCTCTCCTCGATATTAAAGAGCGCCATTAAACTCGAGGCGGAAGTGAAACGCTTTCGATTGTTTGCCAGCGAGACAACACCGGATACGGTTCATTTGTCCTTTACGCGTTTGCTTAAACTTTGCATTCGTCTTAAGCAACAATTAATGTCTTCGCTTCGATTGCGATTGAACGTAGGCACACAATTGTTGCTTGAAATTGCAAATATTATGCGTATAAGTAGTGAGAGGAAGTGCAATAAGTAGAATTTGCGCGCAATAATTTATTGCGTCATTTATCGAAGGAGATTGCGGATTATTATTATGATAATCATCGCGCTCCTCCGGGTGCTTCATTATTATTATTCTTCGCGTAGGCCGTAGAGGTTGGCGAAAAATTTGCAAAGGATTCGATGCGAGAGAGAGAGGAATAATCGATTTCCTCGAGTAAAACGATTAATATGCAAGAATTTGCGTTTTCCATCAGATCGGCAATCGATTTCTTTTTCGCCAGGCTGCGAATTGTACAGTTAAACTCGATTATTGTTATTGCTGTTATTTCGCAAGCAAGGAAAAAAGAGGCGAAAAACGCGAAAAAGAAAACCTCTTCGCTTGCATTAATTTCATTACTTCTTCGCTTAATCCTCCATTCAAGACGGCTTAACAGCGAACTTTTTATCAACTGATTCTCTTTCTCGGCCGCAGTGAAAAAAGTGGTATGATTTCTAATTATCCAGTTTACGTTTGTAAGTGCGCGCGTATTTATAAACGTACGTCTTCGTCTTCATTATTATTACGGTGGGGAAAGAGTGGCATGCGGTAGTTGTACCGTTAATAATAAATATAAAAAGACAGAGAGCAAGAGAGAGCAACATTTCATGTTAAATTACACCTGTATTTAGCGTCAGCAAAACGAAGAGGAAGAAAAAAATGAGGAAGAAATGGCGAGGCAAAGAGATCTTTACTTTTTAACGGCACAGACCATTTTTATTTCTTCGTCCGCATGCAACATTTTCCACTTGCCATCATCATCGCTTCGAATCGGACAAATGCCGAATTTGTTCGTAAACCGAAATGGCAAAGTGTTGATCATCTTCTGCACGTTACTATAACGTGCGAATTAAATGGGAAATTTCTTTTCCGAAAATGCCTTTTAAAGAAACTGGAGCACAAAGACGATGAATGGCTCATTATTTCGTTTAAATTATTCAGATATGATCTAATTAACTAATTAATATTTAACAAGAAAAGTGGAACTATTGTGTACGAGGCTGCAAGAGAAGAAGAGGAAGATGGAGCGACAACAAAAGGTTGCACTTGAAATTTTTCATTCTTCTAGGCTACAAATAATAGGTAGCGAAATAAAATGCTAACTTTCTAATAATGAGCCGCATCCAGCGCGTTTGCAAGCGAATAATAACCACGAAATGATAATAATGATGATGACGAAGAAGAAGAAGAAGATGGAAAAAAAAAGCTTGCGAATTTCACTTGTTCGCTCCAAACGAGCAGGAAAAAGAATTAAGCAGCAACGAACAGGAACAACGTGAATTTATTGCCTTTAATCTCTCTCTTTCTCCCTCCGTCTTCCTTTCGGCCGCTCTTCCTTCTTCTCGCCTCACCACTTGGCACTCGAGTTACCTACCTGTTTCTTGCAAGCGAATAAGTAAATCGAAATGAAAAATTGTTGGCCCACTTTTAACGTTATTTACTCGTGACATGAAGACCCACATAAACTTGAATCGTCGCCGATCGA